>CM075061.1:22222500-23422500 GCA_037428765.1 Rubia yunnanensis | reverse complement strand
TTTACAATCAAATCAAACATTCCCCCTTTCAATGATTTCATCTCTAACAGATATATTAGGGAAATTAATCAGAAACGTACCTCTTTCTATCATCTAGATTCAAACAATTTTACGCCCCTAAATTCTGTGAAAAAATCCTTCTACAGCTATGATTGGAGGATTATTCCCCAAGATTCTGCATACCATTGTACTTTCCCACTGCTTTGAGCTGTTCTCCACATCTTCCAATGTTATCTCCCCCATTTTCATTCCATTTACCTCAATCGGATCGTAGAACATAACTTCACTCAGATCTTTCTCAAATAGCTCATTCCACTTCTTATTTTCCTTGGTTTCAACTATTTCACTCCAGAACAGCTTCTTCCTATTGATTTCTACACCATTTGAATTTTCCCCTTATTCCATTTTGACCTCTTATTTTGTTGGAAGGAGCAGTGCTAGCATTTCCACATCTTCTACTGTTCTTTCTGTCAACCCAGCACCTAGCAACTTTGATTTTGGTGTAGTATCCCTTTCTGTACTGCTTAAAAAAATTAATCCTTCCTCACCTTCGCCATTCTTCAATCCTTTCTGCTTTGTTTCTTTTTCAACATTTCTCGGTCGGGCTAATGTTTTCATTGCCAATTTCCTCCCTCCAGATCTACCCATGGTGACACCATTCTAGGAACTCGCCGAATCTAAAGGATGATGTCGATCGGAAAGTACTCACATAGTCAAGGTGTTTTCGCCCACACTAACGTCTTTAATTGCTTTTAAGTAGTAATAATTTAAAAATAGGCTGTTATGCAGATCTCTGACTATATGACATTTAGCTTTTGGTTATTTGAAAAAGAAAAAAAAGATTGCATAAGCTGTGGAACGACACGGGTGAAAAAGATGTTTAAAAGGATGGAAGAAGGGAGTGCATTAGTCCCACATCGATAGCATGTAGAGACAATTAGGTAGAAATCACTTATAAATTGGGTCATTCCACCTCTTCTTCAAATCATCCGCATGACCCAATATTAAGGCCATTTAATAACCAGGACTCGAACAATTGGGCCTTACATGACTTAAGTTTAAGTTTTGACCCACTAATGGGATTTTGGCCTGGGCCACAATTGATGTACAAACCATTGAATTATTCTGTTTATTTGGTTTGAACTCGGTTTTAAATTGAAATCAAAATTTAAATTCGATTTGGATTATTTGGGTTGGTTTTGATTTTGGATTTTTTTGGGAAAAACCGAATTAACTGAACTAAACAAACTGAAAATAGATTAAACCAAACAGAAGTCCACTCCTAGAACTTTATAATAATGTATTTCCTCTGTTTTTGAATTATCTTTCAATATTTTTATTATTACTTTTAAAGGTATACCGATCATGAAATTTAGTTATTGTATAAATAATAGTATTCGAGTTCGTCGAGAGACGGTCTTTTTATAAATTATGAAAATATAAAAGTTTAAACTGCAAATTAGAAGAAATGAAGGTAAAATTTTTGGGTTGTGTTAATCGGGTTATAAACGTATAACTTATTCACGTTGCATAGTAAAAATTTTAATATTGCAACTAAAACTTTTTTACATTTCTATTATTCTTATTAAACCACGTATTTCCATAAGCCCATCGAAGATAGCCTTTCCCAAAATTTTATCATAATATTATATTTAGAATTTTAAAAGTAAATTTTATTTGATGGAAAATTCTCAAGAAATGTGGTCCATCTATAAGGTTATAGATAATCCAAGCTTATGGATAAGCTAGTGACTATTTTGCATAATAGGGTTTATTTTATAATTAATGAAAATTTAAGTTTTGGCAAAGTCTCTAGTTAGACTGGCCAACGGCTAGACCAATAATGAAAAACTTTGTTTCAATAAAACTTTAAGGGTTAAATTATTATTATTTATATATTGCTATACATTTTTTAAAAAAAATAAAACTTACAAGAACCTCGTTGCATTAAATAAAAACAAGCATCAAATCATACCAATAGTTACATCAATTATAAAATGACACCGTCTAACGGTTAGTCGGTCTAAAACAAGACTTTGTACCATGTTTTTAATTATAATGTTACAAGAAAACCCAGTACCTTTTTCTTCTGCACCTTCTCTTCTTCTCTCTCTGGCAGTTATTCTCTTCTCTCTCCAACAGTTTTTCTCTTCTCTTTACGTTGTTCTCAGGCTTTTCTCCACTTCTTCTTCGTTTCTCCATTGCCGCTCGTTTCTATGCTTCTTCTCCACATTTTGTCGTCCCCGCTCATTTCTCCGTCACTACTCATTTCTCTGCTTCTTCTCTAGCGTCGCCATTTTATTTCTTCATCGGTTGTTACATCGTTCACATAATGAGGTATGTCGTATATCTAGGGTTTGTTTCCGACTTATTATTATTCTATTTTTGTTTGATTTGTCATATTTGGTATGTTCTTTGTTTTTTTAGCATTGGATATGCATAGTTTTTCTGTGTTTTGAAATGATGTGTGAGTTTTCTTTTATTTGATTTTTAATTTTCCTATTGTTGTTACAACAAACATGTTGATTGTTTTCTTTGAATTACGAGATGTGTCCATTTACTCATATGTTGCAGCTGTTAGTATCCATCGTGCACCTCTTAGTTGTACTGTGAATGACATTTCATTTTCATTTGTTCTTGATTGTTCATTTGAATTACGAGCTACATCTGTTTACCTATATGTTACATATGTTAGTATCCAGTGTGTACTTGTTAGTTGTGTTGTGTATGCACTTTTATATACATTTGTTGATTGTCCATTTTGAATTGCATCTGTTAGTATCCAACGTGTACTTGTTTGTTGTACTTTGAATGAATTTTCGTTTTCATTTTTTGTTGATTGTTCGTTTTGAATTACAAGTTTCATCTGTTTACTTATATGTTGCATTTGTTATTATTCAGGGTGTACTTGCTAGCTGTATTGTGCATGGATTTTATTTCCATTTGTTATTGATTGTTCTTTTTTAATCAGGAATTCCATCTGTTTGCCTACGTATACACTGCAATTGTTAGTATCAAAGGTGTATGACTCTATGTAAGAGCTGGATCTTAACTTGAAATGGTTATAACTTTTAATGAATAGGAAAATACTGAACATTGGACTCCACAAGACATTCCAACACGAGGAGGATACTAATGAAGATGACATTGAACTCAATGAATTTGAAGAAGACCTGCTCTTGAAGATTAATAATTGATTCATTGTATTAGAATTATTAGTTAATCTAGATAGGTATACTGTTGTAATTGTAAGTTCCCTAACGAAAGATTTCCATCACGGGCACTTGTTGTATTTCTCTTGTATCTTCCCTTTTGTTTAGCTGTTGAAAGTCTCTCTTGTGTTTGAAACTGACAAAATTTGCGTATTTTTATACAACTTATGCAATGCTTTTACATGTGTTGTTTTCACACCGACAAGACTTTTATGTTGCCTCTCTTTGAATTAAATCAGGAAAATCTATTCCTGTGTTTGAAAACAAATACATGTTTTAATGTAATCAGCACAGATTATAAAGTAATAAATGCAGTATATATGAAAATTTGAAAAAATATAAGAAATACTATTTGTCATGCATGTTTTTTAAAAAATAGAAACGATTCATAAGGTAACTTATGCACTACCTCCTAACAAAGTTTAGCTTTTCATAATCTATGTTTTGCATACTATATGAAATACTATTTTTAGGTTAACACATGCATGTTTTAACAAAACAGAAATGATTCATAAGGTAACTTATCCACTACAGCCTGGCAAAGTTTTGTTATTCATAAAAGGAATTGACAGTTTTAAATCACATGTGTCATTTTATATAAACACTAAATGTTGTAAAGTAATCAATGCATAGTTAATATGACAATTTTAAATTGCCAATTTATAATCTCCTCTGTTCTGTGTAATACTATATTCTATACTAATTGTAGGCTAGCATATACATGTTTTAACAAAACAGAAATGATTCATACTTAACTATTACACTACCTCCTGACAAAGTTTCATAATTCATATTCATGGTTTTTTTCCTTGTTTTAATACAAACGACACTTATTGTAATGTAACAGGTGCATAGTCTATAAGAAAGTTTTCAGCAGCATTTAGTTTGTTTTTCTAATGTTTACCACAGGTTTCTTACATATTCATAGCAGTAGAATTCATACATTCAAAAGTTTCAATTCAAGAACATAAACTCAATCAAATGTAAAGAATTCAAAAAATTTGTATTAGTATATCTTCTGCTTATAATCTCTCTCACACACTTACACATCGTAACAAATGATGACAATCCAGACTCAATTCTTACAAATCTACATAAATAGATTCACAGTATTGATACCATCCACCACACATGTGCACGAATATTCGCTGAAATGAGATCAGAATTCGAAGCTAACTCTTCAATACCGCTGACTATTTTCTAGCGAGTCATGACTGTAGTATTTTTCCTTGTTGCCATCGAATTGGATTGAATGAACTTCTTGCAGGTTAAATCAGATTGATTGATCGGAGAACGGCTGATCAATCAGAGAATTCATTTGAGAAGGAAGGATTTAGAAAGGTAGAAATGATCGAAGAAAAAGGAATGAAGAATGTTTGTAGGTTGTTTTGCATAAGGAAGGAAAAGAAAAAAGAAAGTTCCTAGAAGGTTGTGCTTTGAAAATGACTAGTTAGGTAACACTGCGCGTTACGCGGTGAGCTTGATAACAAATTATAGAAATACTATCAGAATCTCTTGAACCCCTCCACTTAACCCCTCTCCATATGAACCTTCACCTCTCGAATCAGAACCTCTTGAACCCCTCCACTTGAAACCCTCAACTTGAACCCTCTGCACTTGAAACATCACCTCTCGAATCAGTACATCTCGAACCCCTCCACTGGAACCCCTCCACTTGAACCCTCTGCACCTGAACCATCACCTCAAGAATCAGTACCTCTCGAACCCCTCCACTGGAAGCCCTCCCCTTGAACCTCTTGACCTGAACCATCAGTTCTCGAATCAGTTCCACTTGAACCCCTCCACTGGAACCTTACCCCTCGACTCGACCCCTCCACTTGAACCCTCTGAACCTAATACATCACCTCTCGAATCACTACCTCTCGAACCCCTCCACTGGAACCCCTCCACTTGGACCCTTAGCACTTGAACCATCACCTCATGAATTAGTACTTCTCGAACCCCTCCACTGGAAGCCCTCCCTTTGAACCTCTTCACCTAAACCATCACCTCTCGAATCAGTAGCCCAGGAGAATGCTTCGACAGCAGCCCACTTGCAATATGAAGACCATTACTAACCTTATAAAATAGAATCATTTAGGATATAGTCATTAACAATGTACACACAAGAAATCAAAACACAATAAAAAATATTAATGTTCGGTCGCAAATTTACCGCTGCTCGAGTGAAAGATAAGGAAAGATTGGAAAGGATATCAGCAATCATCCCCTCTGCCAATGGATTCTCGGTTTGCGGTATAATTTACGAACTGGTTTGGTTAACACGTCTCCTTTGAAAGGGGGAACAGAGTGTCCAGCAAGCCCACCACCCCTACCCCTCTTGGGTTTTTTCTCCTCCTGCACGGGGTGACGACTACTCGTCTCCCCTCCTTCAGTAACCTTACCCTTATCATCAGGGTTCGTAGAGTTTGCACCCTGAAGTGCAAGGTTACTACCAGCACCATTATTAGCCATTGCAACATCCTCATTCATCTCCTCATCTTCACCATCAAAGAGCGATAGATCAGCCTCACCTTTAGATAGATCCATATCTGAAATAGAGAAAAAACTGTGGATTAGAATAAATACATACGAAAAATGAAGAAGTGACAAGTTCAACAAAATATGGAACACCACTAATCGAACACATCAAACAAAAGCAAACAAAACAACTTCAGCATCAGAGTCCGCATGGCAAAGATGTTGGGTATGTACACAGAGCGTGGCCACGATCTTCATCACTTTAGTATAACGGACACTCAAACTAGGAAGCTTAGACTTAGGGCCTTGTAATTCCAAGAAGGAACTGCAGCTTCAAGAGCTTTTTTTGCTTTTATAAAAAAAGTATCAGGTACACTAATCACCAACATTACTAGGAAATTCGCTTACAAGCTCAATCCTTAGAATGATGGGATAAAAAGTAAATTCATCTACAATGTTTTTCACTTTGCGAAGGTGATAGAAGTTGTGAAACATATTGAGAGTGAAGGGCACATTTACTTTTTCATACACCTGAAGAAACCCCATTATTGTTACGATGCCCTTAGGGTGATTTTGGGACAACGCAACCTTATACGAACGAAGAAGTTCAATCACATAAGCGGGAAGAGGAAAATATAGGTCAAAGTTCAAGTATGCTAAATAACAGGAAATGTAGCCAAGTAGAGGAATGCGAACGCATTCGGATTTGGCAGGTGAGGGAAGCTTAAAAGAGGCAAGGAAAGGGAAATAGTTCTTTAAGCATTCACATATGAACCATTCCAAATACTTTGCATGGCGGAAGATCCGATAGCATGACCGGAATCCTCATCGGAGGGAACATATTTATGGGTGATTTATCACGGTTAGAGGAAGACATGGTCCTAGAGTTCGAAGTAAGAGCTGTAATTAGAGTAAATAACACGAACATAAATGGTAGGGCAGGGTTTCACAGAAGACAAGCCAGAGAAGATTACCGAAGAATAATTAGACACAACCACCAAAGCTACCACAAAATTAGGGACAACTCTAGTATATCAAATTTAGAATATGTCGCAAATGAATCAAAAATTGTGTTTAGAATGGAATTTACTCGGGAAGAGGACGAAGATGGGATACGCAGAAAACCTAGGGATGCTCAGAGAAGGAGAAAATCTCGGGCAACAAAAGCGATGAACTGAAACAAAAATCATGGAAAATACTTAAGTATCAGCAATAAAATGGCAGAATCGAGGAGGGCAACTAGTTAGAAAAAACGTGATGATGGCAATTTGATACAAAAAGAAAAGTACCTTTTGCTTATATCGAGACGGCGACGGTAGATGAAAAGATAGGACACTGATTGAGTGCAACGCTTAAATTATTCGTTTCAAATTCCTCATTTAAGAGGTGAAACGAAAATAAAAATTAGGAAAATGCGGACTAGAAGGTAGAAGAATGCGGAGCAAATCTCAGGATCTCGAAACAAAGTCACAGCAAAAATAGACTTACCACGGGGAGTTCAAACTTCAAATATTCAAATTTGAGGGAAATTGAAGATAGGAATACAGCCATGAAGCTAACGGCACTTTGCAAGGAAGATAAACATGATATTAAATAATGAACAACATGTGCATGTATAACATTTGTTCGCATTCAAACAATAAGGTCACGCCATTACTCTGTTCCTTTTAATCTTCATGGCTATGGGGGGCTTATGGTGTATATATGGCCCAACCATCAAGAGGCTGATGGCCACTAGGCCCAGCCCAATGTTATCCCGCAACAAAACGAATGCATTTCAGCCCAAGACGAGGATCAATTTGGTTCGTGATAAAATATGTAAACCGAAATACACGGAATGAACAATGGGAACGAAGGCTACGAACGTAGAACATGGTGATCATGGTACACACACGATCTCAACCCTTAAAAGCAAGGAACCACACCCACATTAGCCTATAAATACAACAGGCTAAGGAAGAGTTAAGGTAAGCGTTACTATCTCTAGAAATTCCAGTTCTACGAGGAGAATACTGACTTGATAGTCAAAGCCCTTCTCCCGAAATCACTTCCGGGGATAAGCCTTGCAGGTAAATGACGCTCTTGGAGAGGATGACCAGATTCCTTGAACGATCTCCCACATCAGTGCAGGAAATTTCTTAATTGATCTAACTGTTAAGCAGTCTAACAAGAGACTTTCTCGTCAAACACATATTCTAAAAATTAGAAGAATATTTTGTTTCGGAGGGAGTATATATATATATATATTCTAATTGAACTTTTAACAATAATTTTTTAAAATTTTTTAATCAAACACCATATTTTTATTAATTAAAGATAACAAACATTACTATCTAGCAAGATATGATGGTTGATAAAAATTCCTAGAAACCCTTTTTTATTGTAAATACATGAAAGTCCCTAGATATATAACTCCCATTACCTCAGCTATGCCTTTCATACTCCAGCAAATTTGTAATTTCTGGTAGACTGAGTTAGCAACTAGAAGAGAAACTGTTAGTCAACAGACTTTTTTTTATTTTTTATTTTAAAACCATCCTTAGATGGGGGGTATATATTGGCTCCCCAGGCCAGAATAAGCATAAAGTATATAGGATTTACAAAAGGTCATACAAAAAGATGAACCTAGAGCTAAGTATTGCCCCTGTCGGACAACTTAGAAAGCATGAGATCCTCTTGATTGTTGTGGCGGAGAAGTAAATCTATTCTGAAGTCAACAGACTTAAGAACTCCTAAATTTACAGTTGCTTTAAAGCTTTCATTGATGCTCACAACTTGACCTGGTAAATGGAAATGTAAACATGGTTGTTACTCTCTTAAAGTGAAAACAGAACACTTGTTTTTACGCTACTTCTTCAAATATTGATCTATGCATAATATTTTAGGAGATGTGATGTGAAAAAGAATAATTAGGAAAAAGTAGGGACATTTTAGAAAAATAGTGGGTTCACTATCAAAGTTGTTAAAGTTAAAGAGGAAATTGTGAAAATTTAACAATAGAATCTCTACCATTATAAGTAATTTTCAACATAGACCAATATTTGTAAAACGGGCAAGAAAGGAAACTAGTTCATTATTTATGAGACGGGAGAAATAAAATTTTACGGGTATCGAAAAAGGAAAATGAAAAAAACAGATGAATTCACACTCAGAAGTTAGAAGAGTGCGGTCTAGACCTTCATGACAACAAACAAATAAAAAGTAGTATCTTTTAGATTTGACTTTAAGAGATTAAGTGCATTTTGAAAATGTCAAGATGTATCGAAAGAGTGTAAAAAGCTGTTACGGTGTGGTATATATGAAATTATGGATTTCAATTGTTGGTTATAAATTTACCTTAATAATAAATAATGGTAACAAAAAAAGTGAGGAGAAACAAAAGATGACTATACTTTATTTACTGGATCTTCAAATCACACAAAATACTTTTCTTAAGCTTTGATTTGTTCTTTTTGTGTTCAAGTAATACCGAACATATATCTTCATAAAATAAGATGAAGTGAAAGTAGAATTTTTTTCACTTAACTTCCCAATACCAAAAACAATAAAATGAAAGAGCAAGTGGTTTAAAGAAGGGAAGACATGTCTCTTTTCTTTATTATCTGTTCTTGTATTGTACTGTGTGTTTAGGATGAGAAACGTAGATTCTTTTACACTTGTCAAAGAGACATTTACGTTGATTTCTTCTCTTTAATTTTATAATACAAAATTCTTCTATAAACTCAAAAGATAATCTTCATGAATTCACATAACACTTATTTCAAAATCATATATTTGATCTTCAAACTTGAATCAATTCCAAGAATTTATCACATAATCCTCCATCATTTTCAGTAACTGAAAATATAGGTTCTAAAACTCTTGATAAAATATGTGTTGATGTACGCATCTTTTGATGGAATCAACACCTTAGTGAAAGTTACTCATAATTGGTCGATCATTTTAGTTGACTAAGCTTTGAATAAAAGGTTTTGTAACTGGCCACATGAACTTCCACACACATTTGCATTTCTTTTTTTTTTGTTATAAACAACACCTACCATTCGATGTGTTTCAATCCTACATCCATGAATATTTTGAAAGTTCAAGTCAAAAAATTTGATTGTAACACTGTTTACATTCACATAGACGAGTTCATAATCCCCCTCCATACAAATTAGTTCCTATCTCATGCAAACATGTGCATATACTGTATTTGACATTTCCCGAACTTTTTAAGACTATTGTGGGAACCCCCTGTAGCACTGGCAGCTGGACCTGGTATTTTGGCGCCCAGCCAACCGCTGCCTAAGTAGGGTGGTGCTGAAATGTAGCTAGTATGTCACCGGTGGTTAAAACTAGTGTTAGTACATATTGGAACCAACATCGGTTACATTTCTTTAAGCACCAGTTTTCAATATCGGTTCTAGGATCCATTTAGAGGTGCTTGGCCCTGATAACAAGCATCGGAAGTTTCAAACCATTGTCGTATACAATGTTACGGCACCGCTTTTACAACACCGGTGCCTTTTTTAAAGAAATTTTGGCCAATATTTTCATCACCGGTTCAATATAGAAATGGTGCTGGAGTTGAAAAGCGTTTGAATTTCCAGCACCGGCTTGTACTGTCAAAAAGTGGTGCTATTATTTTGATTTTGATAACCATTACCTAGCACCGGTATGGGTGATTTTGACCGGTGCTAGTTTTATTTTTATTTTGCAATACTGAATTTTCTTTTTTTCCCTGCTCAACCAAATCAAAATCCGGGCAATGATGATTGAAGTATAAGACAACCAATAGCAATCCACAAACAATAATAAAATTTTGAATGGAGTAAAGAATGAATGAATAACTAAATATGGGTGTGAAGGAACATAATCAACCAACAAATCCAAGGAAAAACAGTACAAGAATTTGAATTTTTACAATTGAAGAAACTCGTCAATTTCCATCAAAGTCTTGCAATCTTTAGATTATGTGTCCACCCAAATCTGATACCACCTCTCGTCTAAAGATAATATCTCCTTCTCACTGTATGCTCCCTGTTATTCAGGAATCAGCTGTTGCATCGAAAACAAGCAAATGGGTTGATACATGAAAGTATTTAGTAAGTAAGAAGAACTAATGGTTCATTTGAAATTTGTCGACAAACATGTACAATATTTATAGAGGTGTGCTTGAGCACAAACTCTTCCATGAAGAGGAGGAAGTAATATCAGCATTCCCAACCACTCAACTGCCTTCGATACTGCAACGGAATATCACGTTAAACATAATTGTATGACTTACAACTGAATAATTGGGGATGCAAAGGGACTGTTAGATTGTAAGACTTACATAGATGTTTGTGATTCTCCATGTGTAGTCCGGAGGGGGTTCTACCTTCAAATTCTGCCTTTGATACTCGCATGCAATCCTGGTAATGTTGGACTTATAAATGTTAGTGAACTCATAGTTTAATTCGTTCAAATTAACACCACTGAAATGAATGTACTTACCTAGCAGTGATTTTGTTTTCATTAATGTTCTTTGGATTTATCCCTCCACTCATCAAGTCAAGGGTAAAAACTTCCTTCGTACTAGGACAGATGAGTATTAACTACCAATGATCACTGTTTTCAAAAGAATGTATGTCACAAAGGAAAATTTGGTCCTATGAAGAATGTGAAATTTTATAAAGTGTCACTTACATTTTTATGTAGGGTACCAAATCAATGTGGCACGACCTTCGACCTCCGCCTCCTTTATTTCAGAGAAGTATCCTCCTGTACGGCTTGGTACAAATTGGATGCGGCCATTGATTGTTTCGAAGACTTGATCCCAGAGGTAACTTGACAAATAAAAATAGTTAATATTTGAAACATATGAGTTTACAAATTCATTAAGAAATTGTGAACAAGTAAATCTCACCTCATCCACACATCTATCAACAAGTTCGATAACCATGCAATCCCTCTTAGGTTGCCAAGCTTGGTCCTGAAGTCCAACAAGCATTCAATAAATAATCTTGATTTATGCGGTCTGGAAAATAAGCCTGGTCTGAACTTCTGAAATAAACCCACCAACCCCGACAGTTGCAAAGTAGTAAGAAGCTTGTTGCCATATGGATGTACTTCCCCATAGAGAGGTATGCCTTGAATTGGCGCTTGCTGACAATCTGAAATTACGTACATAATGAAAGATATAAAGTACATGTGGATTTTTTAGAGAGAAAAACCTGCTTCAGAGGTCTCTCACGTAAAAATTGCTACTCTGAGGGACGGAATGAGTTTGTTGATCCAAAATATTTAGGGGAGGATTCCTAAGCATGAAATGTAAAATTTTCAAAGATCGTCCCAAAAACATTAGTTAATGTTAAAGATATTGATATATTACTACATTTTATTACTTCATTGTGGCTAACATTCACACAGTAAAACTCATCCGTCCGTGGTTTGCCCACCTCATTATTTTCTGTCTCAGGGTTAACCCAAACTAACCAAAGTCATTAGCTAGTCTATCACACTCCCCAGAGCATCTCCCACGTTATTGAATTGGTGTTTGGCAGATGAAAACCCAACTCTTAGATGGCAGACTGGCTTTTGATGCCTCAATTTTTGGATGCCTCAATTTTTGCATGTACTTGCTTTGGATGCCTCAATTTTTGAAGCCAAGTTTGTGCAACTTTCATCCAATGTCCCTTAATTCCCTTAATGTAAAAAGTAACCAACTCATTATCCTGTTACAAAGAACATGACAAATTTTTTTAGCCTCCGATAGTTAGCTAGAAATTGAATTGGAAAATAGTTACCTAGCTTTTGAAATAGTTAGCCTTCGAAACACTTAGCTATGGTGTAAAGGATTTTTACCTCCTCATCTACTTCTCCGTTATTGGGGGGTCTTGGCTAGAACCGCTGAGACCGATGGATATACCATCGAAAATTGCATTCTCAATGAAACTCTTAGGGTCCACTAAGCCCTCGGGAATATCTACCCCCAACTGCAGCTAAACTCTTTACGAACTGCCAAGTTACGAGACCATTGCCTTCACAATTGCTGATCAACGGAGGCTTTCTTGGCGTGCTTTTTCTGGGACAAGGAGCTATTACCGCATTTGCTTCATGATAATCCAAGGATAGCAACAGCTACCGAAAGTTTGGATTGGGTACCTTTACGTCGTGCTGGGTGATCCTTCTTCCATGTCGCTCTTATCAAGATGTCCTTCCCCGGAACCAAGATTAGAGTTACCTTCTCTTTTTCCTCATTCATCTTCAACTCTGTTTCATTTCATCATTCTAGTATTGAAAATTACAGTTGACCTGAAATAGAAAAATAGAAAAATGACGCAATCATATACTTACAATGTTTTCTGCTATGGCCTTCATTTCTGGGGTTTTGTAGTCTTTGCTTTTTCCTTGGTTTGACTCCGAGTACACCAGGGATCTGTCAAGTTTCAATTACTTTTCCTTTATTTCCTCCTCAGCCTCCTCCTCCGTGTATCAAAGGTTCCAAATCCTTTCCTCTCTTTCTACTTCATCTGCTCCACCAACTGTGGTCTGGTGTTGTGGAAATACTTCTTTTCCCTTGAGTTCTTGCAATTTTTTTCCTTTTTCTCTAAAAGTTATATATATTACATAATATATTTAACATCTCAGTAAATATGAAAACCAGATATTGATACATTTTTGTAAATAGAATGTCTTAATTGTACTTACTAGCATTTCCTTAGTTCTTCGGTGTTCATCAAATTTCTTCCACTCCTCCTCATTCATCCACTTGTATTTTCCCCAGGGCTTTTATTTAGGAACTTTTCCATCCAGGAGTAGCCAGATGTACTTGTTTGCTACCTTGCTCTTCCAATTGCGGTGTGCATCGCCAGCCTTAATCTACATAGTCCTCCTCAAACTCTTCATTTGTTCTTCAGTCAATTCTATTTCGAACTTAAAACTTTTTTTTTTTTAAAAAATTGGGTAATAACTCAAATGAGCCCCCAATAAAATCCCTCCCCTTCCCCTGCCCTTGGTGGGAATTGAACCCATGACTTCATGGTAGTAGCACTAGACTTCAACCGCTAGGCTAACATTCAATTCCCATTTCGAACTTAAAACTTATCTGTGATGGAAGTACGTATAATTAAATATAAGGCACATGAGCAAAATTTATGAATATTGACAAGTATTCCTTGATGAACTGTGTGTTGTAAATTTTATCATTACCCTAATGTTCTTCCACGCTTCCTCTTTAATATCCCTTGGCACGTTAGGCTAGTGTATCCACGTCCATATCCAGTGCACCTTCTAAAAGTTTAATTTGTATATGCGGTCTAGGTGCTCCAATTCTTCGTACAAATCAAGAGACCGCCAGCCTCCTCGAATGCAATGGGGATGGGGTTCTTCTGCTTGGTTGACACAAATAATTTCCACGTAGCCATCCCACGTTCCCTACAAAAGTTGCGTATCTCAAATTTGTCGAAAGCCTTCCCATTATGCCCACCTGCTTTCGTAATGTCATCATTCTTCAGATCCTGACGAGGCTTGTCCTCGATGTCACCCGTTGGTTCTTCTTCAACTTTCTCCTCGGGAACATCTTCTGGAATTCCCTCATCGGGAGCACGCGTTGGATCCGCTCCATCTTCCTCAAACTAGATTTTGAGGGGAACAATGGGCTCCTTTTGTCCTTCAGCATCAATTTGTTTGCCCTCCTTTTTTTTGTTTGGGTAGAGCTCTTTTGGAGGCATCTACAAATGTCGATAGTATAGAATGAATAAGTACCACTACAACATCAATATTACAACAATACATACAACATTACTGCACTACAACATTACAAAGTACTAACAACATACCAAAATCCCCATAAGAAAAACACTGGAACATCACATGGCCAACAACATCATACCTTTGTGTTTCACAATAAACAACCCAACAACATTTAAAATTTAAAATGCTTCATTGAACCATTTCATTGAACACACACAATTTGATACTAATGTTTACTCAAAGTGATGAGAGTTATAGTTTTGCCTGAATAGAATATGATGGAATCATGGCTTACCTCTTCAAACTGCGGCCTGAAACCTAGTCATTGATGCTTTATCGTCATCGCTTGGGAAAATGGAGAATCTCATGTGTGCGGTCGCTAACCAGGGTTTGGGAGGGTTTCTAAATGCTTGGATTACGGGTGGGAAATGGTGGATGTAGGAGTATTAAGGTGGGAAATCGTTCGAAATGGTGAAAATTGTGGGAGAAACAGTCAGAGAAGGTGGAGGGAGAAGAAAAAGGGGACCGTTATGTGTGGAAGATGATTGGTCCTCTTTTTAGCACCAGTACCATATCAAATATACCAGTGCCTCTGATATGATACACAGCTGCCTAAGGCTGCGTTGGTATTTGATTTTTTGAACCCTAGAGGATGGAGAAAATAAAAGTTTCTAAGTTTACAGCACCGGTAAAAAAATCGGTGATGTTGATGTCCAAAAATGGTGCCAACATTTCAAAATGCAGCTGCGTAAGGCTGCCTTGAATTTTTTATTTCTAAACCTGAGAGCAGGACTAGAAAAAATTGTCCGAAAATTGTCCGAGTACAGAGCACTAGTATAGACTGAAGCAACTCAAGCAGCTACGTATGACTGCTTAATCTGGACGATCATTCAATTATAAGAACCCTTTTATTTTACCGGTGCCTTATTTTCACGAACATGTGCCTATTTATTCACTTCTGGGTTGAAATCATTTTTACCCAAAACTTTGAAAATTTTGAATTTCCCGCCAATAGCAGGTCAAAATTTTTAAAATTTTGGCTATTTGAAAAACCCAACTCCAGCTCTAATAAATTAAAAACCGGTGCTGTATAATTTTGCCACTATTTCCGTAAAATTATTATAAGTACCTTATTATTTGGAAAGTTTTTACCTTACTATTTTAAATGCAATACGATTGAGAAATATTTAATTAACCATGCAATAGATCCCGTGCTTCCAAATTGTGCCCGATGGAGACTCACAAACGCTCGTACCATAACTTTATTAAAATATCACTATTGCCCAAAAATAAGTTACACCGTCTTTCTAGCATCCTACTTATTTCAATTTATGTATTCTTGGGTTAATTTAAGGTTTTCAAAGAAAATATTGTTACCATGGAATTTGGTAAAGCGCTAGTATGTGTCTTAGAGTATCCAACTCTAGATAACTTAGAAGTTAGGAAGTCCAAACAGAAGGTATGACTGTGACTTTTTCTGCTAATATGTGAATCATTTTTAACTTGAGTTTGGGATTGACATTAGGGTTTCATATTGTTGGATTCCATCGGATTAGATATCTGTTTGGACCCTTGAGTGAAGTTTTTTTTTGTGCTTAGATCCCTCCCAGAATCTTGGAAATGTCAAAATTCGAAATTGCTGAATCAAAAGTGAAATTGAGTAGTGTATGATCATAAAATGTGATTAGAACTTGAATGTGCAAATGCAACATCCCCTTAAGTTAACTAAGATTACTAGTTCAAAATTTTCAAAAATTGAAATGTTGCCCGAAACATTGTATGACCTTGACCATTGACATGCAAATCTTGATTCTTGTTATTACAGCATAAATAAGTGAATTGAATGTACTTTAATTTTTTATAGTATTATTGACAAAGCGCTCATGTATGTTTTAGGCTAAGTTGGGTTCAATTTTTTTTGGAATTTACACTTGAAATTCTTATTTTTATACATATTCTTGTACAATAATAAATAATCTTTGAAAGAGAACCCACCTTTTAGCTTTATAGAGTTTGAGATGGTGGATGGATGGAAAATAAGTCCCAGCACCGGTACTACATTAAAAACTGGTGCTGTTATGAAAGGCAGCAGTGTAAGGTTGCCATGTATTTATTTTTTACATCATTTTTCCAACCTGAGAGCTAAGAGGTAAAAAACGTTACCAACTACACCGGTTTGTAAACCGGTGCTGAGAAATACAAAAACCGGTGCCTATTTATAATAACATTTTTCCCACCCGATAGGTAAGATGGAAAAATAGTTTCTTACTCCATAGCACCGGCTGTAGGTTCAGTGCTAATAATAACAATTCCGGTGCTGATATGGAAAATAGAGCACATGCTCTTTTTTTCTAGTAGCGGTTTGATGAATAACAACAGTGCCTATTTGTTGGACAATACTACAAACGAACCTTTCTAGAAAAGTGAAAACCAGAATCGAGCAACAATACAGTGCAGACAAGTTATACCCAAATTCCTATAATAATATCATTGTGCCAATTGCGTATAATGATAATTACATCTACGATCATTACATCCACCAACTTTTTTTCCTTTTCAACCCAACGTCACCCCATCAATTTGACCGCTCTCATCAACCCACAATCCATTGCCATGTGACCGTCTTCCTGCTAAAGCTCCACCCACATCCTCTAAACTTGGAAATACATATGGGAATTTCGGAATTTCTGCTCGAACAGGACAATCAATCTCCTCATCAAAGTAGAACTTTTTACCATGTAGGATGACATGCCACTTCTCATTGCTAGGATCCTGGACATAAATAACTTGCCGTGTCTGGGCAACTAAAATGAACTTGTCATCCTCGAACCGAATTCGGTTAAGGTCCACTAATGTGAAACCTATGGGTTTCTCCATACGAACCCCATTTCCATTATCAACCCACTGGAGCTTGAAAACCACAACTTTGAATTCAACATAGTCTAACTCCCAAATTTCCTCAGTCACCCCGTAAAAGGCCATCACTGCAACGATATGGTTTTTGTCTTTCTTGCTAGACTGCCACATCGATTAAGATTCTATGTAAACTCCATTGTTCTGTGGCGTGCTCTTGCAGTCCTTATCAGCCGTCGCAACAGTAAATCCATTAATATCATTCCCTAGGAACCTCCTAACCGTGCAGTTTGGCTTTCTAGCAAAAGCACGAAGTTTACTAGGCATGCTTTCCACATTGCAGCAATTATAAAACGAATTAATGAATGTGGAAGAATACTCTAGCTGTATTTTATTCGAATGCCAATCCGAATAGAGTGATTGTAAATATGACGTGCGCTCTAGAACATAGCTTACAGTCTCGCAATTGTTCCTTAAAACATAAAGGTGAACAGTTATCGACTAAGCATAGAATGGATTATGAAGTGCAACCTCATTCTTCCTACCAATGTGTGTTTGCTCTGCTAAGCCAATCGACTTCTTCCTGAATAACTTTGAGGTACAGTATTCAATAATCTTCTCAGTGACATACCTTTGCACGATGCTTGCATCTGGTTGGCTAGGATTGTGAACATGACCTTTGAAAACACCCATGTACCGCTCGAAAGGGTACATCCAATGCATGCCCACTGGACCACATAGTTGAATTTCCTGAACCAAATGAATGAATAGACGAACCATGATGTCAAAGAAGAACGAAGGAAAGTACTTCTCCAACTGACGTAACACTAACTCCCCATCCCGCTACAAGACATCAAATGTCTGCCTACTTATATTCTTCCGACAAATGGAGATGAAGAAGAAACGCAGTCGTATAACGCTAAATCGTACATCCTCCTCTATAACTCCATTGATAGAAATGGGCAATAATTATTTCATGAGAATGTGACAATCATGCGATTTCAAGTCATTCATACGCAAATCATCATTCAAAAATCGAGAAACCAATTTCCTCTCATTCACTGGCATATTGTACGGAGTGGGAGGGAGGTATGTTCGCTTCCCTCTCACCTCATGTGCTAGATCCAACTGAATTCCAAGCTCCACCAAATCCTTCTACGCATTCAATCTATCTTTCATCTTTTCCAGAATAGTAAGCGAGGTATTAATCAAACTCTCACACACATTTTTCTCAATGTAGATCACATCTAGACAGTGGCAAATCTCTAAATGCACTCAGTAAGGTAGATCAAAGGAAACTGACCTCTTCTTCCAAGGTCCAGTAGGCACTGTACCAACCTTCTTCATCTTCTTCCCAAGAACAATATTCAATTTCTTCACCTTGTTGTGCATGACAACCCCCTTCAATGGTCTTGGCGCCTTCCTCACCTCCCTCATGCCAACACACTATAATGAATCATCACGCAACTTGTGCTTCATTGGGAGGAATTTTTGGTGACCCTTATAGACAGTCTTGCGACCATTCTTCAGCTATTGGTAATCTCTGGACTCTTCACACACCGGACCTTGTGCCAATTCACCACATAACCTGGAAGGTTTCAGTATGCGAGAAAATCATTTATGGTACAGAAAAGAATTGCCTTCAAATTGAACTCCAATCCCCTAAAACCATCAAACACATCAATGTCTTCGGACCATACAACCTTCAAACTTGTATTAAAAGTGCCAAATAAGTATCGATGTCATTTCCGGGCTGTTTCGGCCCAGAAATCAACATAGGCATCAACACATATTTCCTCTTAATACAAGAATACGGTGGAAGGTTGTATATGGCCAGCATTACCGGCCATGAACTGTGCCTAGAGGATATGTTGACGAATGGATTCATTCCATCGGTACACAAAACCATCTGCAAGTTCCTTGGCTCACTTGAAAAATATGAATACCTCTTATGAAATATCTTCCATTGATTGGCATCAGCTGGATGACAAATGACATCGTACTGAAAAGAACCCCAACCAAGTACCACGTCATGTTCTTTTTATCATTGGCATTCTTAAAACCTCTTCAACCTCGGAAGAATTGGAAGGTACCACATGCATTTCGTGGGAACGCGTTTCCTTAGCTTCGCGATAACATCTTCATCGACAACTGCATTTCTCCTTTTCTTGTAGCATGACACATGACATATTGGGCATGCCACTTCCTTCAATAAGTCACCCCTGTACCAAACACAATCGTTGGGACAAGCATGCATTTTTTCCTACTCGAATCCCATCGGACATAGTATCCTCTTCACTTCGTATAGGTTGTCCAGTATCCCATTACCGGTGGGAAGCTTTTCATTTAGGAACTTAAGCAACTTGATTATGCTAGTGTCTCTCCATGCACCAAGGCCTTTCAAATTAAACAATTCAATCAAACATTACATCACCGTATCCCTCTTGTTGCAACCGGGGAACAATGGCTTGTCCTTCTCACCTAAGAAATTTTACAAAACCTTGTGCCTCCCCCTAAATTCATCAACAACCTCCTAACGCGTGTCATCTAAATTTAAGTCTCCGAAACACTCTCCTCCATTACCTACAACCACCTCCGGTGGTGTCTTCTCTCCATGAAAGGTCCAAACAAAATCATCTTTTTCGAACCCTCTCCTAACCAAGTGAAGTTTCATCGTGTCTATATCCCCACTATGGTTACAATTCTCGCAATCACGACAAGGAAATAAAGCTCGCTTTTCACGACCAAAAGCGTGCTCTAAAACATTTTCCACAAAATCAACATATTCATTGCTCAACCAACTATTGTTGCAATACAAATGCTTACACCTCTCCATTGCATGCTTCATCTCTACAAATTCACAAAATAGGACTATTATAGTTTCAAAAAATGACCATGGCTACACAAGATATTTAACATGGAAATTCAAATTTAGCAAAGATTACGTACAACTCGGATCACAACATTCCAAAATACACCAACATTATCACATTCCTAAGCAAGGTATTAATCACATCAACAAATCTGGAAAACAATCAAATTTCTTCCATGAATAAAAGTATCATGAACATGATGAAACATACATAATCATGATCAAACACACACAATATATGCGTACAAACCTTTTTTTTTTTTAATTGAAACCACCTGTAGGTGGGGGGTTCTATTATGGCTCCCCTAACCATCAGATTGGGATTGAAATCCCGTGAAAACAATCCAGAAGATTTATACAAGAGAGAATTGGACACTAGTTGTCGCAATCCGTGCGGCATAATCTATGCCGGTAACAAAAGAGACCTGTACCTACATCTAATCTAAAAGTTTAAACCGGAAATGCCCTTCTGTTTATGTACACCTCCACCCCCCGTGTCGATGTACACTCCAGCCTTGCATTTCCGGAACTACGCCGTGATCCGTCTCCAAGAATAATGTGTGTCCTTTAGAAGTATTTCCTTTAGCTGCGGGATGCATGTAGGATCCGCGAAATGTTGTGGAACCCTTCTTTGTTGTCCATACTTTGCCAAAAAATCTGCTGCACCATTGATCTCTCTATAGATGTGGCTAACTCGGATGTCATGTTTCTTCGTTAGATCTGCCACCTGCCTTGCAAGTTGAAGGCAGTTCCATGGAGGCTTCAGTTTGCCATTGATGATGCTCACTGCATTCTGACTGTCCATCTCGAGTGTTAGTTGATGGAAACCGGTTTCCACTGCAAGTTGGATGCCATGAAGGGCAGACTGAAGCTCCACCTGCAAAGGAGAAATACCCATAGTAAGTTTGTGGAAACCAAGTCTGAAACTTCCCCCCTTATCCCTAATGAGTCCCCCAACAGATGAGGAGTTTTGATTGCAAGATGCATCAACATTCAGTTTAAATCCTGTATCTGGGGGCTCCCATTTGATAGGGATCAGTTTTTTAGGTGGGGGTGGGTTCAGGAATGGGATTAATCCTCTTTGGATCCATATGGTATCTGAGGGGTTACTTGAATACAGTGGCCTAACTGTAGAGATGAGTCTACAGTTTGCCTTAACCTGCTTCCAAGTATGTGAAGGTGTTAGCTTGACATTTTGATATAGCACCTGGCCCCTTGCTTTCCATAGTTCCCAAAGGATTAAACAAGGCAAAGAGTAACAAAGGAAATTATGCAATTTTGACAGATTTGTAATGTTCCAATAGGTTGTTAATCTGTCCCATAAATTTACAAACTGATCCTGTGGTAATTCTAGGATTTCATGCATTTGTTTCCATATGAAAGAGGCATAGGGGCATGAATTAAAAAAGTGTTGCAGAGTATCCTCATGTTCACAAAAAGGACATTTAGATACAGTGACAATCCCAAAATCAGTGAGCATATCATCCATAGGCATCAAGTTGTTTAGAATTCTCCAAGTCAGAAAGGTGATCTTCACAGGTAGGTTTAGAGATTGTACCTTTTTCAGTGATGCTGATTCTCTATGTTTGTGTCTCAGACTTTTGTAAGCACATTTAATCGAAAACTTACCTTGTGGACTAGGAGTCCAAACCATGATATCACTGTCCTCAGTGAGAGGGAGTTCCCTTTGCAGATCCTGTAAGCAATCAGCAGTAATATGTGGTGCCAGAAAAGATAAAATTGGAGCCCTATTTGTGAGAAAATCTCTAACAGTTAGTTCTGGATTCAGTGGGGCATTTCCATATATCTTATCTATAAGTAATCCATGTCCTGTCCAGTTTGAACTCCAGAAACTACAGGTTCCCCTTCCCACTATAATTCTTGTGTGTTTTTCTGCAAATTCTGAAACTGAATGGACTCTTTTCCATACGTCTGAAGTTCTCCTATGTTTTGGGAGAGACCAGATAAATTTTGTCCATGGGGCTATTCCCTGCTGCATTTTCCACCAGAGCTTAAGGGAGTAGGCATCAATTACTGAGTCTAAGTTTTTTAAACCTATCCCATTTTCATCTTCAGGGAAAGACATTCTTTCCCAAGATCTCCAGTGTTTGTGCTTTTTACCTTCAGTTTCCCCCCATAGAAAATCAGAACACACCATTTCAATTTTTCTTAGGGTAAAACTAGTTGGCTGTAGCACTGCAAAGACATGTTGAGGAATAGAGGAGAGAACATACTTAATGAGTATGATCCTACCACCTCTGGAGATCCATTTGGAGTTCCAGGTGTGAATTTTTGCACTAATTGCTTCCAGTATACTGTGAAAATGTGCATTTAGTTTTCTACCCTTGTATATAGGACATCCTAAATACCTAAAGGGGAAACTGCCTTCCTGCATACTCAGAATGTTAGTGATTTTTCTTTTTTGTGCTCTGCTGCATTTATTACCTGTGTAAAAGCAAGATTTCTGCATATTTACTTTCTGACCTGTTGCTTTTTCAAATGAGGTGATAAAAGCAGCAAAATTCCTGAGTGATTTATCAGTTGCTTTTAAAAAAATGCAGGTGTCATCAGCATAAATCAGATGTGTTAGTGGGGTAGTGTGCTGTGGGAGATGAAACCTAGCTAATGCCCTAGATTCAAATAAAGTGTGGAGCTTCCTAGACATAAGCTCAGTGAGGATATTAAACAGAAATGGAGACAAGGGGTCACCCTGTTTGAGACCTCTTGATGGCTTGAAAAAACCATATGCTACTCCATTTATTAGAACTGAAAACCATGCAGATGCTATGTTAGACATTAAGATTTTAACCAGGGATCCATGAAATCCTAATTTGAGCAGTAAAGAATTTAGAGCTGTCCAAGAGACCCTATCAAAAGCTTTTGTCATGTCCAGTTTGAGGATTAGGTTAAGACATTCATTGTCTTTCTGCAAAAATCTAGTGGATTCTTGCATCAGGATCACATTATCAGCAATTTCCCTCCCTTGAAGAAAAGCTGATTGTTCAGGTGATATAAGTGTGGGCATCAACTGTTTTATCCTCTCCATCAAAATCTTTGAACAAACTTTATTACTAAAGTTTGAAAGACTTATAGGTCTAAACTCATTGAAAGTTGATGGATGCTGATTTTTAGGAATGAGGGCAATATGGGTGGATGCCATAGCCCTGGGGATTGGTGTTCCTGCTTGAAAGTCCCTTACTGCCTCAGTAAGATCTTTGCCAATAGTGTCCCAACTGTTTCTATAGAACAGTCCATGAAATCCATCAGGACCACTGGCACTGTTTTCACTAAGACTAAACACCACAGTTTTAACTTCTTCAGAAGTTACAGGTTCCAGAAGCTCTATGTTTGTCTGTTGGGAAATCAGAGGTGGAATGTCTTGAAGAAAAAAAGCAAGGTTTACACCACTAATGTCAGTATTCTCCTCCTGTAGAAGATTAGAAAAAAAACCTAACCCCTGCACTCCCAATATCATCCTGGTCAGTTAACCAGCTGTTGTTATCATCCTTAATTTTTTGTATAGATAGTCTGGAGTGTTTCTGCTTCACTGAGTTATGGAAGAATTGGCTGTTACAGTCCCCATCTTTCATCCATCTCACCCTACTCTTTTGTTTCCAGAATGTATCTCTTTCCTTAATTTTGATTAGGAGATTTGTTCTTGCAGTGTTAAGGGCTTCTAGGGTTAAAGCATTATCATTTTCATCATTCTCAGCCTCCAATCTATCTACCTCCTTCTCAGCTTCTTTAATGTTCTGAAAAACATCTTTGAAGACCTCCTTGTTCCACTGTTTAAGAAAAATTTTTAGCCTTTTCAGTTTGTTACTAAATCTTAACATTCCATAACCCTCTATAGGCTGCTCCCAATTATTTGTCAGGACTTGCTGGAAACCCTCTCTCAGATACCACATATTTTGAAACCTAAAGGGCTTTGGGTAGGTTTTATTCAGATTATGTAAACTTGTTAGAAGTGGACAATGATCTGATGTGGTTCTATTCAGAACCTGTATAGATATGCTTGGGAAAATGAGTCTAAGTTTTTGATTAGCTAAGCCCCTGTCTAGTTTCTTAGCTACCCTTTCTTTTACTTTGATTTCTTTCCCTTTCAGCCTATACCCAGCCCAAGTGTAGATATTTCCAACTGTGTGGGGTTCTTCAAGTTCCATAGCATTAATAAATATGTCAAAATCCATAATGCTATCTATTCCAGGATTAGAGGTCCCTTTGTACTCTGAGAGTGTTCTGATAACATTAAAATCACCAATAAGGAAATATGGCCTTGAGGGTAAATTTAAAATTCTACCAAACATTTCCTGTCTTTCTAGTCTTGAATGTGCTGCATAAACTACAATTAAATACCATTCTTTCCCTATCACCTGATTGTCTATTTTCATTATTGTGAAATTAGGGTCATTATGGATGAGATGTATTTGTATATTATTGTTCCACATTATCCATATCTTTCCTGATTTCGAAGCTAGACCAGAGTGAAAGTGTAAAGTCTTTGTGAAATCTTCAAACGAGTTCTGTTTTTGCTTAGGTTCAATAATGGCTAAAATATCAGGCTTATGGACCAGACCTAATTCTTTGATTCTTTCCACAGAGGTGGATAAACCATTTACATTCCATGCTAAGATTTTACAATTCATGGATAACATTCTGTTTTGCTGCTAGCCTTGAGCTAATTCTGTTTGGTTGAGTGAAGAAAGTAGATTTTCTCCTCTCAACCCTTCCAGATTGAGATTGTTGGTCTGCACCTAGCAAGTTTGGGGTATCTGTTACCTGAGGTGCTGAGTGGGTAATGGTGCTAGAGTGGGATAGTTTTGAGGTATCCCCTAGGAGCAGAGGTTCTATTTGATCTTTATTTCGTTTGTTTACCTCCTATGAGATGTTAGCAATATGGTCCTCACTTAATTTATCATTCCTATTACCATCAGACATTTCATTAGAAGGAACATGTAGCACTTTTTCCAACACAGACTCCTTTTCTATATCAGGCATATCTTTGTCTACATTCACCTCAGGCATATCTTTTTCTATTTCAGTCATATCTTTATCAGGCATATTCACAATCTCATTCCCAGGATCGATCACTGTCATAGCATGTGTTGATGTGGCAGTGGGTGTATTAATTTTGTGTGTGGTAGAGAAAGGGAGAACCTGGATAGACGGAAGCACCTCAGTGGCCTCCATAAAGTCCATTTCCAAGTCCTCGGCTAGGTCCTCTGCGTTTTGATCTTGCTCCTGTAGCTCATCCAACAGCTGAAAACGGTTAGTAGATTGAAAAAATTGTTTATCTGGATTACCTGTTCTCTTGGGTGATGGGGAATCATCCCAGGGTTGTTTGGATGGCCCTGACTTGGCAAGTGGTGAGGAGTCGTTAGTCATCAGGCCTTTTCCTTTGTCTGAGGGGAGTTCATCCGTGTTTAATGCATCCAGGAATTCTTCTTCTTCCTCCTCAGGGGTTATGGTTGGACCAGCATCCACTTTCTTTTTCCAGACCTCTATGTGCTTCTTCCCAGCTTCAGGAGCAGTTTGAGGTTTCTTATATGTTACAGGATTAGGACCTTGTCCTTTTGGTGGTTGACCTTTTGCTGTGCTCTTTTTGGTGTCATTACCACCCTGGTGATCGACTTGTTCTGATGAGTTACCTAATCTTCTGCAGGTTGATATATTGTGTCCCAGTTTCTTACACTCCCTACAATACTGTGGAGGGTCCTCATATACTATATTGTAGTGCTTATGTTTTCTCAGGGTCCCTAGCCTAACCTTGCTTGGGAGGGGGTTTCTTAAATCAAATTCTACGCTCATTCTAACAGTGGAAGGTCGTGATAAAGTCTCAGTTGGGATATCAGCATATAGGAATTTACCTAGAGACTGACCAATTCCTTCAAGAGCGTCCGGATGGAAAAAATGAGTCGGAGGTAGCTCGACGTTTATCCAGATTGGCGCAAAAGGGGGCTCCTCATCAATATCAAAATCCTTCGTCCATTTTAGAACTCTCATGACAGCTCCCCCAAGATTCCAAGTGTATCTGCTCCAGCATCGATGCAGGTCCTCCTCGAGGTCGAAGGTGATTCTCACATGCCGCGCATCTAGAGCTGTAATTCTGTAATCCCCTTTGAAGCCAATTGTCTGAAAATGGTGCCGGAGAAATGCCAAGGTTGGCCGACCTCTGGTGAATTTCCCGATTAGGGCTTCGTTGAATGGCTCTGCGATGAGGTCAATTTCCTCCTCCGTGAAGAAGCAACATGGTTCTCCTTTGAATGACAATTGAGGCTTGAGGTTGAGTTTCTTGAGTTTAGGGTTCGCTGGGTTGCTCTTTGTTTTTAGACAATCGGCATAGGCTGATTGCGGGCTACCTCCAGGTGGAGGAGCCGCCATGGAGGCGAGATGAATAGATCAATAGATCGGTTGTGGTGGAAGATCGGAGATGGATTGAAGGTGATCGAAGATGGATTGAAGGAGATCGGAGATAGATTCCGAGTTCGCACTTTCAGTGTGTGAAAAATCGCACGTAGTACCGTTACACTCGCCAACTGTAATTGATTTATATATGCGTACAAACCTTATTTAACATATTAGATCATAAATAACATGTCAAACAATTTGAAACCTACCTTTGTGGGTATTCATTAGAACATTAAATGTCAAAACCCTCCCAAAATCACCATAAATGTCTTTTTCTCCCAAAAAAAATCCATTTTTACCTGCCACTGAATAGTGGTAGGTGAGCATTAAATGCTTTTCTAGCATCGGTTTCATGGCTTTATACCAGTGCTAAGAAATTTTCCTCCAAAAATTAACCCACCAAAGTGTCCATTTCATCATTATAAGCACTAGTTGGGATATGTTTTTGTATACCGCGACTAGTTTGATCAACACTACCTTCCACTGTTCATATGGGTCCCATATTTCTGGTACCAGTGTACTTAAATCTTATGCTAGGTTAAATCTAAGGCACCGGTTGGGAGTTTTGTACCGGTGCTATATATTTCCCTCCACTTTTTTTGCCATGAAAATCACTATTTTTCTTATGGGAACATTGATCAGCATCGTTACATTCCATCATTTTAATGTTAGCGGTGCCAGTTATTAAGTATGGCACCGGTTTGAGGCACCATTTCCAAATTTCTAGTGCTGATACACTATTTTAGCGCTGGTTCTGTAGTACTTGGACAGTTATATCGGTGCATATGTTAATGTTAGCACCAGATTTTTCCCCCAGGTTAGGTATCTGTGCCTATGTACCTGTTTTCCAGTAGTGAGACCTAAAAGTTAATCCTCTACCAACTAGTCTTTAGTTAAAACTAATTTCACAAAAAAAAGGTTTCAATCATGTACCAAGACACTTTTCAATCATGGAACTCAAGACTAGCTAATTGGTCAACGTCACATTGAAGTTTCCATCACCATGATTTTAAGTTCCAGGTTTAAATCCATTGTCACGAATGCCGTTTTCACCCAATCTCTACTCGATCTCTTAGTCAAAAGATCAGTCAAGATTTCCTTGGAATTGACAAAGTCTATAGTTATGACTCTTCTTTGTATCAAATCTGTAACCATACTATACCTCACTCCAATATGCCTAGATTTTTCATTGTAGACTTCTATAGACGCACTTGAAATCATTGAAATACCATCACAATGAATTAATATTGGTGATATTGGCTTAGGCCATGATGTTACATTATGTAACTAGTCCCTTAACCATTAAGCTTATTTGTTAGTAGAACCTAATGCGCCAAAAATTATGATGTCATGGCAGAGTTACCTGTACAACTTTGTATCTTTGACACCCAAGAAACTCTTCTACCGCCAAATTAAAGATCCACCCGCTTCTGTATGGGTTATCATCTTTGTTTTTTTTATCTAATTAGCATTAGAATAACCTTCAAGAGCAGAAGGGGACCCTTTCTACTTGTAAAAACAATTATTTATGTGTTTGAGATATTTAAAACTCTCGTAACACCAAGCTTATGTTGCTTGTGAGGATTGTTTATGAACTTACTTCACACTTCAACTACAATAGTGATATATGGACGTGTACAAGTCATGGAATATACTCCACTTCCCAGTAAACTTTAATATTTCAATTGTGGTACAACGTTTCCCACATTCTTTACATACTCAATTTTAGAGTCAGTGGGAATTGTAAATCGTCTTGCATTCATAATGATTAAATATTATAAGGATCTTCTCAGTATAATGAGTTTGTGAGAGTGTTATGGATCCTTTATTTTTTTTCTCTATCCTAATTCAAAGAATAACATTAGTTCCTCACCTGTCTTTCATATCAAATTTGCTCAAAAGCAACTTTCTAGTTTCTAAGACTTGTTCTAAGTTTGAACCAGAGATAAAAATGCCATTGACATGCAAACCAATTATGACACATGTATTACCATTTAAATACTTATTATAATATTATTTGTATGATTTTTTTTTAAAAAAAATTTATAATTCACTAGTGAGTATCACTTGATCAAAATTTTGTAGCCATTTTTTTGGAACTTGTTTGAGTCCAAATAAGGACTTCACAAGTATACACTTTTGGCTCTTGTTCAGAAATTGCAAATTTTTCAGGTTGTTTTGTTGAAACTTCCTCATCCAATTCACCATTTAAAAGTGCAGTTTAATTAACATCCATTTGATGAATAAAACATTTTTGGAAAGATACTATGGCAAGTAATTATGGTAATTATTCTTCTTTTGGAGAATAAGTATGAAGGTAATCAAGAGCACATTTTTGTGTAAATCCTCTGGCTATTATTCTTTATTTATACTTGTCTATGGTTCCATTCACCTTTCAACTTCTTTTTGGAAGTTAATTTTCAATCAATTTAGTTGGAACCTGGTCATAAATCTTTGAGTGCCCAAGATTACTCAAGATAGAATCCATCTCATCATTCTTAGCTTCTTTAGAAAAAATAGCAACTTGAGATGTCATTACTTCATCAAATGTCCTTGAATCTATTTCAGCATTGAAGCAATAATACATTTTATTACTCAAATCACCTCTTGAATTTTCACAATATAAGCAATAAAATCCATACCAAAAGATTTGGCCTTTTATCTCTTTTACTTCTTCTCAACTCAATGAGTTCATTTTTTACATTTGTGTCATCTAATGCAGATTCACTTTGTTTTGAGTCATTTCCAATATTTCTTAGAATTTATGTAAATCCGTGTTCATAATTTCATCTCTTAACTATTTTTGAGTTTTAGAATTGATGCTTAAGTGAGTGGTTCTATGGGAAAAATGTTGCAGTAGTATCATACATTGCAAAAAAACATTTATAGCAGGACTTTATAAAACCTTGCTACAAAATAATCCTTGTTTTTTCCTTACTAAAAACCAGTACCACACATTGTAACAGGTTTTTTCAATAGCATCCCTACATAAAATGGTTCCTTCCTACTCCAACTATTTTTAAAAAAATCAGTACTATAAACTGTCCTTCAAAACTGGTTCCTAAGTGATATGTGTAATATAATGTTCATAATTTGTGAGATTATATTAGTTTGATTGATATATAATTTTCACTTAAGGTTTGTTTGGTGCAAGTTTTCTGAAGGAATTAGAATATTACTTATGATTGTAATTATATTCTATTACATTTTCCTACCTTGTATAGGTATCTTGTACCACTACATGATGTATCATGAGACCATAAATAAAAACACACAATTATTACCCTTATTTTCTACATGATATAGAGCCAAAAATCATGAAATCTTTAAAAAACATATTCCTAAAAAAAAGTATTTCGCATCCTTTCTGAGCCACCACCGCCGCAGTCAAGCCGCGCGTTGATCCACACACAACCGCCACCATCTATTTCGTTCCTCCACTTGCCAATTGCCACCGCCACTATCTAGGTGTAGTAATCCGAGCGCCGCCGCATTCCCGTCACGCGCCACCACCGATCCGATCCGTTGTCGGTTGATGCACCTGCTGTTGATCCGCACTTGATTTTGCACGATGTCTGCTTCTGAAGAAAAGTCTCGTATTTATGCTGCACCTGGGGTTCCAAAGCTTCAGGATATGAATGGTTATGATGTGATTGTGACTTTACTGAAGCAGTTACAATTGCAATCTGGCCCTCGGACTACTATACGGTCGTGTGTCGACGGATCCTTACGTATTGGCTCTGGCGATAGTCCAGGTTTACAGCTTATACCGAACATGCTGAAAGGTTAAGAAAATTACATTGAATGGTTTGACGCAATGTACCGTACATTCCTTGCTAAGAACAAGATTGAGTGCATTGATGGATCCATTACCAAACCCCAGGATGGTCATCCTGATGCTGCTGATTGGCCCGGGGTTAATGCTACTCTTGTATGCTGGATCTTTCGGTGTTGAGATCTTCTACAAGCTCGTTTTCCACACTTAAGGAATTGTGGGATGACCTGATGGCATGATTTATTCTTGGCGATGGTATGAAAGTTTTGCAAATGCGAGAGGCTATTCAGAGTTGCAGGCAGAACGATCAGCCCATCGACATTTACTTTGGCAAACTGGAGAAGTTGTTTGCAGATTATCACTGCATGCGACCTCCTCTAGTTTGTGACTGTGAAGAGAGCAAGGAAGTGTGCCATTGCAATATTTCTGCGAGAGTCTTCAAAGAGAGAGAGAAGGATTTGATCAACAAATTCATCTCTGGCCTCGACGAAGGCTTTCACACCTTGCGATCACATATCATGATCATTGATCCAATACCACCTATCATTAAAGTATATGCCCTTGTTGCCCAGGAGGAGAATCATCGAGCTGTCATTCGATTTCTTGAGCCTTCTTCTAACTCCATGGCATATGTTGCACAATGACCACCTACAAGTTCTTCGCCAGTTGTTCTTTCTGCATCTAACCTCAAGAATCTTGTTTGTACACATTGTCATCACAAGAGTCACGATAAGGATTCCTGCTTCCAGGTCATTGGTGTACCAGAATAGTTCAAGGAGTTGAAGGAGAAAGCCAGTGCTGCCAAGAAGAAGGCACCAGCCTCTCGGTCGACCACCACCGCCGTAACCGTAAGTTTTGCCACAACACTTCCTCTCCTGCCGCGAACCAAAGAATTTCCTCTCCTGCTGTCGTTCGCTGTATCTGCTATGTCGCCACCTGGTCTAGTGGCAGTTCCTTCCTCTGGCCGCGTCCCTACCCAATTCGACTTAGGCCCTGCTTTGTCTAATGATCACTGGAGCACAAACATACATTTATTTAACTAGTTTCATTCTCTTACTGACAGCAGGTCAGATAAGTATACTTTACCATGGATACTTGATTCGGGAGACTCATATCACATGACTGGTGTCAAGGGTTCTCTTACTGATCTTACTACTGCTATTGATACTATGAATGTTGTTCTGCGTGATTGTTCTGTGTCATCCCCTACCCAATATGGTTATATTTGGTTTGGTGTTGTCACCCTTACTCATGTGCTATATATACCTACTTTGCACTGCAACTTATTATCATGTTCTAGATTGTTATATGCCTTGAAATATCTAGCTTTGTTTCTTGAAAATTATTGCATTTTACAGAAAATTAGTACGAGGAAAGTGATTGGCATGGGTCAAAATAAAGGGGGGGGGTGTGTTTTGGCTTTGTCTGCTAGATACTCGTGATCATCCTCCTATCCCGCAGTCTCTTCCAACAATTTCTTTCATGTCTTCTTCTGATTTATGGCATCAGCTTTTGGACATCCTTCCTCTACGGTGTTGTCTTCTATTTCTTCTATTGATTTTAGCACTAATAAGACTTATGTTCCTTGATCTATATGTTATAGAGCAAAATAGACTAGACATAGTTTTCCATTGAGTTTTACAAATGCTAATGTACTATTTGAATTAATTCATTGTGATGTTTGGGTCCTTATGGAACACCATCTTCTAGTGGTGCATATTATTTTTAACTATAGTTGATGATTATTCACGAGATGTTTGGGTTTATTTATTAGTGGCTAAATCAGAAGTAGCTTCTAGATTTTTGGAATTTTGTGGAAGAACCAGTGGGACTGAACCATACACGTGTTCGGGTTGATAATGGAACTGAATTTTTGCCTTTGAGATCTCATTTTGCAGCATCTGAAATCATTTTTGAGACATCTATGGTTGATACACCACAACAGAATGGTCGAGTTGAAAGAAAGCATCGCCATTTACTCAATGTGGCACGTGTTTTACGGTTCCAAACCAGTCTTCCAATTGATTTTTGGGGAGAATGTGTTCTTACTGTTGCTTATCTGATCAACTGGACACTGACAAAGCATATCAATGGTCGTACTCCCTTTGAGTTGCTCTATGGGCAAGCTCCTAATTACTCATCATTAAGAGTTTTTGGATGCATGTGTTTTGCTGCTCATGTTCCTAGATATCGTGACAAGTTTGCACCAAGAATTCGTCGTTGTTTGTTTCTTGGTTATCCTGCAGGAAAGAAAGGCTATCGCTTTTTTGACTTAAAATCCAGTGTGATCTTTATCATTCGGGATGCCAATTTTTTTGAAAACCAGTTCTCGTATTCTGCAACTCCGACATCGGCTTCATCAGAAGAACCCGGCAGTGCCACCACCTCATTGTCGGTCTCCTCATCACCACTGCGGAGTCGCATGGCCTACTGCCACCGGTCACCGATGGTCCTTCACCGCAGCCTCCGACGGTCTCCTCATGCTGCTGTTTGCCACTGGTCTGTTGCCGCTAGCCACCACCAATCTGTCGCCGGTCTATCGCCGGTCTCTGCCTAATTTCCCACCCTGGTTGCCGCCAGTTCTCTATTACCACCGCCAGCCGCCGGCTCTTTTACACCGACCGCCATCGGCTCTGACCACTCGATGCACATCGGCTCTGACCACCCGGTGCACATCGGCTCATCCATGGTGGACGAGGTTCTATCGCCAGATCCTATCCAAGCTCATTGGGACGTTGCATTACCAAGGAATCTACCCCTTCATGTGCCACGTCAAGCACATGCGATGGATTCCCATGCATTTCTCGTGCCACCTGCCCAGTCTCCTTCTGCAGCATCTCCAGCTCCGGAAGGTTCTGCTGCCAAGTTGCCACCTATCAGACAGAGTATTCGTGCTCGACGACCACCTCCTTACTTGGAAGATTATGATTGTGATGATTATGCATGTGCTCTTACTACTGAAGACCCCTCTACACTACGTTAATTCATGTGTCGTCACTATCCTCAGGTGTTCTCTATCCTCTTTCTGATTATGTAAATTGTGATAATTTTTCTAGTATGCATTCTTGATTTTTGGGTGCAGTAACATCGGGTGCAGATCCCACCAATTATTCTGAGACTTCACAGTATGCTCATTGGCGAGATGCTATGACTGAAGAGCTTACTGCGCTTAAGCGCAATCAGACTTCGACTCTGGCTTCTCTACCTCTAAATAAGAAGGTGATTGATTGCAAATAGGTTTACTGGATGAATTTTAAGTCAGATGGTATTATTGAACGTCATTTGCTTCGGTTGTGAAGATGAGTTATGCTCGCCTATTCTTATCTGTTGCAGTCATTTGTGGTTGGGAGCTGCATCAGATGGATTTCAATAAGGCCTTCCTATATGGTGATTTGCATGAAGAGGTTTTTATGCGACCCCCACCAGGCTATGCCGTGCCCCATGGTCAGGTTTGTTTCCTTCAGAAATCTCTTTACGGTCTTTGCCAGGTTCCTAGAAACTGGTTTTCCAAATTGGCTCGGGCTTTACAAGCATTAGGTTTTTTTTCAGAGTGAGGTAGATTACTCTTTGTTTGTCTTTTTCCATGCATCAGTTTCTTTGCATGTTCTAGTCTATGTCGATAATTTGGTCATTGCTGGTAGTTCTTTTGCACTCATCTCTGAGTTTAAGAAATACTTGAGTTCTTGTTTCTATATGAAAGACCTTGGTCTGCTTAAGTATTTTTTTCCATATAGACTTCTAGAATACCAGAGGGGATCTTTCTTTCGCAAAGGAAATATGCTTTGGACAATTTATCAGATACAGGTTTATCTGCCTCAAAACCGACTGACTTTCCGATGGAGCAACAACATGATTTGGCACATGTTAAAAGTTCAGGCTACCATGACTCAGAGAAGTATAGACATCTGGTTGGGTGCCTTATATATGACAATTACTCATCCTGAGCTTAGTTGTTCGGTTTATACCCTTGCACAATTCATGAAGTTTCCTTGTGTTACGCACTGGCAAGCCATTGTTCGTCTGTTGCATTACCTAAAGAGTCACCCCGGTCAAGGTTTATTTCTCTCTTCTAGTAGTGAGTTACAATTGACTGCTTATTGTGATTCGAATTGGGTTGCATGCCCGATTACTCGGCATTCTCTTTTCAGATATTTTGTGGTGATTGGTGATTCTCCAGTTTCTTGGAAGACTAAGAAGCAACCTACTGTTTCTCGGTCTTCTGCTGAAGCAGAGTATCGTACTATGGCTATTACCTGTTGTGAGTTTTTATGGCTTAAGTCTTTACTAAAAGACTTAGGGGTTCTGCACTCTTATCCTATGCAACCGTTTTGTGACAGTCAATCTGCTCTTTATATTGCGGAAAATCTAGTGTTTCATGAACGTACAAAGCACATTGAAGTTGATTGTCATTTTTTCCAGGATCTTGTTTAATCTGGCACTATTGTTACTTAGCATATCCGCACGTCAGACTAGCCTGTAGACTTGTTCACTAAGGCTCTCGGACATAACCAGTTTCATTTCCTGCTTGGCAAGTTGGGCATTTCTGATCCCCATGCTCCAACTTGAGGAAGATTATTAAGGAATTAGAATATTACTTGTAATTGTAATTATATTCTATTACCATTTCCTACCTTGTATAGGTATCATGTACCACTATATAATGTATCCTGAGATCATGAATACAGACATACAATTATTACCCTTATTTTCTATATTTTCATTATTATGAGGCATTTGAAAATGACTTTTATGGTCCCGCCTTTGATCATCTTCGATCAAAGACAGTTCCGGGAATTGCCTATAAAAATAACCATTAAATACGATTATATGTCACCTTTGAACATGGGGCGGCAACCATCTTCTATGAGTTCTGAGTTCAGAACTGTATAGGGTCTTTCACACGGTGTACTAACACTACGTCAAGGTTCCAGCTCTGGAACCTATATCAGAGGTGGCTATTTAGTTCCTCCGTCATTTGTAAACTCTGGACCTTCTCTAGAAGTTGACATGTAAAAACCATTTGGGAAAAATACTAATATAACCCTATGTTTTGAAGGTTTGTGCTGATATGACCCTGTAAAGTTGAAAAGTGCTATTGTAGCCCTGTGTTTTGCATCAAAAGTTCCGATATAACCCTGTGGCACTATTCTGGTGTTGACTTTGTAATTTTCGACATTGACCAAAAATAAAAAAGATTAAAATACCCCGAGTCTTCAATTTACAAATCTAATGAATAAAATACCCTAGATTTCTTCCTCTTCACCACCACTATCACCACCTCCACCACTACCATTGCCACCGGCCACCACCAACCACTGCCAGCACGACCAGCCATCGCCACCACAACCACCGCCACCACCACCCACCACCACCACCACAAGCCACCGCCACCACCACCAGCCACAACTACCACCACCACCACTACCCACTACCCACAACCACCACCACCACCACTCATCCCAACCACTACCACCACCACTCAATCCTAAACCTAGCTCCGCCACAACCACCAGCCATCGCCACCACCACCAGCCACATCCACTACCACCCGCCATAGCCACCACCAAAACCTAGCTCCACCACTAACACCAGCCATAGCCACAACCACCACCACCCACCCTAGCAGAACCTAAACCTAACTCCGCCACCACCACCACCAGCCATCGCCACCACCACCAACCACAGCCACCACTGCCATCACTCTCCCGAACCACTGCCACCACCACCAACCACAGCCACCACCGCCATCACTCTCCCGAACCACTGCCACCACTCATCCCAAACACCACCAACACCACCCACCCTAGAACCTATTCCAACCACCAACACAACCGTTGAACCCTAGTCCCGCTGCCGCTCATCCCTAGCCCCACCACCATTTGTCCCAACCAACACCACTACCGCCACCACTGCTCGTCCCTATCCCCACCACCACTCATCCCAACCACCACAACCACCACTTAACCCTATTCCCACCACCGTTCGTCACTAGCCCCGCCACCACTCGTCCCAACCACCACCACCATCGCTCGTCCCTAGCCCCGCCACCACTCATCCCAACCACCACCACCACCGCTTAACCCTAGTCCCACCACCGCTCATACCTAGCCCTGCTACTACTCATCCTAACCACCGTCCCGCCACCGCTTAACCCTAACCTAGTCGCGCCACCACGCTCCACCTCTCTCCCTTTCCTAGCCCTGCCACTGCGCTATACCTTTCCCTAGAACGCCAATTAGAAACCTGATTGGAATGCCACTTCGATTCACCTCCACCGGCGCCTTCGACTCACCTCTGCCACCATTTCCACCTTCGATTCAGCTCTGCCACCTTCGACTCACCTCCGCCTTCAATTCACCTCCATCGGCGCAACTTTGCATTACTAGGGAAAAAAGAAAGCTCAAGAAGAAGAGGGAAAAATAGGAGGGGAAAAAAGAAAGGTTCTGATGAGAAAAGAAGAAGAAGAGAGGAAGAAGAAAGGTTCTGACGAGACGAGAAGAAGAAGAGGAGAAAACAGATCTAACAAGGGTATAAATGTCTTTCTAGCTTTTCTGATTTTTTTAATTACAGAGGGTATAATTATCATTTCATGTCTTTCCGACCAAATAAGCCGGCAGGGTTATTTTTGCACGTTCTAGCAAAACACAGGGCTACAATGGCACTTTCCAACTTCACAGGGTCATATTAGCACAAATCCTCAAACATAGGGTTATATGAGCACTTTACTTAAACCATTTTTTGTAGAATTAATTTTTGAATTTAAAAAAAAATTTTGGATCTGTTTTTACAAATTCGGGACCACTGATTGGGCCTTTAAAAAGAATAGGGTGCACTGTACAAGCTAGTTCCAAATTTCGAACTGACTTCGGGAGATTTTTTAAAAATTGGTTATTTCCTTAAAAACCAGCCTTAACTCGATTCACGGCACCAATTTGTACAAAATACATGGCATGATCATACATTAGCTAAAAAATATCTATAGAATATGCTAACGAAACAACAATATGTAGGTGGGAATAGAATTCACGCAAATTCTATTCCACACAGTTCATGTCATCAATATAGACTAGTTTGTTATACCACCACGTTCTGCTTTCCAAGAGATGCGCATCGGGTGTGTACTTAGATACATAGCCAAGAAATTTATTGCAATTTTGATATCATCTTGCGAACACTGCTTGTGGGCCTTTGGAAAAATTTGAGAATTGTAAAATATTAATATTATGAATAATAGGATGAAGAATTATGTTACAACAATGGGCACAAGAAGCAAATCAATACTTACTTCGTCGATTTCTCGATATTCCATTCATATATGTTGAACTCACTCCGCTGCGTAGTGTAATAGTTGCACTCCCATGATTTTGCTTGTTTATTGTATTGAATAATAATAATAAATATTATTAAAATTCTAATAATTGATATATAAATAATATAGGCCTAACATGGAAAGAAAATCACATTTTGATTTCGACTACGCCCAAACCCATATTACTAGTATCACTTGGATTATTGATAGGCCAAATATTTTAACAAACGGCTCGGATGGTCGGAAGTGCTGAGCATCCATCCAATAAGCGTGCTTCTTCCCGGGGAAATTAAAAATTAATCTTAAATGGTCTCTGCAACATTTATATACATAAAAATAATTCATAAAATGATTTCCATAATTGAAATGAGAACTTATTTACCACCTCTCAATATGTGACGTAACTAATATTTTTTTATCCGTCCGTCCTAGACAATTGTCGATGTAGACGTTCCTCTCTTGGATTGTACAACCAATTTCTTGAGTCATCATCTGCACAAATACCCTATCAAACTTTTTTTTTCCTTTAGTTAGCAAAGTAATACATGTACCTTTCAAATGAAAGTGGGAACATTAGTTGTAAACAAGTAAGGAATAATAAATTGTATATTTGAATGCATAAAGCTAGTACACACAATAAGTATAAGGATATTAGCATTTGGTTAACTTTCTCACATCTCGATAGGTCTTCAAAGTTAATCTTTGATGCAATGATTTTTCGGTTTTAATTGAAGATGCATTCATTTCCCAAAAATAAGTATGTTTTGTTACCTTCATGGCCGGCAATCCAATCATACAACACCATAACAAATTGTGGTGAATCCTTAATGACTTGTGCCCTTGTGATGGGAAGTCTAATCTTCTTGGACGTTTCTAAAACTGGTTCAGGTGTCACATTGGGGGCTGCCCTTCAAATGAAAATCCTTTAGTGGGCCTGCATAAATTAGGCAATGAGGCCGTTATAAGAAATATTCATCGGGCGGGTTTTGTCGCATGTAGTGGCCATCTAGAATTGTCAATAGGGAGTTGAGCACCATCAGATTCTCTAGCAAAATACTAGAATACCATCTGCAATTGGCACAGAGTGTTGATGTCGCATTGATTCATATAAAATTTTGTCGGCGGCGTAAAGTGGCCTACCATTATCAACATGATCAATATATAGCTCACACAAATGTGATGTCAACATGGAATTTAAAAATTTTAGTAAGTGAAATGATTAGATATTTACTAATGATTGAAAGACATAAAAAATTGTACCTCTTTCTCAGTGGACATAATGGCTATGTTAAGATTATTATCTTCATTTCTAAGCGTAAGAAGTATTGGCTCATGGTGAACTTCAACTTCTCCCAGTGAGTGGCATGATCCTCTAGACACTGAAGTTCAACCAGGCGTCAAGTTGTCTAAATTTTTTGGTAGAGAAAGACTGTTGTGTTTGATTAACTAACAAATTAAAATGTCTTGTCGCTATATCTGTTTGTCTCGAATAAGGGCTTATTTTTTTTCCAATTTTTGGATTCTCGATGGTTTTTCCCTATCAAAGAACTAACAATTCCAAACGCATCTGTTTGTGATAAGAAAATCCCATCTCCTCTTACATGTCCCGGGTGGTTGGATTCACCGATAGCGTCACAAAGGATGTTGTTCTTACCCATGGAAATGAATTAACCTTTGATTTGATCATGCTTGAGCTTAGCCTATGTGTAATACCTCAAAAACGTAAGTGTATATGATAGAAAAATGTATTAAATAAGAAAAAATGACCAGGGGCTTACCACTTGTTCCACAAGTTCAATTTCCTTTACTTTATCGTATCTACCATCCTAGTTTTGTCGGCTCTTTAGGAATATATCACACCTCGTAATTTTATCCACATTAGATGAGTGTCACCGATGACCTTGCCTCACCCTTGGCCATCCCCCCATCAATTGTAATTTGGACATACCTATCAAAACGTTCCTGCACAAACTCGACGGCTACCAATCCATAGCCCCTATGGTTCTTCCAGTGAGGAGTTATGTTCTTTAAGGCAATACAATGTTTTTCTTCCCTTGTACCCATGTTAGGATTGATATCCACGTCATTACTAAATACATGGTAATATAAATACATTCTAAATTTTAAAGTAGATGACTAAATGAATTCTCCAAGACTTCTCTCGTGGAAAGTTGAACGTATGTATAAGTTAACCACGGACGATCTCCTTTCCTATTTGAGAATATATAATCTCTAGATAATGTATACTTGTGCTCTCTCTAACTCTTAAATTACATGCTCATTGCCTTATTCCTTAATCCTTCATGTCCGGAACATCGATACCAAACGTCCTCTATTAGGAATTTCAGGTGGCACGATGTCAAAACTAAAGAGTTAATGGTAGGATGAAAGGAAAGGAATGGTGTGTGAATAATATATATATATATATATATTTCAATATTGGTACCTTGCACTCCATCTATAAGATATCTTTGTAATCTTTAGGAACCTCGTTCCAATTATCATACCGGATGTACTCTCATTCTACCAACCTTTCATACCCAATTAGAACATTTAGCACATTCCTCCAACAAACATTTTCCCGACATGTTAAAAATCAACACAGTAAACTTTTTCCTTGCCATTCTATACTCTAATGTCCTACGATGTATTTTAGCCGAGTCCGGAAACATGAAGCATGTTCCCCTAAACTGTAGAAAAATAAGGAAATTAATTATTTGGCATAAGTGCACAAAAAATAATTAAAGCAAATCTGAACATAAATCGCTCACCTCAAAGTTAGCACGACTGGATTCACCATTGTCAGTAATGACTCTTGAATTTCACAGCAAATAAATAAAATAACGGTATTACTTGGTTTTTTAAATACGACAAGTCACTACTTTTTGCAGATGAACGGAGTTCATGTGACCTCGAGCGCAGTTCGCAACTGCTATTAGTTAGACCGACATAAAGTGACCAAAATTGCAACTATGTCTGTTTAAAATAGACTGATGGCTGGCACTTACAACCAAAGTCGATCAGTAATCGGTTTAAACGAAACCATGATCGAATGGTCACCAACTCCGCATTCAAACTTAAACCCTAAACCATGATGAATGATCGACACGAATGGCTAACATCAGCTACTAGTTGAAATCACCAAGAATTGACCGACTGGTGAGCGAGGCCACATGCATTTGGAAATCCTAATCAAACACATTCATAAATACTAACGAATCTACCACACATAACAGCCAAAAACATAACTATTATCATTGACACTAGTGCAGAACAAGGGTGTCAACAATGATTGAAGTATCTTTAGGATGATGATTTTGATACAATGTCCCTAGCACCGGTGTTTTTCATCATAATACAATACACGATGGTGTATTATCATCGTGAAATAGTAAATAACATGATGTTGATACCGGTGTGGTTCTTATTTATAATGTCTTCCAATTGTCTGATTTGAAATGTAGGTCAGGTGATCGGTTAGTTGGTGTGGTTCTAGAAGTAGTAGTTGTAATATCTGAAATTAGGAAGGTTTTAATCTTTAAACGTGTTCTTGCCAATCTGATGATAGTTACAATTTTGATTCTTTTGTCAGAAATTGTAGTCATTTTCCATTTTTACGAATTAGAGGTTGTCCATAGCGTCGTGGATACAAAGACATATTTGTATCAATAGTAAAATCATTTGCATAACACCTTGTGTATTACAACCAAATAAAATGAAGAACAATATTTATATGACCCATTAGTGACAAAAAATTATTATAAAACTCTTAGTAAATAAGGATTCAACTACATAACATTAGTATTGTAAATGAACAAAAGAAAATGGTATATAAGTATATTTTAAGGGCCATTCCATGCTCCAGCCCATTGTGGAGAATTTTATCATTTTCCCTAAACTTTGTAGCGGGATTGGAGTGATCAACTGGTGCTGTCATCACCTTATACACTAGGTTTCCAAGCATATCTGACATAGACAACAAACAAGGTGATTCTTAAAGTTAATCAACATCACTAGGTCACAAATATATGGGCATTTTACATTTGACAGAATGAAAAATTACCTCTAATTCCCTTTCTTATTCTCATAATCTCATTGTGCCCAATGACATTTGGTTTCGATCTATCTTGTATTCCCTGGTTTTTCTTTGTAACTGCATCCTTGTATATAATAAATTCCACCTACACAAACCCATGTAAAATATGTTACTATTTTCAACAATTAACACGAGCAAGAACAACAGTCTAGGGTTTACCAAAAATTTAAATTTTCATATAAGGTGTAACAATGAACATCTATGACAAAGTAGATTAAATAATATAGAAGCTTTATTAATATAGGTAGCTACATTCAATCAATAGTGTTCATAAAAAAACATACTAGAAAGAGTCGTTTCTTCTTATCCAAAACCTAAAGAGTCAAGAAATTACTTTCACCGTGATGAATCCGTGTAACCGAACCGGTGGTTTAGTGTGGAAAAGGAAAATTGTAAACAGAAAGAACAATTTTTATGATAGAGTGGAAGGTTTAGATTTATGGGAAGCGATGGGGGGTTAAATAGACATGGAAAGTTTATGGGAGGTTACACGGTGGTTCTCTGATGTGTCCATTTTATGTGCGTACTTTGGGACTTTTTTGGATTTTTTTGTGCTCTTTTGTTATCAAGAGCTTGGGTTTTACCTTGAAATTCTTTTAGGAGAGGCAAGAGAAACTTTACGCTCGTTTACCTTTTCAAAGGGGATTTTGTGTGACAAGGAAAGAACATCGAGACTTGAAGCCTGGAGGCCATTAAAGACCATCTTTTAAAGACTTTAAAGACTTGAAGACTAGCTTTGAATCTTTGAAAATTTGAAGACTTGAAGAGTTTAAAGAGTGTGAAATGGATTGAGGGCTAAAAGACAAGAAGAAGAGCAAAAATGTATTCTGCTCTGGTTGCTTGTCCAAGTCGCGATGGACCCTGTTATAACTCACGATGAACGGGTGGCCAGAAATCCATCTTCTTTTTCTTATACTATAAATGGCACTTTTATCCCCTCTTTCCTAACTTCTTCTCCTTCGCGAGTTCAGAGCCAAAAACACTAGGTTTCTCCATTTTTCATCTTGTTTCATCTTTGATTAATGTTTGAATTTTTTTTAATTAGTATGGGTTTTAGTAGCTAAACTAATATCTTGGCAGCAATTGATTGAAGCTTCCAAACTTATGTAGTGAGATTCTTGATTTTGGTCATTTATGAACATTTATGGGAAAGCATTTATTGTTCCATTAATGCTATGTTTTGCTTCATTTATATCATTGGTTGTTTGAGGAGAGGAAGTATTTATATGATTGAAGTGTTAGGGTGTTAGGAAAGTTGAAAATTTCTTAATTCATTTGGCATGAAAATCTAAGAGGATGGACTCAGAACTTCTATTGTATATTGTGTTGTAATTCTTGCTACATAAGTATGTTATTGTGGATTTTTTTTCATATTTGTCATATAGATGCAAAGAAAGGTTGAACCTTGAATGTGGTTTGTTCTAGGGTTAGCCTCATAAATGCTTTCTTTGGTTAAATGACTATGTCTTTGGTAGAAGACTTGTTATCAAATCTATGGTCCTTCGTGTGAAATGCCATTGATAAAATACCTTTATGGTGTAGTTTGCCTAAAATGATTGTCAATGAGGTTTGCAAAATGTCATTGTTTGCGTTTTCAAATTACTATTAAGAAGGAATGAATGTAGATCTTTGATTGGGAAGTGATATCATTCCTCATAGGTGATAAATGTTAATGAATGAGTAGATGAATCTATGATCTATAAGAAGGTTGGAAGTTGAAGTTGATTGCTCCCAAGGCTCAGTTAATTGTTGTTTAAATAATCCTTTTAGTTGTCATTGCATGATTAACATTGTTCTCCTGCGTTGCTAGTTGTTCGTCCATCAATTCATAATTTAGGACCAAAACCAACCAAAACCCCCAATTTACATGCTTATATATATGCCTATATCTAGTATGTTTTCCGCTCTATATGTTTAAACCCTTGAGAAGATTCATCTTCTTCATGGATGCCTCCGACTTACCATTATCTACTTAATTGTAGATAGGAAGCATTAGGGCTTATAAATTGTATTTTTGAGAGGTATGGCGATGACCTCCCAAATTTTGGCATCGATGCTGGATGATTATGAATTTTTTGAGAGGAATTTATTATGTGTGATTATGTGCTAGTTGTAAATATTTGTTAGTTTGCTTTTATTTTGTTTTCTTAGTTGACCTGCCATTTTTTCTTGGCATGGAGACATATTGTTCAAGTTCTTGGTGTATGGTTCGTACGCAATCCTCTTGACAAGAACCCCTACAATACAACCCCGAGTTTGAGTTGAACTTGAGACAGGCTAGGAGGCTTTCTTTGGAAAGTGTGAATAACACCCCTCCTAGTGATCATTTTTGCGGACACTTCAACATCCATGGAACATTAAGACAAGCATGAAGATGAGCATCCGGGAGGAGGACCTCAACATCCCCTTCTTCAAGGGAGAGATCCTCCTCTTGGAGGAGCTATTCCTTTGAGGAAAGCCTTATTGAGAGACATTATGGCCCCCAACCTTGAACAATAACTGATGTGCATAGAGTATCCGTTGGTTGGACCGAACGGGCATTTTGAGTTCAAGACCAACTTTATAAACTTGCTACCTATCTTCCTTGGTAGGCAAGGGAAAACTGCAAACCACAACTCACTGAGTTCCACTTTTAATGTGGTGGTACGGTTCCCCACGGAGTAGATGAAGACTTCTACAAATTGAAGGCATTCCCATTCACATTGAGGGATGGTGCAAGAGATTGGCTTCACTATCTACCACCCAAGAGCATCAAAAGTTGGCTTGACATGAAGATGAAATTTCTTGCCAAGAACTTCCCAGCCTCAAGGTCCTCCGCTTTGAAGGACATTAGCAATATCCTCCAATGGCATGAAGAGTCATTTTTTGACTATTGGGAGAGGTTCAAGAAACTTCTCTCGATGTGCCCTTAACATGGCTATTCGGAGGGGGACTTGGTTTATTATTTTTACAATGGTCTTCTTAATGATGACCAAAGACTAGTGAGAAGTTCTTGTGGTGGTACCCTTGGGAAGAAGACTTCAACGAAGGCTATGGCTTTGTATTAGGACTTGGCTGAGGGTCAAGAAACTTTAGTTCGAGGGCCGATTTGAGAAGAAGAAATCCAATGCCCACAAGTGATTCCTCCACTAGTGAAAAGCTCGAAGACCAAGTCTCACCTCATACTTCTATGGTGAAATCTTTGATACCTAGGTCAAGAAATGAGCCACATGTGAAATCTTGTGAAATTTTCTCATTGGTGCATCCTACAAATGCTTGCCCTACTTTGCAAGATGATTATGTCAAGGAGGTGAGTGCCATGGGATATCAATGTGGGCAAGGCTACCAAGGCAACAAAGGATATCAAGGTAACCAAGGGTATCAGGATATCAAGGCAAGGGTATCAAGTTATCAAGGAAACCAAGGCTACCAAAACTGGCCTTACAATTCGGGTAATCGTGATCACCCAAATTTTTGGTACAGGAACCCTCAAGGAGGCCAAAATTCTCAACCATCGCCCTCCTCAACAACAATATCATCCACCTCAAAAACAATACCAAAGGCTTCAAGACAATCCCTGAGACCAAGGGGAGAGCTCGGGCTTGACAAAAGATAAGGAGAGAGCTCGGGCTTGACAAAAGATGAGGTGATGCAAACCATTCATAGGTTGAGTTTGTGTGCGGAAAAAGGAGAAAAATTCCAAGACAAAGCCAAGGCAAGCATTAAAACTTGGAAACTCAAGTGAGACAAATAGCACAAGCCGTGAATTGGATGAAGGCATGGAAAAAGAGGCCGAGAAATTGGCCAAGGAGCAAGCAAGGAAGAGGAAGGAGAAGGAAGAGGAGATCATCATTGAGAAATTAATCTCCATTCATGAACCTTCATCCCTCATCACAAGAAGGCGAAGGTGGTTAAAATTCCTCCATATGTTCTGGAACCACCATTTTCAGAAGCTTTGAAGGACATCTACGAAGTCTTTCGTAGATGTGAGGTAAATATCCCTCTCTTGAATGCTACTGAACAAGTTCCTAGCTATGCTAAAATTTTAAAGGAATTATGTGTTGTAAATAGGAAACAAAGAGCAAAGAATAAGCTTAAGAATGGGAAAAATTAACATGTCTCCACGTCGTGCCAAAGGGAGTTATCCCCTAAATGTAGCGATCTCGGCATGTTCACAATCCCTTGCATGATGGGGAATACACATTCTGAAAAATCCATGCTTGAACTAGGTGCATCAATAAAAGTAATTCCTTACTCTTTGTATGAAAGCCTCAATCTTGGTACTTTGCAAAATATTGGGGTGGTGATCCCAAAGCCAATCGTTCTAGTGCATACCCCAAGGGTATTGTCGAGGATGTGTTTGTTGGGGTTGATTCCTTAATATTCCCCATGGATAATTATGTCCTTGACATGGAGTATGATAAACATGCCGCCCCGATCTTGTTGGGAATGCCATTTTTGAAACCTTTAAGGACCATCATTGATGTGCATAATGGTACCCTCACCATAGAATTTGATGGGATTAAAGTAGAGTTTAACATAAATGACTCTATGAAGTATCCTCTTGAGGAATATTATTTCCATGCTATTGATATTGTTGATGATGACGTGCATGATGTTTTTGAATTGAATGGTGATGATTCCTTGTTAGTTGCTTTGGAAAATGATGCTGAAGATGCATGTTTTGCATACTCCATGAATACTAACTTGAAGGAAGACATTGAGGATTTGAGTATTCTTGAAGAAGTGGTACCAAGCCCCCGCCTCTAGTTTTAGAGGAACCCAAAGACCAAAATTTCTTCCATCACTTGTGAAAGCTCCGGTAATAGAGCTTAAACCTTTGCCGAGTGACCTCAAGTACGTATTTCTTGGGGAAGGGGAGACGCTCTCAGTTGTCATTTCAAGAAAGCTCACCCAAGAGTGAGTGACCTCAAGTTTGTATTTCTTGGGGAAGGGGAGACGCTCCCGGTTGTCATTTCAAGAAAGCTCACCCAAGACCAGAGGAAATGTTAATGGTTGTGTTACGGGAGAATAAGGGAGCAATTGGATGAACTATTGCCAACATTAAAGGCATAAGTCTATCCACTTGCATGCATCAAAGATTTTTGGAGGAAGATGCAAGACCCATACGACAACCCCAACGCTGATTGAACCCACCTATGATGGAGGTGGTAAAGGCGGAAATACCAAGTTGCCACAAGTAGGTATGATCTATCAAATCTCGGATAGTAAGTAGGTGAGCCCAACTCAAGTGGTACCCAAGAAGAGTGGGGTGATGGTATTCAAGAATGAGGAAGGTGAAATGGTGCCCACCCGATTCCAAAATGGGTGGCGTGTTTGCATTGACTACCAGGGGCTAAATGCGGAGACCCGGAAAGATCACTTCCTATTGTCATTCATTGATCAAATGCTTGAGAGGCTAGAAACTCACCCATTCTATTGATTTTTGGATGGGTACTTGGGATACTTTAAAGTAATCATAGCCCTGGACGACCAAGAAAAGACAACCTTCACGTGCCCCTTTGGTAAGTTTACTTACCGGCATATGCCTTTTGGGCCATGTAACGCCCCTGCTACTTTCCAAAGGTGTATGGTAAGCATTTTATAAAAAAAATTGAAATTTTTTTTGAGGTATTCATGCATGATTTCACCGTTCATGATAATTCTTTTGACAACTATTTAGCAAATTTAGCACAAGTTCTTAATGTTGCATTGATACTAATCTTATTTTAAATTCTGAGAAGTGCCTTTTTATTGTAGAGCAAGGCATTTTCTTAGGCCATGTTATCTCCTCTAAGGTTATTGAGGTTCACAAGGCAAAGATAAACACGATTCAAACTTTTCCTTATCATACTAATGTGCGCAAAGTGCGCTCTTTTCTTCGCCATGCATGATTTTACCGCTGGTTCATCAAGGAATTTTCAAAGATAACATCTCTTTTGTGTAAGTTGTTGCAAAAGGAGGTCGAATTTGTGATGGATGAGGGTTCTAAAAAGGCCTTCGATACATTGAAGGACAGGTTAGTCCCAGCCCCTATCATACACCCCCTGGATTGGTCTTTGCCTTTTCAGATCATGTGCGATGCTAGTGATCACGCCGTTGGAGCGTTGCTTGGTAAAGGGTGGGGAGAGAGCCTCACGCCATCTACTATGCATCCATGTCTCATAATTAGGCCTAAGGAAACTACTCCACCACAGAAAAGGAGTTGCCAGCGGTGGTATTTTCTTTGGAAAAATTTAGATCTTATTTTCTTGGTACAAAATTTATTGTGTACACTGACCATGTAGCGCTTTGTCATTTGATGATGAAGAAAGAGGCCAAGTTAAGATTAATTAGGTGGATCCTTCTTTTGAGGGAATTTGAGTTGAAGGTGCGAGACAAGAAAGGCGCGGAGAACCTTATAGCCGATCATTTGAGCCGGTTGCCTCAATGCTAAGACAGTGAGGTAAATTCATCAATGAAGGAGCAACTGCGGGAGGAGTTCCCCGATGAACAACTATTCGCAATCAAGGACCTCCAAATGTGGTATGCCGACATTGTGAACTTTCTTGTCTCCGGTAAATTCCCTCCTCATTTTTCTAAGGCTAAAAAAGATAAGCTAAGAAGCGGTGCCTAATATTATGTGTGGGATGATCCCTTTTTTATGAAGCATTGTGTAGATCAAGTTTTTAGGAGACGCATCCCCGATAATGAAGTGAATTCAATTCTTACCTTTTGTCATTCTTATGCATGCGGTGGTCATTTTGGAGCTAAAAGAACCGCTGGGAAAGTCTTAGAAACTGGTTTTTATTGGCCTACTTTGAATAAGCATGCATACATATTTTGTAAGGCTTGTGACAAGTGTTATAGAGTAGGAAATATTTCTTCTAGAAATATTTACATACATTCTTCTTGCTGTTTATTATGTGTCGAAGTGGGTTGAAGCAAAACCCACTAGGACTAATGATTCAAAAGCGGTTGCAGAGTTCTTAAAAGATGATATCTTCTCTAGGTTTGGGATTCCTCGAGCCTTGATTAGTGACTGTGACACCCATTTTTGCAGCCGGATGATAGAAGCACTCTTGAAGAATTATGGTGTCACACACAATACCTCCAACGCGTATCACCCACAAACCAATGGCCAAGCCAAAGTTTCAAATAGGGAAATCAAGTCCATCCTTGAGAAAAAGGTTAATCCTAACCAGAAGAATTGGAGTTCTCGGCTGAATGATGCTTTATGGGCATATAAAATGGTTTACAAGACACCGATCGGTATGTTATCATATAGATTAGTCTTCAGGATGGCATGTCATTTGTCGATGGAAATACAGCAAAAGGCCTATTGGCCGGTCAAGAATTTCAACCTTGATATAGGTGAGGCGGGTTTACATAGAAAATTGTTGTTGCAAGAGTTGGATGAGATATGGAAGGAGTCTTATGAAGATGCCGAGATCAACAGGGAGAAAACCAAGGTGTGGCATGACAAGATGATCAATAGGAAGGACTTTGTCGTGGGACAAAGAGTCCTCCTATTTCAATCCCTCCTCCGCCTATTTCCCGGTAAGCTAAGGTTGCAGTGGAGTGGTACTTTTGAAGTGGTGAAGGTATTCCCATATGGTGCGATGGAGATCATGGATCATAAAATGTCCAAGACCTTCAAGGTCAATGGACAATGTTTGAAGCGTTACCACGAAGGTACCGAAAAAGGGAGAGGATGTTGATCTTCTTGATCTAGTTTTTGAGTAAGCTCTAAGAAGGGGAGTAAGTCATGCCAAAAACGTTAAATAAACTTGGTTTTGATCATTTGGATCGTCATTCATGAATTTTTGTCAATGTTGTTTAATGTTGAGTTTTTGTTGTTAATTCCATTATTTTTCTTTGTTCATTTCACGGGTGTGTTTTTCCATGATTTTGTAGAGATTTGAAGATCTTGGTGATGAACTTGTGTAGGAAGGAAAGAAATGAGAAAGGAAGGAAAGGCTTGAATAGTTGGTAACATTGAAAAAAATTTCTAAGTACAAAGTAGGTTGGTCATCGCGAGTCACGACTATTACATCGTGACTTGTAACAAGATCAGGAAAGTCTCACAAAATGTGAGCCCTCAGGCTCAGAATTTCATGACTCGCGGTGGTCCAATTGGGAGTTGCAATAGACTATCATGATCCATGATGATTTGGTCATGACACGCGACCGAATCAGGGAAAAAGTTCAGAAATGAAGGTTCTCAGCTTTAGGATATCGCGACTGGCGATGGACCATTGCAAGCCATGATTATTTGGCCGTGATGCATGACCATATAATGACTTAACTAATGGTTGACCTACCCCATCGCGGGGCTCGACCAGTCCATCACAACTCAGAACGAGCGTGCAGAAGCCCTTTAAAGAACGGGCAGAGCAGAATTTTCTTCACAATTCTATCCTTCCACTTGTTCCTCTCCTCTTTACCGCCACTTCACAACTTGCTTCTGACCACCCCTCGCCACATTTTTGGCTGGAAAATTCTTCCTACACACTCCTCAATCCATCTCCACACCACATTCACCCACATTTAGCCAAGAATTTAGCCAAATTTCCTCAAGAACACCCAAACCTTAGAATTTGGTGTTTTTGCAATTTCAGGCAAATTAGGCTAGGATTTTTCATGGGCTTGATTGATTCATCCTTCTACACACTCTATTGGTACAATTCCTCACCTTTGAACCACTGAATTGTGATTTGTGTGTAATTTCAATTTTGATGAATTTGATGAATTTGTGTATTGATGATATATTGTGTAGCTTTACTATTTCTTCATGTTTGTGCTATGAAACTGAGATGATTTGGAATGTGATAATACTTGTGAGCTCACACGTTGGAGATATTGTTGGTCTATTGTTGTTGAAGTGGTGAAATATACTGTTGGTGACTCAATTATTTTTTTGGTCCCTAACATATGATCTTATACCATCTTTTGGTCCCCAAGACCAATACTGCTTCCTTTCAGTACCCAAAAAATTCAAAATGGTTTTCAAGGTGAATTTTAGTAGACTAAATTGCTTTCTGGTCCCTAACATATGATCTTATGCCATCTTTTGGTCCCCAAAATCACCTGAAACCACCTTGGGGACCAAACAAACCATTTTGTATTTATTAGTTGCTAAACAAACATGGTATTGGCCTTGGAGACCAAAAGATGGTATTGCATCATATGTTGGGGACCAAAAAAATAATTTAGTCTTGATAGTATATCAATGGTATATGTGATAATACATTGTTGGGATTGTTTGTGAATAGCTTATGCTATAGATTGGGTATGTTGGCTTGTTGAACATGGTGTAATATTCATATGCAATTGTGCTCATGCTTAAGTTAGTTTAGCTATGGGAATTAATCGTCAACATTTTGGACTTGTTGATAATGGCTAAGTCAGTTTAGGCATGATTGTGATTATAGGATTTGGCACACTGGATACTTAGCTATGTGACAACCTCAATGAGGGGGAGATGTTGACATGGTTGAATGTGGCATGATTTGTGTGATATATGTAATTATGGATGATACTTAGACTAGTTTAGCATGAACTTGAATGTTAGCACTTTGAAATTGTTATGTTAGCTAAACTAGTTTGAGATTGATTGTGATTCTGAAATATTGCATATATGTATATTCTTATGCATTTGACATATTTGTTGTGGTTGATAGAAATGGCCCCCAACAAAGAGACCTAGGGCTCCTCCCCGAGGTGCACGCGACGCCGCTCCACCTCCCCCTCCACCTCCACCTCCGCCCCCAGCTCTAGAGTTGAACCCTGTACCTCCTCTTCTTGACCGCTACATGGGTTTGACCCAGATCATCGGGTCATACATGAATAGGTGGGATGTCTTGGCCACCTGCAAACTCTTGGAGATGAGCTTCATCGATAAGCTGACACTTGAAGCTCTCGGGCTTACACAGCCTGTTTTCTGCCTCCTCACCAAATGAGGGTTGGATGGTTTCATGAGCAAGAGTGCCCCCACCTACCAGTGCTATAGATTGGAGTTCCTATCCACAGTCCAACTATGCAGCATGCAGAATGATGAGCCTTTTGAGAAGTAAATTACCTTACACTTGGATGATGTATCCCAAGAGATGATGATATCGCAGACAGAGGCAGCTTTTGGATAGAAAATGGTAGAGATCTGGGAATGGTTGGACCCAGCAGCCCTGGAGCGCCCAATCAAGGAGGACATGTTATTCTAGAGGAGAATTAATAGGAGGCCGAAGAACTCCAATGACAAGAGTAACATCATCATCCATCCCACACTCTGTTTCGTGCACTAGTTCTTAGTGGGCACCGTGTTATGTTCGTCAGAGCTGTCAAACATGCTGGATGCTGATATTTATTTCCTCAGGCATTTGATGAGTGAGGGGTTGAGATATGGACTCTAGACTGAGTTATGGATGAAGAGGGTTTTTGAGTTGGCTGAGAAGCCAAAGGGCAAGATCATTGTAGGAGGCATGATTACACTCTTAGCGGAGCACTTGGGATTAGTTGCACCGGCTGGCTTCCCACGTTTGGGGAAACATACCTCATGCCCCATCACTATGGAGAGGTTAGGACGATTCGGCGTGATCGGCACCACACAAGTTCCAGGATTATACCAATAGAAATATGGGGTGGGAATGTCACATTTATGACTCTTCCTCAGCGCAACATGACCAAGTTGGAGTTTGATACACCTTTAGAGGATTTAGCTATCCAGGCCAACTCTTCTTGTGGGGAGGATTTTGAGCGAGAGCTCCAGAACCTACCCCCACCTCTAGCTCTAACTGACAAAGGTACCTTACTATCCACTGAGCCACAGGGTGAGTAGCATCCTCCACCACCTCCACCAGAGACCAAGCCGATGCAGGAGGATCATGTGCCACCTCATTTCTCTCAGCCTCCACCTAATTTTTATGAGCGCCAAATGAAGACAATCCAGCATGGCTTCCACAGACAGGTTGAGCACAACATGTTCGTCTCCTGGAGCCTCATAGAGATGGATGAGGAGATTGACTATCTTTCCACCATGATTTCAGAGTTGCAGTCGCAGAGAGGTGGTGACTCGAATCCTGATTCTAGAGCAGTGAGGAGTAGAGAGCGGCATTGGAGGAATGCCGATTGGCTGACACAATATCAGTAGACTTATGGTAGGGGCTCTGACGATGGTGTCGGGCCTTCACATTTCTGATGTGAGCTCATTTTTTTTACCTTCCCATGCTTCGATTTGTATGTTGTTGCCTTTTTTTGTCTACATTGAGGGCAATGAAGTGTTTTAAGTGTGGGCAGGGGTAGTCACTACTTTTACTATTTTGCTTTTGATCTCTTCTCTTTAGACTTGGATGCTTTGGGATGTTTTGCTTTGTTTTTGGGATGTTTTTCACTTGATGTACTTGGATTCTCTTAGCTTTGACATGTGAAATCTTTTTGCTACTTTTGACCAGAAAAACACGAAAAAATGAAAAAAATTGAAAAAAATAGAAAATGAAAAAGAAACAAAAAATAAAAAATAAAAAGAATCCCGCTAAATTGAAAACCTGAGAGGACAATTTAGGCAAATTTGGGGGCCCAGATAGGTCAAAAATCCAAAAGGGCGACCTAGGCAAAATGAGAGGCTAAATATGCGGAAAAAAGTGAGATGCGAGCCAAAGAAACATGATGTGTGGCTAGGATGAAAACTTGAAAGGTCTCCTAGGAAAAATGAGAGAAATAGAGAGGAAATAAACCACTCATTTTCCGGCATTGGAGTCATAAGGTTGCCATTTCCATATGGATGGATCAGGTAGCTCAACATTTTGAGACCTCATGGGATTAAGTACTTTAGCGTGAAAAATGAATTAAGTTTTTAAATTCTTGATTGTTGATATACTTCATTCTTAGGATGATATATTGGTATAAAGTGAAGTATGTGTTTGAACTTCATGCATGCTTATGACTTCACTTTGTGCCATTGTATTTGGGATTGTCAATTCAGAACTTAGAAATTTTTATGGTTATCAATGAATTGATAGGTTGATATGGTTTGGGTAGATTTAGGAATGGGGGTTGTGGGTAAATTATCATTTGATCTGAACCTCGGGATGTGTGATATTGAGAGTTTTGTGAGGTATTTATTTAGGGGGATAGTAGTTAGGATGTGATACGTGAATTCCTTCGTGTGCTTGAATCTTTTCTTACTCGAGGGCGAATAAGATTCAAGTACGAGGAGGTTTGATTTGTCAATATTATGTGCATATTTTGGGACTTTTTTGGATCATTTTTGTGAGCTTGTATTTTACCTTGAATTTGTCTTAGGAAAGGCAAGAGCAATTTTACGCTTTTTTACCTTTTCTAAGGGGATTTTGTGTGACCAGGAAAGAACATCGATATTTAAAGACCAGAGGCCATTGAAGATCATCTTTTGAAGACTTTGAAAATTTGAAGACTAGCTTTGAAGATTTGAAAACTTGAAAAATTGAAGAGTTTAAAGAGTGTGCAATGGATTGAGGGCTAGAAGACAAGAAGAAGAGCAAAAAGTATTTTGCTCTTGTTGCCCGTGGCGAGTCACAATGGACCCTGTTGCGACTCGCGATGAATGGGTTGCCATAAATCCATCTTCTTTTTCTTGTACTATAAATGGCACTTTTATCCCCTCTTTCCTAACTTCTTCTCCTTTGCGATTTCAGAGCCAAAAACACTAGGTTTCTCCATTTTTCATCCTGTTTCATCTTTGATTTATGTTTGAATTGTTGTTGATTAGTATGAGTTTTAGTAGCTAAACTAATCTCTTGGGAGCAATTATTTGAAGCTTCCAAACTTATGTAGTGTGATTCACGATTTTGCTCATTTATGAACATTTATGGGAAAGCATTTATTGTGCCATTAATGCTATGTTTTGCTTCATTTATTTCATGGGTTATTTGAGGAAAGGAAGTGTTTATATGATTGAAGTATTACGGTGTTAGGAAAGTTACAAATTTCTTGACTCATTTGGCATGAAAATCTAAGAGCATAGACTTAGAACTACTAGTGTATAATGTCTTGTAATTATTGCTAGATAAGTATGTTAATGTGGATTGTTTTCATATTTGTCATATAGCTGCAAAGAAAGGTTGAAACTTGAATGTGGTTTGTTCTAGGGTTAGCCTAATAAATTTTCTCTTTGCTTAAATGACTGTCTTTGGTAGAAAAATTGTTGTTATCAAATCTATGGTCCTTCGTGTGAAATGACATTGATGAAATACCTTTATGGTGTAGTTTGCCTAAAATGATTGTCAATGAATGTGGATCTTCGATTGGCAAATGATAGCATTCCTCGTAGGCAATAAATGTTAATGAATGAGTAGATAAATCTATGATCGATAAGAAGTAAGGAAGTGGAAGTCGAATTCCCCCAAGGCTCCGTTAATTGTTGTTTTAATCATCTTTTTATTTGTCGTTGCATGATTAGCATTGTTCTCTTGCTTTGCTAGTTGTTTGTCTTTCAATTATAATTTAGGACCAAAACCAACCAAAACCCCCCATTTACATGCTTATATATATGCCTATATCTAGTTTGTTTTCCGCTCTATATGTTTAAACCCTTGAGAAGATCCCTCTTCTTCGTGGATAACCCCAACTTGCCATTATCTACTTAATTGTAGATAAGAAGCAATAGGGCTTATAAATTGTATTTTTGAGAGGTGTGGCAATAACCTCCCAATTTCCACCATCCATCGATTTAATGTACATTACTGGTTCTGATATCAGAGTTGTGTTTGGTATGTAGGTTATGTAAAATTAATTAATCAATAAAAAAGAACATGTTATGTTTCCTAGGGGTGGGAAAAAATTGAAAACTGAAAACTAAACCAAAAATCAAATTATCCGAATTTGAATAGCCCTACCCGAATTTAATATACAATTTTTGGATATCCAAAATGAATAAACCGAATTCTAAATATGGTTTTTGGATCAATTTTGGACATTAAAACTCAATCTGAAACCCGAACTGAAAACCAAATTTTAATTAATTAAATAAATTAATATATATATATATAATAATTAAATTTTAAAACAGCAAAATTAAATTAAAAAATAAATTTAAGTTGGAGGACCGATATTTAAATTTAAAAAATTATCCCTAAACTCTAAATGCTAAGTAAGTTTGTGAAGTGCTTGCGGAGAATGTGAATGTAGAGTGCTCAAAGGCTTGAAGAATGTGATGACTTTGATGATGAATATTAAAGTGAATTATTTATCTTTAATCTTAAATGTAATACTAAAATTTTTATGGTTGAATTTGTATTATAATTGTTAGATTTTTATTTTGAAAACTTGATTTTGATGATGTAGAAATTAGATACATATTTTTATTTAATTTTAAGTTACGGTTATATGATTTTAGTAATTATTTTTAAAAAATTACAATCAATTCGGTTTATTTGGGTTGAATTCGGTTTCAAAACGAAACCGAATTCCAAATTTAGTTTGAATAATTCAGGTTATTCAGGTCGGATTTGGTTTTGGGTTTTAGGGGCAAAAGCGAATAATCGGAACCGAATAAAGCAAAAACCAATCAACCCAAACCGACGCCCACCCCTAATCTTTTCAATATCTTAACTAATCCCAACCTAGTGTAATGATTTGAGGGCCATATTTTCTCAATTATATGGAACATTGTTAACCACTTTTCATTGAATTTTGGTTTCGACGGGTGAAATTATATCGGCTAAGATTTGACATAAAGTCTCGATCACTTCCAAGGTTGGCACTTGTTTCGAGATAAGGGCTGGCAATGTGATTAAATTCATTTTATTTTAATATTATATAAGGCGACCTATGTTACGAAATTGAAATATTTATCTTCCTTGACCAAGCCAGATAGAATATCATACTTCCGATATTAAAACTCTCACGGAAATATTGCACCCTCAAATATATCACCATTTTGCATCCAAATTCGATAATGTAAACAAAAATTTAATGAGAAACATGCTATCATTTACATAATTGTCTCCAAAACCCCTACACTATTACAACATTACAAACAGATTGCTACTTGGGAAGATTGACATAATCACAAAATGGAGCAATTTCTATTTCGCAATGATAGGCAGGACAATTTGTGTGGTCGAATTCATTATCCCAATAGGCTATTCTGATATGGTGATTTGCAGGAGTACAAAAGGTTGGACGATGATGATTGACGAGCATTTTATTCCAAAACCAAATATCCCTCAAATTTTTAGCAACTGTTGTTGACAATCACTGATCTTCTACCGATTGAAAACCATTGATGGGACTTTCATCCCTAAGAAAATTAACCTAAAAATGGATAAAAATAAAAGAATAAGTTACCAAAAATTATTCATGCACTAGATCTAATACATACAAACTCACCACTCCCTTCGTGCACAATGCTTCTGAAGTTCCAGGCTCAATGCATTTCTTGATGAAGTTCTTCAATCCGTTGTTTGGAGGCCATGTAGGAAGCAAAACACCTTCCAACGGCACTTGTTTATATATAAAGGGGTGTTTGGAAATCTCGTTAAACCTTTGACAGCTACATTATACAAAAATGACAAAGTGACCGGTGGTTGAACCTTTATTTTGCACATGCATGGGAAACAAATGTAAGGATTAACACAAACAAAAACATACCATAGGTTTTCCCTCCGGAGGTTGAGCAACAAACTAGCAGTAATTTGGCAGGGAATAGAGACATCAATCTTATCCATAAGCTTTTGGAATTGTGTCTCTATAATTAGTTTTGTCGATTGGTGTAGAATTTCAGATAAAGATGATGGTGAGCTATGTTGGATGATTTTTTTTTTGTGAAGTTGGGTTTAAAATAACGGTTTAAAGGAATATGGCTCAAAGGGGTATGAATCATGAAGGGTAATTATGATTCAAAGGGAGTTGTTACAAATTCTACTTGGAAAAATGAAACGCACCCCTTGGAAACCATTTCCATGGCTGCACGCTAGGTATCAATGTGCACGTAAGCCTTTTTCAAAATTTTGACACATCTTCCGCGTATGCAACCCAAATCTGACGAAGATCCAATTTTGTAAAAATGCATTAGGATGGCAGTAAAATTCAACCCGTGTTTCTCAACAATAGACAATAGTTTAATCTCAATCACCATAAGTTGTACATGATTAGGCAGTTGTTCAAGTCAAAATGCAGTCCGATGAAATTCCATAGCTGTACAACGATTGGGCATCATCCCAACCCAGTTATGATATATGAACATATGAAGGACAGTGGTTCTAAGCAAGATATTCAAAGACGCCGTGCAACTATGCCATTAATGATTAAAATTGCACTAGTGTGAAGAACAATCAGACAAAAAATAGACATAAAAATGAAACAAATTACACAAATTTTAATTTCATACAAATTATAACTACAATTTAAAAAAAAATATAATAAGGAAGTAATTCAGATTGAATATAGACAATTACTGGGAGGCCGTAGCAGCCTTTCAAAGTTAATATTTAAAAGCCCTTTTTGCTTACTATCTACAACTAAGCAAATAGCGGTAAGTCCACGAAGAAGGGGGATTTTATCAAGCGTTTAAGCACAAGTGGTTGGTATTAGGCTAGGAGTATATATATACATACATATAAAAGAATGTAAATGGGGGGGGGGGATTTGGTTGGTTGGTTGTCCTAAGCTATGAAAGTTAAAAGACAAGAGAACTAGCAAAGTTAAGTAACTATGCTAATCATCAAATAAAACTAAGAAAATGGGTTTTAAAACTACAAAAGACAAAGCCTTGGGGGCAATTGATATCCACTTCCAAACCAAATGTAGATCGTTGAACCATTCACTCATCCTATCACATTTGTTACCTATAGGGAATGCCAATGGAAGATCAACATTCATTCCTTCTTAAGAGTAGTTTGCAAAGACAAACAATGACCATTTGCAAACCTCGTCCATTTGCAAACCTCGTTGATGATCACCCTAGACAAACAATGACCATAGAGGTATTTCATCAACGACATTATACACGAAGGACCATAGATTTGACAACACAAGCCTTCTACCAAATACCTAGCCATTTAACCAAACATAGCATTCATTAGGCTAAACCTAGAACAAACCACATTCAAGGTTCAACCTTTCATTGCATCTATAGGATAAATATGAGAAAAATACACATTAAAATACTTATCTAGCAAGAGTTACAACACATTATGCACAAGAAGTTCTAAGTTCATGTTCTAGATTTTCATGCAAAGGAGCTAAGGAATTCGTCACTTTCCTAACACCCTAACACTTCAATCATACAAACACTTCCTATTATCAAAAAAACATATGGCATAAATGAAGTAAAACATGGAATCAAGAACACATGAATGCTAAATAACAAAGGCTTCAAGAATGAGCAAAACAATCTATTAACTACTTCGACTACTTGTTGTGAAGATAAATCTTCCTCCCTTCTTAGATAACAGTTTGCAAGAGTGAATTCGACATCTCTTGTAAAACCTCACCAATGAATCCCTTATTACTAAGAGTATCCCATTGATGGAATTTAGCACGAAGGATCAACAAGCTTGGCAACACTTATAAACACTACACCGTGTCTAAGAATTTAACCAATTCATGCATTTACACAAGATTAGTCAAGAACAATCGACATTCATTGATCTCTCTCATTTGCTACCTAAAACAACATGACACCGAGTTTGACATCATCACATTCATCTAGCAATTATCAACACACCAACATCATTTAAGAAGCTCTAACTCATGCTCTTGGATTCCTCATTAAAAAGGGGGAGAATTAGCTACTTTCTCCCAACTCTAACAAGTAATCATACAATGAATTCATATACTCAAGCTTCCAATAACATCAATGCCATTAAAATTCACATTCAAAGCTCAATAAATTCATAATAGCAAAAGCACCAAATAGACATACAAATGGTTCTTACTAAATAGAAATGGAAGCTTCAATCCTTTGCTCCCAAGATGAAACTAAGCCAGACAATATAAAGACATAATTAACCTACAAATACTAAGGAAAGAAAGAAAGAAAAACTAGGGTTTGAACCCACCAAAAACGTAGGAAGAAGAAGGTGGAAAAGCTGCTGAAGAGAAGAGGATAAGGTGAGTATTTATTGTACAAAAAGCAAGGAGAATTTCTGGCCCTTCGTCTGTAGCGATTCACAATGGCCTCGCGACGGACTCCAAGTCCAGCACTATTTCATCTTTCTCCTTTTTGTTTCATATCCTCCTCTTCTCTTCACTTCTTCAATTCTTCAAATCTTCAAAAGCTCGAATACAAGTCTTCAAATATTAAATTCTTCAAAGTCTTCGAACAAATTACCTTGTCACACAAAATTCTCTAGAAAAGTAATAAAAGCGTAAAAGTCACTTTTAACCCTCCTTAGAGAATTTCAAGGCAAAATGTCACATTTAGAGAACAAAAGTGTACAAAAGTAAATCCTAAAAGTCCTAATATAACCGTATAAAATGGGCACATCAAACCACCCCGTACTTAAACCTTACTCAACCTCGAGTAAGAAAAGATTCAAGCACACGAAGGAATTGATATATCCATATCCTAAACTAATATTCCCCCAATCAAAGCCTCACAAAATTCTCAATATCATAAATCCTAAAATCAAGCTAAAATGAGAAGTTTTCACACACAACCCCAATTCCTAAATCTAACAAACCTACCACTTATCAATTCACTACCCATAAAAGTGTTTCAAAGTCCCGAATTGATATTCCCAAAGTCCAATGGCACAAAATGAAGTTTAAATCATTTAGGAGGTTCAAGTACATACTTCACTTCATACCAATATATCAACCAAAATCCAATGACACAAAAATGAAGTCAAAACCATAGAGGAGGTTTAAACACATACTTCACTTCATGTCAATATATCAACCAAAACGAAGTAAAAGAACCAAGAATTTCATAACCATACTTCGTTTCCTAACCCACTAAGTTACCCAATCCCAAGAGGTCTCTAGATGTTGAGCCACCCGATCCATCCGTATGACAACCGCAACTTAATGACTCCAATGCCGACAAATGAGTGAAATCATAGAATTTTCCTTTTCTCTCCTTTTCTCTCATTTTTCCTAGGAGCCCTTTCAAATTTTCATCCTAGCCACACATCATGTTTCTTTGGCTCACATCTCACATTTTTTTGCACATTTTAGCCTCTCATTTTTTTGAGGCCGCTCTTTCGGGCTTTTGACCTATCCAGGCCCCTAATGTTGCCTAACTTGCCCTCTCGGGTTTTCAACTTAGCGGGTTTTCTTTTCTTTCTATTTGTTTCTTTTTTCATTTTCTATCTTTTTCAAAATTTTCAATTTTTTATTTTTTTTCTTTTTCTTATGGTTTTCCAATCAAAAGTAGCAAAAGACATTCCAAATGAAGCTAGCATGCATGTGAGTCCTCTAACCCCTCCCCGTACTTAAAACATTACATTGCCCTCAATGTAAAAATGTAAGGAAAGAATAATAAAACTCAAGGCAAGAGGTAAAGTGACACCCATTTCTCCGCATAGTCACCGGTGATATGGCGCAATCCAATGTACTTGTATAGAATCGGTCATGAAATTGGTTTCGGAACCAGAAGGGGGAGCAAAAGTGCCATAGAAAAACTCACCCCTCGAGAAAAACATTGTCTCCTTGCCGCCGTTTGATCAAGACTAACACCACAAAGAACAACATCAAACTCACAAGTACATAAGGATTTGTAATACTAGGTTTAGCATCAAGAGTTAATATCCATAGTATTATCAAAGAACAACCAATCAATCATGCAATCAACACTATAAGATTGTCCAATAAAAATATCCAACATATATCGACACATATCAAACATCAATATAGAATATAACACTTAAAGACTCAATGATGTAGTCGGCATACTACAATCAACAAAGATACCATAAAGATGCAAGAATTTTCATGTGTCAATATATGTAAGATGGTGGATGAATAATTTGATATGTGTGGTGGTTCTTGGGAGTATTTGGAGAAGAAGGAAGGATTATGAAATGTTTAAGCTTAGTTGTAAAGTTGGATTTTCATCACGACTCGTGATAGCACTGGTTGCAACTCGCGATGCTAGGCCTTGGGGGCTTCAACTCGAAATGATGGATTGCAGCCTCGAGAGCCCGAGATCTCAAGGGCTTCAGTATGAGTTGAGGGCTTGTGGCCTCGAGGACACGAGGTCTCGAGGGTTTCATTATTGGGCTCAGCTCGAATCAAGGGCTTGTGGCCTCGAGGACATGAAGTTTCAAGGACTTCAGCTCAAGTCAAGGTTTGCATTCTCGAGGATCAGAGGTCTCGAGAGTTTCACTGTTGGGCTCAGCTCGAATTAAGGGCTTGCGTCCTTGAGGACATGAGGACATGAAGTCTTGAGGACTGATGCATCGAGAGCTTTAGCTCGACTCGAGGAATGATGGTCTCGAGGGATGATGGTCTTTTAGGTTTGGCTCAAGCCAAGGAATTTGCAGCCTCGAGGTTTCGAGGGGATGATGTCTCAAGAACTAGCCTCAAGAACTGGCCTCAAGAGGGTGATGAACTATCAAGTTCAGCTTAAGTCGAGGCCTACTGCCTTGAGGTCTCAGGGGATGATGCCTCGAGAATTGGTCTCGAGGACTGATGGGCTTTCAAGTTCTGCTTGAGTTGAGGGCTTTCTGCTTCTAGGTCTCGAGGGGATGATGTCTCAAGGGTTGGTCTTGAGAACCTGAGGTCTTGAGGGCTAATGGTCTCAAATGACTGATCTTGAGGGATGATGGTCTCGAGACTCCAGACTTCTCAAAAGGCTGGTCTCGTTGCCTCGAGGACCCTAGGTTTTGAGGGCTTCAACTCGAGTCAAAGAATGGCAGTCTCGAGGACCTGAGGTCTTGGGGGAATAATGTCTTGAAGGTTTCAGCTCAATTCAAGGGCCTGTGGCCTCGAGGACTGATTGCTTTTTGGGTTTGGCTCGACTCGAAGTCTCGAGGGGATGCTATCTCGAGGACCTATTGGTCGCCACTCGCGACGCCCCGTCGCAACTCACGAAATGTGGTGGCTTGGAGGTTAATTTTAGCACAAAAATCTCTAATCACATCGCTACTCTCGATGGTCCTTCACGAGGTTATCGCGAGGCTGTCGGGACTCGTGATATCAAGGCCTCCCAGCACTTAGAAAGAATTCAATCTTTACCAACATTCCAAACTTTCTTCCCTTTCTCATGGATCTCATTCCTTCATCTCCTTCAATGCAATGCACTTCACTTTACTACTAAATCATAGAAAAACACACCGTAAGAAGAACAAGACAAAATAACAAAAACTAAACAACAAAAACAAAAATAAAAGGCCAAGTTTATATACGTCGTTGGCATGACAAAGGTCTATATATTTGATGTCTTCGGCATGACCCTAATGTTATCCATATGGTGAAGGCTTGAACCCCTTCACCATGAGTATCCAACAGTAGAGAGGTGGGTGTACAAAACTTTCAAGAGGAAAGTCTTGTTAAGGTGGAGATGGTTAAAAGGGAGTTAGGTGGTTAGGAGGCTTGGGGTAATATTTTGGCTCCTCTCTTGCCTCCCTCAAAACTTCCAAAAATGGTAGAGTTGGTTCACTAGGTGGGGGAAGGGGTGACGATGCTAATGGATGTAGTACAATTGCCTCTCCCTCTATTTTTTCATCCTCAACAACCAACTCCCCATCCCTTTCGAACTCAAAATCATTTCCCATGGTGAACCCACTCACCGAATCCTCGAGTTCGATTTGGGATGGTGTATTTTTGGAATCATGAGCTTCCATTCGGGCCAACGCTTCTAATATACTCCTTGCATGCCCCTCAATAGCCTCAACACTAGAGGAGAGCCGAGTGTCCAGTTCTTCTCTAGTAAAGTTGTTCAAGTTTGCTATTGTATTCATGACTTCCTCGCATGTCAAACTTGAACTTCCTTGTTCGGCTTGGTTTTGGGGTATGGTATAATGTGGTGATGGCCAATTACACAGAAATACCTTTTCTAATATGTGAGTATGATGGATAAGAGGAAGGAGAATGGGTGGGAACCCTTTGGAATACATGAGAAAGATGAACAGTTTCAACAAATACTAACACTACAAGAAAAATGATCTTTTACTTTGCCCTTTTTAACACTACAAGAAAGATGAAATTTTTTTTACCTCGGTTATGTATTTTTCAAAGTAAAAGATTTTTTACCTATGTTATAAAAAAACTGAGGTAAATATGTGGTTCCTTACCTCAGTTAATAAAATAGCCGAAGTAAGAGATTAAAAAAACGAGGCAAATAATGTTACCGAGTAGCATGCGATGTCGCTCTGTGTTGTTTTAAAATTTGGGCCAATTTTGCGTAATACATCATTTGTAGCGATAAATTTGCAAATGACATTGCAAAGTCGCAAACATGAACTTTACGGTGTGATCCGCTTCATTTTTTGTGCGTTAACCGTTGTATTTGACTAGTTTTTAGTTACTTTTAGTTGGTGGATTGCTAGTATTAGTCGAGTTTACATGAAAAGGGGTTTCGACTGTCATGTTTGATTTTCTTGTCTAAATCCCACATTTTGTAGATCTAATTGATACTAATGGATAACTTATATCCACGGGCTCCTTGATCTTCCTCGTGATCATCTTTAGTAGGTCGTCTGTGGGTACTTTTTGGTTACATTCCATGTGAAGGCCGTTCGTAAGAACGGTAGAAGAGGTGAAGGACATTCATATTAGAATGGTAGAAGATGAAGGCCATGAACATCAATGCGTGGTAGAATGATATTGAGGCCAAAGATAGGCGGCTTTGGAGTTCAATACGGCCAAAGGAGAAAACGGTGAATCGTGGTCCGACGAGTTTTGCCTAAGTTTGAGAACGATCAAGGAAGAACTAGCCTTCAATATTGGTTCCATTGGATTCATCTTTCCGAGTACTACAAATATGATTACTAGAACTCCCGATTCAGACTAATGGTTCACCCGTAACAAGCAAACGAGGTTCAGCCAACGAAGCACCGACGGTACTTCACGGACCATTCATGGTTAAGCACCAGTGGCCCATGACAATCTTCATGACCATCAGTACACAAGAATCCAGGGGTTCCGTGAAGACCTGCATAAGACCAGCATGTTACCTTCACGAGGCAAGGCGTCGGGTCGTGACAAAAGCATTAAACTGTGAAGCTTGGAGTTGAAAAATTGAAAATTTGGCTAAATATGGAGCTGGTCTGAGAAAACCTTCATGGGCCATGACAAAAATTTTGATTGAAGACCAAAGGCTACTCGCAGCCAGTGAAAACCTTCACAGACTGTGGGAAACATCTGAGCAAAAACTGTGTATTGTTCGAGGTCCGTGAAAATCTTCACGGACCGTGGCACGGGACCTACTTCACGGACTGCGCCAGATCCCATGGCCTGCAGCTATGAATGTTCACAAACCACGCCAGATCCCATGCCCTATGCTTACATGCTTCACAGACTGTGGCATCCGTGCCGGGACGTGAAACCTTAGAGGCTCACCATTTTGGCCATAACTCTCTCAATTTTCATCCGATTTCCCTCTACCATATATCAAAATCTTCATCTTTCTGAGCTCTATACAATGCTTTTATATTTAAGATCCAGATGATTCACGTATTTTATTAGTTTATTTGAGAAATGTTCAGCGGCTAGAGGGAAATGGTGAGTAGGGTTTTGCTATGTTTGGCCTGTTTTGGGCCTATCTTTAGGCCCAATATCCTACTAATATATATAGGAGTCTTAGTCTTCTACTAAACCCTAAGTAGAATACAAGAAGAATAGATCTAGTTATAATGTAGATTAGTTTCTCTTTCTAGTTTAGAGAGAAGGAAAAGGAGAGTTCTTCTTCCCCTTCCTTCTTCTCATTTTCTTATCTTTTTCTTTTATTCCTATTTTCTTATATCCATAACATCTAATTCTATATTTTCCTTGGATCTATAATTTTTATAGTAGTTAGCTAATCTTGGGACATATTTGGCACATGTGTAGCTTTTGGTGCTTAATGAGATCCCTTAAATTCCACCTATCATTGTGTTTTTGATATTATTGTGATTGTTTTTTAATGTGAAAAATGCATGAACCCTACACCACATATGAGCATGCACTTTGGGCTATGTTCATGTTTGGTGCACTTATTGATGCCCCATTGGGAAGAGAAACATAGATGTTTGAATGGGTAGAGGGGAGCAATTCTACGTGAGTGTGTTCCCGGGAGATTTGAGGTAACCCTAATCTGCATACCATCGTACCAATCTTAGCTGATGATTTAAACATTTTTCGATAGGTTTTTTTGTTGAGATAGTTAATAGTAGCAAGTTTGGTGTTGTGTTGAAACCCTAGTATCACAGATAAGATTCCTAAGAACCTAAGGCCTCGCGTATAGAGGACCACTGGGAATTAGTGCATTTGTGGTGGAAGCTCGGGATGGGGAAGTGTATGCCATCGGCCACACCACATGTTGTGAACACAATGATAGGTCTTTTGTATGTCTATATGTGAATGAATCGAGGATTGAAGCATTAGAACTACCATGTTGCTAAATTAGTCCTAAGTGCCTAGTATAAATAGTTTACTTTTTTGTTTATTTTATGTTTGTAGTTGTTAGTTGAAAATACGAAACCCCCCCCCAGTTTGCATGTTTACATTAGTTGTTATTCCTTTCAGTCATGTGGGTTGATGACTCGCATGAGGCTGTGCTTTGACTTTTACTTGAACCCTAGCATCTCTGTGGACAAACACAGGGCTTGCCGCTCGCTACCCTTTAGTAGCCTTGTAACGAGAAATGGGTGCAACATTTAAATCTTATTTTTGACCAGCCCATCGGACTAGTGCCTTGGCCTAGGTCAATTAAATTGTGCTTGCTACGACTGTATTAATGACCCCGGGTCAGGGCGGGTCAAATTTTGACGTCGTTGCCTGGGATGCTTTTCACTTCAGGTATAAGTTCAGCATAGCATTTTATTTAGTAGTTATTATTGTTTTTATATTTTTCTTGTTTTTTGTTTGCCGGAGTAGGTATTTCTTGAGGTCTTGGTGAAAAAACGAAGACTCTTGTAATATGATTTCGAGTTTTGTGTGTTTTCTATGTTGATGCTTAATAGAAAAGAAAAATGAAAAAATGTGGGAAAACACTCAATGGAGGGCACTTTGTAGGGTGTGTCATTGTGATCATCCTATAGAGTGTTGTCCAAGGTTGAGTGACTATGGGAGAAGAATAGCTCAAAGAGTGAGATTTTATAGGATATGTCATTGCAACCACCCTACGGAGTCTAGCTCTTGGATGAGCGAAAATGAGAGTGAGGTAGGAGTTGTTGGTTCTTAAGGTCGATGGGATCAAGATTGTTACCCATACCATGACTCTCTAAATTAGATTTTTAGTGGTAACTCGAATTCGTGGTAAGGAAATGCATCGGGAAACCAACACTTTGGGTTACATAGTTGGATTTCACCAACTTATCCAATGCCCCAAAGTCAATCCCAAGGATTGGTCCCCAAATCAAATTGTGTAGAAATTTTGCAAGCTATAGCTAATGTGATCAAGGGTAGTGATTTACAACAATCACAAGTGCTTAGCAAGATTAGCGATTTGTGGACTCAACTATTCTCAAGCATTGAGAAAGTTGAAGGGCAGGCACTTAATTTGATGAATAGAGTGAGCCAACTTGAACCCCAATATTCCGAAAATGAACCATCCGTGGCTGAATGTGAATTTTTGATAGATTAATCTAAAGGGGATGGGGAAATGTTTGTTGAGAGTGAACAAGTGGAGGAAGGGATGATTATACTTAATTTTCCATATTACTTATTTGCACCCATACCTCCACCTATAGAACCTACTCCCACATTTTTGGAAGCCTTAGAGGAAACCATAGGGAAGCCAATTAAATATGCTAAGCTTCCAAACTACCTATTCACTTTAAGGTTGACTCCACCTCTACTATACCTCCTCTTGGAAGATTCTTACCCCCGCCTTTTGAGTTTTGGTTGTCCAATGTGATGGGGTACAAACCCGCACCTTATGGATAACATTAGGGTCGTGCCGACAACCTTAAAAATACGGAGCTTCTTGGGAGGTAACTCGAGTTTTGAAAAATTAGATTAGTTTGCTATTTTTGTGTGTTTTCCTATTTGTAGCTTTCTTTTTGTTTTTGGGACACTATTACACTTGGTGTACATGTTTGTTTTGTAGGAAGCATATGGTTCTTGTAGGAAGGTGAGCAGCCAGAGAGTGCAACTCATGGACGATAAGGAGAACCAAACCCCAAGTTCATGGGGCATGTAGACGTGCATGACCCAGGAAGCTCACATACTTTCCTACACCACCAAATCACCATTTCTTCCCTACCACCACCAAAGTACCACCCAAAACCCACCTACCCTCAAAACCCTTGAGATACACACATCGAGACCTAAGAGGTAACTCTCTATTGTGATTCAATTCTTCATTCGATTTGTAATGTATGATAGTGGTTAGATTGATCTTTCTTGATTAGAGGTTAGGGGTAGTATATTAAGGGTGATGGTATTTTGTTCTTTACATTCCATGATTGTGTCATCAAGGGTAGATTTTAGAGTTCTTTTTCTTTATAAATGCTTACCTATTTGTTTCCCTCGACATATGTTCTTTGATTTTGTGTATGCATTGATGATAATGCAAGCTTCAAGTGTGGGGAGTCTAGGGGATTGGATAGCACTTATTATTTTTATTTTTTTTATGTAGCTAATAGCTCTTCTAAGAGAATTTTGAAAATTTTGAAAAATGAAAACAAAAATTTAAAAACCTAGTAAAGTCAAAAACCCAAAAGGGCGACTTGGTAACATTAGGCCTAGATAGGTCGAAAGGCCTAGGTAAAAGTGAGAGGCTTGGTCCGGTCAGACTTACGAGTCTAGGCAAAAGTGAGAGGTCATGTGGAAAACAGTGAGAGGTGAGCACATTTTATAGGATAAAGCTAGGATGAAAACCCAAAGGGTTCCTAGGAAAAATGAGAGAAATTGACAGAAAACAATAAACTAGGTCGAATGCATGCTTCCGCGGTGGATTGTTTTTGGAGACAACTCTTTGATTGCTTTGTGATCATATTGGGAAAAGTACGCTAGCTTGACACTTATCTTATTAGCTTACCTTGACACTTCGGGGAGTATGAGAGTTATGAGGATTTTCACTTCTTTGGGGGAACTAGGGTAGCTTGGGATGAGTTGAATGCCTCAGTTAACTTATGCTTGTATGCTACATTTCACTTGATTCTTTTTCTTTTCTTAGATTTTCTCGAGGATGAGTAAAGGTTTAAGTGTGGGGAGTCTGATTTGCTTCATTTGGCGTGTGTTAACCATTGCATTTGACATAGTTTTTAGTTACTTTTAGTTGGTGGATTGCTAGCATTATTTGAGTTTACGTGACAAGGGGTTTAGACGGCCATGTTTGGTTTTCTTATTTAAATCCTGCATTTTGTAGACATAATTGGCACTAATAGATATCTTGTATCCACGGGCTCCTTGATCTTCCTTGAGATCATCTTTAGTAGGTCGCATGTGGGTACTTTTTGGTTACACACTCCATGTGAAGGCCGTTCGCAAGGACGGTAAAAGAGGTGAATTTCATTCATATTAGGATGGTAGAAGATGAAGGCCATGAAAATCAATGCTTGGTAGAAGGAGATTAAAGCCAATGATAGTCGGCTTCAGAGTTCAAGACGGCCAAAGGAGAAAATGGTGAATCGTGGTCCAAGGAGTGTTGCCTTAGTCCAAGAATGATCCAGGAAGAATTATCCTTCGAGGTTAGTTCTATTGGATTCATCTTCTTGATTACTACAAAATCGACTATCAGAACTCCCTATTCGGACTAACGGTTCACCCTTAACAAGCAAACGAAGTTCAGCCGATGAAGCACCGACGACACTTCATGAACCACGCATGGTTAAGCACCAGCCACCCATGAAAATCTTCACGACTGTAGTACACAAGAATCCAAGGGTTCCATGAAGACCTGTATGAGACCAGCACGATACCATCACGAGGCAAGGCGTCGGGCCGTGATAAAATCATCGGGTTGTGAAGCTTGGAGATGCAGAATTAAAGATTTGGCTATGGAGCCGGTCCATCAAAACCTTCAAAGGCCATGAGAAAAGTTTTGAGCGAAGACCAAAGGCTTCTCATGGTCCGTTAAAACCTTCACAAACTGTGGGAAAACTCTTAGCAAACACCGTGTACTGTTCGCGGTCCATGACAATCTTCACGGACTGTAGTACGAGACCTGCTTCACGGACCGCGCCAGATCCCACGGCCCATAGATATGAATGTTCAAAAACCACACCAGATCCCGTGGCTTTCAGCTATAAATGTTCACAAACCATGCTAGATCACACACCCCGTGCTTGCTTGCTTTACGGGCCGTGGCATCCGTGCCGGTCCATGAAACCTTGGCAGCTCACCATTTTGACCATAACTATCTCAATTTTCATCCAATTTCCCTCTACTAGATATCAAAATCTTCATCTTTCCAATATCTATCCAACGCACTATAATTGAGCTCTAGATGATTCACGGATTTGAGCAATTTATTCGAGAAAGGTTCAGCGGCTAGAGGGAAATTGTGACTAGGGTTTTGCTATATTTAGCCTTTTTTGGGCCTATCTTTAGGCCCCATCTCCTAATAATATATATAAGCCTTAATATTCTACTAAACTCTAATTAGAATAGAAGTAGAATAGATCTAGTCATAACGTAAATTAGTTTCTCTTTCTAGTTTAGAGAGAAAGAAGAGGAGAATTCTTCTTCTCCTTCCTTCTTCTTCTCTTTCTCTTATATTTTTATTTTCTTAAATACATTGCATCTAATTCCATATTTTCCATGGATCTGTACTTTTTAGAGTAGTTAGCTAAGCTTGGGACATATTTAGCACATGTGTAGTTTTTATGCTTTATGACATTCCTTAAATTCCACCTATCTTTGTGTTTATGATATTATTGTGATTATTCTTGAATGTGACAAATGCATGAACACTAAACCACATATGAGCACATACTTTGGGCTATGTTCATGTATGGTGCACTTATTGATGCCCCTTTGGGAAGAGAATTATGGATTTTTGAATGGGTGGAGGGGAACGATTTTGCATGAGTGTGTGCATGGGAGATTCGAGGTAACCCTAATCCGCATACCATCGCACCATTCTTAGCTAATTACATAACCATTTTTCGATAAGTTACGGGTAGAGATAGTTAGGTGTTGTTTTGAAACCCCAGTATCACAGATAAGGCGCCTAAGAACCTAAGGCTTCGAGTATAGATGCCCACTGGGAATTAGTGCATTTGTGGTGGAAGCTCGGGACATAATAGCACGAGGGAGAAACAGAACCACATCAGTGGGCAGACCTTGTTGTGCTCCCCTAATTACGATGGCGGTGTCGATGGAGGGTTGCGAGCGCACCCACCATGATAGGGATGGGGAAGTGTATGCCCTGGACCACACCACGTGTTGAAAACACACTGATAGGTGTTTTATGTGTCTATATGTGAATGAATTGAGGATTGAAGCATTAGAACTACCATGTTGCTAATTAGTCCCAAGTGACTGGTATAAATAGTTTACTTGTTTTTTTATTTTATGCTTGTAGTTTTTAGTTGAAAATACCAACCCCCCCAGTTTGCATGTTTACATTAGTAGTTATTCCTTTCACTCGTGCAGATTGACGACCTGCACGAGAATGTGTTTTGACTTTTACTTGAACCCTAACATCTTTGTGGACAAACCCAAGGCTTGCCGCTTACCACCCTTTGGTAGTCTAGCAGTGAGAAACGGGTGTAGAATATGCATATTATATTTGACCATCCCATGGGACTAGTGCCTCAGCCCGGGTTAATTAAATTGTGCTAGATGCGACTGTATTAATGACTTCGGGTCGGGGTGGGTCACAGTAACATAAACGAAACCTTCTCTTATTCGTACCCTACTAGTACCCCATTTGTTCAATGTTTTTAGATCACATAACCAACATATTATTTCTAAAATAGTGCTCACATGAAGTCACACATATAAACATGCACAATTAATTGCATAATGTTCAAATAAGATAATTAATTAACTAGAAAAATTGTAGGCATGAGAATATCCTAACAAGTACATAAATTCGAATACAAATTGTCTTAGTTCACACATAACAAAAATTACAATAAACTTAATCAGCTTGGACAATGATGACCTTGAAGATGATTCGTACCCTAGCTTCTATCATCTCAAGGAACAAGGTGTCCTCGATGCGTATGTTGTTTCCCCTAATGAACTCGCCAAAACCCTTTGGGGAAATAGCCTTCATCTTCCCACCCCCGAGTAGTCTATATTCCAGTCCGTCCTGTAGCACCTCAGCACCACGGAGGTCTTCTCAGTCGATAGGAGTTGTACAATCTCCCACGGGATGTACTAATTAAGTCAGAGTAAAATATATTGTTTAGAAATATAAATGTATATACATACATATATATATATATGCAATTGTATACAAATAAAATTTAGTCAAGCGCTTGAATATGAGACGTCATTGTATCATCACATATACCAAGTTGTGAAAAATAAGAGACAGACATTGCATAATTCAGAGGCAGCAACAACAAGAAACCCATTAAACTGGGGGAAAAAATGAAGCTTCGTACACATCACAATAAAGTTAAACCCTTTTGATACATACCAAAACATTGTCTAATCGAATAGTAAAGTAAGAATTAGGAAACATATTCACAGACAACATATCGAACATTGCAAAGTAAGAATTACAAAACATATGTGTTAGGGGATTAGAAAATCCATACCTTTTTCAAGGGAGAATGAGTTACATATGTTGAAAAAGGGATAGGACCAGAGTTACATAAATATGATGAATTCAATAACATTGAAATAAAACTCAATAAATAAAATTCTTGATATAAAATTCAATAATTACAATAAAATTCAAGAATGCTATTCTGAATTTGATTACATTTGTTTTTTTTAAAAAAATTAAAGTCATTAATAAGGGCTTTGGCAAATTTTATACAACCTTCTTGTCCCCCAAGTAAAGCATCTCATACAACTTTCAATTGCACCGCAGCACAGCGGGGGTATTGTACATCAGTAGGAGCTCTGAAATGTGGCTTAGGATATATTGATTTATAAACAAATAACGACATTTAGTAAATATGAACGTAACATTTAGAGAAAGTTCATTGAAAAAAAATAATACATCATGTGTAACAAGGGAGGACTTACCAACGTGGGAATGGCACCGAAGTTCATCCTGAAATTTGATAAGAATTGGTGAATTTAATCTATTGTGGGGCCCACAAACATTACATAGCATACATTCATAATCGGCATCGCTGACACGTGGGCTACCAGTCGTTAAAATGATATGTTAATGAACAGTAGTCGACATCGCATACGACTAGGGTTCAAAGCAAAAAGTGTAACCGACGTCGCTAATGATTCGTCCTAGAAGATGTATGACCGACGTACCAGTGAGGTCGCAATTAGGAGTTATAGACACATTGTCACCAGACAAAAACCAGAGCATATAATAGGTAAAAGCAATAAATTTTTTCCAGTTATAAACAATGAGAACATCAAACAAAAATACCTACTACCTAGACCAAACATCCAAGGAAGTTTGAATACAAAAACAAAATTGGAATTTCCACCACGTGCATATAAAAATTAAAGACAATCACAAAAAAGAAAGTAATCTAGGGAATCTAGAGAGCATACCTTTGAGAAGAAAGGGTGAGAGAGTGCAGAAATTTGCCAACAAGTTGAATGTTTGAATTAATGTCTAGCGGTGGGCTCCATATATATTCGTTATAGATCATTGTGTATTCCGCCCCCTGTCCTGCGAGGTCGCACGCCTGTTGATCCAAACGACAGAATAGCAAATCATAAGCGATGTCGTGTACACTACTTGTGGACCTTAACATTTCAGCCCATGAGCATAGGCTAAGGCCTATGAAAGTCCAACGACATGTGTGACATTTCATGTCCTTTGGAAATGCAGATTTATGATCGAAATAAAACCAACATCGACCCATATTAACGTGAGCCTGAACACTTTGGCCCACTAGCAGAATAACTGGGCCCGCATTTAACCAAAACGAGAATGTTTGACCTTAATAATGGCTACCGGTATATTATATACTAGTAATAGAAGCCTATTTATTTCCATGAACTCTATAGACGTCTGGTTAGATGGGAATCAATTTTAACACAACCAGTGACCTTTATTAATATCTAGCTAGTTTGATAGGAACCACCACTGAAGATACACTCAACTGAATCATTAATTGATGACCACAGTGTTCTGTTATGGTCATGGACGGATACATCGGGGTAATCATCCATCATTTTTCTTAGTATTCCATTAATACCCCACAATAAGAGTTATGAGAACGATATCTTCCGCCGCATAGAATCGCATGAAATTTCATATTTGTGGTTTTTTAGGAAATAAAATTGTAAGACAATTATGTCCTTAAAGATTTTTGAAGCTACGCCACATGACCTAGAGTAAATAGTAGCACATTACTTACCAGTTCTCAAGGTGACATTCAGAAGAACTCGTGGAAGCATATGTTGATTTGTCCCGGTTTCTTTATTATACTCGAATAGTATAAGTTCAACTTTGGATCTGAAACTTTCATCTTGGAGTGTTCGTAATCGGGTTTTGAACTAGCAGTATATTTTTTAAAAAAAATTGCAAATAGGTCCCTCTAACAAATTAGGAGAAATCGATGGTTGACGGTTGTTTATTTTAATATTGACGACAATTCAGTTCCTTTTTTCCAATTAATCGTTTGACAGAAGAGACGCTCCATTAACACCCAAGATTTTACCACACAATTTGAAAAATCGACCATGGACAATATGTTCGACGTCACATGCTTCCCGCATACAATGAAACTATAGTCAAACAGACGCCAATGTCGGGAATAACAAAAATTTCAGCGGGAATTGAAAATTTGTGGTAAAAATTTGAACCCAAATTTCCCCCCAACCTCATTTCAAGTAAATAAAACTCAGCTCTTACACTCATTTCCCATAAACAACACAAACCCAACACCTTAAACTAACGCACCATCCTTTCTATTCACACCTTACAATAATCAAAGATAGCTCATTTAAATTTCATCTCTCAAACATCAACAAGATCCAAGGGTGGAACATCTAAAGGGTCAAATCCCTTGAGGTATTTTTCTACCCATTCAATGTTCATCTACAAATTTGGTCATAATCTTATTGAACATATTTTTTTTCATCATTGAAATTTCTAAGTATATGTTGATTGTTTTGCATGTTATATACTCTATGTTGTTTTTTTATACAAGATATTTCCATGTATGTAAAGAGTGAGACGTGATGCTAAGATTCGTATGACTATGAATGTGCGACCTCGGTCACATTGTATCACTCCATGTGAAATGTTACCGAACAAAGGCCGAGGTCACATATGTTAATGACTTTCAAACATTTGTATTAGTATCAAACCGAGGACGCTGATAAGTCGATGATTGCGACGCTGTTTTCTATAATATGCGACGTAGGTAGGGACCAGATTAAATAATTTGAATATGGGATTAATGTTGTCTACGTTTCACTCCATTCTATGAAATTCTTTTGAGGACTGCCCAATTATTACATCTATTTTGATTACTATGTATTTGTTGTAATAGGGACAAAGAGAGTCATCGATGGACTACCAACATCTAGTTCGATAGACTTGTCAATTAGCTAGTCATATTCACATTCACAATGTCGTATAACGTGGAAAATGGTGGTTCAATACAATTCATTTTTCATTTTTGATATTAACATTTAAATAATGTTGTAACATGTTATTGTATTAGTCGATATAGTTTTGTTGCTTTAAATACATCATTCTCATCACACATTAAATGAATACAAGTATATTGGTTAATGAAGTTTAGCCATTTCACGATTTACCTGAACGCTAAGTTGTGCTATTGAATAATAAATATTCTAATAATATATAATTTCTAATCGATGCAAATACTGTGTTGCATGAACCGGTGCCAAATTGGAACGTGACCAAGGTCGCATCTACCGATATTGTTTATGGTAACCAACGTCTGTTATACAAAACAACATTGTACTCATCCATGTTCCACAATAGCAGGCAAACAACGTGGGTCCCCCACAATGAGCTATGTTGCATTAAATGATGCGCGACATTATCGACTAGTAGACCGAGGTCGCCTATATTGACTTCCCAACATTTGATCTCTAGTTGTCTGCTACCCAGCAGCAACTGACGTTGCATTAATGATGTCGCATACTTTGTCTCAAATGAGGTTACATATATGATCTGTTCGGGGGGGAGCTCATTCTGTAAATTGACGTTGAACAATATAACTACCGACATCAGTTAGAAACCAGAGTAAAAGGTACTTTTTTACCTCGGTTCTGAACCACGGTAAAAAATCCACTTTTTTACCTCAATTCTGAACTGCAGTAAAAAAATTCCACTTTTTACTATGCCAGTATTTATCTCGGTTCTTTCAGGCAAAAAAACTGATGTAAAAGGCCATGCATAACCGAGGTGAAAGATCTTGTTTGTTGTAGTGTAAGGTTGGCTTCTACACACACACACACATATATATACGTCACAGAACGATGTTTTGTGAATCATGGGAAAATACGTCATGTGTGTGCGACATCGGTCGCCCTGTCAATTGGACTGGATATTATTACATAACTGGCATCGCTCATATTTAGTCTGGGCCAAAAATTTTTTTACCTCTCTAGTATAATAAATTAGCCCACCGAATAAGCCTTACTCTATTTCTGGCTTAAATAATTATTTTTCCACTATGGGAAACAAATACTTAAATAGGTCAATCCTCATTTCATATTTGAATTTTAGCCATGATTGACGTAAGACGAGTAATTAAAGAACAAACCTTTTGCGCCGATCTATATATGTAGGTTTACAAAAAAAGTCGAGTCGCGGTTGATCTAGCTAACAGTAGTACTTACAGGTTGAACCTATTGCCATTTATTTTATGTTTACAAAAGAAGTCAAGCCAAGGTTGACTTAGTACGAGTAAGGTCAAACCACTTGGCATCAATGTCAGTTTACTAAAGAAGTGAAGCCACAGTTGACCTAGCACGAGTAAAAGTCAAACCTTTTGGCATCTATGTAAGTTTACAAAAGTATTCAATCCACGGTTGACCAAGCACGAGTAAAGGTCGAACTGTTTGGACTCTATGTCAGTTTAAAAAAACCACGGTTGACATAAAATGAGTAAACGCCAAACCTTTTGGCATCTATGTCAGTTTACAAAAGAGGAGAAGCCACAATTGACCTAACATAAATAAAGTTCAAACCTTTTGGCATTTGTGTGAGTTTACAAAATAAGTGAAATCACAGTTAACCTAACACGAGTAAAGGTCTAAGCTTTTGGCATCGATGTTAGTTTACAAAAGAATTTTAGCCACGGTTGACCTAACACAAGTAAAGGTCAAACCCTTTGTATCTCTGTCAGTTTACAAAGTCGCAGTTAACCTAGCACGAGTAAAGGTTGACCTTTGGGATTTGTGTTAGTTTACAAAATAATTTAAGCCACGTTTGACCCAACACAAGTGAAGATTGAACCTTTTGGCATCAATGTCAGTTAATGAAAGAATTCAAGCCACAGGTGATCTAACACGAGTAAAGGTTGTACCCTTTGGCATCTATGTCAATTTACAAAAGAACTCAAGCCATGGTTGGCCTAACACGGCTAAAGTTTGATTGGCATCAATTTCAGCTAACAAAAGAAGTCAAACCACTATTGACCTAAAACAAGTAAAGGTCAAACACTTTGGCGTCTATGTCAGTTTACAAAAGAAGTCAAGTCAATGTTGACCTAACAAGAGTAAATTCTGAACCTTTTGGCATCTATGTCAATTTACAAAATAATTCAAGATGCGCTTAAATCAATACAATATTCAAATTTAGAGTGTGACAAACATAATGCAGCATAAAAGTTTCTTCAATATAAGATATTTTTGTGGAGAAAAAACCCTTTCCTTTCATGAAGGAAAGAAACCTTGTCACCAGAACATTCTTCTGGTCATCGGAATTTACCAAAACCAAAACCCAAATTAATAATTAAGCCAACCCCGTAGCCCAATAGGCCTAAGTTAAATGACAGAGCATGAATTGCAAGGAATATCAGACTACTCTTCGAAGGATGGAAAAGTGGATTGGTTGGTGAGAAAGCTAAAGAATGAAATAGCGGTACAGTTATCAAAGAAAATGGCTATTTCATTCTTCAGCTTTCTCACCAACCAATCCACTTTTCCATCCTTCGAAGAGTAGTCTGATATTCCTTGAAATAGCGGTACAGTTATTAAAGAAAATGTCAGGGGACACTCCTTGTTGTGCGAAACACTGTTACTCTGTGCGATTTTGGTGCGATTTTGATGCGATTTAACTTCCTTCTCCTTCTCACACAATTTCCTTCTCCTTCTTCCTGTTGATCTTGCTGATATTCGTTGCCGATTCCTCCGCTGGTAACGGATTCCCACCGGTAACGGCTTCATCGCCGTTAACGGTCTCACCCATGGCAACCCCTCAAACCCTAACTATCCCGGAAACCACCAACCCTAATTAATCCCCCAACACTAATCCTCCTTCTCCTCCTCAACCTCTATCCTTCGCTGCCGCCCTACAAAACAAATCTCCTCCTTTAGCTAAAGTTCTTCCTAACAATCCTGAGTTAATCCCTTAAATCCAACACCTGGGTGACGTGGCCTGCTTATACTCGGATGAACAAATTGCTAAAATGTCATCCCACTACACCAATGCTCTGGTCGGCAAATTTACCAAAGGGAGATGCTCCATGGACCAGTTGGAACAGCTCTTCAAAATGGTAGGTTTCTCAGGTAAGTACCAACTTGGCTCTTTAGATTATAAGCACGTGCTTATTCGTTTTGAACTACTGAATGACTATCAACGTTGTTGGATGAAGGGTGTGTGGAATTTTAGTGGAATTTTACTCAAAATGTTGAAATGGACACCTGAGTTTTCAATTCACAAATAATCACCTATAGTCCCTGTGTGGTGTGTTATTAGGGAAGTCCCACTATATTACTATAATTCATCATCCATTGAGTCAATTGGAAACAACATAGGTACTTTCATTAAAACTGACCTAGCCACAGATATGCTTACCAGACCCTCGGCCATTAAACTCTATGTGGAAATCGACCTTCAGAAACCTTTGTGCAACCATATTCGTTTGGGGTCAATAACTAACAACAAGAAATTTTTAATTGAATATGAAGACATTCCTTTATACTGTAACCACTGTGCCAAATTAGGCCACTCAGTAGCACAATGTCGAGCTTTTTCTCCAAATCAAAATGCCAATCTGCAGGAAGGAAACAAAATTCCTAACCAGCCTTTGTGGCAGGCAACAGGGAAAAAATTTGATACCCCTCCCCTGATCTCAACTAATGATCAGACTGATCCTATCAGTATGGATAATGTGAAAGTTGACAGCCAAATGGATAAGCCTTCCTCCTCTCATAACTTTCAATCCAGTCCCCCAATTCAGATTACTGGTGTCTCAAGGACTGACAAAGCTTCCACACCTGTTAACCTTGTCAGGCCTAATCATCCTCATAGTATTGCCAATTCCATATCCAAGCTCTTACATGACTCTGCTCTTACTAACTTTACTCCTAGAACATATGCAATTGATGATATTCATATTGGAACACTTACATTAAATTTGGATAGACATAAAAATATTAATCTGTCCTCACAAGGAAGAATGGGAAGTAGATTTTCTGTACTGCAGGATGAGATGGAGGATCTAACAGTTCATCAAGAACCAGGGATTGATCAAGTGCTCAGCTCCTCACATCAGGTATTCCCAAAGTCTTCCACTACTTTGGGTGATGATCCCCAGCAAGGTAAGGATAAAGGTAAAAAAACCAATTATTTCAGCTAGATAAATAAAATGATGCTTAGGTCATCTACTAAAAGTAATAAGTCTGGTGAACAATGAATGGTTCTCCCTCGATCAATTTCTTAGTTTGGAACATTAGGGGAATGGAATCATCAATGCTGAGATTAACTAATTTAATCAAACTTAAAAAGATCCAAATGTTGTGCCTAATTGAACCTATGCATGATATCTCCAAAATAGATTCTTATAAGGACAAACTGCACTATCCTAATGGCCTGCCACTGTTTAATAGTAAAATCTGGCTTATGTGGACCAATCTAATTGCAGTTACTCTACTGTCTTCAAATGAGCAATTTCTACATGTTCACATAAAGCATCAGACCATTAATCTTGAAATGGATGCGGTTTTTGTTTATGCCCTTAGGAATAGGGAAGGTAGGAAGAACCTATGGAAAGACCTGGAGCCTATTACTAAAGGTGACACCATTTTTATAGGGGACTTTAACACTATTACATCGCTCACAGAATACAAGGGTCCTAGTTCTCCCTCCCTTGGTAGTATTAGAGACTTTAATACTTGGATTAATAGCTTGGGAGTTCAGCAAATAAGTACAGTAGGGAATCTTTTCACATGGTGTAATTCCAGACTTAGAAACCCTACATCTAAAAGGCTTGATAGAGGATTGTGTACTATATCCTGGAACTATAAGTTCCCCTCCTCCTCCATCCAAATCTTAAACAGACAAACTTCGGACCATTCCCCCCTGCTCTTACAGATTTCTAATTTGATTACTAGCTGCCCTAAACCATTTAGGTTCCTAAACGTATGGTTCAACCGGCAGGATTTCATTCCTTTAATTAAGACATGTTGGGATAAAGAAATGATTGAAACTTGATTATTAGGTTTCGTTTTGAAACTAATAAGATTGAAAAAGGAGATAAAAAAGTGGAATAAAGCCTGCTTTGGGAATATAGATTCTAATATCTTAGATGTTGAGGAAAGCCTTAGAATTCAAGAAAATGCTTTTGACCTAAACCCCTCAGCTGTTGAGCTAATAAAATTAAATGAGAAAAGGGCTCTGTTGCTGAGAGCACAGAAGGAAAAAGAGAAGTTTTGGAAACAGAAAGCTAAATTAAAATGGCATAGGTTAGGGGATAACAACACACAGTTCTTTCATAAAGTGGTCCAAGAGAAAAACAGCAGACTCCAAATAACTAAGATTAAAAATAATGATGGTCAATGGCTAAGTTCTCAACTAGAAATTAATAATGAAGCCATTTCTTATTACTGTAACTTGTTGAAGGAACCTAATCAGGTGCGTAATGTTTCTTACTATTCACATTTCCTGAGCCAAATACCAAATGTTATTTCTGATAATGACAACTATGAGTTATCTAAACCAGCCACTGAATCTGAGGTTGAGACAGTTGTTAAAGGTCTAAGTAAAAACAGTAGCCTGGGGCCTGATGGTTTTACCCCTAAATTCTACTCTAAATGCTGGTCTATAATAAAAACTGACCTCATCGAGGTAGTGAATGAATTCATTGATGGCACTGCGCTGCCTAGAGGTATATCCAGTACTTGGATTACCTTAATTCCCAAAAAAGCCACCCCTACCTCTTTTGATGATTTTAGACCAATTAGCCTGTCCAATGTACTTAACAAAATATGCTCCAAGGTGCTAATGGAAAGGCTTAAACCATATATGGATAAACTTGTCTCACCTAATCAGACTGCTATTATGCAAAATAGGGATATCTCGGATAACATTATCTACCTTCAGGAAATGATTAGGGGCTAGAATCCCTAATTGTATTATGAAACTTGACTTACAGAAAGCTTTTGATAGAGTAAATTGGCATTTTCTTAGGGAAGTTATGATGAAATTTGGTTTTAGTGGAAAATTTATGAATGCTGTTATGTCTAACCTTTCCCATGCTCATTTTTCAATACTTATCAATGGTAATCCTGTGGGTTTTTTCAAGGCCACAAGAGGAATAAAGCAAGGTGATCCACTCTCTCCCTTCCTCTTTAATATTTTTTCTGAGGCTTTCTCTAGGAGCCTTTCTTTCATTTTCCAAAACAATAAGCTTTCATATTATCAAATCCCATCTCCTATCCCACCAGCTACCCATCTTATGTATGTGGATGATACTATTATTTTCATGCAAGCTTCTAAATCTAATCTCATTAGGATTAAGGCCTTTCTGGATGTTTTTGAATATACCTCGGGCCAAAAGTTCAATTTTAATAAATCTGATTTCTATACTAGTAAAAGGGCTTCAAATGGTAAACTTAATCAGATCAGGACAATACTTAATATGAAGCAGGGTTCCCTACCTTTCCAATACCTAGGTTGCCCAATTTTTAAAGGTAGAACTCTTAACAGGTATTTCCAGCCACTTATGGAAAAAGTAGACAGAAAATTGCAAAATTGGAAAAACCAATGGTTGAGTACAGGGGGCAAACTTATTATGATTCAATCCTGCTTGTATACGATGCCTCAACATCTATGGTCTGTAACAAATCCACCAAAAGCAATAATCAAATCCCTAGAGAAAAGACTGTCTAGGTTTTTCTGGGGTGAGACTAAAGGGAAAAGGAACAAAATATGGAGAAAATGGGCAACCCTTGCTACTCCAATCTCTCAGTGTGGTTTATGGTTTAGATCTATCAAAGCTATTCTAGATGTTTGCTCCCTTAAACTGTGGTGGAAATGCCAATTAGGAAATACTCTGTGGGCCAAATTGCTATGGTCTTTTTCTGATACGCATAGGAAATCTGTAACCTGGAAAAGAATCTGCACTGTGAACCTTTTTGCTGAAAAAAATTCATTTATAATCCATGGGAAAGGTTCCTGTAATTTCTGGACTGCAAATTGGTGTATGTCCGGACCATTAATAAACTCTGTCCCTTATCATATATCTGCAACATTTAAATTCTGTACTGTGGCAGATTTTATTTGGAATAAAACAGAGATTTTAGATCGGGTTTCCCCTTTCTTAGAACATGATACTGTGTTATTTCTATAGGGAGCTGAGCTAGTACAGTCCAGAGAAGACAGGATCATCTGGAAACCTGATCTTACAGGTAACTTTTCCTCCAAATCGTTCTACCGAGCAATGACAGCGGCTACAGGTAATTCTCTGACATCTAAATTGCTGTGGAATAGTGTCCTCCAGAAAAAGGTATCAATTTTTACTTGGAAGATGTTACACTCCTTGCTTCCTTTCGATGATATACTTATTTTGTGTGGGTTTTCCCTTGCATCGAAATGCCCTGTCTGTTGTCATATGGATTCTATTGAACATTTTTTCATATCCTGCCCATTGGCTAAATCTGTATGGAATTATATGTCTTCCTTAGTACTTTTCAATATTACTGATCCTCAGTCCTTAGCTCAAACTTTTTTCACATTTTGGAACTGTGGAGACCTCCCTAAATGCCACCAGCTGGTTTGCAATATACTTCCTCCTATTGCTGGTCCCTTTGGAAGGCAAGGAACCGATATCTCTTTCAGCAAATCCCTTTTTCTACTGAATACATCTGTAAGGAGGCCCTTGATCTTACCAGGTTAACTCTGTTTGCTAATCCCACATATCTGACATCCTCCAATGGCATCCCACATCCAATTAAAAGCCTAATTCCCCACCTCAGACCCCCTCCTAAACAGATAATAAAGACTGTTTGGTGGGAGAAACCAAAACTTAATTGCATTAAGATCAACTCTGATGCATCATGGTTTCCAAACAAGGCCACGTTAGGGATAGTTATAAGGAACAACAGTGGCACGCCCTTACTTGTTAAGTCTGCAGCAATCTTGGCTAACTTCTCCTTGCTTGCCGAGATTCTGGCTGTGCAATTTGCATGCCTAAATTGTTGCCATTTGGATGAAACTGTTACTATTGAATCTGACTCTCAATTAGCGGTAAAAATGATTAATGATCCATACTCATCCCATTGGAATGTTTTTAATGAGGCTTACAAAGTTAATCATCTTTTGTGTGGTGCTAAGCTTTTGTATGTGCCACGGGAAGGGAATATGGTTGCGGATGCAATCGCCAAACACCATTCTGCACATAATCTGACTTTGAATCTACTTAATCTCCCGGTGCATATCAAGGGCCTTATCACATTAGATATGCAACAACTGCCGCAGATTAGAATTAACTCGACTTGCTCGGGTGAGAATTGATACTGCTAATGAATTCTATTTTTCATGTAGGTACTTTCATCACTGTTCTCACGGTGCGCACATTGGAATCACTACACCAAACTGGAGACCTCATCTATTGGAAGAAAGACTCGGACTTCATCGTTTTGGAGACCACTGCTCCATCTCCTCGCAAGGATCAGTTTTAATTTGGGACTACTTTATGTTAGTTGCATGGCCAAAATACGAATTAACACGGGGTGTGGAGATTCGTAGCTTTGGGATCGCAACTAACCTAATACTGTTAACTGTGTTCAGTTCCTAGCGTAGGATACACATCTCATTTTGCGGGCAATGCTGTTGCCTCCTGTAAATTAATACTAAACTACTATGGTTTCTTTTGGTTTGGGGTACCATATATATCAACCCCCACCTTCGGGTGTTATTCGATTAAAAAAAATAAAATGGAAAAAGGCCCTGTTACATGCAAGGAAACTGATTGGTGGAGATCAATTGGTTGGCGGCAGGGATATAAAGACGTGTAAGGTAAATGGTTTGTTTGTATACTAGATTGGTTACACCGCGCATTGTATGGTAAGCTTCATAATAAATTATAGAAATTCTGTAGGAATGGTAAAAGAGTTGTAATTTAAGCTATAAATGTACCAATTATACATGTAATAGAAGAGTTCATCCTTTTGAAGGCTGAGAGCTCGACCCTTTTGAGGGCTGAGAGTTGGACCCCTTTGGGGAAAGAAGTCTCCATCCCTTTGAGGACTGAGATGTTGACCCCTTCGAGGATAGAAGAGTCTCACCCCTTCGAGGGCTGAGAGCTGGACCCCTTCAAGAACTGAGAGCAAGACCCTTTCGACGGCTGAGAGCTAGATCCCTTCAAGGATAGAAGACTTCATCCCTTCGAGGGCTGAGTTCTTGACCCGTACGAGGACTGAGAGTCCACCCCTTCGAGGGCTGAGATTCTTGACCCCTTCGAGGATAGAAGAGCCCATCCCTTCGAGGGCTGATAGCTTGACCCCTTGGACGATAGAAGAGCCCATCCCTTCGAGGGCTAAGAGCTTGACCCCTTTGACGATAGAAGATTCCATCCCTTCGAGGGTTGAGAACTTAACCCCTTTGAAGAATGAAGGCTCAACCCCTTCGAGACAAAAAGACTCCATCCCTTCGAGGGTAGAGATCTCGACTTCTTCGAGGACAGAAGACTCCATCCCTTCGACCCCCTCAAGGACAAAAGACTTCATCCCTTCGAGGGCCTACATCTTGACCTCCTCGATAATAGAAGACTCCATCCCTTCGAGGGCCTAGAGCTTGACACCTTCGAGGATAGAAGATTCCATCCCTTCGAGGGCTGCGATCTTGACCCCTTCAAGGGAAGAAGTTGTCATCCCTTTGAGGGATAAGATCTTGATCCCTTTGAGGACAGAAGAGTCCATCTCTTCAAGGATTGAGAGCTCGGCCCCTTCGAGGATAGAAGATTTCATCCCTCTGAGGGCCGAAACCGCAACACCTTTAAGGACGGAAGACTCCATCCCTTCAAGGGCCCTTCGAGGGCTGAGAGCTGGACCACTTCGAGGATTGAAGACTCCATCACTTCTAGGGCTTAGAGTTAGACCCCTTCGAGGGCTGAAAGCTAGACCTCTTCGGGGGTTGAGATTCTCAACCGCTTTGAGGGCTGAGAGATAGAAGTTTTTGAGGGCTGAGATCTCGATCCCTTCGAGGATAGAAGAGGTCATTCTTCCAAGGGCTTAGATCTCCACCACTTCTAGGGCTGAGAGTCCATCCTTCGAGGTCTGAGAGCTCATCCCCTCAAGAGCTGACAGCTAAACCCCTTTGAGGGCTGAGAACTGGACCCCTCGAGGGCTGAGTGCTGGACCCCTTTAAGGATAGAAGAGTCCATCCCTTCGAGGGCTGAGAGTTAGGCCCCTTCGAGAATAGAAGATTCCCCTTCGAGGGCTGAGGGCTGAGGGCTGGACCCCTCGAGGGCTGAGAGTCCATCCCTTCGAGGGCTGAAAGCTGGACCCCTTCGAGGGTTGAGAGCTGGAGCCCTCGAGGGCTGAGAGATGGACCCCTTAGAGGGCTGAGAGTTGGACCCCTCGAGAGCTGAGAGTCCATCCCTTCGAGGGATTAACGCTGGACCCCTTTGAGGGCAGAGAGCTAGACCCCTTCGAAGGCTGAAAGCTAGACCTCTTCGAGGACAAAGAGTCCATCCCTTCGAGGGCTGAGAGCTAGACCCCTTCAAGGATTATAGATTCCTTCCCTTCGAGGGCTAAGATATTGACCCCTTAGAGGGCTGAGAGCTACACCCCTCGAGGGCTGAGAGTCCACCCCTTCGAGGTCTGAGAGTTTAAACCATTCGAGGACTGAGAGCTGGAGCCCTCGAGGGCTGAGGACCCGCACATGGAGGTGGCACAACTCTTGATGTGAACACCTTCACCTTGGTAGGATAAGATCGTTGGAACCTTAGAAGGGTCTCCATTTACATGATCAGTAATCTAATGAATGAATCATAGAAAATATTAAAGAATGAATGATATGCTTGTCCTGCAGTAGCGGCCGCTAAAGGAAAGGTATGATTGGTTTTCATTTGTGCCCATGCATGAATGAAGTCAGACTTTCATTTGTGCCCATGCATGAATGAAGTCAGACTGCTTGATAAGTAGAAACAACCACTGAGTTGGGAAACTAAATTTAGGGCCGAGGGTCTTCTGATGAGGGGAGTTTTTTTAGCTTCAATCGACTTGAAGCTATTCATTCATTTTATTTATTTATCTAAATGGGGGGGTTGGGGGTTCCACACAGAGGGGAGGCATTTTTGTCTTTTAAAATTTTGTATTAGGTTAGAAGGGAATTTTGGTCATTTCCGGTCACTTAATGGCTGAAAGTGGTCGGTCAGTGCCATAATAATTACTTTAGGACACTTTCAACAAATACAGTAAGCCTACAATATTTGATACTAACAATAATCCAAGTTAATCCCATCTGCAGGGGGGAAGAAAACCTGTTTGAAACAAATCTTCAGGGGACTTAGAGTTTCCTATCTTGTTAAGATTTGCCTCTATCTCTTCAACCTCTTCCAGCTTTATGGCAGCCGCCCTCCGGATATCCTTCATTTGCTCCTCTATAGGGTATTCTGTAGGAATGACAGCGACGGTCTGACATTGTTTCTTCGTTGAAGGTTCAAAGGGAGACTTTGAGGATGACCTAGTGCTTTTAGTTCCGCTAGCCAATCGAGAATGAGGTCAAAAGCCTCTTTCTATTGGGGAGTCTCATTCTCATGAACGTTGACCTCTTCTATCCAGTGGTGTGCAGCTTTTAATAGAAACTTTGGAAGATAGTCTTTTCTAATCAAATACCAGGAAGGAATGTCGTGAGAAAGCATATGGGCATGAAGGCTTACTTTGTGTGTGGCGATTTCTTCTTCATACTCAGCAAAATGCTACTTCATTTCCATTAATTGTACCTTCAAAGCCTCGATTTCCCCAGAGATTTGTTTGTTTTCTGATAAAAGAGATTCCACCAAAGAGGTATCTTTAGCTGCAGGGCTCTCTCGAGGGGTTTGAGGGGCCAAAATGGGTTCGGTTGTTGAAGGGGGGTCCTTGCTAGCTGCTATTTTCTAAGCCAGTAAGTCCTCTTCAAAGCTGGCCACTTTCTGTTGAGCTAACAGATGATGTTTGGCAGCTGAATTCCTCTGGGCTACCATTTTTTGATTTTCACACATGCAAGCGATCAAATGCCCCCCACTAATGATAGCCTGGTTGCAGCGGCAAGGCAGGACTTCAAAGAACCAAATTTCCAATAAATTTGCCGCATAATTTCTTCTAGTTCTTTATAAGCATGATCATAACCCTTGCCCACTTCCAGAGGGTAGGATGATCCCTTGAAGGGAGGATGATCTTTAGATTGCCACAGCTTCATCAATGCCTCGAGGTTGTGGAGCTTGTCCATCAAGGAATATTTCTCTTCATTGCATTTACAAACATCTCGAAGGGCAATCAGTAACTGTTTATTTGTTTGATCCAGTTCTTTTTGGGCATTTGAAAGCTCCTTGTAAGCGCCTTCTAGTTCCATTTTCATTAAATTATACTACGAAAGAAAACAAAGGTAAAACAGAGGAAGAAATTTTTACTATCAGGGACCAACCCTAGAATTATCCTCCTTTGATGTGGAAGCAATCATTTCTTCCACGTGAGTGATTGGGGAATCTTTCCGAGGAGAGGCACCTGCAACCTCTATAAGGTTCTTCTCTGCAGCTTGAATTTTTTCTTCTGCAGCCTGAACCCCCTTAGTGAGGGTATCCCTTTCTATCAACCATTGATGCCTCTCACTGTCCCACAACTCTTGTTTTTCTTCAAGCATTTTCTCCTTCCTTTTGACACATTCTCTCAGGAGCAAAATTTCAGCATTTTTTTGCTGAGATCCTCACGAAGGTTTTCGTCGCCGATGGAAAAGAGGGATGCTGTAGTGATTGTCACTTCGTGGTAAACTCTACAAGCCTTGATCAAGCGATTTAGCTCAGTTGAAGTAAAAAAAAGTGAGAGAGAAAGAGATAGGAGAACGGAGAATGGAAAAGAACCTTAGGATTGGAGGCAATTCTTGAAAGGTGATGCTCGAATTCTAATGTAGGCACTGTATCACTCGAAAAGGGCAAAGGTTGTAGTTGAACATCTTCACCACCTTGAATTCCCATAAGTAGCCTTTCGAGGCCAGGTCTAGGGAGGGAGCCCCGATTCGAGAGGGGAAATATTGGAGCTCTGTGGGTGGAAGACTGATGCGAAGGATTAAGTATTCCCTTGGATCGAGCTTGATCCTGCTTCTAGGGCCTTTGCTTCTTTAAGTCCTTTGTGAAACTCACTGAAATTGGTAAAAGAAAAGGACTTAGCTAATAGTGATAAATCTAATAACACAACAGATTTACTGATAACGATCTCTAATAATGATATAATAATAACACAACAAGTTTACTAACGATGATCTTGAGGCAAGAATTGTTTGTGGGGCTCCCTAACATTTTAACCTCTGGGCTAGGAGGAGGGTAAAAGCCAATTTTGCCGCTTGTAAAGAACCTCATTATGTAAGGTTTGCCCATGCCTGGAAGCCAATTTCCACAGTTTTTTTAGAGGGCATATCGGTTATAAGAATGAACCAGAAGGAGTATCAGGATGAAAGAACTATAGAAAGAGAATAGGGATGAAAGTACACTATAGAAAAAGAATAGGGATGAAAGAACTTAATGATTACTGCAAAAAAGTGGTGGAAGTCGGGATCGGTCGTAAGAGAAATACGGAAGCCAAATTTTGTAGGAAGATGCCTGCAAAGGAGAATAGGAAATATGGAGTTGTAGATGAGAGGTAAATATGGTGATTGAAGTGACAGATCATAATTTCTGCATTGGAAATACAAAAAGTTATGGGAAGACGTGATCGCTTCCTCATCTTCTAAGAGCGTGCCGTTGGAGGGGCAGCGACACGCGCAGTTGTATTAGCACGTGTGCACCATTTTGGAATCTTAAACGATGAATTGATAAGAAAACTAGATTCTCACTTCCTCGGGACACATCGGGAGTTATTAAGGATTTGGGTGCTCTTCATTACTTTCTTGGCTTAGAAGTATCACCCATTTCCCCTATTTTTTTGGTCTAGCTAAGTATGCTCGAGAGTTGGACGGCCTACAACTTGAGTCCTTCGACAAAAAGATACTCCATCTCTTCGAGGGCTGAGATCTTGAATCCTTCAAGGAAAGAAGACTCCATCCCTTCGACGGCATAAATGTTAACTCTTTTGAGGACAGGAGCCTTCATCCATTCGAGGGCCTAGAACTCGCCCTCCTGGAAGAGAAAAGACTCCATCCCTTCGAGGGCCGAGATCTTGACTCCTTTGAGGACAGAAGCTTGCATCCATTTGAGGGCCTAGAACTCGACCCCTTCGAGGACAGAAGAGTTCATCCCTTTGAGGGCAAAGATATTGACTCTGTCGAGGACAGAAGACTCCATCTTTTTGGGGGCTGAAAGCTCGACCCCCTCAAGGATGGAATACTTCATTCCTTCAAGGGCTGAGATATTGGCCTCTTCGACGACTGAAGACTCCATCCCTTCTAGGGCAGAGAGTTAGACACCTTTGAGGATAGAAGACTCCATCCCTTCGAAGGCTGAGATCTTAACTTCTTCGAGGCCAGAAGATTTCATCCCTTCGAGGGCTGAGATCTCAACTCCTTCAGGGATAGAAGACACCATCCCTTCGAGGAATGAGACCTCAACCCCTTCGAGGAAAGAAGACTCCACTCCTTCGAGGAATGAAGACTCAGTCCTTCGAGGATAGAAGAGTCTATCCCTTCGAGGGCTAAGATCTCCATCCCTTCGAGGGCTTACAGTCCACCTCTTAGAGGGCTGATAGTTGGACCCCTTCGAGGACTAACAGTCCATCCCTTTGAGGGCTTAGATCTCCACCCCTTTGAGGATAGAAGAGTCTATCCCTTCGACGGTTGAGAGCTAGACCCCTTGTTAAAAGATCATCAATTCCTAATGAAATAGATGTAGCAGTAGATTGTTGGAAACCCAGGGTTTTTACTTGATCTAGGATGTGTGATGTAAATGCCATTCCAAAGTGCTCTATTAATCGACTAATAAGTTGTTTCATGGCAGTTCCATTGTTCGCTTTATTGTGAAATACCAGAATAAATTCATTCAAAAAGAAAAATAGGTTCGCGTCAGGTACAACTGTTACTATATTCACTGACCAATAACCAATTTGGTCCCGAGGTAAGGAATAATTAGTTACACCAAAAGATGTGGTTAATACACCCAGAACCACACCTGTAACCCGAGTTAGTTCATGAGGTTGACATATTATCTAAATAAATCTATTGCTAAATTGAATTATTTAAACGTAAAGTTAAAGTAAAGTTCATTTGAGAGCTGGACCTGTTCGAGGCTTAAAGAGCCCATCCCTTTAGGGGCTAAGAGCTGGCCCCCTTCGAAGATAGAAGACTCCACCTCATTAAGGGCTTAGAGTTCATCCCTTCGAGGGCTGAGGTCTGAGAGCTGGGACACCTTGGAGGACTGAAAAGTCCTATCCCTTCGAGGGTTGAGAGCTGGACCCCTTCGAGGATTGAAAAGTCCATCCCTTCGAGGGCTGACAGTTGGACCCCTTCAAGGATAGAAGACTCCATCCCTTCGAGGGATTAGATCTTCACCCCTACGAGGACAAAGAGTCCACCCCTTCAAGGGTTGAGAGCTGGACCCCTTCGAGGCCTGAAGACTTCATCCCTACGAGAGCTGAGAGCTAGACCCCTTTAAGGATAGAAGAGTCATTCCCTTCGAGAGCTGAGAGCTGGACACTTTCAGGGGCTGAGAGCTAGATTCGAGGACTGAGAGTTGGACCCCTTCGAGGGCTAAGAGTCCATCCCTTCGAAGTCTGAAAGCTAGACCCCTTAGAGGGCTGAGAGCTAGACCCTTCGGGGGTTAAGAGCTTGACCCCTCGAGGGCTGAGAGCTGGACTCCTTCGAGGGCTGAGAGTTGGACCCCTTCTAGGGCTAAGAGTCTATCCCTTCGAAGGCTAAGAGCTGGACCCCTTCAAGGGCTGAGAGCTAGACCCCTTCGAGGGCTGAGCGTTGGACCCCTCAAGGGCTGAGAGCTGGACCCCTTTGAGGTCTTAGGGCTTAGATCTCTACCCCTTCGAGAACTGAGAGTCCACCCCTTCGAGGGCTAAGAGCTAGAACTCCTTCGAGTCCTGAAGACTCCATCCCTTCCAGGGCTGAGAGCAAGACCCCTTCGAGGATAGTAGAGGCCATCCTTTCGTGGGCAGTGAGCTCATTCGAGGACTGAGAGTTCACACCTTCGAGAGGTGAGATCTCGGCCCCTTCGAGGACTGAGAGCTGGAACCCCTTCAAGGATTGAAGACTTTAGTCCTTCGATGGCTAAGGTGTCGACCCCTTCGAGGACTAAAAAGTTCATCTCCTAGAGGACAGAAGACTCCATCTTGTCATGGACTGAAGATCCCATCCTTTCGAGGATAGAAGGTGCCATCCCTTTGAGGGTTAAGGGCTCGTCCTCTTCAAGGATAGAAGACTCCAACTCTTCGAGGGCTGAGAGTTCAACCTCTTCGAGAACAGAACACTTGATCCCTTCGAGGGTTGGGAGGTAGACCCCTTCAAGGAATGAAGACTCTATCCCTTCGAAGGCCAAGAATTCAACCCCTTGAGGCTGAGAACTCATCCCTTTGAAGGCCTAGAACTCAACCACTTCGAGGACAGAAGTTTCCATCCCTTCGAGGACAAAAGACTCCATCCCTTCAAGGACCCAAGACTCCATTTCTTTGAGGGGCGAGAGTTTAACCCCTTTGAGGATCTCCCATCTACCCCAGGAGACTTCCACCTGTCGAGCCATTGGCACAAGCACGCTGATTATCTATCGCTCGAATCCTCAATGTCTAGAACCCGTCCACCTGGAAGTTCACATCTTGAATGGGTACCTCTCGAACCCAACCAATGGATCCCCTCCATCTGAAACATAACTTTGCGAATGGATTTTTCTTGAATCGGTACGTCTCGAATAGGTACTTGTCAAATGGATCAAATGGAATCCCTCCACTTCGAACATCACCTCTCGGATGGGTACCTCTCAAACATGTCCAGTGGAACCCTTCCCTTCCCAGATAAAAAACTCCATCCCTTTGAGGGTTGACAACTCAACCCCTTCGAGGACTAAAGACTCAATCCCTTCGAGGGCTGACAGCTTGACTTCTTCGAGGACAGAAGACTCCATCCATTCGAGGGCCGAAAAGGTACTTCTCCGAGGGTACCTTCATCTGTTGAAGTTCCATAGGGATTTGTTCAATTTAAATATGATTAGTTTAAAATTTAATATCTATTATTTCATGATGGCTAAACTTGAAATGTACAATATTTATGCCAGTTCAACTTTCAGTGTAAAATCTAAAACGCCGTTGGCGAAAAACTTGTAAAACTTTTTGAAAACTGTACAACCGAGTAATGTATGATTCTGACAGTGATATAGTAATAAGTCTGACATTTCTTAGGCATACAATACTAACACATTGAAAAACATTTGTACAACAGAGATGATAACAAATGAATTATTGCTGATTTGATCACAACATAGTGCTACAACTTTAATTTTTCAGCTTTAGAGGTCACTTGCACTAAATGATATCTGAAAGATATCACAAAAAGGGACATCCACAAAAGAAAATGTCACTTGATTTAAAAAACAATGCAAGAAAAGGTTTTTGTTGAAGTTAGCTTAATTTAGGTTTCTTCCCTTCTGCCTTTGATAGCTGAAAGTCCTCACTTCCAAATTCGGGAAAAAGGTTCTTTCTTGCCTTTGGTGGCGGTGGTCCACAATCTGTAGAGTTTGTGATTGAAGGAGCATGGATTATATTTTTCTTAGGAAGTAAGGAAATGTAATGATGAGGTAAAAGTATTATATCATATTAAATGCAGTTGTACCTTGAATAGTAAGCGGTGTTTCAGCAAGTGGAGTTTGAATCTCCAAATGTGATTGGTCACCACCTTTTTTGGGCAATTAAAGAGTTGAAACCTGGTCTTGCAAGCATTGTTTTCCAGCAAAATTAAACACTATATATCTTGGGGTAAGCTGGCCACCCTTTAATTTGGAGATTTGAATTTGGACAACGTACTCAACATTGTCAATGATAGAATGGCGATCTTCAATGTATTCCTATGATAAAAATTATCTTATGTTTAAACTCAATGCATGGGTTTTCATGTGATAAATTCAAAGTCCTGATTAATATGTCAAAATAGAAAGCACTAACCTGTGTAACTCCATCCATAGCTTCCATTGCTATCAACCCCAATAATCTCTCAGCAGGTTCCCCGAAGAAGGTAGCAGTGATAACACCACTGTCATCGATAAGATATACTTCGAAGCGACACCTACGCAAATAACACATTTAGAATAAGAATAGGAGTAATCTAGTAACTATGTGATATTTAAACAAATACATATTTCGAAGACATTAATAATATATAATGGAAGAAGTTGGTTGCTTTATAACCTTGGTTGAGCAAGCTGCTTCTCTTGGCATAAATTGCAGGTGAATTCATAATGTAAGGAGGCACTTGTTGAACGAAAACATTTGACGTAGGCTATACAGTGATAATTTCGGAGAGATGTCCTTGAAAGATATCTTCACCTCTGAAGTCACCATCTATTTATGAAGAAAATTGTTCAGTCACAAATAACGCCTAAACTAAAGAGGAAATTATACTACCAAGGAAAATGGGACATTATTTTTACCTTTTGAGTTGGTAGAATATAACCAACTGAAGTGTAGACAGTATCCACAGTTTTTGGTGGCATTTTCCCCAAGGATTGGTTGAAGCTAGTGATGGTATTCGTTATCTCTCTGTGGTGCTGTCTTGCCCTGGAAAATTAGTATAGTAATAAATGTAAACATTTCTTTGAATATTCCTATCACCATATCAAATGAATGGGAAAAAGTAATACCATTTCCTCAATTCCAAAGATTGACTATCAGTGCCATTAATTAAAAGGGATGATCTATAATATGTTGATACCTCTATCCCTGAATAAAGCATAAGGAAAAATGTTAATAGAAGTTGTTTGATAACGAAATGGAAGTTATAGAGTGATGGCACATTGGCTTTATAAATATATAATACCTTGAAAGGAATCAACCTTGAGTCGACGACAAATTAGAACATGCAGGTCATCCACAGTGGCTTGCAATTGTTTGCCTTCATTTTCAATAAATTCTTGCCACATAGTGAAAGTCAAAGCTTGTAATCTAAACATGGATGAGAAAAATTAAGGCAAATTGAGATGTAGAAGATAATTATATAATAATTTTCCAACAGATACTATTCTTTCTTACTTCTCATCAACAAGAACAAACTTTTGAATTTTCTTAGACCCACTCAGTATGTTGACAATCCGAATATGGAGGCATTGTGCAACAATCCCTATAACATCTGTAATTTTATACGATTAGTAAAGAAAAAAATATGTTCAGATTTAAAGTGAAGAGATGCATTGGGAAATGATTACCTATTAGTTCTTGAGGTTTATTGACATGTTCATGGATTCTTTCAAATGGTACATAGGAATGTTGAGCTGAAATTAGATGGCTGGAATCAGGCATTTCTCAATAACCGTACTCGTGTCAATGATCCACTGCATTGCTATATCGCCCTTCTTATATCTGGGATCAATTTCTTTTATGTTTACATTCGATATCTTGTACTTGTTATAAACCTGAATTCTTTGGCTCATGGTTTCACATGCTTTGTTAATCATTATCCCTTCCACTTTGGCTCCCTATATTATCAGTAAATCTATGAGTATAAGAAATGATGATATTATAGAATATTATATAAAAAAAGAGTCAATTAATTTTTCATCAGAAAAAAGAATTTTTGGGCTTTTGTAGGACTTCTTTGGCTATGAAGTACAGAGAATTTTTCATCCACTGTGATGACTCTGATCCAAGGACGATCAGTATTGCGTAGTTTATCAATGGCTTTTTCTGATGCCATAGTTCCTGCATCACATATAATGACATCTCTAAGTGATTCAATACTTTAGTAAAGATTTGAAGTATGGAAATTCAGAGTATAATACATGTATAGTTGCATTTACTATTCTGATTCGATACCTGCGGAATATTTATGTTGCTGGTATAACTATATGTTATTAGAAATCAACAAAGGAGAACAACATTAGCATAATGTTTTGAAATTGTGTAATAACATTTAAAAAGAGAAAACAAATAAGGAAAGGAGATTGAAGGAAGTTACTAGGATGCTATGTTTAGAGCAGTTTCTGAGTCTTTTCTTTCTTCTTTTGTTGTTACCAGAGATGAGAAGATGAGATGACATGATGATGATTATGATGATGACGAAGGTAGCGAAGAAAGGTAAATATATGTACGCAAATGTATTGTAAGTAAATATATATATATATATATATATAATAATATTTTCAAATATATATACATATATATATTCTTATATTATTATTATTATATTATAAAATATAATAAGAAAATAAGGAGATAAGAAAGAAGATCATATGAAATTGTGCAAATGATTATTAGAAGGTGGAACAGAAGTATAATGAGAAGAAGGTATCATACTGACTACAGAAGGTGAAAATGATGAGAAGAAGGTGGAACAGTATTCGAAAAAATATTCTTATATAATAATAAGACAAGGAGATAAGATGGAAGAATATATAGGAAATTGTGCTAATGATGAGGAGAAGGCAGAACAATAGTACACTGAAGTCAAGAAAAGATTCTAGTGAACAAACAGTTTTAAGACAAGGATGAACAATAATAGGTTGTGCTTATGTATATATATGTAAAATAAAAAATATATTAAATAAGGAGATAAGAAGGAAGAGTATAGGAAATTGTACAAATGATGACAAGAAGGTGGAACATGACAACACGATATCCGATGAAACATTCCGGCCAACAACCAGTTTTAAGAGATAGCGGAAGAGTAATACACTGTATCTGAGAAGAAAGTAGCATACTGACTACAAAAGGTGCAAATGATGAGAAGAAGGTGAAACAATATTAGAAGAAAGATTCTTATATAATAATAAGACAAGGAGATAAGAAGGAAGAGTATAGGAAATTGTACTAATGATGAGGAGAAGGCAGAACAATAATACACTGAACTCGAGAAAAGATTCTGGTAAACAAACAGTTGTAAGACATGGAGGAACAACAATAGGTTGTGCTTATGTGTATATATAAAAAATAAAAATATATAAAATAAGAAGATAAGAAGGAAGAGTATAGGAAATTGTGCAAATGATGAAGAGAAGCTGGAACACGACAACACAGTATCTGATGAAACATTCCGGTCAACAACCAGTTTTAAGAGATGGTGGAAGAGTAATATACTATACCTGATTTGACTGATATGTTAACTCAAGTGTTGCTAACGTGTTTCACCGACTCCGGTAAAATTCTCTCTAGCTCTCAGCCTTGGAAGGAATGGACTCTTCTATCCTCGAAGGGGTCCAGATCTCAGCCCTCAAAGGGATGGACTCTTAGTCCTTGAAGGGTTCGAGCTCTTAGACCTCGAAGGGATAGAGTCTTCAGTCCTCGAAGAGAGAATGCATTTGGAATTAACTTCTCGAATAACTACGTCTTGAATCTCTCAACTGGAACCTTTGCGCTTAAACCTTCTCTAGCTTAATCCTCAACTGTCGAATAATTACCTGGTGAACCCCTCCGGTGGAACCCTTGTAATGTAACCTTCAGCACTTGAATGTTCAGTTCTTGAACCAGTACCTCTCCAACCTTTCCAATATAATCTTTCCAGCTTATTCTTCATTTCTCGAATCCCTCCACTGCAAATTCATCACCTGAACATTCACATCTCTAATCATTAGTTCTTGGACTCTTATAACGTAACCTTCCCACTTAAACCATGTGCATTTGAACGCTCACCTCTAGAATTAGTACCTCAGGAATGAAATCTCAATTTTTAAATTTCCACTGGAACTCTGGCCACTTCAAGTCTAATGAAATGTTTACTATTCAAACCTTCCATTCGGACCATTTGAGCTAAAAACTTAACTTTCGAACCTTCCATTCCAACCCCCTCGAGTCAAACCTTGACACTCAAGCCTTCCAGTCGAACCATTTTGACTCAAATCTCTCCACTTTAATGGAAAACTTGATTTGACTGATGTGTTTACTCAAGTGTTGCTGACATATTTGACTTTCTCCAGTAGAACCCTCTCCACTGGAGGTGATGGATTTTGAATATTGTATTACTACAATTAATTATCTGAAGACCTATTAAACACATACCTTTAATATAGGTCTAATGAGATATATATAACCAGATCTTCATTACATTATATTGGACAATAGTCTCTGAATCTGAAATCTGCACATCAACATTAACCACACAGAACCAAGATATATAAATAATTTAAACCTGAAGAATGTTCGTAAAGGCATCTATAGAAAATGAAATAAGGAAGTACCTGCAAGTTGAAAAATGAGGGAGCTCCAAAAAATCTACCAAATCCAAAAGGAGAAGACAAAATCAACATGTATATTGCAAAATATGCAACAAAAAAGGCAAAATGTTGCTGATCCAAAACGGGGAGCACATGATGAGCAAAAATAGAATAACTACTGCTCTTCAAAAATCTCCTTGTAAACTATATTTTTAGTTTTATTGTTTAGTCGTGCGCCATCAAATATAGAAGGTGTCAAAAGAACCTTGACAGATTCAGAGGTTTTTACTCGAGATAAAGCAACATACAACTGACCATGGGAAAAGACGAGTTGTTCTAAATATAGTCCAATAAAATCTAATGGCTGGCCTTGGGACATATTGATTGTCATAGCAAAACAGAGTCTCACTGGGAATTGAAATCTTTTAAATGAGATGAAGGTCTTACTACTTTGGTCACAAATAATTGGTATTCTAGGAATAAAGACTTGTTTGCACTTATAAAGCCCACAAGTTATCTTAATGTTTGATTCACACAACTCACGACAAATTAATCGAGTTCCGTTACACAGTCCCTCGGTTGGATTTAAATTACGTATGAGCATGATAGAACAATTTGGTTTTAACACTAATTTATGGGGTGGGAGACCTTTTGGATGAAGTGTATTAAGAAAATCCTCATGATCACTCTGATTGTTTTCACCCAAAGTTCTATCTGTACTAATATATAATCTCGGAGTGCCAGGAAAAGCATTAATCAAAAAGTTATTTATGCTGGCAACAGCAGCATTTGTTGCAGCCAAAACACACCTTCTTATCATATCAATTCGATTTACTGCATATGCAGCTAGATCTGTGAACACACATTCAATCAGCCTATAAACAATTCAAATATTGTTAATGTCTCCATTAATAATCGATTCATTATGTAGAAGACCTGTGCAAAAAGGATAAAAATGTCTTACTTTAGGATGGATACTTCTTTCCCAATATATAGAATGTGAGCTGGCAATTCGATCTCCTCATTGTAATCAATATATTCTGTCCTTTCACCAATACGTAATAAAAAAGAGAAAAATTGAGGATCATGTAAAGCCCTCATGTTTTTTTGAAGATGGAACTTTTCCAATTTCGGCCATAAATAAGAATGTACAATGGATGCTTGAACTGTTCCATCTCTTGATGCACCTGGTATAACAGGTAAAGTTTGCCTAAAATCTCCTCCTAAGAGAACAACCTTACCACCAAATGGAGTATCGGTATCCATGAGATCTTTCAGTAATGCATCCAAAGCTTCTAACGATTGACGTTTTTCCATTGTTGCCTCGTCCCAAACAATTAACTTAGCTTCTATTATTAACTTTGCTAAACCACATTGCTTGCTCAATTGACAAACTTCGGTGTCGGAACAATCAAATGGCAACTTGAAATGGGAATGTGCAGTCCTTCCTCCAGGCAACACAAAGGCAGCTACTCCAGAAGATGCAATAGCCAGTGCAATATAACCTTCAGACCCGCAATGTCGCAAGCAAAGCTCTATACAAAAAAGTTTTTCCTGTACAACCAGGCCCATCAATAAAGAAAGATTTTCCACTATTGGCCATAACACTTTGCATGATCCGATCATATACCAACCTTTGCTCAACATTTAATAGACCAGACAGTAGTAATTCTTCATCAGAAATTTGAATACTCCTCTCACTGACTATTTCACGTGTTAAAACCTCATCAGCTGATACATCAGTAATACTATCCATCAAACCATAATGTTTAATATCCCTACCCATTTCAAAGAAAATCCATTTATAATATTCAAAACCTTTGTATTTATAGAGGTTTCAGTGAGAGGGGGCTGTGTTGATGATTTTTTAAAGAAATCTGAACATAATTCATCTCTGAACCTGAGCTATAATTCTTTTGAATCATGTGGCGAGCAAAATACCAGCAGAACGGCAAATAAATATCTCAAAGTTGATGGCATGTCGAATGAACAAGCTTCATGTAGGGCATCTTCAATATAAGTATCTGAAGTCAACAAACCATATGCAATTGCGGCCTCTCTATAAGTATTGTATTGACTTCCTTGCACACTCTTCAAGTTTTCAAATGATGTTGGTGATCTAACATGATATAGAAGAAGCCTTGAGTAATAGCGTTCACCTTCTGTGGGACTCACTACAACCAGCATACCGATAACATTCCTGGATTTTCTTTTTGCCCAAGTCCTATTTGATGTTGACCACACAAAGTGTTCTGGAAATTCTTTATATAAAAGCTTCAGTTCTTTTGCACCGGGGTCACATGCATTCATTTTAAATAAAGATGTAAGCTAGTTCTTCTAAGAAACTCATTTGCAGTAATCAACTCAAGAGCGGCATTCTTGTGAAATGTAGTATATTGCTGACCTGGTAAGTGAACTTGAAGAGAGTAAACAGTAGGTTGCATATGGTTTAATTGAAAATCATATATTCTCCAAGTTGCTTCCGCTGGGCCAATCCAACGCCCATCTTGATACAATTTTATTTCATCAATAATTGTATCATGTCAACCACCCTGCAATGCAAAGCCAATTTGGTCACTGCCCTTGAAGATATACTTGTGAACATACTTGATGAGCCAAATAGTTGAGAAAATATCCACATTTATATGACACTCACATGTTGCGGATAAGTATTTATTATAGCCAAAAACCCAGTTATTTCCCAGAGCATGTTTTTTTATGGTAACATTTCTACCATCGTCTCTCATTCTATATAATGGATAACCATCCTCTGTATGACATGTTGACTGTGTAAATGGTTTAGGAAATCCAAATTTACACTTACCGTTTCTCATGTAGGGGCTTTTAGGATTCAATCTACCACATGGTCCATGCATCATAATTTTGCTGACAATACCAAAAAGATATGATTCCTTGTCTGGATCCAGCAGCTCGGCACAAACAATTTTATCATAAGCATCCGGTCCCAAAGGTTTACAACCAGGTTTTAGAATAATCAACATATGGCAATGAGGCAAACCTCTTTTTTTATGCTCAATAGTGTACACTAAAGATTGCACATTACCAAAAATTTCCTTCTAATAATGTCATCCTTCAGCTCATAAACTTTAGCGTGAAATATTCTTGCAATTAAATCAGGCCTATCATTTGCAGCCTCACCAAAATGAAGGTTTTCTTGAATCTCTGCTCAATAGGGATTACAAGTGATGGTCAGAAATATATCAGGCTTACCAAATTTTTGAACGATGGCCATGGCATCAAGATACCTACGACGCATATCTCTAGGACCACCTATAAATGAAGCTGGAAGTACCACCCGACGACCAAGTGCGGATCCCTCTGCTAAACCAGCATTCATACCATCCATAAAACCCTGCGCCATTTTAGTTCGGAAATGTCCCTGTTTGTCCCTTAAGAATTCCAACCGGCTGGTTTCTATTTTAATGTAAGCATTAACAAAAAACTGTTGTAATAGGCATCCAACATGTAGAAACATCAATTCATCATCTGAACTCATTTGTAATTTATAGCAGTAGTACTACCTTCCAGTAACTGCATCCTTGTTTTTTTCTCATCCCTGACAACTGTAAGGATATTAAAACATAAACATGTAATAGTGTAAATTGTCAAAAAAATCAAAGAACGCAACTATTGAATTTAAAATTTGATTACAGACCTTTACTCTTAGAATCTATTAGTAATTGAGGAGAATTAAACATCATCATTTCACCTCCAGACCCTTCATAGACCATATGCCTCTTCCTAATCCTTTTAACATTCAAATGCCAACCAGATTGGCCCCTCGGAAAAATTAAAGGACTTGAACAGAAAAAATATATACCACAAATAACCATCAGCCAGTTAAACCTGATCTAATATCATTACTTTGCTGCAATAGTTGACACAATAAAGATATAATTTAATTTATTGATGACACATACAAATACCAGCTATTTTACTGAAGAGTATCACACTTGGATATCAGCCATTTAAATAAATGTAAATTTTGACGTACAGCTGAAACAAATATCTGATAAAGATGAAAATAGCAGTGATGTTAAACCAAGAAAAACAAACCATCAAAAGTAGAAGGAAAATTCCATTCCTTGCACTATAAAGAATAGTAAAACTGATAATTGGCAAATAACTATGAGAAGAGGAATAGTCTGTTTGGTGTACATGGCCAGAAATATCAACTGGAGAATTTCCTTGTAACAAACCATCGCGAGAAGAAAATGAATCATATGTTGCAGGTTGAAATATACAGTAAAGAAAATGCTATATATGTCAAGAAAGAACAATGAATCGTACACAAATATATATAGACCTGTAGAGCTGATGTTAACAAAATGAACATACGAAGAAGAGGATACTGTATGGTGACCATCAACATAAATATTAGCTAAAATATTTCTTCGCGAAGATGTAACAAAATTGAAAAATGAACCATATGCTGCAGACAAAATGCATAGTAAGTATCTGCAACAAAAACATAGAGAAATGGATATACCAATCACTGTGAATCAATTGAACTATATATAACAGTCAAGAAAGTTTGATATTGACCATATAATGCAACAGATACAAATCAAAATCTCTCAGAAAACATAATGCTGCAAAGGTAGGTACAAAAGAATACAATGAACATGTAAAGACAAACTGACCCCCGCAGTGAGCTTGCAGATTCCGAATTTGCTAGACACTCAAATCACTTGACTCAATGATTAATAAATCATCATGAGAATATGGCAATCCTGCTGGCCCTACATTGCTATAACTACTGCTATCCATCAAATTTCTAGATGGTGCATTACCTCGCACATTACGAATTTTCTAGACACTCAAATCATTTGACTCAATGATTAATAAATTACCATGAGAAGCCTCCAATTCGGCTGGCTCTGTATTGCCATAAGTACTGTTATCTAACAAATTCCTCGATGGGGGTGCATCATCAGTGGATAAATTGCCAGAGGAAGATGTTTGTGGTTTCCTCTTTGAACCTGCATTCCATAAACTGAAACCAATAAATTTAAACAGCCGATTATATATAACCGAAGAAGATAAATAAATACAGTTTCGAATTGTACACACAAACCTGTCATCGGATGTTCATACGATGTTTGAGATGAATGTTTTAGTGCAACTTGCTCTCTTTTTCGTTGGAGCATTAGCAATTTCTTTTCAGTAGGAATCTGACCATAAGCCTCTCTTCTCTTAGAAATTTCATGGTTGATAGTTGATGGATCTCCTGCAACCTGTTGAATTTCAGCCCCTATAGAAAAGAATTAGTAAATTTGATTCTAATATTAATATTCATAATACCATTGTTGCAAATATATGGCAGTGGTAAACCAAAACACCATGTGCACGATGACCAGTCGGTAAAATAAAATAACAGAAAATGGACCTCACAAGAAATTCAGGCAATGGCGATATCAGAAGTAATCATGATACTGGCGTTTAAATGGGGAGGGGGGGAATTAGGACCAAAAACACATACCAATATTATTCACCATTGAACCCTCTACTGATTTAAAAAGAATTGTTTAAAGCATCCTGCTCCCTTCTCCGCTGTAACAATTGCCCATTTGCCTCAGGTGATAATTCAGCAGAAGCTTTCCTCCCCTTAGCATTTATGTCTAATCGATCAATGGCCTCCATCAATATATTTCCAAGGTTTTATAACCAAAAAAAATCTTAATGTTATACAAACTTGGCCAAAGACCCAAAATTCAAAAACCCACAAGCATTTACCAGGAGAAGAACAAAGTAAACGAAAGAGTTTGGATTAGGCAGAAAAAATGTTTATAATATTAGCTTTTTACATAATTTATTTATTAGTCAAGGGGAATATTCCATTTATATAGTAAAAAAAGTTTGGATCAGAAAAAAAGGGAGAAACAATGCTTATAATATTTTCTTTTTGCAAAAAAAGGGAGACAAAAATACTCCATCCCTTCGAGGGCCTAGAGCTCGACCCCTTCAAGGAATAAAGACTCCACCGCTTTGAGGGCTGAGAGCTCTACCCCTTCGAGGTCAAAAGACTCCATCCCTTCGAGGGCTGAGAGCTGGATCCCTTCGAGGGATGAGAGTCCACCCCTTCGAGGGCTGAGAGCTGGACCCCTCGAGGTCTGAGAGTCCACCCCTTCGAGGGCTGAGAGCTGGACCCCTTCAAGGGCTGAGAGCTAGACCCCTTCAAGGGCTGAGAGCTGGACCCCTCGAGGGCTGAGTGTTGGACCCCTCGAGCACTGAGAGCTAGACCCCTCGAAGGCTAAGAGCTGGACTCCTCGAGGGCTGAGCGCTAGACCCCTTTGAGGATAGAAGAGTTCATCCCTTCGAGAGCTGAGAGCTAGACCCCTTCGAGGATAGAAGCGTCCCCTTCAAGGGTTGAGAGCTGGACCCCTTCGAGGGCTGAGAGCTAGACCCCTTTGAGGACTAAGAGTCCATCCCTTCGAGGGGTGAGAGCTGGACCCCTCAAAGAGGTGTCCAAAATGACGTCATTTTCGTCAGCCACCTGACAGCACATACAGGCTCACATGGAGGTGCCGCAACGTTTGACAAATGGGATTCACACGAGGACAAAGATGGTGACTAAAACAACATCATTTTGGGCAGCCACTTGAGAGCACATAGAAGGGCACACATTTGCCCTTGCTGAGAAATTACCACTATACCCCTTACGATGGTGCCACAAGTGACATCATTTTTGTCGGTCACCTGGCAGCACATGCAGGCGCACATAGAGGTTCCGCAACTTTGGACAAACGAGAATCACAAGAAGACAAAGATGGTGACCAAAATGAAATCATTTTGGGTGGACACATAAGAGCACATAGAAGGGCACACGTTCGGCCTTGCTGGGAAATGACCACTATGCTCCTGATGACGATTTATAGAAGAGTCCTTCCCTTTGAGGGCTGAGAGCTGGACCCCTTCGAGGGCTGAGAGCTGGAACCCTCAAGGGCTGAGAGATGAACCCCTCGAGGGCTGAGAGCTAGACCCCCTCGAGGGCTGAGAATCCACCCCTTCGAGGGCTGAGAGATTGAACCCTTCGAGGACTGAGAGCTAGAGCCCTCGAGGACTGAGAGCTAGAGCCCTCGAGGACTGAGAGCTAGAGCCCTCGAGGGCTGAGAGCTGGACCCCTCGAGGGCTGAGAATCCACCCCCTCAAGGGCTGAAATCTGGACCCCTCGAGGGCTCAGAGCTAGACCCCTTCGAGGACTAAGAGTCCATCCCTTCGAGGGCAAAGAGCTAGACCCCCCGAAGGGGTGCCCAAAACGACTTCATTTTCATCGGTCACCTGGATGCACATGGAAGCGCCGCAACTTTTGACAAACGGGATTCACAAGAGGACAAAGATGGTGACCAAAATGACATCGTTTTAGGCGGCCACTAGAGAGCACGTAGAAGGGCACACGTTCGGCCTTGCTGGAAAATGACCATTATGCCCCTAACGATGGTGCCCAAAATGACGTCATTTTCATCGCCCACCTGGCAGCACATGCAGGTGCACATGCAGGTGCCACAACTTTTGACAAACGGGATTCACAAGAGGACAAAGATGGTGACCAAAATGACATCGTTTTGGGCAGCCACTTGAGAGCACATAGAAGGGCACACGTTCGGCCTTGCTGGGAAATAACCACTATGCCCCTGACGACAGTTGACACAAGCGTGATGTTTCCAAGTATTCCTTTTATATTGTAAACCAGATAAGCTGAAAATATTCGGTCTTGAGAACAAAAATTTAAGGGCAGGAAATCATCATTAAGATGACTAGAAAATCGAGTGACACACAGTAAGGGTCGGTTAGAGGGATTCAAGATGGGATAAATAGGTATTATAACCCAAATCTCTCATTACCCCAATACTATCCCACTATCACAGTCCATAATAAAGACCCAAATCCAAAGTTGTTTGGAAGCAGCCAAAGTTCAGACAAGGGATTGAAGTACAGAATGAATGGCAGGATATCAGACGGTGATTCCATAACACAGTATACGACGTATGGCTTAGAATACTCTGAGAAAGGAAGAGAACCAGATGTGGGCCAGGTCAATCCAGCATTGTTGTACAGGCATCACCGCCTTGAAGGAGAAATCACAATTAACTTGGAAGATATTCGGAAGACAATAGAGCTTGATGGACATTATGTTCTCGATTTTTGGCTCGACGATAGAGACTACAGTCACTGGCGGATGAATCAGTACCTACATGACCATTGGGATTTTTCATCTCAAGTGGTGCAAATGTATCAAAGTTTTTAAGTTATCAATCTTGATTTAGCTTGGAAAAGATTAGCAGTACTTCATAATAAGCCATATGCGATTGTTGGGGGTATGTTTTTGGTTCGTAGGTGGAATCAAAATGTGCCTTTAGACAAGATGAAGGTTACCAAAGTTATGGTTAGAATCAGATTGCATGGATTTCCATCAGTTTGTTTTAATCGTTGGGCAGCCAAAAAGATTGTTAGCTTCATTGGTGACCTGGTGGACATGGATTTATACAAAATTCTGGTGAGGGATTAGAGGTGTTTAAGAGGTAGGATTATGGTCAATCCAGAGAATCCATTAATCCATGTAGTTTATATTAAGATGCCAAATGGCCACAGATACTGGGTGGAGTGTAGATATGAACGGGTTCACAAGTTCTGTAGAAGATGTGGATGGATTGGTCCTCCGTTAACAAGGTTCCCAACAGAGAACAATGGCTCTTTGATTCACTTTTTGGATCAGAAGTTTTTCCAGCGTAATCTAGAAAGAGGATGCATATATACTATGATCTAAATGTGGAGTTGTTTCCTACCACTATCAGAGCGCAAGGGCATCAGCCGCATAAAAGAAACACCACATTTTTAGCAGACTTTATGGACTTCCAGAGGGTATATTATCATAGCCTGAATGAAGAAACTGTACCAGATGGTTTTAAGTACACTGTCAGAACTGATGACCTTTTAATCAACATGATGCCGGAGGAGGAGTCAACGCTGGAAGATGCGGAACCATCGGTGCCTTCAAGATTTGCAGAATAATAATATCAGGTGGCAGATCAGGCTCAGGTGCAGGGACGGGCATTGGAATAGCAACAACAACAGTAACAAGAGCAATTTTCAAATAACTATGTGGACCATCCGACAGCCAAAGAGTTTCCTATTGGTTGGGAGGGGTTAGTAGCAGGTGGCAGTATTGGACTTACCCGGGGAGAAGAATATAATTTGTCTGAAGCGGTTGCTGAAGGACATGCAGGTGAGGCATAACAGGAAGCTAGTTGTCACAGATGTGCAGAGACGGGGGGTTGAAGTAGCACATTTCCCTCCTCTGGAACCGGCGGTTATAAAGAGCAACCTAAGGAGGTAGCTAGTTCTTGAAACACCAATTGTCCAGGTACCCTATGATAATCAGATATTTTATGTGTCACCAGTTGATGTGAATGATGAAGGTAAATGGGAAGTAACCAAAGAAGGAGAAGATTTGATTGTGCCTGCTATTCAAGAAGAAGGGGAAAAAGCTGAGGATAGGGAAGTTCAATGCAAATTACATTAATCTTCTAAGGGTAATTGTTTTGATCCTCCTATCATTGTCACACCAAATGTGCATGAGTTAGACACGGTCTAGAATAAAGGGAAGGAGATATTTTAGGACTCATCTAAAGAGACCAATAAACTATAGATGGAGACTTAAAAGGTATTAATGAAAGGGAGGAGAAGGAGAAGGATTTCAAATCTAAGAAAGAGTCCAAAGGAAAGAGGCCATGTCTGTTATTGTGGCCTTCAAAGCAGATCAGGAAAAGGAGAAGGAGGAGGAGGGTGAATAAGATCAAGGATTGGCTAAGCAAAGGAGTAGTTAAATGCAGGCAGGAGGCTGAAGTAAACACTATGGAGAACAGTATAGTACTAACCCAAGAAGGGGTGGATCAAAGCTGGGACATGACGGATCAGACGTTGGCATTAAAGAAGATACAACAAAAGGATAGGGTGGCATTGAAACTAGAAAAATAGTGAGGGATGGAGAGTGGCAAAGAACAGGGGACTCAGAAGAATGAGAAAACCAGGAAGAGACTGAGGGAGGAAATGGAGGATATAGAGTATATAAACACAGTTAATCTAACCAGTTTGAGAATGGAGACATTGGCTTTGAAAAAGCACCGAATCCAGGAGGAAGTTATATTGTTAAGCCTGTGATCAGTTATAACAAGAATGATGCCAAAGTCAAGGAAGAAAAATCTGTGGGTTCTAGCAGAGCTGTCCCAAATCAGCCCGACAACAAGATATGAGAACACTAATATGGAACTATAGGGGCCTTAGTAATGCCCCTACAAAGGCAATGCTGGCCAGATTACTGAGAGATCATCAGCCCAAAATCATGTGTTTGCTGTAGAAAACACAACGGTAGACTATATGTAGAAATGGCAACAAACAAAAAGGTTTTGGAATGGCTGGCATATCTTGGTGAGAGGGTCATCAGGGGGAATCTCTCTATTATGGACATCTTTTGTTAATTTAGAAGTAGTGAATTCTAGTAGTAATTATGTACTAGCAAAGTGTTAAGCGCAGTAGGGTTTTTACTGGTTTCAGTATTTTATGTATGGTCACCCTGAAACTAGAAGTAGGGTTCGCATATGGAATCAAATTAATGAAGAAATGCCTAGTTTGCAGTATCCCATTGTGCTAGTAGGTTGTTTTAACCAAACCCTATCCTCTCGAATATGAGGAATCCCTTCAACAAGTATTACAACGTAACAATGTAGCACTCACAGAGGAACAAATTCAGGACTTCAATAGGCTGTTTGATAGGACAGAGATATGGTAAGCGCTCAAATCAATGAAACCATAGAAAGCTCCGAGGCAGATGGAATACAAGTGTGATTTTTTAAGCATCATTGGCACAGGTAAGCGATATACTAGTTCAAGAAATACTTGGTATCTTGAATGGTCAGAGTGTGCCCTCTTACTGGAATGAAACTATTATAACTCTAATTCCAAAGAAAAAACTACCTGAGAAAGCAGAGGATTTTAAACCCATTCACTACCACAACAACCCACCTCTAGCACCGGGTTTTTTATGTTCTAGCACAGGTTTTTTCGTAAAAAAAAAAATTGGTGCCTAAGTAATCGGTGCTAAATTAGCATCGGTTTTTTTTCAACCGGTGCTAAACTAGCACCGGTTTTTTTTGTTAGCACCGGTTTTTCTTTTGTTAGCACCGGTTTTTTTTTGTTAGCACCGGTTTTTAACCGTGCTAATTTAGCACCGGTTTTTTTGTTAGCACCGGTTAAAAAACCGGTGCTAATTTATTAACGACGTTGAAAAAAAATTCCTTCCTCTGAAAGCTGCAGCGCGCTGACGCTTTCAAAGAAAGGGAAAAAAACTCAAAATTAACAATTTTATTCCAAATTAATTTAATAATAAAATTAAATTCACAAAATTAATAATTTATTTCCACATTAACGTAATTTAGTTCGGGTTATTCAATTTGTTTCCTAAAAAATCAAAAACCAAATCCGACCCGAATTATTCAATTAACCCAAATTATCCAAACCAAATTCAAAATTTGAATTCAGTTTGAAACCGAATTCTACCGAATAAACCAAATTGTTTCCAATCTTAATCAAATTGAATTCAATTCAATCAATTTTTTGGCCCACAACAATTATGGGCCAAACTAAAAAACAAATAAGCATGTTAAAATTTTAACTTTAAATTAACAATTACAGCCCAAAAATTCAAGGCCAAGTAATTTATCATTTATGGCCCAATTGCATTTAATTCTTTGCCTTAGAAAGAATGGAGGAGTTCCCTAGTATTTATAGTTGAAATTTGAAGGCTAAGTCTCCACCACTTCCAATGTGGGACTAATCTAGTAAGGCTAAGTCTAAAGCCTTTGCTGCCTTGCTTCTTGACTTATGTTCCATTTTCCATTTCATGCTTCTCTACGGCTTCAATTTCATGTTCCATTTTCCACCTTTTCTTCCATTATTATTATTTATTTGTTGAATTTATTATGAGTTTGTCTCTTGAAAGACGGTATTTCCATAAGTCATAGAAATATTATGGTTTAAAATGCAAATTAGAATAAATGAAGATAAAATTTATGGGTTGAATGAATCAGGTTATAAACTTTATAACTACTACACGTTGCATAATAAAATATTGATATTGCAACTAAGATATTTTACTTTGTATTATTATAATTAAACCCTGTTTTTCCATAAGCCTACGGAATAATGGAAAGACGGTATTTTCCAAAAAAATCCATATATTATTACATTATTTAATTTGAGGAGTATGACTGAGGATTATTTAATACCGTTTGATCTCAAATCCTTTTCAATTATTATTATTACCCTATTAATTTGACTTATGTTTTTACCTTTTCCATACATGATGAATGTGTTTATAATATATTTTTATGATTTCTTTCTCTTCTATTTATATAAGTAATTTAAATACATTTAGAGGGTGAAACAAAAATTCCACTATTAAATTAACCAATGCTAGATTTAAAGGCTCCGACAGCGGAGGGTGGCAGCGCCAGTGGTAGAGGATCCTCCTCAACCCGTTCATCTCGACAACGAGCAAGGACCTGCTAATAACAATAAAAAATCAATTAAACGGTGAAAAGATGATGGAATCATCACGTCGAGACCGCAAATCAAAGATTAAAACGAGAAAAAAAACAAGTAAAGTGACGAACCTAGGATTTCATAGCATAGTGAAGCAACGGAGCGTAGCAAATTGGAACAGAGGGGAGCAACATAGCGGAGCATATCTGAACAGGTCGGAGCATATCTCAACTCTTTCAGTTTGAGAACGAGTAAGGACCTGCAAGTAACGATAAAAAATTCAATTAAACGGTGAAAATATGTCGGAATCACCACGTTGGGACCGCAAATCAAAGATTAAAATTAGAAAATGAGAAAAAAAAAGTAAAGAGACGAACCTAGGGTTTCATAGAAGAGTGAAGCAACGGATGGAGCAAATCGGAGCACAGAAGAGCATATCTGAGTAGATTGGAGTGTGGTGGACCGTGGAAGAGAAAACGAAGGAGGAGCGGAGCTGCGAAGGAGAAGCGGCGGAGGAAAAATGGAGGAAGAGCAGAGGACGAATAGAGAACGGTTGGCGAATTGAGGAAGAAAGATGTATTATTGTTCTAATATAATTACATAGAAGTCCCTACCCCTTTTCTTATTTTAATATAGACCTCAGTCTCACCATAATTTTGGGTGAGACCATTTCACCCAAGTCTTTGTAATTTATTATATACTAGTTAAAGTAAGGCTTGACCATTGATTAGTTAAAGTCAACTTTGTTATTAGTGTTTATATATTGAAAGTCAAGTAAAGTTTGACCGTTGATTAGTTAAAGTCAGCTTAGTCACTAGTTTTTATATATAGAAAGTCAAGTAAGGTTTAACCGTTAATTAGACAAAGTCAAACATTTTTATTAGTATTTATTATATGCTAATTCAAATAAAGTTTGACCGTTAATTAGTTAAAGTCAACTTTACTATTAGTGTTTATATATTGAAAGATAAGTATAGTTTGACCGTTGATTAGTTAAAGTCAGCTTAGTCACAGATTTTTATATATAGAAAGTCAAGTAAGGTTTAACCGTTAATTAGACAAAGTCAAACATTTTTATTAGTATTTATTATATACTAATTCAAATAAAGTTTGACCGTTAATTAGTTAAAGTCAACTTTGTTATTAGTGTTTATATATTGAAAGTCAACTTTGTTATTAGTGTTTATATAGTTTGACCATTGATTAGTCAATTATAGTTTGATCGTTGATTAGTCAAAGTTAGCCTAGTTATTAGTGTTGGGAAAGTCTCAGGAAAGGTGGCCTTTCCATGAGCTTATGGACAGTCCTCAGAGATACTTGTCTAAAATGTTATAATTTTTTTATAAAATTTAAATATTGCATTTTATAAGTTAAAACAAGTAATAATATGTATTTGAAGGTGAAAATATAAAAATATATAATCTAACAAAATTTCAAAATTTTTAATTTTGTATGTAATTTAAGAAATGCAGTGTATAAGGTAAGAAATAAGTGACTTGTCCATATCATGGACAAATACAAAGATGGATACATGCAGAAGACACTGGGATTGAAGGGCAAAATAACTAGAGGACCATGGCATTTCGACTGGTATGGCGGTTCAAGTACTGGAGGCTTTCGAGAGCTCGAGCAGGCACTCGAGTCCTGGAGGCATTCGAGTCCTCGAGGGGTATGGTAGAGGTTCGAGGGGTTGGGTGGCGGTTTTATAGGGGCAAAATGACTCGAGGGCCATGGCAGTTTGAGGGGAGATTTCGAGTGGTGGAGGTCTCCGAGTGCTCGAGGAGGCTTTCGATTTCTCGAGGATTTCCCGTCCTCGAGGCATTCGAGTACTGGAGGTATTCGAGTCCTGGAGGCATTCGAGTCATGGAGGCGTCTGAGTCATGCAGTCGTCCGAGTCCTCGAGGAAGCCTTCGATTTCTGGAGTCCTTGAGGAAAACATTTTTTGGCGATTTCTTTGGCGGGAAAATTTCAAACCGGTGTTATTTTTTCCAAAACCGGTGCTAAATTTTTCAAAACCGGTGTTATTTTAAAATTTTGGGCTATTTCATTGGCGGGAAAACAATTATAGAAAAGTTTTAGCACCGGTTTATAAAATTGGTTCTATTTTTTAAAAAACCGGTGCTAAGTTTCAATTTTTAGCACCGGTTTTTAAACCGGTGCTATTTTTTTGCAAAACCCGGTGCTATTCCTTAATTTTTAGCACCGGTTTTTTAAACCGGGGCTATTGTTTACTAAAACCGGTGCTATTTTGAATTTGTAGGTGGGGAGATAGAATTTTATAAATATTTAGCACCGATTTTTAGAATCCCGGTGCTAATATTTTAAAAACTGGTGCTATTTTAAAAAATTTTGCTATTTCTTTAGCCGGAGAATGAGTCTCAAAAATTTTTAGCACCGGTTTACAAAAACCGGTGCTAAGTTTTAATTTTTAGCACCGGTTTTAGAAACCGGTGCTATTTGTTTTGCAAAACCGGTGCTATTATTTAATTATTAGCACCGGTTTTTAAAACCGGTACCATTTTTTACTACAACCGGTGCTATTTTGAATTTTTTTGGCGGGAAGATTGAATTTTACAAATATTTAGCACCAGTTTTTAGTACCCCGGTGCTAATATTTTCAAAACCGGTGCTATTTTAATTTTTTTGGCTATTTCTTTGGCGGGAAAAATAAAATTTTCTAATTTTTAGCACCGGTTTTTAAAAACCGGTGCTAATTGTTTCCAAAACCAGTGCTATTGTAAAATTTTGCACCGGTTTTTAAAAAACCGGTGTTAAAATTAAAAAAATCGGTGTTAAATTAACACCGATTTTGAAAACCGGTGTTAAAAATTAAAAAACCGGTGCTATTAAATTTTTAGCACCGATTTTGAAAACCGGTGCTAAAAAACCGGTGCTAGAGGTTGGTCTCTATGGTAGTGATTGCTCTATGTAACCTACTGTATAAGCTTGTTGCCAAAGTATTGTCCAAAATATTGGCAATGGTAATGAACTCCTTGATTAATCTGGAGCAGGTTGGGTTTGTGAGAGATAGGAATATTGTGGAAAATGTTTTAATTGCTTCAAAAATGATGGAATTCTTAAGAAACAAAATGACAGGCAAAGTTGGATTGGTGGCCACTAAGATTGATATGTATAAGGCCTATAATAGATTTTCTTGGGACTTTTTATAGCAGTCTTCGACCTCTATGAGGTTCCCAGAACATTGGAAATTTTGATCTTACAGTGTGTGTCAGTTTAGATGGCATTGAAGATGAATGGGTGGTAATCAAAAATTTTCAGCCTATCACAGGACTAAGAAAGGGGTGCCCCTTATCCCCCTATTTTTTCATCATAGGCAACAACATTTCTCTAGTCTATTGAAATATAGAGTACAAAACATGTACGGTAGGGATTTTAAATCTAGAACAAGAGCACCAAGGATTTCCCACCTCATGTATGCAGATGACAGTATTTTATTTATGGAGATAAAGGAACAAGCTATTAGGAAATCAGCCAGTGACTTGGATGTTTTTGCAAGAGATTCTGGACAGAGGGTTAACTTTGCAAAATGTACAGCAGTGGTCAGTCCAAACATATCTTTGCAGGATGAAAGGCTGCTAAGGTACAACCTTAACATTCATAATACGGGCTTAGGAAGAAAATATTTAGGTTTGGACATCATGTTAAGATAGTCCAGAAGACAGGTGCAATAAAAAATTCAACGGAAGACATCAGCAAAGCTTAACACATGGAAGAATAAGTGGTTGTCCTTGGTGGGAAGGATAACACTTGCTAAGCATGTCATGTCGGCTATGCCATTGTACACTATGGGGGCATTTAGAATGCCAAAAACTGTTTTGCATAAGATTGACGAAATCATAGCTAGGTTTATACAGAATGGAGAGCTACACAATCAAGGCGTCCACTTACTATCATGGGAGAAGATGTGCAAGCCAAAAACACAAGGAGGACTAGGTTTAAGATTAGCGGAAAAATGAACCAAGCCCTATTAGACAAGAATGCTTGGAGTATTCTACGGGTAAGGGATTCTTTTTTTGTCAGACTATTCAAGCAAAAATGCTGATCAACCATTCCGGTATTACAACAGAGGGCAAAACCATATCACCCATGGGCTTAGAAATCAATATTGTGGGGAAAAGAATTGCTAGCTTCCAATGTTTGACGGGTAATTAGCATTGGAGACAGGATTCCAATTGGTGAAAACTGGATACTAGGTAGAGCAAATTCACAGACACATCATACAACATAGAGTCACACATCACTCACAGTCGGAAACCTTATCGACAACAACAGACAGTGGAAGCAACCGTAGCTCAGAGTTATATACCCAAAACATATAGTCAAAAAATTTTAAGAATTCACATTCCACTACATACAACTCAAAATGTGGGAGGTCTTCGCCGTACCTCTCAAAGTTAAATTTGTAAGCCCTGAATACTTACTAATTACAACTACGTAGATAGTGGAAAATCAGGTTGTCCACAAAGAAAAGATATTTTCCTAAGGGTTTAAACATATAGATATTAAGTTAGAAGTAGATATATGTATATATATGTATATATATATATATAGACACACACACACAAAAGCAAGTAAATGGTGGTTTTGGTCCTAAGTTATGAAATTAAAGACAAATAACAAGCAAAGCCAAGTAACTATACTAATTATCAAACAAACTAAGAGAAAGAGGGTTAAAACTACAAAAGACAAAGCCTTGGGGGCAGTTGATTCCCACTTCCAAACCTCTTATCCATCATTGAATCTACAACCTATTCATTACTTTAACTACTTGTTGTGAAGATAAATCCATTATCCTTCTTAGATAGTAGTTTCCAAGAGTGAATTTGACATCTCTTGTCAAACCTCACTAATGACTCCTTTAGTCGATGAACGGCTAAAAGTATCTCATTAATGACGTCGAGCACGAAGAATAAAAAGGCTTGATAACACATAAATACTACATCTTGTCTAAGCATTGAACCAATTTATGCATTTAAAAAATATTAACCAAGAACGTTCAATGCTCATAGACCTCTCCTATTTGCTACAATAAACAAACATGACAAAGAGTTTGACATTATCACATTCATTTAGAAATTATCAACACATCATCATCATTAGAAGCTCTAACTCATGCTCTTGGATTTCATATTAAAAGGGGGAAACTTAGCTACTGTCTCCCAACCCTAACAAGCAATCATACAAGCAATTCATATAATCAAACAACCAACAACATTGATGCCATTAACAATCCACATTCAAAGCTCCATAAATGCACAATGGCAAAAGCAATAAATAGATAAATAGAGTTCTCAAGATATAGATTAGAAGTCTCAATCAATTGCTCCCAAGTACAAAACAAAGCTAGATAATCAAAACCCATAACATAGAACATAAATCTACAAATAAAGAAGAAGAAAATGGAAGAAAATGGAAGAAAAGGGGAAAACTAGGGTTTTGGAGCCCCCAAAGTCGGGCTTGGGAAAATGGGGAAGAAGGGGCTATTTATAGTCTAATTTGATCAAGAAAAGTCAAAAAGTGCAGCAGGCGTCACCCGGGAAAAAATGGTGTCGCTCAGACAGAAATGGCCTTGCCCAGGTGGTGGAGGCTTCAGAAAATATCTCTAATCTTAGCTTGCTCATCCGCCCAAGCAGATGATTATCCACGAGGGCGAGCTACAGTTTGCGGCTTCTTGTTTTGCTTCCCACGGGTGAACCATTGATCCGTTTTGGGAGTTCTTGTAGTCATTTTTATAGTACTCAAGAAGAAAAATCCAATGACGCCACTCTTGTAGGCTGATTCTTCTTGGAAAATTCATCCACTTTGTTGCCTCCCTTCTTTGACCCTTCTATCTTCTACCACGTCTTGGCACTGGCCTTCATTAAACCACTCCAAAGGGTTCAAAAGACATATACAAATAAAGCTCACAAAAATGGAATGTAGATGCTCGTAAGGACCAAAAATCCATTAGACTAAACATAGGTTACAAAATGAGGGATTTAGATATAAAAACCGAATATGGTAATCTATACCCCTTATTATGTAAACCTACCTAAATCTAAAAATCTTACAACAAAAATATGACAAAAGAGATGTTAAATATTTTGGAAAATTCATGCATTTGAAGTCTCATCAAATCTACCCACACTTAAACCTTACTCGTCCTCAAGTAAATAAGAACAAGCAAAGATTAAAGCGTAAACTAGCATGTAAAATTTTTCCCAAAACATCCAACATCATATTCCTAGACTACCCTAACCCCCAAGACATAAGAATCTCTCACACTCTCACATCTCAAAGCCTAAGATAATCCAAACAACCAACAAACCATAACAAAATTGAGGTATACATATAATGCCAAGCTAACTTACTCTACCAAAAAAGCCACCCAATAGACACATCAAGAGAAACATAATTTTTTCAATTTCTCTCATTTTGCCTAAGAGCCCTCTCGGGTTTTCATCCTAGTTTCACTTTTTTTTTCTTTTTCAATGCTCACCCTCACCTTTTTCCACACCATTTGGCCTCTCATTTTTGCATAGGTCGTCCTTTTGAGTTTTCAACCTATCCTAGCCTCCCACTTTTGCCTAAGTTGCCCTCTCGGGTTTTCAACTTAGCGGGATTTTTTTTTTCAAACAAAACAAATCAAAGTGGAGCATATGCACACTACAATATAATACAATGAGATATATTTCTCTATACCTCCCCACACTTGAAACACACATTGTCCTCAATGTTAAAAGGACAAGATAAAGAAATAAGGAAGAAAGAAAAAATACTCACAACCAGGACCTTGAAGGTTCTTCCCGGTGATGGCAATGCTCACTTCTCAATGAATGTTCTCTCCTCTATGTTCTCAAACTCCTCCAAATGTGAAACTTTGACATCTACTACGAAGCCACAACTATGCGAATCCCGATCAACACTCACAAAAGACAACTAGTAGTACTCCTAGATGGTGGTTTTTGTAGTGGTTTTTGGTGGTGAATTGTGGTGGTATTCTTGTGGTTTTTGGTAAGGGTTTGAGGATATGGTTGAGGATTTTTTTTCAAGAAAAGAAAAACACTAACCTAACTTAAAAACTCGGGTTGCCTCCAGAGAAGCTCCGTATATTTAAGGTCGTCGACATGACCCTAATGTTATCCATATGGTGAAGATTTGAACCCCTTCACCATGAGTATCCAAAAATAGAGAGGTGAGGGTACAAAAATTTCAAGAGGAAAGTTTTGTGGAGGTGGAGATGGTTTTAAAGGAGTTGGGTGGTTATGAGGCTTGGGATGGTCTTTTGGCTCCTTTCTTATCTCCCTCAAAACTTTTGAAGATGGTGGAGTTGGTTCACTAGGTGGGGGTAGGGGTGATGATGTATAGAATAATGAATGTAGCACAATCACCTCTTCCTCCACTTTGTTGTCTTCCAAAACCGATTCCTCATCCCCTTTGAACTCAAATTCATTTCCCATGGTGACCTCGCTCACCGAATCCTCGAGTTTGACTTGGGATGGTGTATTTTCATAATTACAAGCTTCCATTTGGGCCAACGCTTCTAATACACTCCTCGCATGCCCCTCAATAGCCTCAACACTAGAAGAGAACCGAGTGTCCGATTCCTCACTAGTCAAGTTGTTCAAATTTGCTATTGCATTCATAACTTCCTCACGTGTCAAACTTGAACTTCCTTGTTGGGCTTGGTTTTAGGGTATGGTATAATGTGGTGATGGCCAACTATTTTGCTCATATTGTTTGTTTTTTGGTTCATTCTCATATCACCAACCCGGATTACCGCTCCACTCCAGATTATAAGAATTGTGGTATGGATACCATTCTTGGGTTTCTTACCCTTGAAAACCAACATCTCCTATCTCTTGATTGCACTCTTCATAATACCCTTGGTTTTGGAAACCAAGGGTTCTTTCCCCCTTATAGTGCTCCTCCCTCAACAAATAGCAAGACTCGGTAGGATGGTCGGAATGACACATCCTACAAAACCTTGCTTGTTGAGCCTCTCTTCTCATCATGAGTTCCCTCAAGGTGAGACGGTCCATTTTTAAAAATCAAAATTCTTTTTCGAAATTCTGGAATCATATTGCAATGATTCTCGATAAAAATTCACCAAGAACTCAAGAAATACCTACTCCGGACAAAAACCACCAAGAAGTGGAAAATAAAAACAGGCTAATATGCAACCAAATAGGCCCAAACACTTAAAATTATATGCCTTTTCCCCGGCAGCAGTACCAAAATTTTGGAGGTGATCGTTGTACCTCTCAAAGTTAAATTTATAATACCTAAATGCTTACTAACTACAACTACGTAGATAGTGCTAAATCGGGGTCGTCCACGAAGAAAGGGGATTTTCCTAAGGGTTTAAACATATAAGGTTGATATTAAGCTAGAAGTAGATATATATATATATATATATATATATATATAAAAGAGCAAGTAAATATGGGTTTTGGTCCTAAGTTAGGAAATTAATGACAAACAACAAGCAAAGCCAAGTAACTATGCTAATCATCAAACAAACTAAGAAAATAGGGGTTTAAAACTACAAAAGACAAAGCCTTGGGGGTAGTTGATTTCCACTTCCAAACCTCTTATCTATCATTGAATCTACCGCCTATTCATTACTTTAACTACTTGTTGTGAAGTTAAATCTTCTATACTTCTTAGATAGTAGTTTGCAAGAGTGAATTTGACATCTCTTGTCAAACCTCACTAATGACTCCTTTAGTCGATGAATGGCTAAAAGTATCCCATTAGTGGTGTCGAGCATGAAGAATCAACAAGCTTGATAACACTTATAAACACTACACTGTGTCTAAGCATTGAACCAATTTATGCATTTACACAAGATTAATCAAGAACTTTCAACACTCACAAGCCACTCATATTTGCTATAATAAACAAACATGACAAAGAGTCGACATTATCACATTCATCTAGTAATTATAAACACATCAGCATCATTAGAAGCTCTAACTCATGCTCTTGGATTTCATATTAAAAGGGGGAAACTTAGCTACTTTCTCCCAACCGTAACAAGTAATCATACAAACAATTCATATAATCAAACAACGAACAACATTGATGGAATTAACAATCCACATTCCAAGCTCCATAAATGCACAATGGAAAAAGAAATTAATAGATAAATAGAGTTCTCAAGATATGGCTTAGAAGTTTCAATCCATTTATCCCAAGTACAAACTAAGCTAGATAATCAAAACCCATAATATAGAACATAAATCTACAAAGAAAGAAGAAGAAAATGGAAGAAAATGGAAGAAAATGGGAAAACTAGGGTTTTGGAGCCCCCAAAGTCGGGCTTGGGCAAATGGAGAAGAAGGGGGCTATTTATAGTCTAATTTGGTCAAGAAAAGTCAAAATGTGCAGCAGGCGTCGCTCGGGTTAGAATGGCGTCATCAGGGCGGTGGAGGCTTCAGCAAATATCTCTTATCATGGCTTGCTCATCCGCCCAAGCCGATGATTATCCACGCGGACGAGCTATAGTTTACGGCTTCTTGTTTTGCTTCCCACGAGTGAACTGTTGATCCATTTTGGGAGTTCTTGTAGTTGTTTTTATAGTGCTCTAGAAGATGAATCCAATGACCCCACCCTTGTAGGCTGATTCTTCTCAGATAATTTTAAGAACTTTGTCCAAATGTCTGGGTGACAATTCATCTGCTTCGTTGCCTTCCTTCTTCAACCCTTCTATTTTCTACCATGTTTTCGCATGTGGCCTTTACTAAACCACTCCAAAGGGCTCACGAGACATCTACAAATGAAGCTCACAAAATGGAACATAGATGCTCGAAAAGACCAAAAATCCATTAGACTAAACATACGTTACAAAATGAAGTATTTAGATATAAAAACCGAAAATGGTCATCTAAACCCCTTATTATGTAAACCTACCTAAATCTAGAAATCTTACAACAAAAATATGACAAAAGAGGTGTTAAATGCTTTGAAAAATACATGCATTTCACGTCAAGCAGGTCTAGCCACACACATTAGATGGGGAATATTTTGTCAGGTCTGGGTATAATTTACTGGTTAGCCAAGAACAACAGACACAACTGGGAGCTCAAGGACATATACAGGCAAATTGGAAAAGTTTTTAGGAGAAAAGATTGCAATGTAAGATACTAATACATGTATGGCGTATTCTACATAATATCTTACCGACTGCAAGCAATCTTCATCATAGAAACATACTATCAGATCCATATTGTCAGGTTTGCAATCCCCGAGTGTCAGAAGATACGGAGCACACCTTTTTGCGATGTGGTAATGCACATCGAGCTAAGAGACTGTCAACACTAGGGTTTGATTTTTCCGTCAGAATTCCGGTGCCATTTCAAGGGTGGTTATGGACGTGATTTAGTGATGCCCCAAATGAGGAAGCTTACAGCCTATGATGGCGAAAAAATTAGGTCTGAATCGGATAAATGTATTGTCTAATTGCGAGGTTCTAGTTAAATTGATTGAAGATGATACAAGAAGACCGCCATGGTTGATTTCTCTGGAAATTATGGAGTTAAGGTAATTAGGAAAGTGGTTTCACCATATTTCCTATATTAATGTCCCCAAGTCTCATGTAATGAGAGGCATAATATTGCTCATGGCTTCACTTGTAATAGTATAGGGTGCTTAACGTAATAAAATAATGGTTCCTTCCGAAAATAATATATTGTTGTGACCATTGAATATGGACCACCAAATAATTCACTCTTAAAATATTATAATTTAGTCTATAACATATTATGGTGTTAAGATGAAGTATTAAAGCAAGGTTTCCGCCTCTCTTAAAAAATATTTTGTGTTTTTATGTTATGGAATTAAGAATGTTGGAGTGAGGAACCAATGAAATTTTGACATATAGTAGGTGAGTGGGGTAAAAAAAATATTTTTATGTATTTGTTCATTTTCTTTACCTACTCACTTACCACATGTCAAAATTTTAAACCCAAACATAAAAAAAAAAATTTGTGTTCTGCCTCTAGCTATGTGTGAGGATACAATTAGTTTGCAAAGTCTTATTTCAAATCGGCTAACTGTTAGATGGGGTCAATATATTATTAATTAAACTTTGAAATACGATGGGGTTATTTTTAATATATTAAGAAAATTGAAGGACTACTACACTCGCAATTATCAATAATTAGCTAGATGTATATAGGGGTGGTCATTGGTTCATGTTTATCGGGTTTCGGTTTGTTCGGTTCAACTTATTCTATTTTTTCCTAAATATTCCAAAATCGAAACCGACCCAAATAACCTAAACTATTCTGACCGAATTCAAAATTTGGTTTTGTTTGAACCAAATTTAAACCAAACAATCCGATTAATTTAATCTTTTGAACATAAACGGGTCCAAATAAACCCAGACCAAAAGCCCATAAGCATGTCAAAATTTTCACTTAAAAATAGTCAACTTAAGGCTCATTTCAAAACTCATTTCATTAAATGGCCTTTAAAATGAGTCTTGCTGATACTTTAAGGAAAAGGAGGAGTGATATTTATAAGTTATTTCTACCAAATACGAATAATTTCTATAGTGATCAACATGGGACTAATGCACTTCCTTCTTCCATCCTTTCAAACATATTTTTTTCCTTTGTTATTTTCATTCTGAGCGTGTTGCTCATGGAGTCCGTCCAGCAGCCGGTCCTTGAGCGCGTCCAGCACCGATCCCTACAGCGTGCTGTCGGAGATCTGGATCCCCCGGACGAAGCATCTCAGCGGATTGTCGAACTCGCTCTGCGGCACCACCTCGTATAGGTACTTGACGAGGGAGATGTAGTGGAACCAGATCCAATACATCGGGATGCGTTCGCGGTTGATGAAGAAGCCACTGAAGAGCAGGAAGTAGGCGAGGATGTCAACGACAATGGTGTAGCCAGCATCACGTGCTGGATGACTCCGCCCCCTTGAGTTGCAGGTTTTATTTTTTTGGAGAAAATTCTGGAACTATGGCTACAGTAGCACACAGTAGATGTTGTTGTGGAGAACGCATTTGCCAAATACATTCTCCCAGTTTTTTAACCTTTTTTTATTCTGAATATCTGAGGACGTATTTGCCAAATGCATCCTCTTTAATTTTCTTTTTTTTATGTCTTTGATGGAAGAGGATGCATTCCCCCAATGTGTCCTCGGTGTTCCTTTTTTTAAAAAAATTCTGTGTTAATATAGAATGCGTCCTCTAATTCACCGCTGATTTTCGTGCCGCCACGTTAACGAGGACGCATTCGTTAAATACAGATTCGAGAGGTGATGGTTCAGGTGAAGAGGGTGCAAGTGGAGGGGTTCAAGAGATACTGATTCGAGAGGTGAAGGTTCATGTGGAGAGGGTTCAAGTGGAGGGGTTCCATTGGAGGGGTTCGAGAGGTACTGGTTAAAGGTGAGTACCAGTAATTCTTCACCTCTCGAACCAGTACCACTCTCACCTCTCGAACCTCCACTGGAACCTTCACCTCTCAAACCATGCAATGAGGACTCATTCAGCGAATGCGTCCTCTAGGTCCTACATAACAAAAAAAAATTCCAAGAATACGCATTCGCCGAATGTATCCTCTAAATGCTGCTAAAAAAATTTCAAAGTAGAATGCATCCTCCACAAAGGTCACCGATTTCCAAAACAACCGCATTTGAGAGTTCATGCACATGAAAATAAAGCACTCAATTTTTTGGGGGAAGAGGACGAAGTAATGGTCTGATTTCTCCTTTTCTTTGTTTTAAAAACATACTGGAACGGCGTCGTTTGTTGGGGTAGTTAAATTTGAAAAACGTACAGCCTTACATTTTGCCTAAATTTGAGGCTTAGTTATTGTAGACTTATTGTACAGTACATTTGTAACTCTTTGCTATATCACGCCCTGTATTTTACTTGATTATTCCCTGTATTTATACTAGTTTATATATAATATGTATTTTAATTTAATTTAAATAAGTAAAATATATTTAAATTAATATTAAATTAAAATTACTTATTAATATTTAATAAAAATTATCACCGCCGCCTTCTCGTGCCGCCGCTGAGCACCACCGCCGAGCGGCGTCGCTGCCTTCTCCTCCTTCTCCTCCTTCTCCTCCACCTTCTCCTCCACCTCCTCCTTCTCCTCCTTCTCTTCCGCCTTCTCCTTCTCCGGCGATGGCTTCTCCTCCTTCTCCTCCTCCTTCTCCTCCTCCTCCCCCTCCTCCTTCTCCGGCGAAACTTCATCTTCTCCGGCAAAAACTTAGTCTTCTCCCCGATTTTCCAGTCTCCTTCTCCGGCGAAACTTCATCTTCTCCGGCGATGCCTTCTCCTCCTTCTCCTCCTCCTTCTCCTCCTCCTCCTCCTTCTCCGGCGAAACTTCATCTTCTCCGGCAAAAACTTAGTCGTCTCCCCGATTTTCCAGTCTCCTTCTCCGGTGAAACTTCATCTTCTCCGGCGAAAACTTCATCTTCTCCAGTTCTCCTCTCCCCGTTCTCCTTTCCCCGCTCTTCTTCTCCTCTCCCTGATCTCCTTCTCCTCTCCGAATTCTCATTTCCCGCTCTCCTTCTCCGGTCTGGTCTATCCTTCCTCCGGTTCGCCTCACCCGGTTCTCGCCCTGTTCTCGCACGATCTTCTTCGCTCGGTTCTCGCCTGGATCGAGCTTCGGTTCTCGTCGTCCGTCTTCGCCCGGATCTCGCCGTCCATCCCTGCCCTCGTTCTCGCCGGAGAAGACGGCGGAGAAGGCTGGGATTGATGGTAAGGGATGGTGGAGAAGGAGGAGAAATGGACGGCGTAATATAGCTGGCGGCGGAGAAGGTGAAAGCTGGTGGCGAAAGATGGCGGTGAAAGCTGGTAAGGGACGGTGATGGCTGGCGGCAGTGAAAACGGACGGTGGTGCCGGCACGGGCAGCGGTGGCGCCGGCAAATCAGAGTTGTGTTCTTGTTTTTTTATTTTTTTATTTTTGCTTTTTGTTTTTTTATTTTTTTGAAAAATTAAATATTATATTATACACATATATACGTATTAGGGCGTAATCTAGTAAAATAAAGGACGTGATATAGCAATACCCCTCTTTTCGTTGGATTAACTATTTGTACGCCTACTATGCTTTGTTTTTATACTAATACTAGTAGCATCTAAACCGTACAATTTAATTCACTTTTACTTTTTGTTACTTATTTAATCACTAATTAAATATTTTACTATGAGTCTTTCTCTTGAATGACAATCTTTTCAATAAGTTATGGAAACACTAAGGTTTAAATTATAAATTAAAAGAAATTAAGATAACATTTTTGGGTTGCATTAATCGGGTCATAAACTTATAACTACTACATGTTGCATAATAAATTTTTAATATTGCAACTAAAACTGATACGAATATCAAATGCTATGATGTGCTTTAAATGCTTTGATGGATCAAATTTATGATGAAAAATTGAAGGATTCACCACCGACATCGTGGATTCATTATTCAAGATTGTCGACGAACTGAAGATATCATGAAGAACACTATACTCCTTTTTTTCCATTGGGTTTTTTTAATGAGTTAGTGTGATCATTTTTTTTTTAGAATAAGGCTTATTAATTCAGTCATGTTGGCCTTGGAAGAATTAATGTTTCGACATGCATTTATTTTAGGTGTTAGAATATTCCGTTCTGATTTGACTAGAATTACATTTGGTAAGATTAGATAAGGCAATATTCATTCAAGAATTATCTTGAAGAATAAAATCATTTATTTTAGATAGTCTAGTTAAATATGACTTTAACTTCTTAAAGCTGTCATAATCCTTTTCAATTTCTTATTTGTATTTTTTTTAAGACCATACCTATGTTATATAAATAGGGGTGGTATTCAACATTATTTTTACCTAAGACTTTTCATCAATCAAATATACAACCCTTTGAGTTCATACTCTTTGCTTGCGAGCTATTCCATTGTAGCTTAACCCCGAAGGCTAGTTAAATGTCAATAAACCTTGTAATCTGATCCTGAGGCTAGTTAGAGAGTGAGTCGAAATTGAGTGTACCCCGAGGGCTAGACCTTGAATTTCGTGCGGGATTGAAGGGTTTGCGAGTTCCTTTGTTTTGTCAAAGATCTTAATTCCGCAATCCAGATTCTTCACAAGGGGATTCATATCAAAAACCTTTTACCTTTCTATAATTCTAATTCAACCACATCTTTCCATATGCCTATGGAAAGACGGTCTTTCCCAAGACTTTGACTTTTAGGAGTCCGTTTCTTGAAAGACGGTCTTTCCATAATTCACGGAAAGACCAAGGTTTGAAGTGTTAATTAGAAGAAATGAAGATAAAACTTTTGGGTTGCATAAATCGGGTTATAAAATTTAAAACCACTATACGTTGCATAAAATTTTAATATTGCAACTAAGACATTTTACCTTTTTATTATTTTAGTTGAACCCCGTCTTCCCATAAGCTTATGAAAAGACGGTTTTTACCAAGACTTTACCTAATATATAACTCTGGTTCCACCACTGGTTGAAGGTATTATATGCATCTGGGATCTGTTAATATTCTGGGCACATGGCCATGTTCATGTTGGAAGATGGATGGGATAATCTCATCTCATAGATCCTAAGGCCAAATATGGATTAAAATCTCGTTCTATGTTTCCTTGGTTCATCCTCCAACTCAAATTTATTTATAAATTTAGTTTTATTGTTTTAAAATTTAATTATTATTATATATTTTTATTTAATTCATTACAATTCGGTTTTCGATTCGGATTTTGGTTTGAGTTATAATATCCAAAACCGATCCAAAAAACCGTATTCTGAATTCGGTATATTCAATTCGGATATCCCAAATCAATATATTAAATTCAGTTCAGATTATTCGAATTCAGATAATTCGATTTTCAATTTTTGATTTTTTTGCCCACCCCTAAATATATATATATATATAAAATCAAACGATGGTTTCCAGATTATTCTCCCTTCCTTTCTCTCTATGCTCTCATTCCTTCTTCCGAAAACAATTCACCACTTTCAACCGTGCAAATTGCTCCACATCATTACAATCGATCGTGCGATTCACACTACAGGTTTGTTTCTCTTTTTTTTTCTTTCATTCTGTAACCCTAATTTTTCTAATCTACACGATTTCATAAATTTCTCCTTGATTCTAATGATTTCGTAATTTTTTTCTTCTTTTTTTTAATATTCTACAACCATGCTCACGAGTGGTTCAATCATCTTCGAAAGGTAATTGATCAAAATTATTATCTCGTAGTGTTTTTGCTCCTGTTAAAGAAGAAAATATAGCCTTTTATTGTTTTTCTACAGTTGTAATTCCTTTGTACGATGTTTTATCGCAGTGATGATGTTCAGTACTATTTAGCTGTTTAACGTATATATCAGTTGATGTTTATGCTATTTTAGATGATGTTTACATATAATTTGTTGATGTTTGTTGTTTTTTAAATTTGTTTGTGTTTATGCTATTTCTGATTATTGTATGTTTTTTTGTTGATCTATACATATCAGTTGATGTTTATGTGTCTATTATCACTTTTGTTGATGTTTATGCATTTTGAAAGTTTGATTTTTTAATATATATTTTTTGTGTAATTTGTGCACTTTTCAGTTGATATTTATATTTCTATTATCACTTTTTGTTCATGTTTTATGCACTTTAATGTATTGATAATTTTTCTTGACATTTGTGCATTTTCTAGTAATTTTTATTTTTCAGTTGATGGTCATGCGTACATATCAGTTTTATTGATATTTATACACGTCTAGTTGATATTACCCTTTTTTGTCAAGTTTAGGTATGTTTGAATTTTTAATTTTTAGTTGATACTTTTTTTTTATGTTCCAGATTTTATAGTGAAGAAGCAGATGATAGTGAAAATGTTTCATATTCTTCTCAAATTTATTTTGATGGAGAAGCGACGAAGATTGGATTGAATTCAAAGAATTAGGAACATCAAAGAAGAAAGACAAACTTATTGGATATTATAGATTTTAGGATGATTTTTGTAATGTTTATGATGGCAGAATGATTGAATGTTTCAACAATTATACTTTGACAAATTGACTTTTTTTTAGCAATTGATTTTTAATTGTATTGAATGGAGGTTTTCCTGAATTTTAACGTAGTTGCTACAATGCTTTTTTTTATGATTAATATTGATCAAGACATTAACTAATGGCTTTACCAGCCAGCATAGTGCAAACAAGACAAGCACAACTGCTAATGAAATTGAACATCAAAAGGTGTACACTAATGCTCATTTGAATCAGAAAGAAGAGAGCACATAAGTCATAACCTATTATTCTAGAACCAATCATGAATCATGTGATGAAAAGTACCAACCTCAAATTTGAACCAATCACGTGATGGGAAAAACTAAACATGTCATGAAGGCACTTGCAGAACATTGGAGGACCAGGTCCGCTCTCCACCAACCTTTTTTTATCAAAGGTATTTTGTATTTTTGCTTATATGTTATTTGTTTTTGTATGATAAAAATAGGTTATGCCCCCCCCCCCTTCCAAAATAAAAATTACTGCAGAATATACATACAATACTTAAGCAGATTATGTTCTCCTAATGCAAGAAAACACAAATTTTTTGCATTCAAAAATCAAAGGACATAATATGATTATTAAACTAGATTTGATGAAAGCCTTTGATTGAGTATCATGGAGTTTCTTATCTAAACTACTGATTAAAATGGGCTTCTCTGAACAATTAACAAAACTAATCATGTGAAATATCAGAGCTGCCAACTTCTCAGTTTTAATAAATGGCACCCCTAATGGTTTTTTTCAAGCTTCTAGAGGATTAAAACAAGGAGATCCTCTCTCTCCCATACTTTCATCTTAATGGCTGAAGCTTTTTCAAAAAAATTAATTTTTTTGTACAAATACTCTAACATATAGCCCTATTCCTTCAACCATGCTCAAAGTTTCCCATCTCTCTTTTGTTGATGACACAACAATCTTCCTCCAATACACCAAAAAAAGTATCCAAACATTAATAGGCTTCCTTAAATCATATGAGCTTGCAACTGGCCAAACGGTAAATTTTGAGAAATCATTTTTTTACCTGTCAAAACACACCCTTACACAAATTGAAGTTGTAATAAAAAAACAATACAAAAATGATGATGGGAACTTACCTTTCAGATACTTGGGCTGCCCAATCTACATTGGCAAGCCAAAGAACTCCCATTTCCAATCTCTAATTAATTCTATAACTAAAATCCAATCCTGGCAAAATAAATCTTTACAGCAGTTGGCAAAATAATCCTAATAAAACATGTTCTTTCTTCCATACCTTTTCACCTACTAACAGTCCTAAAGCCAACAAAATTAGTCATTTATAAACTTCATAAACTGATGGAAAAATTTTTATGGAGCCCTAATCAAACTCAGCCTTTCCAAGAGCTAATTGTGGTTGAATTCCTAACCATTAAGAATCCTATGTGTAGACGCTAACAGACATTCTGCCAATCAATGTAACACAAATCTTTGAACAACACTTCATAATTTGGCATGATTATGAAGACAGAATGGTTTGGAAACCATACCCCAATGACCATTTCACTCTAAAATCCGCTTATGAGTTGCTCAGACCTAAGAAACAAAAACTCCACTCTTTTACATCTCGTTGGTCTTCTTTTCTGCCTAAAAAGATTAGTTTTATAAACTGGAGAATGCTCTACCGCTTGCTTGGATTTCTTGACATTTTAGAATATTTCTCTTTCCAACTGCCTTCAAAATGTCTATATTACAAAAAATGATTATGATACATTACATCGCAGCTTTAGTAGTTGCTCTGAAATTGTGAAAAACTGGTAAGCTGTGGATCAAGTATTCTCTATACAGCCTCAAGCCTTTTTCTTCTTATGGGATAGATTTTACTTCTATTGGAACTTAAACATCCCAAACAATAAAGCTAATGACATAATAAAGACTATACCTTGTTTGATTACTTGATCCATTTGGTGTGATAGAAACAAGATCATATTTGATAATCAAACACCATATACTGATCTTGTTATTAAAAGCACACTTTTTCTACTGAATGATATCCTCTTGAGTAAAGGGATCAAATGCTACTTGAATCTAACTAGTAACACACCCAAACTCATTTTTACTGAAAGATCATCAGAAGAAAAGACAATAAAAAATTGTGAAATGAACATGACCAGGTAAATATAAACTGAACACAAATGGTTATATGTTAAAATCTGGAAATGCGGGCATTGGAGCAATAATCAGAAACTCCAATGGATCAGCCATTGTAGCACAGGCTAAAAGTATACCCAACTGCTCCACACTCCAGGCAGAAGCATCAGCTTTGAAACACGGTCTACAACTGACAGCACAAAATCATATTGAAGACCTCGAGATTGAAGTGGATTCCCAGATTTTGCTGCACATCTTGGAGGGGAAGACTGAAGAACCATGGACGTGTATTGAAGAAATCAAAGGCATCAAAACTCTCATTTTGAAGCTCAAATTCACACTGAAGCACATATTCCGCGAAGCAAACAATGAAGCAGATGCACTAGTAAAGCTTGCTAGCTATACACAGGTAAATAATGTCTTTGATTTTGCAAGTTTGCCCAAGGAAATCAAGGAAAGATCATTCTGGATGCAGCATCGATTTCATATGTCAAAATATAGACTTCTTGTACATTATTCTAGTTTTCCACGATGTAATAAAACTTTTAGTCTGTTGTTTCATTTAATGTATTCCCGAGGTTCTCTAGAATATAAGTTTCATGTATTAGAACCTACGGTGTTTTTTTATCAGATGTAAGGTATTAAGTCTCCCTCTTCTATGTACCTTATTGATTTTAAATTAATAAACAGGTTGGGGTCTGCCAAACCCCCCACCATCACAGGTGGGTATTCCTTGAAAAAAAAGAACACTGAAGCAAATTAAGATTGAAGAAGGACGTAGTCTAAAACGTTAGGATTCTTTGTTTTTTTAATTGTAGAGTCCAACAAGAAATATAATTACATTTTATCTATTATTTATCCAAGTTATAATTGGAAAATGTTTTAATAAATTTATTTAATAGAAATAATTTGATTTCATTTAAGATTTAGTATTTTTCTTAATCCAAGATAGTATAAATATCTGTCACATCTATCCAAAATAAAAAAAAAACATGATTGAAAAACATAAATCTTCAATTATGAAATCAAGAAGCAAGGCAAAAATCAACTAAGGGTATTTATTTTTCATTTTTTTCATCAATTATTTATGTAATTTAGTATTAATTTTGTAAAAAAAATCATCGAAAGGAAAAAAAATTCAATGAAGGTCATCCATTTCAAAACTATCAATTTTATGTTTTCTTCAGCACTAGTTTTTCTTTAGTATTTGATTGTTTTGCCCTTTAAATAAATAATCTACTATGATTTTTTTTATTTTAAAGGTCAATTCGAAAAACAATATATAATTTTGGTCCCCCCCAAACGAAATTCCTGGTTCCGCCCCTGCAAGCAGCATGAAAGGCAAGATGGGCATGTTTCAGTAAACTGCAAATAAATATTCTCAATTCATATTTTATAACTTACTGAGCAATATTTCCAATTCCAAGTTTAGAAGATACATATAGTAGGACATAAGAGAATGTGCATTGATGTTTTCTTAATTTTAAGAAATTACTCTAGAAACCACAAATGCTCACAGTGATGGTTCCTTGGTAAGAAACCGGGCCAACGCTCATTCTCATTTAATTTGCATCAAACGTTGGGGTTGCTGTTAGGCGGCCCTTTTTTTTGTCCCGGTCTTGGACACGTGCCAGCCTCCCACTGGCCCACGTATCCCACTAAAGGCTTTTTTTTAAAAAAATTTCCTTATTAATTTTTAAAAATATATCTGCTCAAGTTCTTTAAATATCTGTAGTAGTTTTATTTTTAAAAACCCTTTTTTGGGACAAATAAACTTTTCATTATTTTAACTCATCAAACATTTACACTGCTGCCTTTACTCATATAACAAACTTTAATCAAATTCTATCATAAGCTTTGCACATATCACTTTCAGCTTTGGTTTCAATCAAGCTCTGTACACTACACTCTTTATGATTTTACCTACCATATTTCCATCGTTGTTGCCCCTGAGAAACATATTTTGTTCCTTCTCTTCCAAATTCAATATATGGTTTCTGTTAAGGCCATCTTCAAGATCTTCACTCTCCCTCGTTTGCCTTTGCATTCTTCCATTAATCAATCCAATTCCATGTCCCACTGCTACAGCTCCCTGTCAATCTTCAGCCAAGTACGAATTTCACGCCAAATTCCTTTTGTTTCTGCAAAAGTAAACAGTAAGTGCTATATTGTTTTTGCCTCATTGCAGAATTCACATTTGTGGTCAAAATCTTTTGCCAAATCTTCTCAACCTATCCTTAGTCGTCATCCTTTTAAAACAGCTCAACTGCAACACGAATTTAGCCCTTGGTCTAGCGAGGTTTTCATACAGAAGTTTCCTCTAAGGCATCCTCACCTGATCTCCTTTGAGCTCATTGTACCCTTTTCTGATGCTAAACTTCACCGCCATTTTCTGCTCTTCCCAACTTCGGAGCTGCTGCACTTTATTCCTACATTTGTCCAGTCTTTTAAGTATCTATGGTGAATCACTCGGCAGCTGCATATTCATAATCGCCTTGCCTTTTATATGATAGGAACGTATTCATTGGATTCAAAGCCTATCTATTTTCCGACACAGACTCTAGTGTACCTAACATTCACTCCGCCAAACTCCACTCAACCAACGAGATCACGCCCACTCCTCCTCCTTTCTTCTTTCCGCATATCTTTTCCCAAGAAACCGGGGCCTTCTTCGGTATGATCTCATTTCCACACCACAAGTAGGATCTACAGATTGCTTCAATGTGTTTCAACATAGCCTTTGGAAGAGGAAAAACTGAAACCAATAATTCGCAACAGAGAAAATAACACTCATAATCAACTGTATTATGCATGCATAACTTAGGAGTTTCGCACTCAAATGTTTCACTCTCTCAACAATTCTATCAACTAAGGGTTGGCACATATACACAGTCAATTTTCTACTAGCCAAGGGAATGCCAAGGTACCTGAATGGGAGGTCTCCTTATTCAAACTCTGTCAATTACAGAATCTCCAGCTTGTTATCCTCTTGAACTCCACTAAAATATACTCTGCACTTTCCTTTACTGACTCTGAGGCCTGTATATTCTTTAAATGCACGGTAGGCTTCCATTAAAATTTTTTACTGAATCACAATCCCCTCTGAAAAATAATAATGCATTGTTCGCAAAACTCATATTCGTTATTGTAAAGTCTCGCATTTTGGGTGAAATTTGAAACTCGTTTCGCAGCCACTCTTTGTAAGCAGCACGACATATACTCTATCACAAGTACAAATAGTAGAGGTGAGATAGGGTCACCCTTCCTTAGTCCTTGCTTTGCTTGTAAATACCTTGTGGCTCTTCCATTAACATTGCACTAAAATGATACGGATATTACACAGCCCATGACCCAATCAACAAACCTGCCCGGTATACCAAGTGCTTCCATAATCTTCTGCAGAGCCTTCCAATGAACTGTATCATACATCTTTTGTAAATCTATTTGGATAGTGTATCTCGGTCCCCCACTTATCCTATTGTAGCCCCTTACCAATTCATAGGCTAATAATATGTGATCGTGCATGCATCGCCCTGGAACGAAGGCTGCCTGGTTCAAGTGCATTATTTCACCAATAACTCTGCTCAACATGTTAGTTAGCACTTTTGACAAGATTTTATATGCAATCGAACAACATGGTATAGGTCTAAAATCTCTTACCTTACATGATGTGGGATTCTTTGAAATGAGTGTGTTAATGGAAGAATTTTCTATCCAACTGTTGATGATCCTCTCCAGCCCAGTGTGCTCATAGACCTACAAGACAGGATGACTAAGGTCAGGCAGGCAGGCGCAGAGCCATGCCTGTTCCAAAACTCTAGTCAGCCTTGTATGTCATGTTAGAGGAAATCTTAAGTGAATAGTGTTGTGATAGTAGAATTCCCTGGTCTGGATATACTTTCTCTTGATTTATGCTTTTTGGGAGCTGATGGGCTTCCCCTGTGTGTCATGTCCATCAGCCAATTGTTACTTCCATTGAGGCCTCCTCTGGACTCCCTTGCTTAATTGGGCCAAGACTTTCTCTGGCTAGGCTTCGGGCCCGTACGTTATCAAGTCCCCCTGTCCCGAGACTCATCTGGAAATGCCAAGGCTGAGGCATTGGAATGAATTTCATTCACCAGGATCTCTCAGGAAGACACGTCTCAGGCAGCCTACCTACTCTCTGCTACTTGGCCGCTTTATCTCTTGGAGGGAAAACTAGCGATTTTCTAATTTTGAAACATCAAGGTTGTGTAGGAGTAGTTTTATTTGCTTTCTCTTTGGTGAACAGACTTTCTATTTCTTTTCTGCAGAGATGTCTATGGCCAACTTCTTGGGGGACCTGTCAAGGCTACCTCGTCAGGCTGCCAGCTCCCTCATTCAGCTTGTCAACAAGGATACCGATGGCATTGTGGACCAAAAGGTGGAGACCATTAAGGTGTCTGACATTGAATTCTATGACAAGGAGCCCTTCCAGAAGAAAGCTCACCGCTGCTCCAGGAGGAAGACCGAGAGGGCAAGCACCAACACGGGCATCAAGGTGATTCCTAAGAAGATCTCTGGGACCTCAGCTTCTCAGCCTATTGTTCAGCCTATGAATGTCACCATCATAGCCCTACCTATTTGGGTAGTCCCATTCTTGCCTCTGTTCACCCATGACTCTTCCTCTCAGGCTAACTCTGTGTTTGCTCCTCTACGCATTGCTGCAGTTCAGACCGAGTTTGTTTCCTTAGCCCTTCCTATTCCTCACTTTAATGCTTGGCTCTAGTAGAGCTCTCAGAACGTGGTTCAGTCTAACTCTCTCGCTAACAAATCTGCCTCACTTGTCCTGGAGGCATGCTCTTTATTCTTTTTTCTTGCTGTTGGTTTTTCTGGTTTCCTAATGCCGCTAGACTTATCATTTTTCTTGGCTTTTTTAGGTTCTCTGCACCACCTGATCAATGCATGAAGATCTTGACAAGGTGCAGGTTGAGAACAACGAGCTTAAGCATGAGCTTGCTCATGGGAGGTCATTGCAGTACCTCTCAAAGTTAATACTTTTAATCCCTAATGTTTCCTATCTACAATTAAGTAGATAATGGCAAGTTAGGGTCGTCCACGAGAAGAGGGATCTTTTCAAGTGTTTAAACATATATAGGAGAAAACATATTAGGCATCTACATACATAGATACATATAAAAGCATGTAAACAAGTGGGGGGTTGGTTGGTTTTTTATCCTAAGTTATCAAATTGAAATACAAAAACTAGCAAAGCAAGAGAACTATGCTAATCATGCAAAACAACTAAAGATACGATGTAAATGATAATTAACGGAGTCTTGGGGGAAATCGACTTCCACTTCCGAACTCCATATAGCCCATTGATTCATTCACTCATTAAATTACATTTATTGTCTATGGGGAATGTTATCACTTCTCATTCAAAGATCAACATTCATTCCTCCTTAAGAGTGGTTTGCAAATACAAACAACGACCATTTACAAACCTCATTGATGATCACCCTAGACAAACAACATCATAGGTGTATTTCATCAATGTCATTTCACCCAAAGAACCATAGGTTTGATAACAAAAAGCCTTCTACCAAAAAAAATAGTCATTTAACCAAACAAAGCATTTATTAGGTTAAACTTAGAACAAACAAAATTCAAGGGTTAACCTTTCTTTGCATCTATGTGACAAATAATAAAACAAACAAAATTAACATACTCATCTAGCTAGAATTACCACACATTATACACAAGAAGTTCTAAATCCGTGGTTTTGGATTTCCATATCAAATGAGTTAAGAAATTTGCAACTTTCATAACACTCTGACATTTCAATCTTACAAACATTCCATATACTCAAACAACCCATGGTATCAATGAGGTAAATCAAAACATTAATGGCATAATAAATGCTCTCCAATAAATGTTTATAAAGGAGCAAATATAGAATCTTACTACATAAGTTTGGAAGCTTCAATCAATTGCTTGCAAGAACTAGATTTAACCCTATTTTCTTTTCTTCTTGTTATGGTTAACACTTATCTTCACAATGATTCCTCTCATTTTTCAAGTCTTCAAGGTCTTCAAAAATGGTCTTCGATGGCCTCTGGTCTTCATGTCTTCCAAGAAAGTCTTCAAAGTCTTCGAAAATATGATCTTTAATGGCCTCTGATCTTCAAGCCTCTGTGTTCTTCCCTTGTCACGCAAAATCCACTTAGAAGAGGTAAAAGAGCGTAAAGTGACTATTACCCCTCCTAAGAGAATTTCAATGTAAAACACAAGCTCTTGATAATAAAAGAGCACAAAAGTGATCCAAAATAGTACTAAATTATGCACATAAAATGGACATATCAAACCTCCCCACACTTAAACCTTACTCGCCCTCGAGTAAGAAAAGATCCAAGCATACGAAGGAAATAACGTATCCACATCCTAACTACTGTTCCCCCAAGTCAATACCTCACAAACTCTCAAATCACACATCCTAATTTTAAGGTCAAATGAGAAGCTTCCCACAACCCCCATTCCTAAATCCACCCAAACCATATCAACTAATCAATTCATTGATATCCCTAAAACATATCCAAATCCCAAACTGACAATCCCAAATCCAATTATACAAGGTGAAGCTAAAGACATGTACAAGGTTCAAAACACATGCTTCACTTTATATCAATATATCAACCTAAAATGAAGTATATGAACAATCAAGAGTTTCATAACTTACTTCATCTTCTCCCACTAAATTTTCCACTCCCAATAGGTTCTCAAGATGTCAAGCTACTTGATCTATCTGTATGGCCACCACAACCTTATGACTCCAACGCCGAAAAATGAGTGAACACTTAACATCTTTCAATTCCTGTCATTTTCTCTCATTTTACCTAGGAGCCTTTTCGGGTTTTCATCCTAGCCACATGTTATGTTTTTTTCAGCTTACATCAAACCTTTTTCCACACATTTAGCCTCTCATTTTTGCCTAGGTCACCCTCTCGGGTTTTTTTACCAATCTGGGCCCCCAATGTTGCCTAAGATACCCTCTCAGGTTTTCAACTTAGTGGAATTACTTTTATTTATATTTTTTTCATTTTCTATTTTTTTTTCAAATTTTTCAAAAATTTTAATGTTTCTCCATTCCAAAAAGTAGCATAGTGCTTCCAAATTTTAAGGCTAAGAAAAGTATCAAAGCCAACATTATCCAAGTATATAAAAAGAAAATCATCCCAAAACAAAAGGGAAAAATATCCAAAATAAAACAAAAGAGTTATCCAAAAGTAGCAAGTCTTCAAAGTATCTTCAACCCCAATTACCTCAAAGTAGATACCCCTCCCCACACTTAGAACAGTACATTCCCCTCAATGTAGACAATAGGACCAAAACGTACAAAGAAAAGTATGGAAAAGGATATGGTGCTCACAAATCACTAATGTGAGAAAGAAGGGTCACCGCCAAAATAGTGTTGCTGATAACAAGCCAGCCAATCTGTGCTCCTCTGCCTCCTAGCTCTCCACCTCTCTGCTCTTGGATTGGGGCCTGAGACATTACCTACCCGGGACTGCATCTCATGGATGCGAGCTGATAGGTGATCAATCTCCTCATCCATGTCAATCAAGCTCTGGGAGACAAACACGGTGTGCTCCAGTATCATGTTGTCCTGGTGGTGGAATCCATCTAGCATGGTCTGCATCATCCGCTCATAGAAATCCAGTGAAGGCTGGGAGTAGTTAGGTGGCACATCGTCTTCCTGCATCGGCTTGGTTTTTTGTGGAGACTGCAGGGAGTACTGTTGTTGCTGTCGCTCAGAGAAAGGTAGGCTGCTATCATTGTGCTAGACAGGGGCTGGACCAAGGTCATGGAGCTCGTGCTGGAAGTTATCTTTGCACGAGGAGTCAGGTGAAATTTCCAAGTCTCTTATAGGTGTATCAAATTCCAGCTTTGTCTTATTGGGCTGAGGAAGTGCCATGAATGTGACCTTCCTAGTGCCATACAACCAGTGGAATAGCCTTATGGTCCAGGTGGCACTGAGCATCTCAAATAGAACCAAACTCTCAGCAGTGATGAGGTAGGAAGTGCGCCTCCCTAAGCCCTGATAGTCAGCCTGAGGAACCAATCCTAGGTACTCCGCTAAGAGGCCTATCATACCTCCAACCACGATCTTCCCCTTTAGCTTTCCTGCCACCTCTACGATCCTCTTCATCCATAACTCAGCCCATAACCCATATCCTGGTCCCTCACTCGTAAAGTGCCATAGAAAGTGAATGTCATTGTCTAGCATATTTGCCGGCTCCACCGAGCAAAGTACTGTGCCTGCCAACAGTTGGTGCACATAACAAAGTGCAAGGTGGATGATGACACTGCTCTTGTCATGGGAGTTCTTTGGCCTCATGTTGATGACATTCCAAAATTGCATGTCATCCTCGATCGATCGCTCCTGGGCCTATGGGTCCAACCTGGCCCGTATCCCTGCAGTGTCAAATCCAAACGCCTTCTCAATCTGCGAGATGGTCATTTGCCGAGATATATCATCCAAGTGGAAAGAAATATACATCTCACATGGTTGATCATCTCTCATGTTGCAGATCTTAACCATGGACAAGAACTATAGCATGTATCTCCGGTAAGAGGGTGCGCTCCTGCTCATGAATCCTTCCATCCCCCATTTGGCGAGGAGGCATCAGACAGGCTGGGTGAGCCCAAGAGTGTCTAGTGTGGGTACGTCTACAAAAATTGTCTCCTTGAGTTGACGACTCGCCAGGGCCTCCCACCTCTCAGCATAGGACCTGGTGATCCAGGTCACACCCATGTACCTATCCGGCGGGGGAGGTACAGGGCTCAATTTTGGAGCTGGTGGTGGAGGTGGAGGTGGAGCGGTGGAGCGGTGGAGCGGTGGTGCGCCCACCTCGGGGAGGAGCCCTGGGTCTCTTTGTAGGGGTTATATCTAACAACCACAACAAACAAGTCAAACGCACAGGAATATGTGTATATGCAATATTGCAAATTCATACTCAACCTTAAACTAGTTCATCATCATAAGCCAAATCAAGTTCAAGCCTACTAGTTCAAGTTCTACTCACAATTGCACATACAATCCATATTATGTCCCACATGCCATATTCTCAAGTCAATGAAGTCCTCACATAGTTAAAATTGAATATGCTATATCTCAAAATCACAGTCATGCCTAATTAGTTCAGCCACCATTAGTACATTCACAATGTCCGCATTCAAGTCCCATGGCTAAACAACCCTAAGGAAAATACCATTTCAAAGCACAATAACATTTTATGCAAATAACAACTAAGTCTCATCAAGGGCCAACATGCCTCATATCTAATATAAACCATAACCCATTCTCAACCAATGCAACACTAATAGTGCAATGCAAGCATAAGACCAATATGAGCAACTCAATACACTCAAAGTGATTATTGATGTTATCCTACATCCAACCAAGCCGCAACCATAAAACATTCACACAATCCCCATCAAATGAAATTACAAGCACAATACATTCCCAAAATCAATCAAGTTCCAACAATCTAATTTCCTAGGGCATCACACATAATCTACACAATATCCAATAAATAAAGTATACAATCATAATCACAATTCAAGTTCAATAAGGTGAAGAAATGTACCACTTAGATGCTTTGGAAGAAGAAAGGAGGGAGCCCACAATCAATTTGAAATTGAATTGCCCAAAGTCACAAAACCCCCAAATTCTAAGGTTTGTATTCTTCAAAATTTTATGGGGATTTTTGTGGGTGGAGATTGGGAAGAAGGGATGGGGGAATGGAGTGAGGGCGGTGAGGTGGTGAGTGGTAGCGAGGTGGTGCGCGGCAGTGAGGTGGAGGCTCAGTGGAGGAATGGAGAAGATTATTGTTTGTGGAAAAAAATTAATCTTCCCATTTTTTAAAATAGGGATGTAAGCCCATCGCGACTCGCGACGGGTTGGTCAAAGAATGCTAGAAGACACTATTTACATCGTGACTCGTGACCACTTCATCGTGAATCGTGAAAAGTGGAGCTCGAGAGCTTTATTTTCACACAAAATTCCTAATTTGGTCGCGACTCGCGATGGTCCATAGTGAATCATGACAAGGCCATCGTGGCTTGCGATGAGGCCATTGCAACTCGCGACGAGGCCATCGCAACTCGCAAGAGGTGGAGGCCGAGACCTCTATTTTTTAGCCAAAATCCCTAATTTGGTCGCGACTTACGGTGGTCCATCGCAACTCGCGATGAGGCCATTGCGACTCGCAAAAGGTTGAGGATGAAACCCAAAAATCTCACCAAAAATTACTGAGCCCGTCGCGACTCGCGACGATGTGGTCACGACTTGCGACGGACTACTAACCTGGTACTTAGAAAATTTTTCTAATTCCTCCTCTTGTCCAAGTCTTTCCTTCTTGACTCCAAGCATTTCTCCCTTCAAAATTCCAATGCCTTGGCTTCAAAATTTCTACAAAATTATGGAAAAACAATCCGTGAAAAGCACAATGCAAAACAATGAAACTAATGACAAAATCCAAAACCAAGCAACATCAATGGAAAGTTACGAATGACAATCCGGATGATCAAAACCAAGTTTATTTAACATTGTTGGAATGACTTACTCCCTTTTGTTGGAGTTAACTCACAAACCGGATTGAGGAGATCAACATCATCTCCCTTTTCCGGTACAAAATTCTTGTGGTAAGGTTTCAAACGTTATCTATTAACGTTGAATGTATTGGACTTAGCTCAATCTAGAATCTCCATCGTGCCATGCGGGAATACCTTAACCACCTAAAAATGACAAATCCATTGGGACCTTAACTTACCTAGGAATAGGCGAAGGCGGGATTGGAATAGGGTGACTTTTTGACCAACGTCAAATTCCTTCCTAATGATCATCTTGTCGTGCCACACCTTTGTCTTATTTTTATAGATTCCAGAATTCTCATAGGACTCCTTCTGAATCTCATCTAGTTCATCCAATTGTAACTTCCTATGCAAGCTGACCTCATCTATATCAAGATTGAATTCTTTGACCGCCCAGTAAGCCTAATTGTTGAATTTCCACAGGTAGGTCACAGGGTTTACCAAACACTGACCAGTATGATGACATATCGATTAGTGTCTTGTAAGCCGTCCTATATGCCCACAAGGCATCATTCAACCAAGAATCCCAATCCTTCCGGTTAGGGTTAACCATTTTTTGAAAGATGGACTTGATTTCCTGATTTGAAACTTTGGCTTGCCCATTGGTTTGTGGGTGATAGGCAGTAGATGTCTTGTGAATGACGCCATACTTCTTCAAGAGTGCCTCTATGGTCTGATTGCAAAAATGGGTGCCACGGTCACTAATCAAGGCTCGGGGTACCCTAAACCTAGAGAAGATGTTATCTTTCAGGATTTCTGCAACCATTTTAGAATCGTCAGTCCTAGTGGATTTTGCTTCAACCAACCTTAATGTCCCCATATTATATGGTTATATTAGAAGTTTTGGGACTCAATTTTGTACACTTTTGTGCTCTAGATGTGGCATTTTGCCTTTAAATTATCTAAGGAGAGTTAAAAGTAACTTTTACAATTTTATTACTTTTCTAGAGGATTTTGTATGACAAGGAAATTTGTTTGAAGACTTTGAAGAATACCTTTGAAGATTTGAAGACTTGTATTTGAGCTTTTGAAGATTTGAAGACTTGTATTTGAGCTTTTGAAGACTTGAAGAATTGAAGATAAGTGAAGTGAAGAGGAGGCCTTCAAACAAAAAGAAGAAAGAAATCAAGATGCTGAAATTGGGCTCGGTCGCGACTCGCGACGAACCTATTGCGAGTCGTGATAGACGTATGGTCAGGAACTTTCTTACTTTTTTGTACTATAAATTCTAAACCTTATCCTCTCCTCTTCACACCCTTCTTCTTCCTGTGATTTTTTTGGGTTCAAAACCCTAGTTTTTCTTTATTTATTTTCTTAGTTTTTGTAGGTTAATCATATCTTTAAATTATCTATATTAGTTTAATCTTGGGAGCAATTGATTGAAGTTTCCATATCTATGTAGTAAGAACCTCTATTTCACTCTATCTTGAAGCATATGTTATTTAGCATTCATGTGTTTTAATTTGATGTTTTACTTCATTTATATCATGGGCTGTTTGAGAATAGGAAGTGTTTGTATGATTGAAATGTTAGGGTGTTAGGAAAGTTGCAAATTTCTTAACTCATTTGGCATGAAAATCCAAGAACATGGACTTAGAACTTCTAGTGTATAATGTGTTGTAATTCTTGCTAGATAAGTATGTTAATGTGGATTGTTCTCATATTTATCCTATAGATGCAATATAAGGCTGAATCTTGAATGTGGTTTGTTCTAGGTTTAGCCTAATGAATGCTATGTTTGGTTAAATGGCTATATCTTTGATAGAAGGCTTGTTGTTATCAAATATATGGTCCTTCATGTATAATGTCATTGATGAAATACCTATATGGTGTGGTTTAGCTAAAGTCATTGTCAACAAGGTTTGCAAATGGTTGTTGTTTGTCTTTGAAAATTACTATTAAGAAGGAATGAATGTTGATCTTCATTGCCATTCCACATAGGTAACAAATGTGATATAATGAGTGAATGGTTCAATGATCTACATTAGATTTGGAAGTGGATATCAAATGCCACCAAGGTTTTGTCTTTTATAGGTTTAAACTCCTTTTTTTAGTTTGTTTGATGATTAGCATAGTTACTTGACTTTGCTTGTTATCTTGTCTTTTAATTTCATAAATTAGGAAAATCAACCAACCAAACACCCCCCCCCTATTTACTCATTTTTATATGTATATATATTTTTACTTCTAGCATAATATTAACCTTATATGTATAAGCGCTTAAGAAAATTCCTCTTTCGTGGACGACCCCAATTTTCCACCATCTACTTATTATAGTTAGTAAGTATTTAGGGCTTGTAAATATTAACTTTGAGAGGTACGGTGATGACCTCCCAAATCTTGGCACACCTGCCGGGGAAGAGGCATTTATTTTTAAGTGTTTAGGTGTATTTGCTTACATATTCGCTAGTTGTTTTTATTTTCCGCTCCTTGGTGGTTGTTTTTGTTCGGGGTGGGTATTGCTTGAGTTCTTGGTGAATTTTTATTGAGAATCCTTGCAATATGATTTTGGACTTCTGAAAAAGAAAAAAAATGGAGCGTCTCACCTTGAGGGAACTCATGATAAGAAGAGAGTCTCAACAAGCAAGATTTTGTAGGATGTGTCATTCTGACCATCCTACCGAGTCTTACTATTTGTTGTAGGAAGAGCACTATGGGGGGGAAGGAACCTTTGGTTTCCAAAACCAAGGGTATTTTGAAGAGAGCTACCAAGAGGTAGGAGATGTTATTTTTCAATGGCCAATAGCTCAGGAATGGTATCCATACCATAATTCTTACATTCTGGAATGGAGTGGTAATTTGGATTGGTGGTATGAGAATGAGTCGGAATACCAACAATACGAGCAAAATAGTTGGCCATCACCACCTTATACCATACCCCAAAACCAAGCCCAACAAGGTAGTTCAAGTTTGACACGTGAGGAAGTCATGAATACAATAGCAAATTTGAACAACTTTACTAGTGAGGAGCCGGACACTCGGCTCTCCTCTAGTGCTGAGGCTATTGAGGGGTATGCGAGGAGTATATTAGAAGTGTTGGTCCAAATGGAAGCTCGTGATTTCAAAAATACACCATCCCAAATTGAACACGAGGATTCGGTGAGTGAGGTCACCGTAGGAAATGAGCTTGAGTTTGAAGGGGATGAGGAGTTGGTTGTTGAGGATGAAAAAATATAGGAAGGGGTGATTGTGCTACATTCATTAGCATCATCACCCCTTCTCCCACCTAGTGAACTAACTCCACCATTTTTGGAAGTTTTGAGGGAGACAAGAGAGGAGCCAAAAGACTATCCCAAGACTCCTAACCACCCAACTCCCTTTAAACTATCTCCACCCCAACAAGACTTTCCTCTTGAAAGTTTTGTACCCACTTCTCTACTTTTGGATACTCATAGTCAAGGGGTTCAAGCCTTCACCATATGGATAACATTAGGGTCGTGCCGATGACCTTAAATATATGGATTTTTGTTGTACCAATGACGTAAATAAATTTGGACTTTATTTTGGTTTTTGTTGTTTAGTTTTTGTTATTTTGTCTTTTTCTTTTTACGATGTGTTTTTCTGTGATTTTTTAGCAAAGTGAAGTGCATTGCATTGGAGGATATGAAGGAATGATATCAATGAGCAAGTGAAGAAATCCTGGAAAGTTGGTAAGAAAAGAAAAAAATTCTTTCTAAATGCTGGGATACCTTGTCATCGCGAGTCGCGATAGATACGTCGCGAGTCGTGACGAACAGGGGAGTAAAAATGAACTCCCAACATCATCTTTTCGTGAGTCATGACGTGGCCATTGCGAGTCGCAACGCATCCATCGTGAGTTGCGATAGGGCCATTACGAGTCGCAGCCGAATCAAAAAATTTCTGAAAGAATTGAGCTCACAGCCCAAAGATATCGCGAGTCACGATGTCTTGATCGCGAGTCACGATGATGCATTATGAGTCGTAACCAGTTCTGTCGTGAGTCGCGATGGAAAAACCAACTTTTCAACTATGCTTAAACACTACATAATCATTCCTTCTTCTCCACCAAATACTCCCAAGAACCACCACACCTCTACTCATTCCTCCACCATCTTACATATATTGACATATGAAAATTCTTGCATCTTTATAGTATCTTTGTTGATTGTAGCATGCCGACTACATCATTGTGACTATAATTGCTATTTCTATAATGATGCTTGGATATGAGTCAATATATGTTGGATAATTTTATTGGACAATCTTATATTGGTGATTGCATGATGGATTGGTTGTTCTTTGAGAATACTATGGTTATTAACTCTTGATGCTAAACCTAGTATTACAAATCCTTATGTACTTGTCAGTTTGATGTTGTTCTCCGTGGTGTTAGTCTTGATCAAACGGTGCCAAGGAGACAACGTTTTGCTCGAGGAGTGAGTTCCTCTACGGCACTTTTGCTCCCCCTTCCGGCTTTGAAACCAATTTTGGGACCAAATTTATACAAATACATGGGCTTGCGCCGTATCACCGGCGACTATGTGGAGAAATGGGTGTCACTCTACCTCTTACCTCGAGTTTTATTGTTCTTTCCTTACATGTTTACATAGAGGGCAATGTAATGTTTTAAGTATGGGGAGGGGTTGGAGGACTCAATGCATGCTAGCTTGATTTGGAATGTTTTTTGGTAATTTTGATTGGAAAAATATGAGAAAAAGGGAGAAAAAATTGAAAATTTTAAAAAATAAATAGTAAATGAAAAAGGAAACCCGCTAAGTTGAAAACCCGAGAGGGTAATTTAGGCAACATTGGGGGCCTGGATAGGTCGAAAACCCGAAAGGGCAACCTAGGCAAAAATGAGAGGCTAAATGTGCGGAAAAAGGTGAGATCTGAGCCAAAGAAACATGATGTGTGGCTAGGATGAAAACCCGAAAGGGCTCCTAGGTAAAATGAGAGGAAGAGAGAAAAAAGGAAAATGCTATGATTTCACTCATTTGCCAGCGTTTGAGTCATAAGGTTGCGATTTTCATATGGATGGATCGAGTAGCTCAATATCTTGATACCTCTTGGGATTAGGTAACTTAGCGGGTTAAAAAACAAAGTATGGTTATGAAATTCTTGATTCATTTATACTTTGTTTTGGTTGATATATTGGCATGGGGTGAAGTATGTATTGGAACTCCTATATGGTTTTGACTTCATTTTGTGTCATTGGATTTTGGTTGATATATTGGTATGAAGTGAAGTATGTGCTTCAACCTTTCCTATGGTTTTAACGTCATTTTGTATCATTGAACTTTGAGAATATCAATTCGGGACTTTGAATTGATAAGTGGTAGGTTTGGTAAGATTTAGGAATTGGGGTTGTGTGTGTGGAAAATTCTCATTTGAGCTTTGATTTTGGGATTTATGATATTGAGAGTTTTTGTAGAGCTTTTGATTGGGGGAATATTAGTAAGGATGTGGACATGTGAATTCCTTTGTGTGCTTGAATCTTTTCTTACTCGAGGGCGAGTAAGGTTTAAGTGCGGGGAGGTTTGATGTGCCCATTTTATATGGTTATATTAGGACTTTTGGGACTCATTTTTGTACTCTTTTGTGCTCTACATGTGGCATTTTGTCTTGAAATTCTCTAAGGAGAATTAAAAGTGAATTTTACGCTATTATTACTTTTCTAGAGGATTTTGTGTGACAAGACAATTTTTTTCAAGACTTTGAAGAATACCTTTGAAGATTTGAAGACTTGTATTTGAGCTTTTGAATACTTGAAGAATTGAAGATAAGTGAAGTGAAGAGGAGGACTTGAAACAAAAAGAAGAAATAAATCAAGATGCTGAAATTGGGCTCGGTCGTGACTCACGACGAACCCGTCGCGAGTCACGATGGACGTATGGCCAGGAACTTTCTTACTTTTTTGTACCATAAATACTAAAACTTATCCTCTCCTCTTCACACCCTTCTTCTTCCTGTGATTTTTCTGGTTTCAAAACCCTAGTTTTTCTTTCTTTCTTTTCTTAGTTTTTGTAGATTAATCATGTCTTTTAATTATCTATGTTAGTCTAATCTTGGGAGCAATTGATTGAAGCTTCCATATCTATGTAGTAAGAACCTCTATTTCACTTTATCTTGAAGCATATGTTATTTAGCATTCATGTGTTTTAATGTGATGTTTTACTTCATTTATATCATGGGCTGTTTGAGAATAGGAAGTGTTTGTATGATTGAAATGTTAGGGTGTTAGGAAAGTTGCAAATTTCTTAACTCATTTGGCAAGAAAATCCAAGAACATGGACTTAGAACTTATAGTGTATAATGTATTGTAATTCTTACTAGATAAGTATGTTAATGTGGATTGTTCTCATATTTATCCTATAGATGCAATATAAGGTTGAATCTTGAAAGTGGTTTGTTCTAGGTTTAGCCTAATTCATGCTATGTTTGGTTAAATGGCTATATCTTTGGTAGAAGGCTTGTTGTTATCAAATCTATGGTCCTTCGTGTATAATGCCGTTGATGAAATACCTCTATGGTGTGGGTTTCCTAGAGTGATTGTCAATGAGTTTTGCAAATGGTCGTTGTTTTTCTTTGCAAATTACTATTAAGAAGGAATGAATGTTAATCTTCCGTTGGCATTCCACATAGGTAACAAATGTGATAGAATGAGTGAATGGTTCAATGATCTACATTTGGTTTGGAAGTGGATATCAATTGCCACCAAGGTTTTGTCTTTTGTAGTTTTAAACCCCTTTTTCTTAGTTTGTTTGATGATTAACATAGTTACTTGACTTTGCTAGTTATCTTATCTTTTAATTTCATAACTTAGGAAAATCAACCAACCAACCCCCCCCCCCTCATTTTCTCGCTTTTATATGTATATATATTTTTACATCTAGCATATATTAACCTCATATGTTTAAACGCTTAAGAAAATCCCTCTTCCTCCTGGATGACCCCAATTTGCCACTATCTACTTAGTTGTCGTTAGTAATCATTTAGGGCTTATAAATATTAACTTTGAGAGTTACGACGACGACCGGCCACACTTCAATACATAATCAATAGCAAGAAGAATATATGTAAAGCCATAAGAACTAGGGAATGGTCCCATGAAGTCAATACCCCAAACATCAAAGATTTCACAATATAGCATAGATTTTTGGGGCATCTCATTTCTAGATGAGATATTTCCTACTCTTTGGCACTTGTCACAAGCCTTGCAAAATATGTGTGCATGCTTATTCAAAGTAGGCCAATAAAAATCACTTTCCAAAACTTTCCTAGCAGTCCTTTTAGCTCCAAAATGACCGCCGCATGCATGAGAATGGAAAAAAGTGAGAATTTAATGCACTTCATTATCGAGGATGCATCTCCTAACAATTTGTTTTACACAATGTTTCCACAAAAAGGGATCATCCCACACATAATATTTAGCATCACTCTTTAGCTTATCTTTCTGTTCTTTAGAAAAGTGAGGAGGAAATTTACCAGAGACAAGAAAGTTCACAATGTCGACATACCATGGTTGGAGGTCCCTGATAGCAAACAATTTTTCATCGGGGAACTCCTCTCGTAGTTGCTACTTCATTAACAGATATACCTCACTATCTTGGCAGGGTGCCAACCGGCTCAGGTGATCAGCCATGAGGTTCTCCGCACCTTTCTTGTCTCACACCTCTAACTCAAATTCACTCAGGCAGGATCCACCTAATCAATCTTGGCTTGGCTTCTTTCTTCGTCATTAAATGACAAAGCGCTGCATGGTCAGTGTACACAAAAACTTTTGTACCAAGCAAGTAAGATCAAAATTTTTCCAAAGAAAATACCACTACCAATAACTCCTTTTCGGTGGTGGAATAGTTTCTTTGGGCTTTATTGAGAGACATGGATGCATAGTAGATGGCGTGAGGCACTCTCCCCACCCTTTGACCAAGCACCGCTCCAATGGCGTAATCACTAGCATTGCGCATAATCTCAAAAGGCAACGACCAATTCAAGGGTTGTATAATAGGGGCCAAAACTAACCTTCCTTTCAATGTATTGAAGGCCCCTTTACAACCCTCATCCATCACAAATTCCACCTATTTTTGTAAAAACTTGCATAAAGGAGATGCTATCTTCGAGAAGTCCTTGATGAACCGGCGATAGAATCCTGCATGGCCGAGAAAAGAGCGCACATCGCGCACATTAGTAGGATAAGGCAAAGTTTGAATTGTGTGTATCTTTTCCTTGTCAACCTCAATACCCTTAGAGGAGACAACATGGCCTAAGACAATACCTTGCTCTACCGTAAAATGACACTTCTCATAATTGAACACAAGATTAGTATCAATGCAAAGTTTAAGAACTTGTGCCAAATTTTCCAAACAGTTGTCAAAAGAATTACCATAAATAGTGAAATCATCATGAATACCTCGACAAAGTTTTCAACAAATTCTGAGAAAATGCTTACCATACACCTTTGGAAAGTTGCAGGAGCGTTACATAACCCGAAACGCATACGCCAGTAGGCAAACGTACCAAAGGGGCACGTGAAGGTGGTCTTTTATTGGTCTTCCAGGGCGATAGCCACTTGAAAATACCCTGAGTACCCATCTAAAAATAAATAGAAAGGGTGGCTTGCTAACCTCTCGAGCATTTGATCAATGAATGGCAACGGAAAGTGGTCCTTCCGGGTCTCCGCATTTAGCCTCCAATAGTCAATACAAACGCGCCACCCATTTTGAACTCGAGTGGGTACCATTTCACCCTTCCCATTTTTGACTACCATCACCCCACTCTTCTAGGGTACCACTTGAGTTGGACACACCCACTTGCTATCCAAGATTGGATAGATCATCCCCGCTTGGAGTAACTTGAGGATTTCCGCCTTTACCACCTCCATCATAGGCGGGTTTAAATGGCATTGGGGTTGTTGTATGAGTCTTGCATCTTCTTCCAACAAAATTCTACGCATGCAAGTGGATAGACTTATGCCTTTGATGTCGGCAATAGTCCATCCAATTGCTTCCTTGTTCTCCCATACCACTACCATCAACTTTTCTTCTTGCTCCTTGGTGAGATTGCTTGAAATGATAACCGGAAGCGTCTCCCCTTTCCCAAGAAATGCATACTTGAGGTCACTTGGCAAAGTTTTAAGCTTAATCACCGGAGCTTTCACAAGTGATGGGAGGAATTCCGGTTCTTCGGGTTCCTCTAAGACTAGAGGGTTGGGACTTTGCACCACTTCCTCAAGAATTCGTAACTCCTCAATGCTTTCCTTCAAGTTAGTACTCATGGAATACACAAGACATGAATTTTCAACATCATTTTCCAAAGCAACTAACAGGGAATCATCACCACTCAATTCAAAAACATCTTGCATAACATTTTCAACAAAATCAATAGCATGGCAAGAATACTCTTTAAGAAGATACTTCATAGAGTCATTTATGCTAAACTCTACTTTAATCCCATCGAATTCCATGGTGAGAGTACCATTATACACATCAATGATGGTCCTAGAGGTTTTCAAAAATGGCCTCCCCAACAAGATGGGGGCAGCATGTTTATCATGTTCCAAGTCTGGGACATAAAAATCCCCAGGGAATGTTAATGAATCCACCCTAACCAACACATCCTCGATGATACCCTTTGGGTACACACTAGAATGATTGGCTAGTTGGATCACCACCCTGGTTTTGTGCAAAGTACCAAGATTGAGGCTTTCATACAAAGAGTAAGGAATCACATTTATTGATGCACCTAAGTCAAGCATTGCTTATTCAAAATGTGTATTTCCTATCATGCTAGGGATTGTGAACATGCTGTGATCACTACATTTAGGGGGTAACTCCATTTGGCACAAAGAAGAGACATGTTCACTTCTCCCATTTTTAAGCTTGTTCTTCGTTCTTTGTTTCCTATTTACTACACATAATTCCTTTAAAATTTTTGCATATCTAGGAATTTTTTAAATCGAATTCAAAAGAGGGATATTTACCTCACACCTATGAAAGACTTCGTAGATGTCCTTGTTGGATTCCTTCCTCCGTTTGTTTTTTAGAGCTTCCAAGAACGGTGGCTCCGATATGGAGGAATCTCCACTACTCTTGCCTTATTGTGAGGGGGGATGAAGGTTTAGAAATGGAGGTTGATTTCTCAACATTGATCTCCTCTTCCTTCTCCTTTCCCTTCCTTGCTTGCTCTTTGGTCTCCTCCTCTGTTCTCTTCTTTCACTTCTTTCTCAAGCATTTCAAGCTTCCTAGGTTTGTCCTCAAAAACTTCACCAACCATGGGAGAGCCAACCATTTTACCACTTCTCAAAGTGATAGCAGTTGCATTTTATCGAGGGTTAATCTCTAGTTAGGAGGGTACCTTACCCTCTTCCCGGGCTTCCATCCAATTCACCACTTGAGCTATTTGGCTTACTTGAGTTTCCAAGTTCATGATACTTTCCTTGGCTTCATCTTGGAATTTCTCACTTTTCTCCGCACATATGACCAACCGGTGAATGGGTTGAATCACCTCATCCTTTGTTAGCCCCGAGCTCTCCCCTTGGTCTCGGAGTTTGTCTTGGAGCCTTTGAAATTGTTGTTAAGGTGGCCTATATTGTTGTTGAGGAGGCCGATATGGTTGAGTGTTTTGGATTCCTTGAGGGTTTCCATACCGGAGGTATGGGTTATCATGGTTTCCAAAATTGTACGGCCGGTTTTGGTAGCCTTGATAACCTTGGTAGCCTTGCCCACCTTGATGTACTTGGTAGCCTTGATTTCCTTGATATCTCATGGCACTCACCTCCTCAACATAGTCCTCTTTCACATGATTTAACGTGTGGCACATTTACGGGCTTTGTCATCAAAGATTTCCCCATAGATGCAAGGGTCAAGACTTGATCCTCAAGCTTCCCACTATTTGAAGAGTCACTTGTGGGCGATGGATTTCACCTTCTCAAATTGTCCCTTGAGCTAAAGTTTGTCGATTATTCCGCTAGCTCCTCATATAATTTCATTGCTTTGGATGAAGTTTTGTTCACAAGAGTGCCACCACAAGAACTTCTTACCAACCCTTTATCCTCATCAAGAAGGCCATTGTAGAAGTAATAAACCAAATCCCCCTCTGAATAACTGTGGTAAGGGCAACTTGCGAGAAGCTTCTTGAACCTCTCTCAAAAATCAAAGAGAGATTCTTCATGCCATTGGAGGATGTTTCTTATGTCATTCTTCAAGGTGGCGGACCTCGAGGCCGGGAAGTATTTGGCTAGAAACTTTGTTTTCATATCGAGCCAACTCTTGATGCTCTTGGGCGGTAGGTAGTGGAGCCAATCTATTGCACCATCCCTTAGTGTGAATGGGAATGCCTTCAACTTATAGAAATCTTCATCCACTCCATGGGGAACCATACCACCACACAAGAAGTGAAATTCAGTGAGGTGTTTGTTGGCATTCTCCCCTTGCCTACCAAGGAAGATGGGTAGCATGTTGATGAACCCGGTCTTTAGCTCAAAGTGCCCGTTCGGTCCAACACGGGATATTCAATGCACATTGGTTGTTGATCGAGGTTGGGGCCATGATGTCTCTTAAAAATTCTTGCTTCAAAGGAATCCCCCTTTGGTGAAGAGGAGGAGCTCGCCCTTGGAGAGGAGGATGTTGAGGTCCCCCTCCCGGATGCTCATCTTCGTGCTCAAGTTTATGTTCCATAGTGAAAGAGGTATCCAAAAAATGGTCACTAGGAGGGGTGTTATTCACACTTTCCAAAGAAATCCTCCTAGCCCATCTCAAATTCAACTTTAACTCGGGGTCGTAGTGTAGGGGTTCTTGTGAAGAGGATCGCGTACGAACCATACACCAAGAACTCAGATAATACGTCTCTAAGCCAAGTGAAAATGGAAAATCAACTGAGAAATCAAAATAAAAGCAGACTAAAAAATATTTACAATTAGCATATAATCACAGATAATATGCCAAAACACTTATAATTTGAACGCCTCTTCCCCTGCAGCGGCGCCAAAATTTGGGAGGTCGTCATCGTACCTCTCAAAGTTAATACTTTCGAGCCCTAATGCTTCCTATCTACAATTAAGTAGATAATGGCAAGTCGGGGCATCCATGAGAAGAGGGGTCTTTTCAAGTGTTTAAACATATATAGGAGAAAACATCTAGGCATATACAAACATAGATACATATAGAAGCATGTAAACAATGGGGGTTGGTTTTTTATCCTAAGTTATCTAATTGAAACAAAAACAACTAGAAAAGCAAGAGAACTATGCTAATCATTCAATACAGCTAAAGATACAATGTAAATGATAATTAATGGAGCCTTGGGGGCAATCGACTTTCACTTCCAAACTCCATATATCTCATTGATTCATTCACTCATTCAATTACATTTATTGTCTATAGGGAATGTTATCACTTCTCATTCAAATATCAACATTCATTCCTTCTTAAGGGTAGTTTGTAAAGACAAACAACGACCATTTGCAAACCTCATTGATGATCACCCTAGACAAACAACGTCATAGGGGTATTTCATCAATGGTATTTCACCCAAAGGACCATAGGTTTGATAACAATAAACCTTTTACCAAAGACATAGTCATTTAACCAAACAAAGCATTTATTAGGTTAAACTTAGAACAAACAACATTCAAGTTTCAACCTTGCTTTACATCTATGTGATATATATGAAAACAAACCACATTAACATACTCATCTAGCAAGAATTACCACACATTATACACAAGAAGTTCTAAATCCATGCTTTTGGATTTCCATATCAAATGAGTTAAGAAATTTGCAACTTTCCTAACACTCTAACATTTAATATACTCAAACAACCCATGGTATAAATGAGGTAAAACACAACATTAATGGCATAATAAATGCTCTCCAATAAATGTTCATAAATGAGAAAATATAGAATCTTACTACATAAGTTTGGAAGCTTCAATCAATTGCTCCCAAGAACTAGATTTAGCTACAAGAGTTCATACTAATTAATTCTAAAAAACCAAACATAATGCAAGAGAATTCAATGATGAAAATGAAAGAAAATAGGGTTAAGAACAGTACCAAAAACACAGAAGAAGAATATATGAATGAGAGGAAAGAGAGTGCTATTTATAGTACAAAAATAATAAGGTTAGATTCTGCCCACCCGTTGGTCGCGACTCGCGATGGGTTTGTCGCGACTTGCGATGAGTGCTAGAATCTAACCCTATTTTCTTTTCTTCTTGTTGTGGTAAATACTTATCTTCACAATGATTCCTCTCATTTTTCAAGTCTTCAAGGTCTTCAACAATGGTCTTCGATGGCCTCCGTTCTTCATGTCTTTGAAGCAAGTCTTCAAAGTCTTCGAAAATGTGATCTATAATGGCCTCTGGTCTTTAAGCCTCCATGCTCTTCCCTTGTCATGAAAAATCTACTTAGAAGAGGTAAAAGAAAGTTAAGTTACTCTTACCCCTCCTAAGAGAAATTCAAGGTAAAACACAAGTTCTTGATAACAAAAGAGCCCAAAAGTGATCTAAGACAGTACCAAATTATGCACATAAAATGGACATATCAGCTTCCCTAAAGGCTAAAGCCCAGTGTGTCATTAAGGTGGAGCAAGATCTTGAGTTAGGGAGAGGAGTCACTGGCTCTCTACAGACTTCCCTGGCCCGTGCCGAGGCCAAGATTGCTGAGGTGGATGCCTTCATCAAATGGGCCTTCACACATGATTTCTTAAGCCTCTGCTCTCACATTGTGTGGAGTACTAAGGCCTCTGAGATGCTGAGTGATGCCCTGATGAAGGCTATTATATTTTACTCCCAGAATGAGGACGATGAGGAGAAGCTGCGGGCTGGGTTTGGTGGTACTTTTGTTCCTTTTTGTGGATGGCTTTACTGAGTTCTTTACCAAGCTGAACCCTACCATGACGCTGGCTGAGCTAGATAGCTGGGATCCAGACAATGATTCTGCTGAGCTGGACGTGCACTCTGCTAGTGTACGTCATTAGGCCATCGATTATGGGAAGGTCGCAGGGGTTGAGGCTCAATCTACTGGTGGTTCCAATGGCGAGGCAATCCTAAAGGGTAAGGTTCAGACTGCAATTAGGGGCTGGACTAATGATACTGCTAAGCCTTAAAGGCTTTGTAATTTGAATTTTTTTTATTTTGCTGGTAATGTATTCCCCTGCTAAGGGATGAGATAATATATTGCTTGTTTTTTTGGGGGGTGTGTATTCTCCTAGTTGAACTTAAACTTGTGGGTATGTGGTGCTCTTTCCCCCATTTGTAGTTGCAAATTTAATGCTTTCTTTCATATTTTCTTCTAATATTTTCCTGCACTTGGTGTGTTTTCTTGTTTTACCTGACTGTTCTTCATAAACTTTGTGCTTGACTCATTTTTTATTATTTTTCTTTCCCCTTGGCCAAAGCTTTCATTTAACGTCTGCTGGGATTCATCTTCCAATGGTTATGTTCATATCAAAATCCTTGTTTTCTCTTAGTGGCTATAGTTATGGCTTCGCTATATATTCCTTCCCACTTTTTTATTATTTGAACTTAGCCCGCACTCTTACTGGTTATGGGTGTCGGGATTTTGCCTTTTCTTTGACGGTTATGGTTGTGGTTGGAGTTCATTTATTTTACTCGTTTAAACCTAGCCTACAATTTTTCCTACATGTTGGAGCCAGGATTACAACTTTAGCCTAGGTTGGCGCGCTATTGCAACTTTAGCCTTGGTCGGCTTGTTACTCGATGGCTATGGTTGTGGCCAAAGTTTATTTCTTTTGCATGTCTAGACCTGGCCTGCAATTTTCCTAGTGGTTGGAGCCAGGATTGCAACTTTAGCCTGGGTGGCTCGTTACTCGGTGGCTATGGATATGGCCAAAGTTTATTTCTTTTGCATGTATGGACCTGGCCAGCAATTTTTCCTGGCTGTTGGAACCAGGATTGCAACTTTAGCCAAGGTCAGCTCATTACTCGATGGCTATAGTTGTAGTCGGTGTTTATTTCTCTTTCCTGTTTAAACCTAGCCTGCAATTTTCCTAGCTATTGGAGCCAGGATTACAACTTTAGCCTAGGTCAGCTCGTTACTCAATGGCTATGGTTATGGCCGAAGTTTATTTCTTTTGCATGTCTGAACCTAGCTTTCAATTTTCCTGGCTATTGGAGCCAGGATTGCAACTATAGCCTAGGTTGGTTCATTACTCGACGACTATGGTTGTGGTGGGAATTTATTTCTTTTGCATGTCTGGACCTGACCTACAATTTTCCTGGTTGTTGGAGCCATGATTGCAATTTTAGCCTAGTTCGGGCTAATTTTACACATTCTCTCTGCCATTTTCTCCCCTGCACTCAAAGTCCGCAGAACGGCAAAAAAGGACCAATGCCACTTTTGGGCTTACGAAAGACTTGATCCTCTCAGGAATCCCACCTAGCCTATCTGCAAAATCACACTGTCTAGGTGCAGGTGCACAATACATAATCATACTTTATAGCTACTTAGGCATAGTACCTTCTCAGATGGGCAATGTTCCATGTACGGGGGATTGGCCTGCCATATAGCGTTTCCAGCTCATAAGCTCCCTTACCCATCACTTTGACCACCTTGTATGGGCCTTCCCATTCTACATCTAGCTTCCTTTATCCCTGGACTCTACTTTCTTCATTCCTCCTTAACGCAAGGTCTCCCACTTTCAAGGATCAGGGCCTGACCTTGCTGTCATACTGCTGCTCCATCCAGGACTTGTACGCAGCTTCTTTCAGCAATACTTTCTCCCTGACTTCATCTAGATTGGATGACCAAGGTTATATCACTCGGGAAAATGGAATCGACAATTGATTTGGGGGAGAAAATTGAACTACTCACTTTGGATGACCAAGATAATTTTAAGAGTATCAAGATAGGAAAAAATTTCCCACCACTAGAAAAGGAGAAAGTCATACAAATCCTACGAAGTCATAGGGATGCATTTTCTTGGAGCATCCAGAACATGAGAGGGGTTGACCCAAGCATCGCTACCCACTCCTTGAACATTAGTAACTCGGTTAAGACGGTCAAATAGAAGCAGCGTAGCTTCACTGGTGATAGGCATAAAACAATTGAAGCAGAAGTCACAACCTTGCTTCAGGCAGGTATATTGATGGAGGTTATTTATCTGAAATGGTTAGCGAACCCAGTAATGGTAAAAACGTCAGATACAGGATGACGAATGTGTATATATTTCACTGACATAAATAGGGCGTGTCCAAAGGATTGCTACCCTTTGCCCAAAATTGATCAGCTAGTCGATGCAATTTTGGGCCACGAAGTTCTAGTCTTTTTGGACGTGTATAAGGGATACCACCAAATACTGATGGATCTAGAAGATGCTGAAAAGATGGCATTTATAACAATCTTTGGAACATTCTGCTACGTGAAAATGCCTTTTGGGCTTCAAATGCAGGAGAAACATATCAAAGAGTGGTCCATAGTGCATTTTACAAGCCAATAGGGTGGAATGTGGAAGCGTATGTTGATGATATAGTTAGAAAATAGGTGATTTTTCCACAAATTTGAAAGAAACTCTAGATACATTATGCAACATTGGGATGAAGCTCAATCCCAAGAAATGTGTCATTGGAGTAGGTGTGGGAAAATTTTTTGGCTACAAGGTATCCTCTAAAGGGATTGAAGCTAACCCAGAGAAAATCTAGGCTATAGTAAATTTTCCCCAGCCACAAAAAGTTAAAAAGGTGCAGCTATTAATGGGATCGTTGGTAGCACTCAGTAGGTTCATTTCAAAGGCGGCTAAAAAACACTTCCCACTCTTTGAAGTCATGAAGAAAGTCAAAAATTTTAGCTGGAACGAGGAGTGTCAAAAGGCATACAAATTATTAAAAGAGTAGCTTCAAACGTTACCAACATTGAAGTGGCCAGTCTTTGGGGAAACCTTTTATTTGTACTTGGAAGTTTTGCATAACATAGTGAGTTCAGTTCTTGTGCGCCAAGAAGGGCAAAAGCAAGTGCCCGTCTACTACATCAGTAGAATATTACAAAGTACGGAAAAGGGCGTACTTGCAAGTTGAAAAGTTAACTCTAACTTTGGTATACTCAGCAAGAAGGTTGCGAACCTATTTCCATGGTCATCGGATCATTTTCTATACGGATTTCCCAATCAAGAACATCCTGACGAAACCTGAAGTGTCTGGTAGAATGACCAAATGGGCTCTCAAACTAGGACAACATGAGATCCAATTCAAGTTAAGGACAACAATCAAGGTATAGGCCTTAGCGTATTTCATTACGGAGATAATGAGTGAAGATGCACAAGACGTGAACATGCATAACAATCTTATAGTCGATAAAGGAAAATCGAAGTGGGCAAATTTTTGTTGAAGTTTTTTGTAGATAGAGAGTACAACAAGGAAGGGTACGATGCAGGATTACTGCTAATTGACCCAGAAGATGGGGAGCACGGATATTCACTCAATTTTTACTTCCCACTTATGAACAATGAAGCAGAGTATGAGGCATTAATATGTGGTTTGGACCTTATGATCAGAATGAAGGTCAAAGTGTTCGAGGATTCTGCGACTCCCAAATAGTAGTCCAACAAGTGAAAGGCGACTACAAAGTGAGAGAAGAACATCTGGAAAAATACTTAAAAAGGGTTCGATAGCTCATTACCTAGCTTGAGTACTTTTGACATCCAGTACGTGCCCAGATCTGAAAACATAAAAGCAGGTGCGTTAAGAAAGTTGGCAACTGCTAGGTTCGATTCATTGATCAAACACAGAGATGTATGAGTGGAAGTCATTCCAGTTAAAAGCACGGTGATCACAACTATGTCATCAGTCCACACAGAAGAATTAAACTGGATGACACCACTAATAGAGGACCTCACAAAAGGAAAGTATCCAATAGGTAACATATAAGCTAGGAAGTTGGAGCTGCAATCTCACAACTTCATCTATGAAGGAGGAGTCTTATACAAGAAAGGCTTTCTATCTCCATGGATAAAATGTGTATGACCAACACAAGCACTAGAAATTCTAAGATAAGTACATGAAGGCTTGTGTGGAACGCACCAGGAAGCTAGAACGATGGCAAGGAAGATCATCTGAGTAGGATACTACTGGTTGACCATGTTTAACTATGCATATAACTTCGTGCTCAATGTAAAAGTTGCCAGAACAATGATTTGTTGTTACATATGACACTGGGTGCTTTAAGGGTATATAGAAGCTTGGTCGTTCGACAAATTGGGGATTGACCTAGTTGGACCCTCCCCAAAGGGTGAGAGCAACGCAAAATTTCTAATTGTGGCAATCAATTACTTCACAAAGTTGGTTGAGGCAAAGCCATTAGGATGAGTCACAACCGAGGTAACAAGAAAATTTATCTGGCAGAATATAGTGTATCGCTTCGGGGTGCCACATGCTATTGTCACGGACAATAGTACACAGTTCACGAGTGGTAACTTCACTGATTGGTGTTCAAAGCTTAGGATTATTCAAAAGTTTACATCCATAGCACACCCCCAAGCTAACGGACAAGTAGAAGTGACAAACAGGACCATCGTTCAAGGAATTCAGAAGCAATTGGAGGGAAAGCGAGTTGGCTGGGTGGATGAGATACCAAACACCCTATGGTCATAAAGAATGGCCATTCGAGAACCAATGAGGATGACATCATACAGTCTGGTCTATGGTCATGAAGCAGTGATACTAGTGGAAATCGGTAAATCGAGCCTCCGAGTAAGAAATTATAGGGAGGAGGACAATTTGGACATGATGAGGTTGGATTTAGATGAACTGGAAGAAAAAAGAGAATTGGCAACAATCACAGAGGCTAAGTATAAGGAAATAATGGCTAGAGCTTACAATCATGAGGTTAAAGAAGTGCAATTTCAGATTGGCAATCTTGTGTTAAGGAAGAACAAGGAAAGACTGGCAGAAGAATGAGGAAAGTTATGGCCAAAGTGGGAGGGACCTTACAAGGTTACGAAGGCTCGCAAATCCAACTGTTATGAGCTAGAAAGGTTAGACAGCAGCAGTGTTCCCAACACATGGAACATGATCAATTTGAGAAGTTTTCATGTCTAGATTTGGGGAAAAAGATAGGAAGCATCTAGTTGTACAGAAACCATGAGACTATTATTGGTTGCATTTGTTCCTTTGTTTCCAAGGCGACATTATCACAGTCGTACAGTATAAATATTAAAAATCATCTTTCTGGGCCACGATTACATTGTTAGTTCTCTACTTGGAAATTTTTGATGATAACACATATGTAGTACATTGCAATCAACACACTAAAGGATTTTCGATTGTCAAAGGTTGAACATAATCATGCATATCACAAAAAACATTGAACTGCAAGCTACAGATCTTGCAACTTCACAAATCCTACACTCACAATCTATAGATCTTGCACAACTACCGATACTTGCAAGCTTTAGATCTTGCAACTTCGCAAACCTTACGATCGCAAGCTATAGACCTTGCACAAAGGCAGATTTTCCCATAACAGTGACACAAGCAAGCAATAGATCTTGCACTTTGTAAAACCCGAAGTTCTTAAATAGTCAAGCAATAGATCTCGCAGCTTCATTATACTGACTATGCAAGCTATATATTGTGATAAAGGCACAAAACCCTAAAAACCTAATATAATGCCATAGAAACAATCCATAGATCTAGAAACTTCTCAAAATCAATTACAGAACTCATACAACTGGTGAGAAGATGTATGCATAAAAGTTCATGGAAGATAGCTTAAGCTATAGCAAACACGCAAGTTTACAAAATCACAGCAAAATTATTCGAAGCATTAAAAGAAAGACAAAGTAGTTTAGAATAGGAGATCTATCTATGCCTAGATGCTTGTGATGATCTAGAAGAGGACAAACCACCACAGTGATGATCGTGCTCGATTTTGCGATGGGAAATCTCAGCCCTACGTCGGTTTTCTTCAACCACACGCTTCTCACTAACTATATGGTCGTATCGCCATTTCATGTGTAAATAAGCAAGATGGAGAATTAGATCCCTTCGCTCCACATGACTAAGATATCTAGCATAATTTGCCTTGAAGTTAGTTATAGGGCCTAACTCCTTGTGATCCAGCTGGATACTCATAACATTAACGGTTTCTTCATATCTCTTATTCTCATCCATCAAGTTTTGTACTTCTTCCTCTTGGCACCAAATATGCGATCGGATAGCTTCAGACATGTTACTCCTCTGCCCACCAATTTCCATGGTAAGATCTTCACAACCAGTAGCCCTACGAGATGACGAAGGGAAAGCCTAAAGTTTATCTTTGTAATCAACACAAGCTTGCTCAATTAGGTGCACAGACGAATTAATCTGAATGCACTCAGCGCGGAGCTGCTCATTTTCACTTTGCAGCTGTATGTTTATAGCAAACTGTTTGTCAAACTTGTTTTGTCAACTGATGGCAGGAGATGAAAGGTGATCACACTCATCCTTCTTTTTCTTCAAATGATCGAAAAGGTCGCCAAGGTGAGTACATATTTTTTATTAATGATCGGTGTCTTCTAATGGGTTTCGCGAGTCTTACTTGCATCATATTTTTAGCCTCCTCCTGTTGTCGAAGAATCTTCACCATGGTCAATTATTAATGGCGAATAAGACTGTTCTACTCATTGCAAATCCCTTGTAAATCACGCACAGTATCCTAGGTGTCCTTTACAATCATGTCCCACTTCGCTTCAAGATTATTAATACCCAGGAGCATCTATTCCAAACGAATGCCTAAAGATAACACCCATTATTGGACACGGATGGGGAGGTTAAGCAAACGCATGTACACACCAGCGGATTCAAGATTAACCAAACCATGAACAACATCCTTGCCAATAAATTCAAAATTGTAACCATCGGGAAATAACTTGCTGCAAGGACATTTTGTGGAAGAAGATGGGGATGGATTGGAAATAGGAAGTTGTCATCCAATGCATAAGGGAAGAGACTCCATGCAAGAGAAGCGATCAGAAGAAACAAGCTCATCATATTCTTTGGTTAAAAACTGAGTAGCTCAAATCAATTTAATAGGGCAGTGAAAATCAGGTGGCAAAAATTTGTAGCGATCAGAAAATCGATTAGTAGATCCCATAAAGTCAAATTGTTTCAAAATTTTAGGATCAACCAAAATATTGAAGCCCTATATATAAGTAAATGCGATGAGAGGTTGTAAAAGTAGAAGGGCAAACCAAAATTAATAACCACAATTATACAAATAGTACAGACATACACCAGAATACTGTCTTAAATTACAATCAAAACTCCAAAAACCCCGATATACTAAGAATCAACTAACTTCAGAGGTGGAGGTAGGCAAAGGCAGGACAACGTTAGCAAAATTTTCCTTACTTGATTGCTAAGCAGGGACTTCAATGTTTGCATTGGTCTCGGTCACCGGGTTTTCATCAGAATTAAGAGGTGGCATAGTAGTGCTAGAGCCAAATGGAAGGTCCTTTAGATAATCAACCTCACATCCCTTTAACTCAGTTAAAGAAGGAAGACAAAGAAGGCTAGAAAGATGCGATAACAGGGCATGGAGGTGTCCACCATCAGCTATATTTTCAATAAAACCATCGTTGAGCATTGCTTTCTGATTTTCCAATGTTGCAGTACACTTCTTCAAAGAGGGCGGGCTCTTCAACGTTGCAGTCTGGTTCTACTCGCGCATGTCTTTCATAGACTCACAATAACCAACGGTACGAGCAGATCTGGAAACATCCTCAAATAATTTAAAGACGGACTTCGTTTTGCAAAGCCGATCCACCAGAATTTGAGTATAGTTAGGGGAAGCAGGTCTATTGGTACACATCTCCTTTAGCACAGAACGAAGCTTGGTGATTTATGCCTTTGCAATCATGGCACCCTTCTCAGCATTGTTCGCCCATTCCTGGGCGGCTTTAAGGAAAGTCTCTAGGGTCGTACATTTCTTCTCCTTAGTCTTATACTTCTCTACGAGCGACCCATGTGTAGGGGAGAACTTTGAAAGTCACTCACTCACAAGCTGAAAACTCTCACTGACCTTACAGAGCAAAAGATATATGAAATGAATAGTCAATATTCTAAATACAAGGTATCAAAGTATAGTGAAGGTCACTCAAATTAATCAGCAAACTTACCACAACCAAAGTATCAGGAAGAGAAAGTCTGGAAAGAGTATCAGGTATTTTTCCATCCACTAATATATTATCGGTTCCCACCAGAGCCTGGGAGTGAGGCTAGTTTCCACGCCTCTTTTTCACTGGAGGTGGCAAATGACCTGATGATCCATCACTCCTATCCCACTTTTTCTTCTTCTTCTCTTTTGACTCACCAGTGAAGCAGTCGCCACCCATCTTCCCACCTTCAGTGGACTTGCCCTTGGCAAGTGCAGTACAGGTGCTCATTTTGTTAACACCCTGTCAGAGGGTGTCACTTGCAGCTGCATTGTCAGGCTGGACAAGAGTCTCAACCACCTCCTCATCATCGCCCTCAAAAAGTAATATGTCGATAGCACCTCTAGCTAGGTCCAAGTCTGCAAAAAAAAAGTAAACATCACAGATTAAATGAACGCACAAAGGAAGTAAAGGTTTTCCAAAAATAAGAAAAAATACAGATACGACATAGGAAAACAGTAGTAGTTCATAACACCTTCAGCATTTGAATCAGCATGGCAGAGATGTTATGTATGAGTGAGAAGTGTTACCACGATCTCGGTTTCAGCAGTTTAACAAGCTCTCAAACTAGGAAGCTTAGATTTAGGAACTTTGAAGTTCCAATATGGAAGGGCTACATCAGGATTTTGGTTCAGTTTGACAAAAAAATATTTTGTACGCCAAGAACCAACGTTGCTAGGAAAATCACTCACAAGGTTCAACCACGACCATCACATAATAAAAGGTGAATTCATATATGGTATTTTTTTACTTTTCAAAGCTAGTAAAAATTACTAAACAAATCAAGGGTGAAAGGAATGTTCGCTTTTTCACACACCTGGAGAAACTCCATTATGATAGTGATGCCCTTGGGGTGAAACAGGGATAATGCGATTTTGTACGAATGCAGAAGGTCAACAACATGTTGAGGAAGAGAAAAATAGAGACAAAAATTCAAATAAGTTAAATAGCATGATATATAGCCAGGAGAAGAATTGCGAACCATTCATAGTTCCCAGGAGCATGAAGCTCAAACGAAGAGAAAAATGGAAGCAGTTCTTTAAATATGTTAAGTATGGTCTAGTCAATATACTCCCTATGGCAGAGGGTCCAGTGACGTGATCGAAATCCCCGTCGGAGAGAACATCTTCTACGGGAGACTCGATGTAGTTAGAGGAAGACATTCAGATAGACAGTGACCTTAGAGTTAGAAATAAAAACTTTAATTAGGGTTGCAAACCTTGGATGTAAACTTTTCAGAACAAAGGTCAAGTAAATCAACAAAAGGTTCATCGGAGAAGATGATCAGAAATTGGTAAGGTAAAACCACAGGTGGTAAAATTACCAGAAATGGAAGAGGAGATACCTTATTAAATATTACACATGCAACAAATAAATCGGAGATAGAGCTAGAAACAAACTTACTCTTATATAGGATGAAGGATGTTGATTCTTAGAAGAACAAGAGACAGCCAGACAAGATGAATATTTCGGTGATAGGGGAGATGAACTGAAAGAAAAATACTTTTTGATAGTTAAATAAAAATGGAGAAATGGAAAGAATAAGGAGATCAATCAGTTCAAAAACATAATGATTGTCTGGCATAAAAGTAGGTTACCTTTTACATATATCGAAACGACGGCGGAAGGTGAATGGACAGCACACTGAATGACAATGAATTAAATTAATTGTTCATAATTCCTTATTTATGAGATGGAGCGATAAAAAAAAATAAATCAAAACAATGCAACGAAGAAGGAGGAACGAATCTCGATCCTTATAAGCAAAATCTAAACATTCGTCCTTATCAAAAGGATAACATGGACAAGGGAGATTCAAAATTTGAAATTTGAAATTGGAAGAGTTAGCTGGGTCAAAGGTATAGCCAAAAAGCTAACGTCACTTTGCAATGACAATAAGTGTAATACTAGAGGACGAATAGGCTGTTAGCATACAACATCAGTTCACATTTATTTTACAAGTAATGACATCGCTTCATGCCTTTCAGTCTTCATGGCTAGGGGCACGTACGGTGTATACTCAGCCCATAAGCTCCATAGCACTGGGCCACTGGCTCAAATCATAAACAGGCTCTACAATAGGCCACGAACTGAATAAGAAAAGGTGGAAGTAGGTCAAAGGGAATTAGACCACGAACCGGGAAAGGCGAGAGCCACAATCAAGCTTTCAGACATAAACCATCTTTATCGAAACCACAATCAAAACCACGATGGAGAATCCGGATGAAACGGAGCCATGTTCGTAGCACACTATAAAAAGGATAAGAAAGATACCAATCGAGGTAAGTGTCATAAACTGAGGTATTCTAATTCTCTAGGGAGGAGACTGACTTTATCGTTGGAGTCTTTTCCCCAGAATCGCTTCCGGGATCTATTTTGCAGGAAGAAAATTTTACAAGGTGAACAATGGTGTTTCTACTTGACGGAGCAACCACATCATCTACCTCTACTAGAATTCTAGCATACGACACTCTGAGCTTATTTGTAGTGCATTCGTCTGTAAACAAAGGTTTTTCTACCACACTCCCTATCATCCCCATACTGGTAGGCCCCCACAGATGCAGCGGTAAATTGGGTAGTTTAATCCAGACCAGTAGGATCTTCACCATATCCTCCTTCAAAGAAAAGTTTGGCTTCCACAACTGCAAAAACATACGCATACGACAGATGGTGTATGGCCTCCTCCTCAGTACCTCATCTCTATGAGCAACCCCTCATCTCTTCATCGTTGTACAATATCTCTAGAGCACTTACAAAGTTTGAAAACTTCACATCAAATCTACGCACAACATTCATAGTTAAATTTCCACCACAAACATACATAATTAGCGAGCTACCCCAGTATTCTAACTCATGCTTCACATCGTCAAGCTCAATTTCTATTTCTACTTCTCCATCTACAATTTTAGGGGAAATATACTCTATCTTCATACCGTTTGACTGAATCTTATTACCACTGATTATATCAACTCACAACTTCCCCCTTTTCCAATATCATTTTTTATTCAAGATTCTTTACCAATTTCATCAGTCATGATTTTTGAACTAACTTTATTTTCTAACTTAGATTTCTTGCTCCCTCCATCCTCCTCCTCAATCCCCTCCATCTGATCAGTCTCATTGATACCATCCTCTTGTATCGTCTCTACCCACTCACCGGGGAACCGTGTTGCCTCCTTCCACGGCCTCGCTTCATGGTTGCCCATGAATCGCATGTTGGTGTATTTTCCCCTACACCCGATCTCAATCTTTTTTAAAAACATAAATCCACCTGTGATGGTGGGGGGTTTGGCAGACCCCTACCCATTAATTAATTTAAAGAAAAGATACATAGAAGAGGGGGGCTTAATACCGTACCTCGGAAAGTCTATCTGTCAATCTCTGAAAGCTAAACATCATCCTATAACTACCCTAAAGATCAGCAGAGACGAAAACGAAAGGAAAATTACATGAAAAGAGCTACATTCTCCTAAAATAGGGAAAACCCTCTGCATCCAACTTTACCTGTCCTGCAACTCCTGTGGGCATATCCGTGGGGCCGTAGATGATATTTACCTGTTTCCGGCTAGCCATCTTTGCGAGAGAATCAGCTGCGCCATTTGGTTCCCTAAAAATGTGATGCAATGAGTAATTCATTCCCTGTAGAAGGTCCCAAATTTCCCTCAGCATGATCAGCAATCTCCATGGAATTTTAAGCTGATGTTGAACCATTCCAATCAGAACTCTAGAATCAGTTTCAATCTCAATTCTGTTGATGCGTTTATCTCGCGTGAGATGTAATCCATGTAGAAGTACGGTGGTCTCAGCCTGCAAAGCAGATTCAGCCGAGATAGATTTTGACATAGTAACAATTACATGGCCAACATGATCCCTAATCAAATAGCTTACGCCTGCAGCCCTGTTGTTAAAAGCTCCATCAGTGTTAAGTTTGAACTCTACATGTAATATCCATTTTAGTATTTTGATTGATCTATGTCTAATTGGTTACTGGCTCACTAGCCTCGGTATGGGAGATAAAGTCCAGTTGAAATCCAGTTTAAAAGCAAGCAATGTGTCATTAAAGTGGAATAGGTTTTGCTTAAAAATGGACATTAAATCCAGCTTTGTGCCCTCAAAAAGGTAGGCACACCTAGCACGCCACAGGTACCAGTGTACTGCACACGGAATGATTCGGATTAAACTTGTAGCAGAAACATCAGTGGGGCTGTAATTCCAGTAAAAATAAAATCTATCCCACACTAGTTCGAAATGGTTATTTGGCAGACCAAAAATCAGGTTAACCAATTTCCTGATATGGCTGACCTTGGCACAGGAGTTGAAGCAGTGGTGTATTGTTTCAGATTGATGAAAACAGAAGCAGCATCTAGATGGGAGATGGAATTGGAAATATTCTAGCACATCAGGGAAAGCTATTAATCTGTTTAAAAGTTTCCAATTAAATATACTCATTTTCCTTGGTAAAAGTTTAGACCAAAGGTGAGAATAAGAGGGTAGCGCCAGTTTCTTTTCCCTGATCAGTTCATATGTTGAACGAACAGTGAAGACACCTGTCGGGGTAGGTTTCCATATGAGTGAGTCATCGTATCCAGGAAATAAGGTGTGTTCCAGTTCCATCCTTTGGAAAATGTTATGAGGGAGGGAGACCCTGATCTGTTCAGAAAAAAGGTTTTTTTTGTATATAATCGGCCACAGTTAAGTCATTAAATTGACAGTTTGAGGGGTTAGGAAGATGATCAATCAGTGGTCCAAGAGAGGTCCAGTTGGAGTTCCAAAAAGAGACCAAACCTGAGCCAAGGATGACTTTTAAGTTACTTAAAGCTATATCATTGGCCTCTTTGATTCGTTTCCAAGATCTGGAGGTTTTGTGTGTGTTCCTCATCGACCACATGACTCTAGCCCATAGTGAGTTTCCTATCTGGAGTTTCCACCACAGTTTTACGGAGAAAGATTTTGTTAAAGTGGTCAGATTTTTAAAGTTGAGTCCATTTTCTGCTGTGGGGAAGTATGAACTGGGGTAAGATTTCCAAATTCTGTGTTTTTGAGCATTGTTAGAATTGTTATTCCAGAAAAACCTTGCAAGAGTTTTATGAATTTGGTTAATGATGTGAGCAGTTGGCTTTAAAACTGTGATTAAATGTATTTGCATTGAGGATAAAACATGTCTGATTAGCATTGCCCTACCCGCTGGAGATATAAGTTTATTATGCCAGTGATTGATTTTGTTTTGGACTGAAAGAAGCATGCCTTGGAATTGTAAGTTCTTAACTCTTCCTGTGAAAATAGGGTATCCTAGATATTTGAAAGGGGTTGTACCTTCCAACATGGATGTCTCTCTTTTTAAAAGAGTTGTAATTCTGTGTGGAGTGTGTTTGGATATGTAGAAAGTTGATTTCTCAAAATTTACTTTCTGACCTGAAGCCATCTCATAAGATTGAAGGAAGTTCGTTATGGTTTGAAGACCCTGTTTTGAATATTTCAGGAAGATTCCTGTGTCGTTAGCATAGGAAAGATAAGATGAAGAGATCATCCCTCGTGGAAGTTTGTAGGGCTGAATATTCCCGAATTGAAATAAAAAGTTTAGGTTTTGGGAGAAGGCTTCAACCATGAGAATGAAAAGCATAGGGGATAAAGGGTCACCTTGTTTTAAACCCCTAGAAGTAGGGAAGAAACCAACAGTTCTACCATTGATTAGTAATGAGAAATGAGCATATTTGATGTTCCTCATAATTAACTCAACAATGGCTTTGGAAAAGCCTTGTTTGAGTAGGACATGTGTTAAGAAAGACCACGAGACTCTATCGAAATCTTTCATCATATCCAATTTGATGATCATGTTATGTCCTTTTGTTTTTGTGTGCAGGTGATTAGTAAATGCTTGCATGAGCAGTACATTGTCTGCAATTTCTCTTCCGGAAATGAAAGCCGATTGTTCTGGACTGATTATGGTATCTAAAAAGGTCTTCAGTCTTGTGGAGATTATTTTTGAGAGAATCTGATTAGTGAAATTACTTAAGCTTATAGGTCGGAAGTCTTTGAAAGATGAGCAAATATCATTTTTGGGGATCAAAATTATTTGAGTTGAGCAGATGGCTTTAGGGATCTCTGTTCCAGGAAGGAAATTTTCTACTTCCTTCATAGCATCATATTTAATGATGTCCCAGCATTTATGGAAGAAGAAACCAGAAAAGCCGTCAGGGCCTGGAGCTGAGAGGCTATTCATGGAAAAAACTATGTTAGTTAACTCTTTCATGCTAATTCCTCGGAGAAGTGTAGAGTTCATTTCATTAGTTACGACAGCTGAAACATTCTCCAGCATCCAGGATGCATTAGCTCCTGATGGATCAGATTGTTCTGCAGCCAGGAGATTAGAGAAGAAGCTGACAGCTTCTTTCTCAATATTATCTATGTTATTAAGCCAAGTGCCGTTAGTGGATTTGATAAGCGAGATGGTTTGTCTTTTGTGTTTGTTTAGGATTGATTGATGGAAAATTTTTGAGTTTGCATCCCCTTCCTTCATCCATTTGAGCCTGGATTTCTGTTTCAAGAATGTTTCCTGATTGCTTAAAGCCACTCTCAGCTTTGCTTTAGCAAGATTTAAGGCTTGTATGTTTTCCTCAGATTCGTTCTGCTGTAAATCATTTTCAGCATTGATTAGCAAGTGTTCACTCATCTTAACCACATCGAATACATTACCAAAAACCTCTTTGTTCCAGATTTTAAGTGTTTGAGTTTGTAAGTCAGTCTTTTCATCCCTTGGAGGTTTGTATAAACTTTCCAACCATCTTCTACTAGTTTCATAAAGGATGGATGGGTTGTCCAACATTCCTGGAATTTAAATGGTTTTGGCGAGGTTTTGTGTGGTGCATTAGACATAGAAAAGATTAAAGGGGTATGGTCCGAGCCTTCTCTGGCTAAAGTTTTAATGTTAGAGTTGTGGAAGGTATACCACGAAATGTTGTTTGATATACCTCTATCGAGGCGCTTCCATACTCTCCCTTTAGGGCGCATACCAGTCCAGGTAAATAAACTACCAGATGTAGGTATTTCAGTGAATTGTTGGTCATTTAGGAAAGTGTTAAAGTTCCGTATGCTGTTTTGATTAGGGGTTGATTGTCCTAGGTATTCCTCATTTTTTGTAATGACATTGAAGTTTCCGATTAGGCACAGGGGTTCCTTGGTCATAGTTGCTAAAACTTGCCACAGTTTATTCCGTTCGTGGATTGTGTGCTTAGCATAGACAAATCCAATCTGACATTCATGTGATAAAGTGGCAGATTTGATTTTCACAATAACCACCTGATCCTCCACTTTAACTATATCTACTGTAATGTCGTCATCCCACAATAGCCAGATTTTGTTGACATGATTGGCATATGAGTGGTTAAAACCAAGCTTCAAGGAAATATTATGTATTTGGCCAGGGTCCAGTAGGGGTTCAATGAGGGCACAAAGTTTGATTGAGTTTCTTCTTTTAATATTTTTAAAATGGGTTTGAGTAGGTCTGTTGCCCATTCCCCTAATGTTCCATGCGCAGATGTTGAGTTTATTCATGGATATGCTTTGGAGAGGGTCAATGAGGAATGGGTGATGACCGTTTTAGGTGTAGAAGAATAGTCTTTTTTAGTATATTTCCTCTGTTTATGCTTGGGTTCAAAGCGGTTAAGTGTGAGAATGTTGGTTAACCTTAAGTGGTCCTTAAGAAGATTGGCCTTAATTTGTTCAAAGCTAAGCTTCTGGTGTTCCAGCAGTTATTCTTGTTGCTTAAAGGAGGATTCTGTATTAACCCATTCCAGGGGGGATGGGGGTTTCCTGGTTTGTGAGGAGAGAGGGAAGGGGTCAAAATTTGCTTCAATACAGTAAGGGGCATCCTCGGTTGTATTAACAATTGGGGTATTTATATCTCTAGGAAGATTAGTATTAGAATTTAGAGTGCGGAGATCTGCGGCCTGTGTAGTGGGAACAGAGTTAGCTATCGATTCAGGAGTTTGTGGGTTACTGATATGTATTAAAATAGGTGACTTTTCTGGGAGAGTGTCTCTATTTGTTTCCTGAGAGCGATTTAGAGAGGAAGAGTTGGGGGTGGTAGGGGTGGTAGGGGTGGTGATAAAAGAGCCCAGTTTGGGAGGGAAAATGGGATCATTGTTTTCAGGCTATTTCAGGGAGTTTGCTACATTGGTATCAGACTGCTTTGAATCTATCTCAGTAACTATCAGCTGTTTCTTAGTATTTAAATTCACATAAGCAGTTTCAAGGGGAGTAGATGGAACCTGCGATCCTTGTCCAAGGATCAATTCTTTAATACTTGCATCTTTGTGCGATTGTGAGACTCCTGGGGCGGGATTACATTCCTGAGAACTCTTCTGAGCATGATTACCAAGTTTAATCTGATATACAGCATGAGTTTTAGGGACATCAAAGGCAGTAGCAGAAAGACCATTTCCTTTACCTTTGGTCCTTCCCTGTTCATCCATGGAAATGGTTTTGTTACCTTCTTTGAGAGAGTTACCCTGAGGCTTCCAGGGGATGAATTTAGACGAGCTCTTATCGAACCGCAGACTATATCTAAGTGTCCCAATTTCAGGCACTTAGAATAATAGAAAGGAACACCCTCATACTCAATATACTGCCAGAACCCAGTATCCCTAAAACTAAGCCAAAGCCTTTCAAGTTTTGGTTTAGTGACATCCAGTTCTACACAAATCCTGGCCACGTGAGGTCTGGTCCTATTGAGAGAGGCTCTATCCACCCTGATTGGGGTACCAATTATGCTACCAATGGACATAAGAACATTGTAATCAAAAAATTGCTGAGGCAATCCATAGAGGGAAATCCAAATTGGGACAATAGGGGAATCGGCGTTTGGGTTGAAATTAGGAACCCATTTTGTTATTCTTATCGAATAGGAGCCAAAGTTCCAGATTTTATGCAACCAACATAGGCAGTAATCGTCAGGAAGAGAAAAGGATATCAGAACCTGTTTATTGTCCAGCAAGGTAATGCTGTTGTGGCCCTTAAATCCGACAGTGTGGAAGTCTTTTCGGAGCTTCTCCAGTTGTGGTTGACTATGCGAGAACTTCCCGATTAGGGTCCATCTGAGAGGGGCCTCCAATTTTAGACATTCCTCCTCCGTGAAGTGGAGTCCCGGTTCACCCAGGTGATCGATTCTTTCTTTGGGGACGAAGGGTGAGTTCTGGGCATCGTGGGTGTTTGGGGTGGAGAGATTGAGAGCTTTGCGAAGTTCCTGCCGCACGGCCTGGGCGTATGAGAAGTTGGGATTATTGATAGTGGGCGGTGGCTCCGCCATTTCGGCGGTGCCGGAGTTTGCAGAGGATGGAGGCGCAGAGAAGAAACACGTTTACTGGGTGAAAATCGCACACAGTACCGTTGATATATCATCACCCGATCTCAATCTATTGGAAGCACCAAATCACAATTATTATTTACCAAATATATTTTTAAAATATCCAAAAAAATTATTTCAAAATCTGCATAATTTGTTTTAAAAACTGTAAAAAAAATTGAAATTCTGCAAAATATTTTGAAATTTTGTAATATATTTTAAATTAGTAAATTTTTTAAAATTCTGCAAAATATTTTAAATATCTGCAAAAAATATTTTAATCTGGAATAATTTAGTTCACAAAATATTTAATATTTATTTGAAAATAAATGAAAGTAAAGTTAAAAAATAAAAATGCATTATTAAATTTTGCATTCAATTTATTTTGGGTGAGAAAATTTATTTAAATTAAATATTAATGGTTAAATAATGAGTGGGATGGAGATTTATTCAAAGACTGCAGGCAGAAAGAACAGCAAAAGGGAAAAGATTCTTCATTGGAAGCATCCTTTGTCTTACAAACTTAATACTGATGGCTCTATTCTTGGTAATGAGAGCTCTGGCACTGGGGCTATAATTAGAGATGTGCAAAGTAAACTCATAAGTGCAGCTGGAAAAGCTTTGGATCCCTGCTCCTGTTTACAGGCTAAACTAGAAGACCTTAAGCTTGGTTTACAACGGGTACCTAAACATGTCTATCCCATATCCAAGTAGAATGTGACTCCCTCCTACTGTTAAAGATGATTCAACGAGATTTCAAGATTCCATGGAGATATACCTCACTAGTTAGAGAAATCTAGAACCAGTTTGATTAGCTCGGTGCCTCTATATCTCACATCTATAGAGAAGGGAAAAGTGTGACTGATTCTATTGCTAAGGAAGCAAGTTCTAATAGGGTGAGCTCTTCTTTCTCTTTTAGCAACTTACCTAAGTATATTAAGGGCCTCATCCACTTGGATGCATTATGCTTCCCATACATTCGATTGCCATGACTATTGCTATTCAGGGATATACTCTTTCTATTCTTTCTAAAACCAGTTAATGCTCCTGCTTGTTGTTGTTTGCAGGTCATGCGGATTGGAGTGCTCATGGATTTCTCCTAGTCCTCAACTCAAGTTATCAACGCAAGAGGAAGCACTCTACTTGGACACTGCTGTGTGCTACAAGCCATCTACTTTTGGAAGCTTTAGACTCTGGCAGCACCAACACTGCTTCTTCTTCTTCTTTAACTGAGGATCTATAGTGAATCACTACATGGTTAGTGGTTCGCAAAGGACCACTATGGGAGCCATCACTTTTCGTCGACACTGGTTTGTGGAGGCAGAAAAATGGTAGGCCGTAGTTGATCTCGAAATGGGTTTTGGGCCAAATCCTTAGTCTTCAAGGGGTTTGGAGACATAGGATTTAGCAAAATACTTATTGTGTCTAGCTTTTCCACGCTTTTACACTTTGATGCACATAGATTGTACATGAACCTCACTTTGTTTCTTTTGAATGATCCGAGGAGCCTAATATACACTCCTCACTTTGGTGAGTTTTTTAATATTAAGAAAATGTAAGATAGAGAAAATCAAATGGAATCTCTGAATAATAGAGAGTGGTTTCTTACTATTTTGGAGGTAAAAAGGGACGGCTTCTTAAGTGATTTCTTATGGTGAGATGGGAGAGAGAGATTGAGAATAATAATATATTTACTGGGTCTAAGGGTTGATTTAAGGGTTGATCTTTATTTATTTAGCACCACTCCAGTTTCAATAATGAGAAGTTGAACTCATGAGAAAGTAACTTGCAGTCAGGGCCGGCCCAAAGGTAGCGCTTAATTGAGAGTGCACAAAATTCTTATTTTTACTTTATATGGGCAACTTTTTATTTTGTTTTTTTCTCTCTTTTAATTACTGAAGACACAATGGTTGGGTTGGGCTGATTTTCCATTGTAATTACTGAAAGAACACAAGAGCTGGGCTGATTTTTAATTAATATGGGTTGGTTTTGATTTTTTTATTTAGGCAACATTTAAATTACAGAAAGAGTACAAGGGTTGGGCCTAAAATTCTTATCTTTGTTTTTAAGAATATCGGTCGCTTTTTATTTTGTTTTTTATTTTGTTTTAAACAGTGCCCTTCCTATCTTTTCTTAGTACTATTAGGGGTTGGCGTTGATTCAGTTTAATTGATTTTTGGTTTGTTCGATTTGGTTTATTTGATTTTTTCCCTAAAAAATTCAAAACCAAAATCAGCCCGAATAACCGAAACTCAAATTATCCGAACCAAATTCAGAATTCAGTTTCAATTTGAAACCGAGTTCAAACCAAATAAACCAAATATTTTGATCGTTTGGACATCAATTGTGGTCGCCCAGACCAAAAACCCATAAGTGGGTCAAAAATTAAACTTAAAATAGTCCTTTGAGGCCCATGTGTTCGACGCCATGTTATGAGAGGTCTTTAAACTAGGTCTTGCTGACTATTTAAAGAAGAGGTGGAGTGATAGCATCCCCAATCGTAAAACTACAATGGGTTGTAGTTTGACTTGCCATATCATCTTTTCAAGCTAATGATGTGGTTAGCTACACACTCTCGGGTAAGCTACATTCATGTATAGCTAGAAAGGTCCCGCATGTTTTACCATATTCATCTTTATTTCTACATAAATATATATATGTTTTGAATATCTAACAATACTTATTAATAAATTAAGCATAATTGTTATACTCTAAATTTAAATTTATTTAAAGCAAAAATATAAATTAAGCATTATTTTATCAAATTATAATTTTACTTTTCGATTTGTATATGAATAGAATGTGATATAATTTTGATTTTCCCATTGGCTCAGCCTTTATATATTAATATACATAGCTATAATTATATAATTTTCGTTTATAAATAATTTTATATAATTTTATTTTATAAATTTCCGATGAGTATTTATATAACTTTCTTATGAAAATAATTTTATAATGAGTAGGTCTCCTGACAGGCGGTCTGTCCATAAGCTTATGGACAGATCACTTATTTCTTACCTTATATACTACATTTGTTAAATTACATACAAAATTTAAAATTTTTTAAAATATTTTTTATATCATATTTTTTAATATTTTCACCTTCAAATACATATTATTACTTGTTTTAACTTATAAAATGCAATGTTTAAATTTTATAAAAAAATTACAACATTTAAGGTAAATGCCCTTGTAGGCTGTCCATAAGCTTATGGAAATGTCGTCTTTCATGAGACTTTCCCTTTTATAATTATACAAATTTGTATAAATTTCTTATAAAATACTTGTATATAGGTCTGAAATATATTAAACACCTTTTAACCATGAATATATCACATATAGTGTGCTTTTTTCAATGCGCAATGACTGACAAAAATAGTTTTTGTATTTTTTTTATAAAAACTAATATTATTATCTCTTCATTATAATAATTATATTTTAAATAGATTTATTATCGTTATTATTGCATGCGGAGATTGTACACTCAATAATATTGAGATTGTACTATACGATCCAACCAAATTGTGTGGAATACACTTTCTGTTATTGAAGTATTTAATGTTTCTGACATCAGGTTGCTCCCACAACCTACACCCCAATCAAATTGTGTGGAATACACTTTTTGCTATTGAAGCATTTAATGTTTCTGACATCAAATAAGTTGCTCTCACAAGCTACAACTCAACCAAATGGTGTGGAATACACTTTCTGCTATTGAAGCATGTTGCTTCTAAATGGTGTGGAATACACTTTCTGCTATTGAAGCATGTTGCTTCTAAAGGGTATGGAATACACTTTCTGCTTGAAAGCTGCAAAAGTGGCTAAGTAGATTACATTGTTGTAATTTGTGTAATTTTGCAAGGAGGTCCAAAAATAGCACAATTGAAGATGCTCTAATACCCTGTTTATAAGTAATTTCCATCTAATAGTTTCTACATGCTATTGATGTGGGACAAATGTACTTCCTTCTTCGATTCTTCCAACATTTCAAATATTTTTTTCAGTCGCTGCCCTAATCTTCTCTTCGTTAATCTACTTAACTTTCTCAGTCATATATGGAATCTATTTGCCGGTGTTCCACAGCTAATGCAATCTGCTTAACCAACTAATTAATCTAATTTCCTAGGTTTGCATCAAGTACAAGCTCCAGTACAAGAGAGCCCTTTGGTGAAAATGTCTGCAATCTGAAGAGAAGTCGGAACATGAGCAACACGCAGCTTTCCGGATGTCACCAACTCACGAATAAAATGGTAGTAAATGTCGACGTACCTCGCCCGCTTGTGAGCCACTGGATTCTGAGCCAAGAAGATAGCACTACTATTGTCGCATAACAACAGTGGAGAACCAAAAAGCGGAAATCGAAGATCACGAAGCAAATGAGTGAGCCAGACCACTTCAGAGGCAGTGTTGGTGAGAGCGTGGTATTCAGGCTCAGTGCTAGAGCGAGAAACAGTGGGCTGTTTCTTGGCACTCCAAGAAACCAGATTCCCACCAAGAAAAACTGCATAACCATAAGTGGACCGACGAGTCTCCAGACAGCGAGTCCAATCAGCATCAGAGTATCCTAACACATCAGGAGTACTAGCAGAACAAAATCGGAGACCAAAATGAAGAGTGCCACGAACATACCGCAAAATCTGAGTCACAGCAGTAAAATGATCATCTCTGGGATCCTGAAGAAACTGACTCACCGTGTTGATCAAGAATGCCAAATCCGGGTGAGGGATGGTGAGATACTGGAGAGCACCAACAAGAGAACAATAAAGTGTAGGATCCGGACTGGTAGAGCTGTGAAGCTGAGAACCAGCAACAAATGGAGTACAAACAGGTACCGCGTCAGACATACCGGCCCGATTTAAAATATCCCGAGCATACTTTGCTTGGCCAAGTAGTAATCCTGAGTAGGTAGGCGAAACTTCAAGACCAAGAAAATAATGAAGAGCACCAAGATCCTTGATCGCAAACTCTCTGTGTGTTCGATCAATGAACTGGCGAAGAAGAGTCGAGTCATTTCCTGTATGAATGATATCGTCCACATATACAAGTAGGTACAGTAACGACGACCCTCTCGAAAGGACAAACAAAGAAGTATCAGCTGAGCTGCACCGAAAACCAAGCTGTATCAGATAACTGCTGAAACGCTGGAACCAAGCCCGGGGAGCATGCTTAAGACCATAAATGGCCTTTTTCAAACGACAAACATAGTCTGGATGGACAGAATCCTGATAACCAACGGGCTGCTTCATGTAGACTGGAACATCAAGAACACCATTAAGGAAAGCGTTCTTAACATCGAACTAATGAAGTGGCCAAGAACGCATGGTGGCTATGGCGAGAACCGTCCTAACAGTGGAGGCTTTGACCACAGGACTGAAAGTGTGGTCAAAATCAAAACCCAGAATCTGCGAGAAACCCTGCGCCACATGTCTAGCTTTGTGAGGCTCAATAGTGCCATCTAGTCGATACTTGAGCCTATAGACCCATTAGGAGCCAACAATGTTGACATTCGAAGGTCGAGGCACCAAATCCCAAGTGTGCTGACCACGAAGAGCATCCATCTCATCATCCATGGCTAAAACCCAGGTCGAATCCTGAAGGGCAGTGCGATAATCAGTGGGCTCTGTCTGAGAGAGGAGTGCAGTAGTGAGACCATGAGCAATAATATCTGAATAATCCCAGCATTGAATGGCACCAGTAGAAGACCGAGTGGCCATCCGATGAGTACGAAGCTGGGCCGGCGAAGCTAGAGGAGTCAAACCAGCTGATGACACGGGGGAAGATCGAGCTGTGCTGACCGGAGAGTGGCCGTCAGAAGTCACCGGAGAAAGAATAGACGATACTGGCTGAGATGTGGTGGCTGGTGGCTTAGACGATGGCTGAGGAGTGCTGGCCAGCGGCTGAGGAGTGCTGGCCAGCGGCTGAGATATGGTGGGCATTTGGCGAGGAGCCGGGTCCAGGTCGGCCGTCCAGATGGAAGATGGTGGTGAAGGAGGGGCAGCTGGAATAGACACAGACACAGGCGTGGTGGTCCCAGTTGATGAAGTAAAAGTTCCATCAAAAAATGATGAAATCTCCAGATCTGAAATCGAACGACTGGTCATGGAAGATGAGACATAAGAGTTTCATCAAAACGAATGTGGCGAGAGATATAGATGCGCCCAGAATTCGGGTCAAGACACTGGAAGCCCTTGTGACGAGGGTGATAGCTAATAAAAACACAGGGAATGGATCAGGGTGCAAACTTACCAGTAGCAGTGGCACTCAGACATGGAAATGCACGGCAACCAAACGGGTGAAAGAGGGTATAGTCAGGCACATGACCAAAAACAACCTCAAAGGGTGATTTGCCACTCAGAACCGAACTAGGTAGACGGTTAATAATGTAAACCGCAGAGGAGAAAGCTTCCACCCAATAACAGTGCGGCACAGAAGAGTGAAAAAGCATGGCAAGACCAGTCTCTGTGATGTGGCGATGCTTCCGCTCATCCCGGCCATTCTGAGCAGGTGTATAGGGCGAGAACATCTGATGATGAATTCCACATGATATGAGATGAGCCTGAAGTCGGTGATTAGTAAACTCGGTGCCACCATCGGTATGAAAAATTTTAACCCTAGCAGAAAACTGATTCTCAACGAATTTCTGAAACTGGATAAAGGTGTCATAGAAATCCGACTTATGCCGCATTGAAAGAAACCATATGAATCGTGAAAAATCATCAATGAAAACAGCATAATAAGAGAGTGACAGATAAAACAGGAGCTGGTCCCCACAAATCACAATGTACTTTATCCAATAAACCAGTAGCGCGCTTGTCACTAGTGGAAAAGGGCAAACGGCTACTCTTAGCCATCTGACAAGGAGAGCAACTAACAGGTGCAAGCATAGCAGAAGTGACAGAAATAAGGCCCCGTCGATTCAATAACTGCACAGTATCATAAGACACATGACCGAGGCGAGAGTGCCACTGCTCAAAAGAAGCATGAAGCTTTGTAGAGCGTAGATCGCCTAAAAAACTGGAATCACCCATCTCAAGAAAATAAAGACCATACCTAAGACGACCTTTACCAATTATCGCCCATGTAAGCTTGTGCTCAATGGAAAATGCATCGGCATCAAATATAACACGGACAGGTAGATCACGAGTAAGCTTACTAATGGACAATAAACTTCTAGTAATCTTAGGGACCACAAGGACATCATTAACAGAGAAACCAAATAAATGACATTGGCCGATGTGAGAAATAGATAATGATTCACCATTTCCAACAAGAATAGAATCAGATGCACGATAACGTTGTACCTGATCAAGATAACTGGTGTGAGTAGTGATGTGAGATGTAGCACCTGAATCAACGATCCACTGATTCGACGAAGAATGATGGTTGGAACCATTCAAACTGGCTTGAAAAAACACCTTGTCCGCAATTCAATTAGTGGAGCAATCTTCCCGAGATATAGGGCCCAAATAAACCATAGCAAAGGACCGAAATTGCAATGAAATTGTCTGGGTGCTGACGAGAATTTGAGAATTCGCGAGAAATAGGTTCAACTCGCGAGAAATAGGGTCAACTCGTAAGAAAACAGGTTTAACTCGCGAGAAACAGGTTCAGCTCGCGATAAATAGGTTCAACTCGCGAGAAATTGAAGACTGCGAGAAATACACTTGACACGCGAGTCCACTCGCGCGTGCCCTTCACGCACTGGAGATGCCTTCTTCGACTGAGCTGGCGAGTGACTTTCACACGCTGGAAAACGTGCGTGGATCTCGCGTTGGAATAACTCGCCGCTCTCTGCTTCTGTTAATTCGCACCGACGAGAGGCTGGAGACGCCGGAGCTGATGGAAGAATTCGCCGCTGGAGACGTCGATGTGAAGACTTCGGCTGCTGATGGAAACGTCGATATGAAGACGTCGGGAAGAACTCGCCGGAAGAAATTGAGGCTTTGAGAAAACGCCGGAGGACGCCGCTGTTGGGCGGTCGATGACAAGTGATGACGTCAAATCTGATGAACCTGATGCACGGCAACCGCAGAGAATTTTGATGTCGACGAACCTGTTGATACTCTAGTGGGCAGAAACTTCACCGCCGGAATTTGACCGGAAACTTCACTGGAATTTGACCGAAAACTTCGCCAAAATTTTACCGGAAAAGAGAGAAGGGGAGGTGCTAAACAGTAAATTAAAATTTAGGGCTTAGGATCAGAACTTGCTCTGATACCATGATAGAATGATTTGCCATAATCAATTGTACTATTGATATCTAAATATATAGAGATTACAATAGAGGTGTAATAAGGAAAGAACTCTAATCATAATAAATCATAATCTAATCAGGAGTTTGATTTATCCTAACAGACCTTGAAAAGTCTCTCATCATGTAAAACGTGTTAAACTCTTTATAATGATTATATTAAACTTGTTTATAATCAATATATATCGAACTAATATATTAAACTTGTTCATAATGAATATGGATTGTAAAACTCTATATAATGATTATATTAAACTTGTTTATAATCAATATATATCGAACTAATATATTAAACTTGTTTATAATGAATATGGACTGTAAAACTCTTTAATATCAGTATTTGATTCAATTAATGTTGAGATGTTTGGGGATAATTTTTAAAATTTATAGATCGGCACTCCAACTTAAATTTATTTATAAATTTAATTTGTTGTTTTAAAATTTATTATTATATTTATTTAATTAATAACGATTCAGTATTCGATTTGAGTTTCGATTTGAGTTTGAATATCCAAACTGATCCAAAAACCGTATTCATAATTCGGTTTATTCAATTCGGATATCTGAGAACTGTATATAAAATTTGGTTGGAGTTATTTGAACTCGAATAATTCGATTTTTGGTTTGATTTTTAATTTTCTGTTTTTTCCCCACACCTAAGTACTACGGTGGGTTTTTTTTTCCTTTGAAACCGGTCCTTTTCTAAATATTCTATAACTAAATCATCGATATAACTATATTAATTATTTAGTCATGGAATTTTGTAAATATGCTACCCCCTTTATTTACATTAAAATTTATATAATGATCTATTTAATTTATGAATCTTACACGGTTTGGTCTAATGATATGAGTGTACTCATTTATTAATTTTGTATGTAAATTAACATGATTTAAAAATATTAATTGGCATAGCTCCATGTTCTCTTTTCTACATGTAATTATTGATTCAATGGACCAAAAATTGAAGAACTTGTCGAGTTTGGATAGTTTACACCCAGTTTGATGTTTTGAGTGCTAAAAAATCAGGTTTATTATTCTAATTCTATATTCTAATAGTTTTATAGTTTAATCAAAATAATATCTATAAAGTTCAAAAAAATCCTTTTAATATATTATATCGATACAAAAAATTATATTAAGGGCCTAAAATAAAATTTTCGCACATGACCTCAAAATACATTCGACCGACACCGGAGAAATTTGGGAGAGGGGAATTTGGGGAAAACACTTGACAATGGAGACACGAGAGGGTTTCATGCTTTTTCTTAGTTTTATAGCATTAGGGTCCCTATAGTTTTAGAATCTTTCAAAATGCACTACAAATAATATATTTATAATTTAACCCCTAAAATTAAATAAAGGGGATTTTCGGATCTCTTGTCTAATGGTTAGTCATTCTAATATGAGACTTTCTCTAATTAATTAAGGAATTTACAATTGAAAGGACAAAAGAAAAACATGGACGATCCGCAAATTATATAGTGTCCTCTGAATCAGTGGCAGATCCAGGGTGGGGCACTTGGGGCACATGCCCCACTAACCCCAACCTTTGATGCTTAATAGTCTTAAATTTTTTATATATTTTTTTAATTAATTGTACAAGTGTTCCTAATATTTATAGCTGAAATTTGAGCACTATTAAATTGATTTATTAATTGAACAATCGATTGCTCATTTCAATCAGTGGCATAAATTTTAGACTTAATATAAGTGTTAGTTTTTAAAAAATTTCTCTTATCTTCTTCTGTTATACAACTACCAAATGATTGTTTTTATGTTTATGAATATAAAATATGGCAAGTTATCCTTCTTTTTATTCATCATCATAAAACAAAATACTCACTTGATTATTTGTCTTAAGAGTCTGTTTGCACTCTACTTATTTTATCAATTTTTACACATGATAATTTACAAGAAAATTATTGATAGGAGGAATCTAAATATACATTTTACAACACTCAATAATGTACTAATCATGTCTAATGGAATGAAATATTCCTAGTTCAATCCATGATTGTCTTGTTGCATTCATCAAAAAAAGTATACAATATCTTATTGAGTTCTTGAAAAAAGAGCTATCAAACGTTATCGAATTAAATTTTTTTAATAAATATTATAAATTATATCAAATATATTGTGATTAAAGTTTCATTAATATTGACTCCTTCCAAAAAATGGTACTTTTATTTTTTTCAAATCAAACTTTGTAAACTTGGACCCTAAATATAAATTAAAATATATATAATAAAAATATCATGTGAGATATTGTTAGATTCATCTTAATATCAATTTTCTAAATATTATTTTTAATGCAAATTTTTTATATGTGGCCAGAGATATTGGCGGTCAAACATGATCATTGAAGACCTTAAAAAAGTAAATGCATCATATTTATTGGGACGGGAGGAGTATATTTTTACCCTATATTTTATTTTCTAATATACATTAACTATTATTATTGTGCCCCCAATAAATCTATTTTCTAAATCCGTCATGGCCCGTGACACTATAAATTTGTTATCCTCAGCGATCACTATTGAACTAAAATACATCTCTACAATAACTCCTATAATATCTCCTTATATAGTAGACTTAAATAACTTCTTAGTTATTGTGAACTGTTACTGGGGATACAATACTTAATTATTACTGGGGGGATACACTAAAGTATTGTATCCCCGGGGTAGCGTATACAAATTGTGGAGAACCAGTTAAGGGTGTTTTTGCCACTATACTCATATATATTAAAATCTGGTTCCTCACACACATGCACACAAATAAAAATAGAAAAAAGTGCTTTTATAACCCTACCTAGTTGACATAAGTGCCAATATAACCTTTCAATATTCGAAAGTGTCAATATAACCCTATCCAGTTAGTGAAAGTGCCAATATAACCCTCATCAGCAACTTTTAGTCGGAATTTTTTAAAATTACATGTTTGCCCTTCTGGAAAAAAAAGTTAAAATAAAAAAAAGAAAAAGAAATGACGTTATTACCCTTAGACCGCCACCGGATTAGGTAGGGTTATATCAGCACATTATGAAAATTGGTAGAGTTAAATTAGCACATTCCTAAAATTTATAGGGTTATATCAGCACATTAGTAAAAAATGTAGGGTCATATCAGAACATACTATAGAATGTAGGAGTTTTAATGATATTTTGCTACTTTTGTTTTGTTTAGTCTGCATTGATGATTGGATGACCTTTGGTGTTGTGTGTGATTGTTATCTTGTTGTGTTCTTTGATCTAGGGTTTTTAATGTTGATAAGTTTTGAAATGAGCCTATGATATGTGATAATGATGTTTAATATTAATGATGGTGTCATGATGTCAAATTTTATATTGTATAAGATATTGTTATGATGTTATAATGTTGTATATGATGATGTGGTCGCTCGTTAAGGCCAATCGAGTACCACACACTTAATATTTATAATATGTACTGATATAACCCTATAATTTTTTAAAATGTGCTGATATAACCCTACAAACATTAAAAATGTGTTGATATAACCCTACAACCATTAGGAATGTGCTAATAAAATCCAATAAGATTCATAATGTGCTGATATAACCCTACATGTTCCGACGGCAGTCCGGCGGTGGTCCGACGGTAGTCCAACGGCAGTCCGGCGGTGGTCCGGTAAACTATGAGAGTAAAATTGTCCACCTAATTTCAGAGTTAGTGATATGTCCATTTTATGTGCATAATTTAGTACTATTTTGGGTCACTCTCTTTTATTATCAAGAGTTTGTGTTTTACCTTGAAATTCTCTTAGGAGCGGTAAGAGCAACTTTACGCTATTTTACCTCTTCTAAGTGGATTTTGCATGACAAGGGAAGAACACGGAGGCAAGAAGACCAGAGGCCATTAAAGATCACATTTTCGAAGACTTTTTAAGACTTGTTTCGAAGACATGAAGACCGGAGGCCATCGAATACCATTTTTGAAGACATCGAAGACTTGAAAAATGAGAGGAATCCTTATGAAGACAAATGTAGAAGAAAAGAAAACAGGGTTAAATTCTGGAACTCATCGCGAGTCGCGATGGCCTCGTCGCGAGTCCGTCACGAGTCGCGACCAACAGGTGGTCAGAATCTAACCTTACCCTTTTTGTACTATAAATAGCACTCTCTTTCCTCTCATTCATATCTTCTTCTTCTGCATTTTTGGTACTGTTCCAAACCCTATTTTCTTCCATTTTCATCTTTGAATTCTCTTGTATTATGTTTGGTTGTTTAGCATTAATTAGTATGAACTCTTGTAGCTAAATCTAGTTCTTGGGAGCAATTGACTAAGACTTCCAAGCCCACGTCTTAAGAATAATTTGTAGCCTATTTAATACTCTTACTATTATGCATTTATGTAGCATTGAATGTGTTTGTTAATGTCATTAATGTTATTAAAAGTTTGAGTATATGAAGTACTTGTATGATATACTTGTTAGGGTTTGGGGAAATTGGTTGATTCCCCTTTTCTTGATAGGAATCCAAGAGTATGATTTAGATTTTTTGATTGTGTTGATGGATAGATAATTGCTAGATGAATATGAAAATGTTGAACTCTTTGTCATATTTGTTGCTTGTAGCAAATGAGAGAAGTCTATGAATGTCGATCGTTCTGGACTACTCTTGTGTAAATGCATGAATTGGTTAAATGCTTAGACACGGTGTAGTGTTTATAAATGTTTCCAAGCTTGTTGATTCTTCGTGCTAAATGCCATCAATGAGATACTTTTAGTCATGTTTCGACTACGTGGATCATTGGTGAGGTTTGACAAGAGATGTCGAATTCACTCTTGCAAGCTACTATCTAAGAAAGATAGAAGTTTAGTCTTCACAACAAGTAGTGAAAGTAGTAATTAGGTTGCATGTTCAATGATGGATAACAGGCTTGTAAGTGGAAGTAAATTGAGCCCAAGGTTCCGTTAATTGTTGTTTTCATCGTATCTTTAGTTGTATTGCATGATTAGCATAGTTCTCTTCCTTTGCTAGTTGTTGTACTTTAATTTGATAACTTAGGATCAAACCAAATCTCCCCTTGTTTATATTCTTTTATATGTATCTATGTATGTATATGCCTAGTATGTTTTCTATTATATATGTTTAACCACTTGAAAAGATCCCTCTTCTCGTGGACGACCCCGGCTTGCCATTATCTACTTAATTGTAGATATGAAGCATTAGGGCTTAAAATTATGAACTTTGAGAGATACGACGATGACCTCCCAAATTTTAGCACCGCTGCTGGGGAAGAGGCGTTTATTTGTAAGTGTTTGGACATATTATGTGTGATTATATCTAATTGTAATATTTGTTTGTTTTATTTTGATTTCTTAGGTGATTTTCCATTTTCATTTGGCTTGGAGACGTATTGTTCGAGTTCTTGGTGTATGGTTCGTACGCGATCCTCTTCACAAGAACCCCTACACTACGACCCCGAGTTAGAGTTGAATTTGAGACAGGCTAGGAGGCTTTCTTTGGAAAGTGTGAATAACACACCTCCCAGTGACCATTTTGTGGTTACATCTTCCTCTATGGAACATGAAATTGAGCACGAAGATGAGCATTTGGGAGGGGTACCTAAACACCATCCTCTCTAAGGGCGAGCTCCTCCTCTCCACCAAAGAGAGATTCTTTTGGGGCAAGCTTTGTTAAGAGACATCATGGCTCCCAACCTCTATCAACAACCAATGTGCATTGAGTATCCCATGGTTGGACCGAACAGGCACTTTGAGTTAAAGACCGGGTTCATCAACATGCTACATATCTTCCTTGGTAGGCAAGGGGAGAATTCCAACAAACACCTCACCAAATTTCACTCCTTGTATGGTGGTACGGTCCCCCATAGAGTGGGTGAAGATTTCTATAAGTTGAAGGCATTCCTGTTCATACTAAAGGATGGAGTAAGAGATTAGCTCCACTACCTACCGCCTAAGAGCATCAAGAGTTGGCTTGATATGAAAATGAAGTTTCTAGCCAAATACTTCCCGGCCTCTAGGTCCGCCACCTTGAAGAAGGACATAAGCAACATCCTCCAATGGCATGAACAATCTCTCTTCGACTATTGGGAGAGGTTCTAGAAGGTTCTTGCAAGTTGCCCTTACCATGGTTATTCGGAAGGGGATTTGGTTTATTACTTCTACAATGGCCTTCTTGATGAAGATCAAAGGTTGGTAAGAATTTCTTGTGGTGGAACCCTTGGGAACAAGACATCCTCTGAGGCTATGCAATTGTATGAGGAGCTAGCGGAAGAATCGAGAAAATTTAGCTCAAGGGCCAATTTGAAAAGGAGAAATCCAATGCCCGCAAGTGACTCTTCAAATAGTGGGAAGCTCAATGATCAAGTCTCGTCCTTTGCATCCATGGTGAAATATTTGATGACAAAGCCTAGAAATGCTCCACATGTTAAATCATGTGAAATTTGTTACTTGGCGCATCCTACAGACACTTGCCCTACTTTGCAAGAGGACTATGTTGAGGAGGTGAGTGCCATGAGATATCAAGGGAATCAAGGCTACCAAGGTAACCAAGGATATCAAGGTGAGAAAGGCTACCAAGGTCACCAAGGCTACCAAGGTTATCAAGGGTACCAAAACCGGCCGTACAATTCGGGAAATCGTGATAACCCGACCCCGCCGGTATGGAAACCATCAAGGAAGCTAAAATCCTCAACCATATCGGCCTCCTCAACAACAATATAGGCCACCTCAACAATAATTTCAAACGCTCCAAGACAAACCCCGAGACTAAGGGGAGAGCTCGGATGCAAGCCATTCACCCCTTGGGCATGTGTGTGGAAAAAAGTGAGAAATTCCAAGATGAAGCCAAGGAGAGTATCAAGAACTTGGAAACTAAAGTGAGTCAAATAGCTCAAGTGGTGAATCGGATGGAAGCCCAGGAAAAGGGTAAGCTACCCTCCCAACCGGAGATCAACCCTCGATAAAATGCAAGTGTTATCGCTTTGAAAAGTGGTAGAGAGGTTGACACTTACCCGGATAATGAAATTGTTGAAGAGGAGCCTATGGGGAGTGAGGTGTTTGAAAAAGGGGTTGAGAGGGAAGAAGCGCATGAGAAGAAGGCCGGGGAGTTAGCCAAAAAGAGCAAGGAAGAAGAAATCGAGGTGGAGACATTTGCGCCAAGGCCAAAGTCAACCTCCATCCCAGAACCTTCATCTCCCCCTCACAAAAGAGCAAAGATGGTGGAGATCCCTCCATATGTACCAGAACCTCCATTTCCGGAAGCCTTGAAAGACAAAGGGAGGAAGGAGGACAACAAGGACATTTACGAAGTCTTTCATAGATGTGAGGTAAATATCCCACTCTTGAATGCCATTGAAAAAATTCCTAGATATGCTAAATTTCTTGAGGAATTATGTGTTGTGAATAGAAAACAAAGGGCAAAAAATAAGTTGAAAAATGGAAAAAGTGAGCATGTTTCTGCCTTGTGTCAAAAAGAGCTACCCCTTAAATGTAGCGATCCCAGCATGTTCACAATCCCTTGCATAATAGGAAATACACATTTAAAAAATCTATGCTTGATCTAGGTGCATCAATAAATGTGATTCCTTACTCTTTATATGAAAACCTCAATTTGGGTACATTGCACAAAATCGGGGTGGTAATCCAATTGGCCGATCTTTCTAGTGCATACCCTAAAGGTATTATCGAGGATGTGTTGGTTAAGGTGGATTCCTTAGTTTTCCCCATGGATTTTTATGTCCTTGACATGGAGCATGATAAACATGCCACCCCAATTTTATTGGGGAGGCCATTTTTTAAAACCTCCAGGATAATGATTGATGTGCATAAGGGTGCCCCCACTATGGAATTTGATGGAATAAAAGTAGAGTGTAACATAAATGACTCTATGAAGTATCCTAGTGAATACCATGCTTGTCATGCCCTAGATATTGTTGAAGAAGTTGTGCAAGATGTTTTTGAGCCAAGTGGTGATGATTCCTTGTTAGTTGCTTTACAATGTGATAGTGATGATGCCCACAATGTATACTCTATGAGCACTAACTTGAAGGAAAGCTTTGAGGATTTGAACCTACTTGAAGAAATGAAACAGAGTCTCTTAAAACCTCCTCCTCTACTCTTAGAGGAACCCAAGGAACCAGAATTCCTCCCGTCACTTGTGAAAGCACCGGTGATTGAACTTAAACCTTTTCCAAGTGACCTCAAGTACACTTTTCTTGGGGAATGGGAGATGATTCCAGTTATCATTTCAAGCAAGCTCACCAAAGAGAAAGAAGAAAAGTTGATGGTCGTGTTACGAGAAACAAGGAAGCAATTGGATGGACTATTGCCGACATCAAAGGCATAAGTCCATCCACTTGTATGCATAGAATCTTGTTGGAAGAAGATGCAAGACCCATCTAGCAACCCTACCACTGTTTAAACCCACCTATGATGGAGGTGGTGAAAGTGGAAATCCTCAAGTTACTCCAAGCAGGCATGATCTATCTAATCTCGGATAGCAAGTGGCTAAGTCCAACTCAAGTGGTACCCAAGAAGAGTGGGGTGATGGTGGTAAAAAATGAGAAGGGTGAAATGGTGCCCACCCAAGTTCAAAATGGGTGGCGCGTTTGCATTAACTACCAGAGGCTAAATGCGGAAACCGGGAAGGATCACTTCCTGTTTCCATTCATTGATCAAATGCTTGAGAGGTTACCAAGCCACCCTTTCTATTGCTTTTTGGATGGGTACTTGGGGTACTTTCAAGTAGCTATCACCCTTGAAGAGCAAGAAAATACCACTTTCACGTGCCCCTTTGGTACGTTTGCCTACCGGCGTATGCCTTTCGGGTTCTGTAACACCCCCGCAACTTTCCAAAGGTTTATGGTAAGTATTTTCTTAGAATATTTTTGAAAACTTTGTCGAGGTATTTATGGATGATTTCACCATTCATGGTAGTTCTTTTGATAACTGTTTAGCAAATTTGGCACAAGTTCTTAAACGCTGCATTGATACTAATCTTGTGTTAAATTCTGAGAAGTATCATTTTATGGTAGAGCAAGACATTGTCTTAGGCCATGTTTTCTCCTTTAAGAGTATTGAGGTTAGCAAGGCAAAGATAAATACAATTCAAACTTTTCCTTATCCTACTAATGTGCGCGAAGTGCGCTCTTTTCTTGGCCATGCAGGATTCTACCATCGGTTCATCAAGAGCTTCTCAAAGATAGCATCTCCTTTATGCAAGTTGTTGCAAAGAGAGGTGGAATTTGTGGTGGATGAGGGTTGTAAAGGGGACTTTGATACATTGAAAGGAATGTTAGTTTTGGCCCCTATTATACAACCCCTAGATTGGTCGTTGCCTTTTGAGATTATGTACGATGCTAGTGATTACACAGTTGGAGCAGTGCTTGGTCAAAAGGTGGGAAGAGCACCTCACACCATCTTCTGCGCATCTATGTCTCTCAATGAAGCCCAAAGAAACTACTCCACCACAGAAAAGGAGTTGCTAGAAGTGGTATTTTCTTTGGAAAAATTTTGATCTTACTTGCTTGGTACAAAAGTTATTGTGTACACTGACCATGCAGCACTTCATCACTTGATGACAAAGAAAGAATCCAAGCCAAGATTGATTAGGTGGATCCTGCTTTTGAGCGAATTTGAGTTGGAGGCGTGAAACAAGAAGGGCGCGGAAAACCTTGTGGGCGATCATTTGAGCTGGTTGACTCCATGCCAAAACATTGAGGTAAATCCCACAGTGAAGGAGCAACTACGGGGGGAATTCCCTGATGAACAATTGTTCACCATTAGGGATCTCCAACAGTGGTATGCCGACATTGTAAATTTTCTTGTCGCTGGTAAATTCCCCCATCATTTTTCTAAGGCCCAAAAGGATAAAGTAAAGAGTGATGCTAAGTATTATGTGTGGGATGATCCCTTTTTGTGGAGACATTGTGTAGATCAAGTTGTTAGGAAATGTAACCCCAATAATGAAGTACACTCAATTCTTGAATTTTGTCATTCTCATGCATGTGGCGGTCATTTTGGAGCAAAGAAGACTGCTAGGAAAGTATTAGAAAGTGGTTTTTATTGGCCTACATTGAATAAGCATGCATACACCTTTTGCAAATCTTGTGATGAATGCCAGAGAGTAGGAAATATCTCCACTAGGAATGAAATGCCCCAAAGGCTTATTTTGTATTGTGAAATCTTTGATGTTTGGGGTATTGACTTTATGAGACCTTTCCCTAGTTCTTATGGTTTTACATATATTCTTCTTGCCGCAGATTATGTGTCGAAGTGGGTTGAAGCAAAACCCACTAGGACTGACGATTCTAAAGTGGTTGCAGAATTCCTGAAAGATAACATCTTTTCTAGGTTGGGGTACCCCGAGCCTTGATTGGTGACTGTGGCATCCATTTTTTCAATTGGACCATAGAGGAACTCATGAAGAAGTATGGCATCACTCACAAGATATCCACTGCCTATCACTTACAAACCAATGGGAAAGCCGAAGTTTCTGATTGGGAAATCAAGTCCATCCTTCAAAAAATGGTTAACCCTAACCGGAGGATTGGAGTTCTCGATTGAATGATGCCTTATGGGCGTATAGGATGGCTTACAAGACACCAATCGGTATGTCACCATACCGGTTAGTGTTTGGTAAGCCCTGTCATCTACCGATGGAAATTCAACATAAGGCTTACTGAGTCAAAGTATTCAATCTTGATATAGATGAGGCCAACTTACATAGGAAGTTACAATTGGATGAACTGGATGAGATCTGGAGGGAGTCCTATGAGAACGCCAAAATCTATAAAGAGAAAACAAAGGTGTGGCACGAAAAGATGATCATTAGGAAGGAATTTGACGTTGGTCAAAAGGTCCTCCTATTCCAATCCCGCCTTCGCCTATTCCCTGGTAAGTTGAGGTCCCGATGGATTGGTCCTTTTGAGGTGGTTAAGGTATTCCCGCATGGCGTGGTGGAGATTCTAGATTGAGCTAAGTCCAATACATTCAAGGTTAATGGACAATGTTTGAAACCTTACCACGAGAATTTTGTGCCGGAAAAAGGAAAGAACGTTGATCTCCTCGATCTGGTTTGTGAGTAAACTCCAAGAAAAGGGAGTAATTTGTGTTGACGACGTTAAATAACTTGGTTTTGATCATCCGGATCGTCATTCGTGACTTTCCGTTGATGTTGCTTGGTTTTGGATTTTGTCATCAGTTTCATTGTTCTGCTTTATGCTTTTCACGGGTTGTTTTCCCATGATTTTATAGAAATTTTGAAACCAATGCATTGGGATTTTGAAGGTAGAAATTCTTGGAGTCAAGAAGGAAATACTTGGATAAGAGGAGGAATCAGAAAATTTTTCCAAGTACCAGGTTAGTAGTCTGTCGTGAGTCGCGACGAAGTGGTCGAGAGTCGCGACCAAATCAGAAATTTTATGTGAAAATAGAGCTCTCGGCCTCCACTTTTGTGAGTCACGATGGCCTCATTGCGAGTCGCGACGGACCATCGCGAGTTGCGATGAAGTGGTCGCGATTCACGACTAAATCTGAAGTTTTGTGTGAAAATAGAGCTCTCGGCCTCCACTTTTTGCAAGTCGCAATGGACTTGTCACGAGTCGCGACAGATCATTATGAGTCGTGATGAAGTGGTTGCAAGTCGCGATTCGCGATGAAGTGGCCGCGAGTCGCGACGGGCGTACAACCCTGTTTTAAAAAATGGGCAAAATCCCTTTTTGCCACAAATATAATCCACCTCCGCTGCTCTTCACCTTCTCCGTCCCTTCCTCTACCAAGCGATCACCGCTAACGGATGCCCTCCACCGCTCACAACCACCACTCCATACCCCCCATTCCTGCTTACCAAGCTCCTCCCACAAATTCACCTAAATTGTTCAAGAACGCAAAACCCTAGAATTTGGGTTTTTGTGATTTTTGGAAATCACACTTCAAATTGCTTGTGGGTTTCACTCCTTTCTAATCTTAGGCATCTAAGTTGTACAATTCTTTAATCTCTTAAGCTTTACTTGTGATTATGATTGAATCAATTATTTTGTGAGATATTGTATGAACTTTGTGTGATACCTTAGGTTAGTTTGATTGATTGGAACATTGTAGATGTTGTTGAATATATCGTGCTTGCAAGTTAATTTGGAAGGATTGTATGAGTATTTGGTGTTTACGGCTTGGTTGGATGTAGGATAACATGAATAATCACTTTGAGTGTATTGAGTTGTTGTTATTGTTCTTATGCTTGCATTGCACTATTAGTGTTGCTTTGATTAAGAATGGATTGTGGTTTATACTAGATATGAGGCATGTTGGCCCTTGATGATACTTAGTTGTTATTTGGATAAAATGTTATTGTGCTTTGAAATAGTATTTTGCGTAGGGTAATTTAGCCATGGGACTCAAATGTGGACATTGTGAATGAACTAGTGGTGGCTAAACTATTTAGGCATGACTGTGATTTTGAGATATAGCATATTTGATTTCAACTATGTGAGGACTTCATGGACTTGAGAATATGGGCATGTGGGACATAATGTGGATTGTATGTGCAATTTTGAGTAGAACTTGAACTAGTAGGCTTGAACTTGATTTGGCTTGTGATGATGAACTAGTTTAAGGTTAAGTATGAATTTGCAATATCGCATATACACATATTCCTATGCATTTGACTTGTTTGTTCTGGTTGTTAGATATGTTCCCTACAAAAAAACCTAGGGCTCCTCCCCGAGGTGGGTGCACCGCCGCTCGGGGAAACTGGCTCAAAAATCTAGCCCTGTACCTCCCCCGCTAGATAGGTACATGGGTTTGACCCGGATCACCAAGTCTTATGCTGAAAGGTGGGAAGCCTTAGCGAGTTGTCAACTCAAGGAGACGAGCTATGTAGATGTACCCACACTAGATGTTCTTGGGCTCACCCAGCCTATCAGATGCCTTCTCGCCAAGCTGGGAATGGAAGGGTTCATAAGTAGGAGTGCACCCTTTTACTGGAGAAACACGCCAGAGTTCCTGTCCACGGTCAGGATCTGCAGCATGAGGGATGATCAACCATGTGAGATGTACATTGCTTTCCACTTGGATGATATATCTAAGCAAATGACAGTCTCGTAGATTGAGGGGGCGTTTGGATTTGATACTGCAGAGATACGGACCAGGCTGGACCCACAGGCCAAGGAGCGATCGATCGAGGATGACATGCAATTTTGGAATGTCATCAACATGAGGCCAAAAAACTCCCATGACAAGAGCAGTGTCATCATCCACCCTGCACTTCGTTATGTGCACTGACTGTTGGCTGGCACAGTACTTTGCTCGGCGGGGCCAACAAATGCCAGCCAATGATATTCACTTTCTTTGGCACTTGACCAGTAAGGGACCAGGATACGAGTTGTAGGTTGAATTGTGGATGAAAAAGATCGTGGAGGTGGTAGGAAAGCCAAAGGGGAAGATCATGGTCGGAGGCATGATAGGCCTTTTAGCAGAGTACTTAGGATTGGTTCCTCCGATTGACTTTCTGTGCTTGGGGATACGCACTGCCTACCTTATCACTACTGAGAGGTTAGTTAGATTTGAGATGCTCAGTATCACATGGACCACAGGGCTATTCCACTGGTTGTATGGCGCTAGGAAGGTCACATTCATGGCACTTCCTCAGCCCAACAAGACGAAGCTGGAATTTGATACACCTCTAGGAGACTCAGCGATTTCACATGACTCCTCATACAGAGATGACTTCCAGCGTGAGCTCCATGACCTTGGCCCAGCTCCTGTCCAGCGTGATGATAACAGTCTACCTTTCTCTGAGCGACAACAGCAACAACACTCCTAGCAGCACCCCCTGCAGCCTCCACCAGAGACCGAGCCGATGCAGGAGGATGATGTGCCACCTCACTACTCATATCCTCCACCGGACTTCTATGAGCGGATGATGCAGACTATGCAGGATGGATTTCTCCGCCAGGACAACATGATATTGGAGCACATTGTGTTTGTCTCCCAGACCTTGATCGACATGGATGAGGAGATTAATCACATGTCAGCTTGCATCCATGAGATGCAGTCCCAGGCAGGCGGTGTCTCTGGCCCCGATCCGGGAGCAGAAAGGCGGAGAGCCAAGAGGCAGAGGAGTATGGAGTGGCTGGCTCATTATTAGCAATGCTATTTTGGCGGTGGCCCTTCTTCCTTACATCAGTGATTTATGAGCACCATATCCTTACCCTTTCCATGCTTAGCTATTGTCTACATTGAGATTAATGTAGTGTTCTAAGTGTGGGGAGGGGTATCTACTTTTAGGTGATTAGGGTTGAAGATACTTTTGCGTAAGTCTTCTGTTTTTTTGGATATTTTTCGCTTTGTTTTGGGATGTTTTTCTTTTGATGTACTTGGATAATGTTGCCTTTAATACTTTTCTTAGCCTTAACATTTGGAAAGCAGTTTGCTACTTTTTGGATTGGAGAAACGTGAATTTTTTATGAAAAAATTGAAAAAAAATAGAAAATGAAAAAAATAATAATAAACAAAAAGAAACCTACTAAGTTGAAAACCCGAGAGGGCATCTTAGGCAACATTGGAGGGCCGGATAGGTCAAAAACCCGAGAGGGCGACCTAGGCAAAAATGAGAGGCTAAATGTGTGGAAAAAGGTGAGATGTAAGTCAAAAACAAAAACATGACATGTGGCTAGGATGAAAACCCAAAATGGCTCCTAGGCAAAATGAGAGAAAATTAGAGAAATTGAAAAATGTTAACTTTTCACTCATTTTTCGGTATTGGAGTCATAAGGTTGCGGTGGCCATACGGATGGATCGGGTACCTTGACATCTTGAGGACCTCTTGGGAGTGGAAAATTTAGCGGAAGAAGATGAAGTAAGTTATGAAACTCTTGATCGTTAATATGCTTCATTTTTAGGTTGATATATTGATATAAATTGGAGCATGTGTTTTGAACCGTATACATGTCTTTAACTTCACCTTGTATCATTGGATTTGGGATTGTCAATTCGGGATTTGGAGATGTTTTAGGGATATCAATGAATTGATGGGTTGATATGGTTTGGGTAGATCTAGGACTGATGGTTGTGGGAAACTTCTCATTTGACCTTAATATTGGGATGTGTTATATTGAGAGTTTTGTGAGGTATTGAATTGGGAGAATAGTAGTTAGGATGTGGATACGTCATTTTCTTCGTATGCTTGGATATTTTCTTACTCAAGGACGAGTAAGGTTTAAGTGTTGGGAGGTTTGACATGTCCATTTTATGTGCATAATTTAGTACTATTTTGGGTCACTTTTGTGCTCTTTTATTATCAAGAGCTTGTGTTTTACCTTGAAATTCTTTTAGGAGGGGTAAGAGCAACTTTACGCTCTTTTACCTCTTCTAAGTGGATTTTACGTGACAAGGGAAGAACATGAAGACATGAAGACCGGAGGCCATTAAAGATCACATTTTCGAAGACTTTTGAAGACTTGCTTCAAAGACATGAAGACCGGAGGCCATCGAAGACCATTTTTGAAGACATTGAAGACTTGAAAAATGAGAGGAATCGCTATGAAGATAAATGTTTACCACATGAAGAAGAAAAGAAAGTAGGGTTAAATTCTGGCACTCGTCGTGAGCCCGTCGCAAGTCGCGACCAACGGGTGGCAGAATCTAACCTTATCATTTTTGTACTATATATAGCACTCTCTTTCCTCTCATTCAAATCTTCTTCTTCTGCATTTTTTGTACTATTCCAAACCCTATTTTCTTCCATTTTCATCTTTAAATTCTCTTGTATTATGTTTGGTTGTTTAGCATTAACTAGTATGAACTCTTGTAGCTAAATCTAGTTCTTGGGAGCAATTGACTAATACTTCTAAGTCCATGTCTTAAGAACAATTTGTAGCCTATTTAATACTCTTACTACTATGAATTTATGGAGCATTGAATGTGTTTGTTAATGTCATTAATGTTATTAAAAGTTTGAGTATATGAAGTACTTGTATGATATGCTTGTTAGGGTTTGGGGAAATGGGTTGATTTCCCCTTTTCTTGATAGGAATCCATGAGTATGATTTAGAGCTTTTGATTGTGTTGATGGATTGATAATTTCTAGATGAATATGATAATGTTGAACTCTTTGTCATGTTTGTTGCTTGTAGCAAATGAGAGAAGTCTATGAATGTCGATCGTTCTTGACTAATCTTGTGTAAATGCATGAATTGGTTAAATGCTTAGACACGGTGTAGTGTTTATAAGTGTTGTCGATCTTGTTGATTCTTCGTACTAAATTCCATCAATGAGATACTTTTAGTCGTGTTTTGACTACGGGAGTCATTGGTGAGGTTTGATAAGAGATGTCGAATTCACTCATGCAAACTACTATCTAAGAAGGATAGAAGTTTAGTCTTCACAACAAGTAATGAAAGCAGTAATTATGTTGCATGTTCAATGATGGATACGAGGCTTGGAAGTGGAAGACAATTGCATCCAAGGTTACGTTAATTGTTGTTTTCATCGTATCTTTAGTTGTATTGCATGATTAGCATAGTTCTCTTCCTTCGCTAGCTGTATTTTAATTTGATAACTTAGGACCAAACCAACCAAATCCCCCCTTGTTTATATGTTTTTATATGTATCTATTTATGTATATACCTAGTATGTTTTCTCCTATATATGTTTAAACACTTGAAAAGATCCCTCTTCTTGTGGACGACCCCGACTTGCCATTATCTAATTAATTGTAGATATGAAACATTAGAGCTTAAAATTATTAACTCTGAGAGGTACGACAACGACCTCCCAGTTAGCCCAAAGGGTATTTTGATCAATTTACATAGAGTCAATGCAGGAAAATTGAGGTCAGTGCCGAAAATGGGGTCTGAGGGCTATATTGGTATTTTCATTAACTAGTTGGGTTATATTTGCACTAAAAATTATCATAGGTTTATATTGACAGTTACTCAAGTAGATAGGGTTATATTGGCCCTTATCCCTAAAAAATATAGATCAAAGCAAGAAAATTTTACAGGGAGATGAACACTTTCTCTCTCTAAACTAGAGAGAAACATGAGCACATCTGGGTCTATATAGGCCCGATATTATCTAGGATTCCGTCAGAAAGGAAAATGAGAATTTGAATCAGGCATCGCCCAATTATCTGAAGGAGGACACGTGGAGAGAGATCACAAATACCCTTGGTGTGGTGAGGAAGTTAATCGCGCGTGGAAAGGCTTAATCATTGTGCTGGATTTGGCATAAATAAGGAAAGATTTATTGGGATAAGCAATTATAAGTTAGGACAATCAGGTACTTGGCATTAGGGTATTGCGAGGATTGGGCGGAGTAGTTTGGGAATTGCAAAGTCTGGTTGGATAGTTTGAAATGTGTGTCAGTAGGTTTTCTGCAGATTAGGGAGTTAAGGCGGTGCCGTAAATTGCAGTTGATACTGTAGTCGTCTGATAAAAAACAAAGAAGCTTTTCATCACTCAAGGATATTTTTTCAGCTTTCGAGAAATCTGCAATCACGAAAGGGAGCCCAACGACTGGTATTCCAAACAACTCATACACTTGAATGGGGAAGATGAAGAGGAAATTTGGAGCTATAAATAAGGGTTCATTGAATGCTTTGTCAGGTACAATAAACTCTCAACCGTTTCAAGTAAACAAGTTTCATAAATCCCAGTATAATAGTAAGAAAATGAGTGAGTCTGAATCATTGACCATCTCTGGAGCTCTCTATACTCCGTCGGGATCTGATTACTCGGAGGAGAGAAATGAACCTTTTGGCCTAAACATAATCACAGACTTTAATCCCATACCCAGAACTACTAGAAGATGTGGTGTCCTGAAGCTAACAGTGGCAGATCTGGAAGAATCAGTAGAGATGGAGCAGAACTGTTTCTAAGCCCATCAAATGGATCGGGTCACCCGTTGGATAAACGTTATCCATATGTTGTTTTCACTTATTGGATAAGACTTATTGGATAATGACCCATTGGGTTAATAGATACAATTGGGTTGTAGTTATTGGGTTTAGTTGGGTTGGATATTGAGTTACCCGTTGAATAATTTTGGGTGAGTTGAGTTGGGCTGGGCAATGGCTGACCCGTGGATAATTTCATATCACAAGATAACTAAATTTTCACAAGTTTGATTACGAATGATTTAATTTTCCCCTAATAGGATCGAGCTTGAGCTCAAATACTGTACGAACTCGAATACTGTATTAGATTGAGCTCAAATACTGTACAAACTCGAATACTGTACGAGACTGAACTCAAATACTGTACGAACTCGAATACTATATGAGATTGAGCTCGAATACCGTATGAACTCGAATAATGTACGAGATTGAACTCGAATATTGTACGAACTCGAATATTGTACGAGATTGAGCTCGAATACTGTACGAACTCGAATATTGTACGAACTCGAATATTGTACGAGATTGAGCTCGAATACTGTACGAACTCGAATACTGTACGAGATTGAGCTCGAATACTTTACGAGCTCGAATACTGTACGAACTCGAATATTGTACGAGATTAAACTTGAATAATCTGTGAATTATCATTTTTATAATTTGTAAATTATAGTAATATTTATGTTAAATATTACACATGCATTTAATTGGGTAATTTTTTATATATATTGGGTATTTGTTAGGTTCTCATTAAGTTAACATAATATGAGACCCATTGAGATCAAAATTTTCCATTAACATAATTATTCTCATCCCGCCCAATCCCAAAAACTAATGAGTATTTAATACCCGATCCCATTGGATAATGACAACTTGTAACCCAAATCAGAAGAAAATATTGAATGATAACTTATTGGGTTAGTTACATAATGACTTATTGGATAATATATTTTAACCCATTGCATCACATGAGTTATCTCATGAGTTACCCAGTGGATTATCCATTTAATGACCCAACCCGTTTATGATCCAACCCATTATGACCCATTAATAAACGAGTTAATTGGATAAAGACCCATTGGATAATGGGTTAATTGGGTTTGGATAATGGGTTAATCCAATTAACTCATTTGACAGGCCTAACTATTTCTTACCAGTATGGATGGATGACCGGGATTTTAGCTCCGACGATCTGAATTAATATTTCAGCGATTATTGGAGCAATGATGTTTATGTAATCCATCGTTACAGGAATTTCTACGTTGTAAAGTTTCAATCTAGGGAAGAGGTGTTGGCTACTCTCCACCATAAACTTTATGCAGTGGCAAGAGGCCTACTTGCTTTCAAACGGTGGAATGACATAATCTCTCTCAGAAGGATCAAGGTGGAGAAGGTTAAAATCAACATTCAAATTCACAGCATACCGGCGGAAGCATTTGCTCCGAGAGCATCCATCAAAGCTGAACATATGGCTGGAGATGAGGTCAATGTCGAGTTTTTATGTGGATAAAGCCCAGAGACCCATTGATATCCAATTTTTATGTGGACATGCTCGATGAGACAAGATTTTGGGTGGGTATACGTTACGAACGTATGTAAAAATTTGTTGGAGATGTGGAATGATCGGGCACCCAGGATGACACTCTATTGGAACAGTTCATAGATGAATTTATCCAACGTCACACTGCTGCTCGTGGCACGGATATCGTGTATGATGTGAACAAAGAGCTCTTTCAAACCTCTCTTAGAGTGCACTCTCATATGCAACTACAGTGAAACACAAGAATTCCAGCGTGCTATATAGATAGTTGTTGGGAAAGGTATAGCCACCTCCATGACAGTAAGGTGCAGGAAGGCTTTCTTTTTTCAATGGAGGCTGACGTAGGCCCGTCAATTGGGTTAATTGGATAAACTCATTATCCAAATCCAATGGGTCATTATCCAACTAACCAATTTATTAAATGGGTCATAATGGGTTGGGTCATAAATGAGTTGGGTCATTAAATGGATATCCATTGGATAACCCATGAGATATTCATATGACTCAATGGGTTAAAATATATTATCCAATAAGTCATTATCGAATAAGTCATTATATAATTAACCCAATAAGTTATCATTAAACATTTTCTATCGATTTGGGTTACAAGTTGTCATTATCCAATAGGATCAGGTATTAAATGTTCATTATTTTTTAGGATTTGGGATGGGAATAATTATGTTAATGATAATTTTTTATCTCAATGTGTCTCATATTATGTTAACTCAATGGGAATATAACAAATACCCAATAAATATCAAAATTACCCAATTAAATGCATGTGTAATATTTAACATAAATGTTCACTATAATTCACAAATTATACAAATTATAATTCACAAATTATTCGAGTTCAATCTTGTACAATATTCGAGTTCGTACAGTATTCGGGCTCGTACAGTATTCTAATTCAATCCCGTACAGTATTCGAGTTCGTACAAAATTCACACTCAATCTCGTACAGTATTCGAGTTCGTACAATATTCGAGCTCAATCTTGTACAGTATTTGAGTCGAGCTCAATCCCAACTAATATTGCTCGTCAATGTCGTCGAGTTTACAAAGCCAACATATTATATATTTTTTATTTTTATGTAATATAATATAATGTACATAATATTATATTACATAATATAATAAATGATTATATATTAGGGAAAAATTAAATCATTCGTAATCAAACTTGTAAAAATTTAGTTATCTTGTGATATGAAATTATCCACGGGTCACCCATTACCCAACCCAAATCAACCCACCCAAAATTATCCAACGGGTAACTCATTATCCAACCCAACTAAACCCAATAACTACAACTCAATTATATCCATTAACCCAATGAGTCATTATCCAATAAGTCTTATCCAATAAGTGAAAATAGTATATGGATAACGGTTCCAACGGGGTGACCCGATCCGTTTGACGGGCTTAGGTTGACCGTGGACAACACCAACAGTATTACATCAGCAGGGCGAACGAAGGAGGAGGTAACCAAGGACCAGGAGGAAGTGGAAGTGGTTTTCATCAGAGCTATTTTGACCTCTATTTTGTTAGGGGTTTCCAGCAAACACCACCATCTCCACCAGGTCCTCCACCATTACCGATATCTATGCTGCCAAATGGCCACTTGCCAAATGGATAGTATGGTGAATGAGGTTATCGAGATCTAGTTGTGCTCACAAGAGAAGGAGGAGAACCCTGATATAAATTTAAGGAAATGGTTTGAAGCTATGATGGCCACCGAGCAGGATGCTATGCATCAAAATGATGCCCCATTAATGCGTTTTTTGACACGCAACTGGAGAAGGAGGAGAGCCCTGATATAAATTTAGGGAAATGCTTTGAAGCTATGATAGTCACCGAGTAGGATGCTATGCATGAAGATTGTAGAGTCCTCAGGAGTTGGACTTCTTTATGGCATATTGTGAATACTGGGATCTGGTATTTTAACACCACTGTGATCAGGTTTTCTGGACAGCAGGTTTTAGCCGCGAATTATGGAGCTAATTATGGAGGATAATTATGCGATCAGATCAGAATATTGTGAAGATAAGTATGTGATTTCGTGGCTATCTAATTCTGGTAAACGAATATTCCTGTAATAGTTAGGAATTGATTAAATAGTTTATTTATGGTACAAGTCCTATTAATAAAGGATTGTCCATTTACAAACCAGATTAGGATTAGATCTTTCCTTAGTCTAGAAGTCTATTCTTGGTAGAGTTAGACAAGGAAAGAGTTTGATACAAGGCAGGATTGCGAAGGATATAAAAAGAAGAAGATACAACGCAATCATTAAGCGTCCAAGAATTGATCTCTACGTGAGAAGTTTGGAGCGATCTGCCGGTGGTGTTTGGAGGAGTGTTAATTCATCCGACCAAGTTCGTAAAAAGTTGAGCGAAGCAATCAAGGTTTTATCTCTACGTGAGATACGTTATTGAAGCTGTTCATCTCGGTTTTGGAGGTTCGTCAAAACAACCGACCAAGTTCGTAAAGATCAGAAACAAGGAAGCCTTAATTCCTCGGGAGGAGGAGATCCAGAGAGACGTGTTGATCGTGGGGGTTCAACGGCGTAGGATCGGCAGTGAGGGGATCTCACAACATTCACTCTAAAGGTTAGCAATGGATTAGTATTTAAGTTAAGCTTCTTGTACTAAAGACTGTTTTCTAGTGGATGGTTTCTGATCTGGGCAAGGCCCCGCACACGTAGGTGTAGTTGCACTGAACTGCGTAACCAAGTTGTGTGTGCACTGCGTATTTCGTTTTGAGTTTTAACATCAAACTGAACTTGGTGTTTAAACACCAAACTGTTAAACAACTTGGCATAAAGGTTTAGAATTTAGGTGAAACGGAATTTCAATTGGTATCAGAGCAAGGCACTTGCTGACCCCTAAACAGGGAGAGTGAGATCAGGTTTCACCATGGCACCAAAGGAGGGGGCTTCGGTCACGCGACCACCGTTGCTGGAACAAGGAAATTACGCCTATTGGAAGGCACGCATGAAGGTGTTCATTGGAGCATTAGATGATCAAGCTTGGAACAATGTCATAAATCAGTACACTCCACCTACAGTAGCCGAATCTGCGGGATCAAGCTCATTGACGGCTAAACCATTCTCTGAATATTCTACCGCGGAGCACAAAGCACACGTGTCCAACTCAAAGGCGTTAAATGCCATTTTTACGGCAGTGGATGAAGATCAGTTTAAGATGATTTTAAATTGTGAGACTGCTAAAGAGGCGTGGGATGTGTTACAAACTTATCATGAGGGGACAAGCTCTGTCAGAGAATCAAAGTTGCAGTATTACACGGCACAATTCGAAGATCTAAAGATGCACGAAGATGAGACAATTTCTAAGTTCAATGGACGAGTTCGAGATATTGCCAACAAAGCCTTTCAGTTTGGCAAAAAGTACAAAGATCACAAGCTTGTAAGAAAGGTTTTGAGAGCACTGCCACCACGTTTCAACATGAAGGTCACAGCGATTAATGAAAACGGAAGGATAGGAACAATGACGCTTGATGAACTTATGGGTTCACTGGAATCTTATGAGATGGAGATGCTGCAAACAAAAGCAAGTAAGAAAGAGATGGCTTTCTCAAGCATAACCGCTGGAAATTCAGAAGTGTATACAGACAATGAAGAGTCCGATGAAATTGCAAACATAACCAGGAACTTCTCCAGATTTATGAAGAAGATGGGCAGGAAGCCACAAGAGAAGTCAAGTGGAAGCAAAAATCCAAACGCAAACTCCACTCCAAGATTTGGCCAAGCAATTGGTGTTGAAACACCAAAGTTCAAGTCAACAAATCCAAACCTGAACAGGAAAATCCAATGTAGAGAATGTGAAGGTTTCGGGCACATACAAGCTGAGTGTGCCAATACACTTAAAAGGCAAGGAAAACCGTATGCCGCAACCTGGAGTGATGATGATGGAGGAGATGATGGTAAGGATAGAGAGGAGTATACCAATCATGTTGCTTTCGGTGTGTCAGTGGTGGAGCTACAAGAATCTTTCGAGGAAGGAGTCAGTGTGCTGAATGAAAGTGAGAGTGGTAGCTCAGATGAAGAGAGTAGTAGCATTTGTGATGATGACATTCGCAAGGAAAGTATGGAGATGTACAAGATGTGGTTAAAAGTGGCGGATGAAAACAAAGAGCTCAAGTTTGAGAACAAGAGACTGAGTGAGAAAGTGAAAGTGAATGAACTAGAAAAGGAAGAGGCAATTGGAGAACTGAAAAAGTTTAAGAAGGAATTTAATGAAGTGGTGCAACGAGCAGAGGCAGCAGAACAAGCTATTAGACGTCTCAATACAGGGAAAGCTAAGCTCGAAGACTGTCTACGAATGGGACAGACGACCAAATATGGAATTGGTTATGAAAGGACAGTGAATGTGTTGAAAAACGAGGCAGATCAAGGTGTATCAGCTCCAAGCATAATCGAGAAGAATTGTCCCATCAAGAGGATCAGACGATGCGGATACTGTGGAGCTCAAGGGCATGTTAGGAACAGATGTTTTAAGCTGCTTAGGACACTGTCTGTCAACACAGCAGATCTGTGTTTCAACACCATGCCAGGATATAAGTCACGTCATCGGTTCAACACTGGAGGATACAGAACCGGATTTCTGAACACACGTGTCAATCAAAATCCTAATCACATCCATCGATCAGTAAACCAGGTATGGGTTCGAAAATCTCAAGATGTTTTTTTTTTCAAGTTTCGTTTGTTTTGGGGCACATACAGGAAACTCCTGGTATTTCGATAGTGCGTGCTCGAGGCATATGACTGGAATACCTGAATTTCTTCGAAAATTCAAACCTGGATTTGGTGGATATGTTAGATTTGGTGATGGGAAATGCAGTAAAATAATCGGCAAAGGTGAGTTAGCCATCAAAGGGCTTCCGGTGTTCCAAGATGTATTACTGGTGGAAGGTCTGAAAGCAAACTTGTTGAGCATTAGCCATATATGTGACAATGAAATGACAGTGTTTTTCGACAAGGAGAAATGTGTCGTAAACCATGGAACTGAAGTATTCACTGGGTTTAGATCAATGGATAACTGTTATTTGCTCGATCAAGATGTCACCTGCTTTAGCTCGGAAAAAGAAGTCAGTGCTCTGTTGCACAGAAAAGCGGGACACATAAATGCAGTTAGAGAAGAAGAAACTTTGGGTGAAAGTGATATTCTCGATCAAGTGAATCCTACTGGTGTTGAAACACCAGCACAGTCAACCGGTGTTAAAACTCCGGAAACAGTAACACATGGATCTGAACAAAGTTCGACCAGACACATGCAGTTACGGGATCAGCCACGGGTAAATTACAGAGAATTGGCAGGATTATCATGTTTTATATCTCTTACTGAGCCCAAGAATTACAAAGAAGCTTTGATTGATGAGTATTGGATTTCGGCGATGCAAGAAGAGTTGCAGCTATTTGAAAGAAACAATGTTTGGTGCCTCACCCCACGGCCTGCTGATGTAAATGTGATCGGAACCAAGTGGATCTTTAAGAACAAATCTGATGCAGATGGTAACGTCGCAAGAAATAAATCTCGACTTGTCGCTCAAGGTTACACACAAGTAAAAGGGGTCGATTTTGATGAAACTTTTGCACCCGTAGCCAGATTGGAGTCCATTAGGTTGATGTTGGCGGCATCCTGTATTCTAGACTTTACTCTTCATCAAATGGATGTCAAGAGTGCCTTTCTGAATGGTCTAGTGAAGGAGGAAGTTTATGTGAAGCAGCCCAAGGGATTTGAAGACCCACATTTTCCTGACCATGTATATCGGTTGAATAAAGCTTTGTATGGCTTTAAGCAGGCACCCCGTGCATGGTATGAGCGACTGACAACCTTTCTGAGTCAGAAGGGATATCGTCGAGGGGGAGTGGACCGTACACTGTTTGTGCTGCATAAGGGAACAAATATTCTAATCGCACAGATTTACGTTGATGATATTGTCTTTGGATCCACCTCTTCAGCATTGGTGAAGGAGTTTGTTGACTTAATGATTGGCAGCCTGTTATATTTAACTCCAAGTAGACCAGACATCTGGTTGAGTGTTGGTATTTGTGCTCACTACCAGGCTAATCCAAAGGAATCATATATGGCAGCTGTGAAGAGAATTATTCGATATATAAGTGGAACAGTGGAGTATGGAGTATGGTTTTCTAGGAATAAGGATTCGCAGTTGGTAGGTTTCAGTGACTCTGACTGGGCCGGGAATGATGATGATTGTAAGAGTACCACTGGTGGATGCTTCTTTGCTGGATCAAATCTGCTATTATGGATGAAGCAGATGATGCGAGACTATAGATTCAATGATGTGAGTTTGACAGTCTTATGTGATAATAAAAGCGCCATTGATATCTCCAAGAATCTTGTGCAACATTCGAGGACAAAACACATCGATATCCAACATCAGCTTATCAGGGATTTGGTCGAAAAAGGAGAAGTTACAGTCCATTATGTCCCAACTGCAGAACAACTTGCTGATATTTTTACAAAGCCTCTGGATGGCGAGACTTTTGAAGGACTCAGACAGCACTTGGGAGTGTGTCGATTGTGAGGTACCCAGATCTATCTATTCTGTTGTATTATTTACTGTTTTCCTTTAAATACAGTCGAAAAAAATAGAAAAACAGAAAATACCAAAAATTTGGTGAGGTGGTATTTAAACACCACAGGATAAAGTGATGGTGTTTAATCACTATGGGATAAAGTTACTGGACAGTTGACTTAATGTGGAAGTAGATCAGAAGGGCTCAACATAGGCCAATCATTAGGAGAATGGGGGGATGAGGCTGTGTTGCATCCCTGGGTCAAAGTGGTTAAGGCCACTGTTTTTGCCAAAGCAAAAGGCATGGAGTTGGAGAGCTTTGATGGTCCATTGTTCGTGCTTCAAGAATATCTACGACAAATGCCCATTCCGGTCGTGGAAATCAGTGACAGTGATGAGGAGACAGTGTATGCAGGGGGAGCTGTTGAAATTGAAACAGTGTCTATGTTGAAGGAACCTGAGAGTGCATCTGTGATATTGGAGAATGTGTCTGAGATAGGAGAAGTCGAGAATGATGTTATGGACCAGCAAGCAGGTGCTGCCAATGAGAGCTATGATGTGAATAGTACTGGTATTGCTACATCAGGAACCGTTGAAGTTGAGACTGTGTCAGAGTTGATTGAGCCAGTAGCTGAAAATGGAGAAGATGCAGATAGAGCTGTTGAAAAATAAGAGTGTGATAATGTGGTTGTTTCTGGTATTCAAACACCAGATGTGATATCAAATGGTGATGACCAGGTACCTGTGAATCAAGCACAGGATGTGGATTTTGCTGATAGGGAATCAAATTCTGAGGGGTATGACCTTGAAAACTTGGCAGAGTTGACTGAGATAGCCAGTGGTGAAGGAAACTTAGAGGGTACTGGTGTTGGTGCTGAAATACCACTGAAGACGAGATAGACACGTGGATCAAAGAGAAAGTGCAGGAAGGTGGGTGCTGAAACACCACCAGAGTCTGTGGGAACTCCTGTTACTCAAAGTTCAAAGAAGGCCAGGGACAGTGTGGCCTCGTCTTTCAAGAGTGTGCAAAACTCAGAATGCTGATGGTTCAGATACTGATGGTTCAGAGGATGATGATGTCGTGGAAGAATCTGATGATATGGATTAATTGGTTTTCTTGTCATATTCATGAATCCAGGGGGAGAAAACTGGATGGATTTCAAGACTGGATGGATTTATTGTTTTGCTTGCTGAATTTTATTAGTAAACCTGTATGACCTTTATTGCTGAATTCTTGGTTGTTTTAGTAGAGTTGAATTCAGGGGGAGTTGGTAGGTCAAAATCCAGTGTTGATGAATTCACAAACATGCCAAGGGGGAGATTGTAGAGTCCTCAGGAGTTGAACTTCTTTATGGCATATTGTGAATACTGGGATATGGTGTTTTAACACCACTGCGATCAGGTTTTCTGGACAGCAGGTTTTAGCCGTGAATTATGGAGCTAATTATGGAGGATAATTATGCGATCAGATCAGAATATTGTGAAGATAAGTATGTGATTTCGTGGCTATCTAATTCTGGTAAACGAATATTCCTGTAATAGTTAGGAATTGATTAAATAGTTTATTTATGGTACAAGTCCTATTAATAAAGGATTGTCCATTTACAAACCAGATTAGGATTAGATCTTTCCTTAGTCTAGAAGTCTATTCTTGGTAGAGTTAGACAAGGAAAGAGTTTGATACAAGGCAGGATTGCGAAGGATATAAAAAGAAGAAGATACAACGCAATCATTAAGCGTCCAAAAATTGATCTCTACGTGAGAAGTTTGGAGCGATCTGCCGGTGGTGTTTGGAGGAGTGTTAAGCGTCTAAGAATTGATCTCTACGTGAGAAGTTTGGAGCGATCTGCCGGTGGTGTTTGGAGGAGTGTTAATTCATCCGACCAAGTTCGTAAAAAGTTGAGCGAAGCAATCAAGGTTTTATCTCTACGTGAGATATGTTATTGAAGCTGTTCATCTCGGTTTTGGAGGTTCGTCAAAACAACCGACCAAGTTCGTAAAGATCAGAAACAAGGAAGCCTTAATTCCTCGGGAAGAGGAGATCCAGAGAGACGTGTTGATCGTGGGGGTTCAACGGCGTAGGATCGGCAGTGAGGGGATCTCACAACATTCACTCTATAGGTTAGCAATGGATTAGTATTTAAGTTAAGCTTCTTGTACTAAAGACTGCTTTCTAGTGGATGGTTTCTGATCTGGGCAAGGCCCCGCAGACGTAGGTGTAGTTGCACCGAACTGCGTAACCAAGTTGTGTGTGCACTGCGTATTTCGTTTTGAGTTTTAACATCAAACTGCACTTGGTGTTTAAACACCAAACTGTTAAACAACATGGCATAAAAGTTTAGAATTTAGGTGAAACGGAATTTCAAAGATGATGCCCCATTAATGCGTTTTTTGACACACAACAGGGAAATATAGTGATGGCCCTACAACCGGATGAACTAGTAGTTGATGGAGCACATTTTTCAAATGATGTCTGAATGCCGAACGTGGTTGGGAGGAATGAACTTGTGGCTGAGATGATTATGAAGCCACCAACTGGTGCCAACCAAAGTAATCCAATCCCCGTCCAGTCTCAGCTGGAGGTCATTGTCATCGATGGAACAGTTTCTGATCAGGATCATTGGCGGATCTATTGATACGCGAGGTAGGGCTCCAGCCCTACCTCGGTCGCCGGCCGGAGCTAGGAGGAGGCGAGACGCGCGGCTGAGCGCGTCTCCGGCGCGGGCCGCGCTGCTCGCCGGAGAAGAAGGCCGCGGCGGCCTTCTTTTTTTTTTAAATTCATACGACCTAAAACGACGTCGTTTCACGTTAGTGAAACGACGTCGTTTCGTTTGGCTTTGTTTTTTTTAAACCGAAGTAGTAAAACGACATCGTTTCACGTTAGTGAAACGACGTCGTTTCACGTTAGTGTTATGAAAAAAAAAAGGGCATCAGAATTGGATTGGGCCAAAAACTGAGCCCAATCCAATATAGCCCATTCCATTAATTATAAAAGCTGGAGGCGCGAGAAGGACAGCAAGCACAAGCAGCGCTCCTCCTTCCTCTGCCTCTCACTCGACACTCTCAGCCTCAGGCCTCAGCTCGTCGCGCCGCCGCCGCGCCACCGCCTCTCCAAACCACGGTAAGTCTTCTCTTCTCTAATTCTCTTTATGCTAAATTGCTAATATTTATTAATTTTAGGGTTTATAATTTATTGTCTTTTTAATTTATTTCTTCAAAACTTAAGTATATGTATAATATAATGTGAACATGATTTTTAGATTGGATGTTGAATTGAATTTATATGGTTGTATTATATATGATTGTTGAAATTTAGTTGAATTGCATAAATTGATTTAGTTGGAATTTAGTTGGAATTTAGTTGGAATTTAGTTGAAATTTAGTTGAAATTATAATTGTTTGATTTATTTTGTATAATTGTATGTGACAATGAAATTGTCAATTTGTCATAATCGGTTTATGGAATTATCAATTAGGGATATTTGTTAAATTGAATTTAGATGAATATGATTTTTTGGACTTTTTATTTTCATTTGTTAATTATCAATTAGGGATATTTTATTAAATTGAATTTGAATCGATGAAAAATAAATCAATTTACATAAACCGGACGCCGGACGCCGGACGCCGGACGCCGAAAATTTTTCAGCCTCCCCTGAAAAAATTTTCTGGTTCCGCCCCTGATCAGGATAGCAGCAGAGAAGCATCAACTCAAGTGTAAACATAGAGAGGGAGATTAGGAAGCTCAAATTGATAAGGAAAAGTTTGGCACCTAAGAAGAAAATAGGGAAACCTGTGATAGCTACCCAGTACAAAAACCTCTTTAAAATCCAGCAGGCAAGTTTCAAATCAAGGCTTAAAGCAGAGGTAATAATGAAGAAACAGAAATTGCTTGGAAGTATGAGCAGACAAAATAAGACTGCAGCTGTCAAGAACACAAATGAGTGAGCTCATATGATGGGAAAGGAGAAAACATATGGTGAAGCGGAGGAGGTAGCTGAGCAAAACTAGAGCCCTATTGATGAGCCAGCGGCGTTTTTGTGCCGAGCAACTTCCGGCTTGCAAAAGAGTCACTCATATCCAATACCCATGAAGCGTGCGATAAGAAGGTTTGAGTTTTCCCATGGCAAAAGAACTAGGTCATTGGCTGAGACCAAAAATGATGAACTGGAGGATAGAAACACACTGGGAAGACCAAAGAAAAGAATTTGAATATTTTTTTACCACTTTGCGAAGCAGAATCACTGGAGATGGATGATCTCTCAAGGGTCAATGGGGTAGAGTTAAGGGAATGCAGCAGTAACGGCAAAGAGAAAGGTCTCACCATCTCTACTTCATCAGCATGGAACAAAGCAGAAAACAAATGAGACGATCACACCAACAATGAGGCTTTTCCCCAGCCAGCCATGACAACACCAGCATGGAACTATAGGGGCTTCAACAACGCCCCTACGAGAAGAATGGTCAGCCGGTTGATAAAACAATGGAAGCCTGACATAGTTTGCTTCTCGGGGACCAGATCAAATGAATAAGATTTTTGCATATGGAAAAAAAGTACACACTTCTCAAATAACTTCGTTGTCGATGCAGCCAAAAGATCATGGGGTTTAGCTATCTTATGATCGGATCAGTTAGTTATTAGTGCCCTATGTAGCTCGCTAATTTATGTCTTTCTTTGGGTGTCAGATCCTACTAGTGACTGCTGGTATTTAGGTTTTCTGTATGGCCCGCCGACCGACTTAGGGAGGTTGGATTTGGAGTTGTTGATTTTGATGTTGTGGAAAACGAAAACTTGGACCACATTATGGTTGTACCTGGATTTGGAAGCAAAGGTTGAGGACGCATTTCCATAATGCGTCCTCACCTTTTTGAATTTCTTCTCCCCAAAGTTTTTTCTTCTTCCGAATTCAAAGGCTGGCCCCTTCTATTTGTTTTTTTTTTAATCGAATATTTTCTTCTTCCGAAAATTTTTCTTCTTCCGAAATTTTTTTTCTTCCTCCGAAATTTTTCTTCTTCCGAAATTTTTTTCTTCTTCCGAATTTTTTCTTCTGCCGAAATTTTTATTCCGAAATTTTTTAACGCAATTTAGCACTCGTTCTGGGGAGCGACTCCTCAGATCAGGCGAATTGTTTTTTTGAAAGTATTTGGAGGAATCGTTTTTTACTGAAGAATTTAAATATACGGATAAATATATAAAAAATATATATATACGGATATATGTATAAATATATACGTAAATATAAATAATTATATATATTTATATATTTGTAATATATAAATATATATAAATATGTATACACGCGTAAATGTGTGGATGTATACACCCGTAAATGTGTGGATGTACGCACGCGTAAATGTGTGGATGTACGCACGCGTAAATGTGTGGATGTACGCACGCGTAAATGTGTGGATGTACGCACGCGTAAATGTGTGGATGTACGCACGCGTAAATGTGTGGATGTACGCACGCGTAAATGTGTGGATGTACGCACGCGTAAATGTATGGATGCACACACGCGTAAATGTATGGATGCACACACGCGTAAATTTGTGGATGTACGCACGCGTAAATGTGTGGATGTATACACGCGTAAATGTGTGGATGTACACACATATATAAATATAAATATAATTATGAATATAATTATAAATATAAAATAAATATAAATATGTACATATATATAAATACAAATACAAATATAAATATAAATATAAATAAAGATATATATGTATATATATATAAATATATATCTACATAAATACATACATATATATAAAAATAAAATTATATATAAATATGAATATAAATAAAGATATATATATATATATATGAATATATATATAAATATATACATATATATAAATATACATAAATATAAATATGAATGTAAATAAAGATATGTATACAAATATTTAAATGTACAAATATATAAATATATATATATGTAAATATATAAATATGCACACACGTGAATGTGCGGATGTACATACATATATATATGTAACTTTATGTATATAAATATAAATAAAGATAATATAAATATAAATATATACATATATAAATATAAATGAAGATTGCGCATAAGCAGACTTTTGTTTGTTCGATGAAAATTTGGAAAATAGTCAAAAGATGATTTTGGGTCTCGTTGTTCGAATCTTTTTGAGTAGTCTTGAATGTCGGTGCAGGAACGGAGTGTTGCATAGTTAGAATGGATACTAGTTAGTATGAATGTACAGTGTAGAACAGTACGAGTGAAATGTAATGCCAATTAGTGGGGAATAGCATGTACGGTCCTATCGATGGTCTCTGCAAAGCTTTCCACCCGTTCCACACGGGGGAGGACGTATGGTCCTGGATGTTCGCCGTGGTACAACCATCTGTGCGGGTACATGTTCTTCCTCACGTGGAGCTCCCGCTGGTATGTCCTCCTCCATTTCGTATCCCGCTTCCTCGTTGGAATCACAGTAGGCATATGGAATAGTACCTGTATGTGATGGATCGATATGGGACATGTACTGATGACTGGATGCCGGAGTGACATATGTATTGTAATCTGATGCATCCATGTTGTACTGTGAGGGTTCCCCGGCTGATGGTCCGCAAATGGGTGGACTCGCATGTGAGGGGCCCGCTTGTGATGGACCAATGTGTTCCGCATGCCCCCTAGCACGAGGCCTCCGACCTCCTTGCCGACCAGGTGGGGCCTGACGGTGGGTTCTGAGGTCAGTATATCTGACACCAGGGAGCGGTTCCTCACAGTGCACGAACGGTTGATAATGCTGCGGCCTGGAGGGCTGATGCGCTTGTTGTAGACTACGTGTGATAACATGATGCATCCCCCTTATGACGTCCGCACAATGTGGGGGCCAACTATCCAGATTAATGTCTGACATGCCATGCAACTGTGTCATTCCCTGCAACTACGGAATCGAGATGAATATGTCAGATATATAATTTTGAGGAGCTTTGTTGTATTCTTTCTTGACAATATTTGAAATTTAGGACATACCAAGTACTCGGTGGTTGCACCGTCCCCGTGGAAACCCTCAGCAGCTGTTACAGGCCGCCCTGGTTGATCAATGAGGGACACCGTCTTGCGGAAGTACCACTCCAAGTAATCACGGGTGGGTAGGTATGGATCCGCACTCTCCAGTGGGGGTAATTGTCGGTTGGACCGATGTTCCCAAGTGTCGAGATATCTTCTGAGCTCGACGCGCCAATCCATGCCCGACCTTCCGCGCCGGTCTCTAGTGTGGACCAAGTTGTACTCATCCCTACTGACGAACTGGGTGGGTATTGGCTGAATCAGGCCGAACTGCCTGAGAACACGATGCGCATGATGGAACTCCACGGCATGCCAGCAGATGAGGTCGACGCAAAGCAGCCAATTGTTTCTACCATCCGTACAATACTGCGGGAGTTGCTGCAGGACGTCCTCCGCATATGGCTGCCAGATGAACTGAGACAAGATGCAAGTGTTGCCGTTAGGTATGGGAAACCAATTTCCGTGCGAAGTCTAGAAATCAAAATCCAATTATTCCTATACCTGATTATGGGTGAGAGACGTCAGTTGATCTCGGTATACTTTGAGAACGTGCATTGGCGATTGTGAACAATCGTAACGTGCCCTCCACCTATGAGGAACCGAGTGACACAAATTAGCCGAACTATGGAATTGCATGTGGACTTATGAATACCGCATATTGAGGGATCAGACAAGTACCGGGATCCAAGAGCACTCATCGTCACTGTCACCGGCAGTGCCCCAGCCGGACGGATGGATGGTATGCGTTCCCATGCCCAGAGCTGCCAGTAAATGCAATAGAAATGCCCGTTAATGTTAAGCACGGTATGTACGAACGGCTATGTTGACCAACAATTTTACCTGTAACAAGACAAGTGGCCCGGATATGGATTTAGATTGTGGGATTGCCGCGTCACACAACGACCTGTACAAGCATGCAAGAATCGAACTCCCCCAACTGTACCGATGGACTGCACCCAAATCCGTAAGTGCGGATAAGTAGAGCAACGGGATGAGGTGGCCGGACGTATCGGACATCAGCATTCCCCCAAGAAGCAGCAGAAGGAAAACCCTAGCCCGTTGTTGGCATTGTACATCAGTGGCATCATCGGGGAACGGACTGTGTAGTAGCGTTCCCAACCACCTGGCCTTAATGCGGCCCCCCCTGATACAAGTGAGGTCTGGTGTAGCTCCCAGGTAGTCTGTGCAGATGAGCTGCCACTCCTCCGGACGCCTGACGGTGTCAACCCCTGTTACTGGGATGCCATCGATCGGTAGACCCCACAGGACCCCTATATCCTGCAAGGTGACTGTGGCCTCCCCCATTGGTAGGTGAAACGTGTGCGTCTCTGGGCGCCAACGCTCCACTAGGGCGGTGATGAGGGAGTGGTCAATCTGTATTGCGGCAGAGTCCAGGAGTCCCTGAAATCCGGCGTCACGAACATACCGCATAACCTGTTCCGGCGGTTGGTCAGTCCAGCATGCCCCGTCGCACCGACGCACCTGCAGTGCCTCGTCATCTAGAGTGCCGTTGTATAGGGCACGAGCACGGTGCTCCTGGTGTAAGTACAACAAGTCCTCCTCAATCGGTCCTGGATGGTACATGGTGTTACCTGTGCGCAAATACCAACCCAAGTTAGATGTTTTTTCTGGAAGAATAACACAGATAAAAGTAACACTGCGTAATGTAACACATATTTGCCAAACATAAGTAATACAACAAAATCTGCCACATATATCATTTAGTACAAGGAATACTACATCAGACTACGAACGACAGACTACGCATGTACAATGCAAACCAAGTGAAAGATGGAGGTTCTATTACAGACACCGTATGACACCACGATACTAAGCACGACCACGCCTACGATTGCCCCTGGTTTCACCCGCCACCCTGTCATCCATCTGATTCCTTATCCGCCTCTCCGCAAACTGTCCACGCCTCCTGTTGCGAAACTTTTCTACATCCGGAATCAACCTCCAACTGGCACACTGCCACAGTGATGGATCTCGCACGGGCATGAACCCCTGACTGTATTGTTGGACATATGTGGTCGTGTGATACACCCGGTCATACAGGCTAGCAGGATCGTCACGCCTATGGCGACAAACGGCCAGGGCATGGGAACAAGGGAAACGAAATATTTGCCATTCGCGACAAGTGCACTCCCTGCTACGGTATTTGATCGTGTACTGTCGTTCACTAATGCTTCCATCGATGTTCCTCGCCACAACCCTGTATGTCTGCGACGCGTGCCCGAACAGGGTGACGATATGTCCCCGTGCCAATGTATCCTGCTTCTGGAACTTTTTCCAGATCCTCTGCGGGAACACGGACCTGGACAGACGGGCAATATCTCATAAGCATCGAACCGGCACACCGGTAAATCTGAAAATGCAATTAACTGACAGCGTACCTCCAATCCGTAGCGTCCGTAAGCCTCTGTGCAAACATTTCAACCGTTCGCTCGAACGTTGCTTTGACACACGCTGTTATTGGAAGGTGGCGGGCGCGCCGTAAGCAGTTGTTGAAGCTCTCCGACAGATTCGTTGTCAAAATTCCCCACCGCCGATCACCATCATCGAAGGCAAGACACCACCTACTCCTATCTTGCCGTTCCAGCCAAGCCCAAGCTGACGGATCCATACTCTCCAGTTCCTCCTTGTACTCCCTCCACCTGCTCTCGCGCCTGGCACTACCGAGCTGCCACACCAGAGACTTCATGAGCGCATTCTTGAACTTCCCTCGATCATGTGATAAGAAGTTTGACTGAAAATGCCGCAAGCAAATCCGGTGGTATCCGGCTGGCTCCATCCACTCCTCCATATTTGTCATCGCATTTACAAGTCCTGCGTGCCTATCTGATATGACACAGATTGGTCTGCTATCACCTCCAACAACGTGAAGACGCAATCTCCCCATGAACCAGTTCCAGCTTTCATTCGATTCCTCGTCGACAATTCCGTAAGCGATAGGGAGGATGTAATCATTTGCATCGTGGGTCACGGCAACCAGCATTGTCGACTTGTACGCACCTCTCAAATGAGTGCCGTCGACGCTGATCACTGGCCTGCAGTGGCGGAAGGCTGCAATTGCCTGACCGAATGCCCAGAACACAAATTTAAATTTCATACACCCGGGACCGTGTATTCTGTCAGGTACGCCAGCCCAATCAACAACGGTGGTCGGATTAGCCCTTACAAGTTCATCCATAAAAGTCGGGAGCTGTTCAAAAGAATCCTCCCACGTTCCAAATACCATGTCAATTGCCTTCTGCCGAGCATACCAGGCCTTCTTGTAGGAGATCGTGACGTTGAACTCATCATTCACTTGAGCTCGCATAACTTTCACCGTGTACGAAGGGTTAACATCAATGTGGTGGCGAATTGAACGGGCGATCATCACCGACGTCAGATTCACGTTACCCGTGGATCGACCAGCCCCGACACACCCATGGCTACTAGCCCATTTGGTGATCTGCCACATACCATGCGAAGCCTTTTTGGAAGCTCTGCAAACCCAAACACAATTCCCAGTTCCTTCGACGACGTCCTTGCATTTCGCATACCATGTGCGAGAACTGCTCTCCACAACCCTGTGTTCCCTGTTCATCATAGAACTCCACCGAGAAATAGCTTCGACCAACTGCGGCTTTGTCTGAAATCGCATACCCACTGCCACTTTACCAGTCTCCTGGACATAAGTAGAAACGCCGGACCCAAAATGGGTAGGGTCATAACTATCCTCATCGGGGCCCCCATAATCTCTGTAGTAGGCCTGTGTATCCGGGTTTGCCAGAATATGAAACGACGTCGGTACATTGTTCGTGCACACCAATTGCTCTTCCTCGTCCCCGGGGTTCGAATCGGTTGACAAGGAACGATCATCCTCGGTTCCACCATCAAGTCCAGGTGCCGAGCCGTCATCCTCGCTACTATCATGCCGAGCATCGCGGTCGCTAACGGCACCCACAAAATCATTGCAGAAGACATTCTGCTCGCCATAGTCTACCACGGCTCTACCACCACTTGTGGACGGCTCGGCACAATCCACGTGGGCATACTGTCCAGGTTGGCTGGACTCACCAAATTCACGACCCCAGCTACGAACAGGTGGTGGTATACTGGGCACAGCGGCGGAGTTCTGCACGTTGCTCAGCAATGACATGAACGTGCTTCCCCGCGCCCCGTGATTAGCGATTGGCAACTGTTCCGTAATAATGTAAAAATCCGCAGAGGACAATGCCATTCGATCAACAACGTTGAAGAAGAACGTGGTGGACGCATCATCTTCCACAGGATAACATCGATAGTATACCGCCGAACCGATCAGCTCGGGACACCGGTAATACATTTTCAACGAACAACTCTCCCTCACAATGGCCAGTCTCGTTACAATTAAATCAAACAATTCCAAGTAGTTCAGCCTCCGCTCGAGAGTCGTAACTCGCTCCGGCATTGGAGGATCATAATAAACCCCCACACCCAAATCAAACTTAATCTGGCCCCCTCTATACATATACACTGCCAAAAACATCGCAGAACTGCAACACACAAACACGTAACACATAACTCACAACGCAACGAACCAAGCTCAATCATGAAATGTACACACAGTCAGACAACACAATCATACACATACAATTAAATTAACTAAATTACTCCAGCATGTCAACAGATTATAATTCAACCCAAACGGCAACAACTGACCGACGACCGGCAATGTGCGACACTCACATAATGTCGGAACACGTTCGTATAATTCTATAGGCCGCAAATACCTACTACATAAAGGATAACAGAGTGGGAGGGGTTCTGAGACTTACGGGTCAACGTCGGTCAACGCGGTCAAAGTCGGTCAACGGAGGTCAACGCGGGTCAACGGCGGGTCAACGGTTCGACGGGGTCAACGCGGTCAATGCGGGTCAACGTCGTTGAACGTGGGTCACCGGCGGGTCAACGGGCCAACGGCGGTTCCACGGTGTCAAGAAACGCAGTCAACGTCAGGTCAACAAACGGGTCAACGACACGATCTCTGCAACCGAAATCCAATTAACAAATCAGTAGCAATTAACAAAAAAAAACACATATTCAGCGGAAAAAAGGAAAATCCCGGATCCCGAACAAAACTCGAACTGCAGATAAAAGGAAAACACGTTCGTATAATTCTATAGGCCGCAAATACCTACTACATAAAGGATAACAGAGTGGGAGGGGTTCTGAGACTTACGGGTCAACGTCGGTCAACGCGGTCAACGCGGGTCAACGGCGGTCAACGCGGGTCAACGGCGGTCAACGCGGGTCAACGGCGGGTCAACGGTTCGACGGGGTCAACACAGTCAACGCGGTCAATGCGGGTCAACGTCGTTGAACGCGGGTCACCGGCGGGTCAACGGGCCAACGGCGGTTCCACGGTGTCAAGAAACGCAGTCAACAAACGGGTCAACGACACGATCTCTGCAACCGAAATCCAATTAACAAATCAGTAGCAATTAAAAAAAAAACACATATTCAGCGGAAAAAAGGAAAATACCGGATCCCGAACAAAACTCGAACTGCAGATAAAAATGGAGGAACACCGGCAGAGCAATACTGGAGAACGAGTGCAGCGGAGAAAGAGTGCACCTGAAAAAGGCGAAAGCACCCGAACACTGGCGAAAATGTGACTTACAGTGGGGGAAATGAGAGGAAGGAAGGCTGAAGAAGATGGTCAAGGCTGGAGAAGAAGAGCAATTCGGTGGGAGAAATGAGAGGAAGGAAGGCTGAAGAAGATGGAGAAGGATGGAGAAGAAGAATAGCAATTCGGGTGATTTAAACTCAAAAATTCTGACGCCTCCGCCACGTGGCAGCATGCCATTCGACCGAAAATTCCACCCAAAATGCTCACATGCAGCCGCGACACGTGGCAACTCCCCTGGCCGACACGTGGCCAGGGGATTTAAAGGAGAGGGACGGATCTGGGTAAAAAAAAATTGACCGACACGTGGCATCTCCGGATTAGAGGACGCATTACCATAATGCGTCCTCTGCCACGTGGCGCGTCCCTATTCGGCCACGTGGCGCCGGATATTTTGGACCGAAATTTAAAAAAAAAAACCGCTCTGCCAGGGAGGACGCATTACAATAATGCGTCCTCTGCCACGTGGCGCGTCCCCATTCGGCCACGTGGCGCCTGACATTTTGGACCAAGAAGAAGAAAAAATAACTCGGTCAGGGCCACGTGGTGCGTTCCCATTCGGCCACGTGGCGCCTGACATTTTGGACCGAAAATTTCAAAAAAAAAAACGCTGGCAGTGAGGACGCATTACCATAATGCGTCCTCTGCCACGTGGCGCGTTCCCATTCGGCCACGTGGCACCTGCCATTGTGGACCTTGAAATCTTGACCAAAAAATGAAAAAAAAAAACGGAAAAATGAGAGGACGCATTTCGGAAATGCGTCCTCAATATTGGGTAGCCATTTGTGGCTACTGTAGCAACAATTATAGCATTTTCTCTTGGATTTGTGGGAATTTTTTTTTTAATTTAACTTATTATCAGGATTACCCGACTGTTATACTCGGTGACTTTAATATTCCGCTATCCTAAGAAGACAAGAGGGGGGGATTACCAGTAGTACAGAACAAAACTGTGTTACTAAGAAGTCTCATTCAAAGACATGGTTTTAAGGAAGTGCCAAATAAAGGACGGTGGTACACTTGGTCGAACAACTGAGAAGAATCAAAGATTGTTTTGAGGAGGCTTGATAGAGCTTTCATGAACAAGTTTTGGGCAGATAAGTTCCCTCATGCTAAGCTTAATAATCTCCCCATTGTATTTTTTAAGTATGGTCCAATGATTCTGAACCTTAAAGATAGTCAGCCGAGGATTAAAAAAGTTTTGACGTTTTGAAGCATTCAGAGCAAAGGTAGATGCTACTGAGCAGATAGTACAGAGATCATGGGATGTAGTGGCACATGAATCACAATTCTTGACTGCTCATGAAGCTCTTAATCGCAAGCCTGAAGCTACTCTGAAACATTTATGCAATTGAAGCTCAACCTCCTTTGGAAATCTTGAAAGGCAGTTAAAGGTCGCCTTCAATAAGTTTCAGTCCTTACCACAAGGTTTGGACTGTACACATAATAGGGAAAGTCTCAGGAAATGCGGTCTTTCCATAAGTTTATGGACAGTCCTCAGGGGCATTTTGACTTAAATGTTGTAATTTTTTATAAAATTTAAATATTGCATTTTATAAGTTAAAACAAGTAATAATATGTATTTGAATGTGAAAATATAAAAATATATGATATAAAAAAATATTTTCAAAATTTTTAAATTTTGTATGTAATTTAAAAAATACAGTGTATAAGGTAAGGAATAAGTGGCTTGTCCATAAGCTTATGGACAGGCCGCCTGTCAGGAGACCCACTCCACATCATAATACTAAGATCACTGAAACCCGGTTGCGGATAAAATATTTGGAGCATAAACTATCTGACTATTGGCAGCAAAGGGCTAAGGTCAATTGGATGAGATTTGGAGAGAAAAACACAAAGTTCTATAACAAATGGGCTTCGAAAGAAGAAAAACAAAAATCAGATTCAAGGGATTTACACTGAGGATGGGGAATGGGCCTCTGATCAGAATTTGGTGGCTCAAGTCATCATGGATCATGTGAAGACAAACTATGCACAAACACAATGGTATCCACCAGGGCTGTAAGGGAATGTTTCACTACAGTATTATCTGCTCAAGAACTGCAGACGCTTAAACAATGATCAAATTTCCCAATTAATGGTCTCCTTTACAGCTCAAGAGGTATGGAAGGCAATCAATCATATGATCTCATGGAAGTCTCATGGGAAGATGGTCTACCTGCAGGGTTTTATAAGAGATATTGGGGAACAATTGGAACTCAGGTTTATGAATTAGTCCTTCAAATCTTACAGGGAGAGAGGTTACCATTCTTATGGAACAGAACTCAGCTGGTAATGATTCCCAAGAAAAGGGCTCCAACACAACCATCACATTTCAGACCAATTTCCCTCTGCAATGTAAAATATAAAATCATCGCTAAAGTTTTGGCTAACGGACTGAAAAGGCATATCTCCGATCTTATCTCTGAGGGCCAAAATTGGTTTGTTCCTAGCAAAAATATGTCAAAGAATGTTCTGCTAGCACATGAAGTACTACATTACATGAGGAGGAGGAGGAAAGGAGCCTAAGGTGTTGCAGCAATAAAGCAAAAGATTGGAGCAAAACATAAGATTGTGTTTCATGGGAGCTTATGGAGAGAGCACTGGAGAATATGAACTTCTCTACGCCATAGATTGATTTAATCATGCAGTGCATTCAAACTACCACATACCAAGTGATAGAGTCCGATCAGCTTTCTTCACCCCGAATAAGGGACTCGGACAAGGGTGTTCCTTATCCCACTGTCTTTTCATTATTGCTCAGCAGTACATGTCTACATGGTTGGAAGACAAGCTACCGACTAACACAGCACTGGGAATTGCTGTTTCAAGAGGATGGCCAAGAATTAGCCATCTCATGTATGCAGATGACTGCATTCTTTTCACAAAGTGCACTTATCAAGTTGTAGACAACCTAGCAAAAACCATTGACCTCTATGCTAGGTTTTCAGGTCAGAGATTGAATTTTGATAAATGCGATATCCAGTTCAGGCCATACACAGTGTCAGGAATGCAACAGTATATGAGGTACACTATAAATTTCCACAACGAAAGGATTGGAGAATATCATGGTATGAATATATTTTTGACACATCGAAGAAGGCTATTTCCCAAAATATTACCCAAAGATTTGTGGACAAGTATTCATCCTAGAAAACAAAACTCCTTAATTTACTAGGGAGGGTGACATTGGCCAAACATGTGTTGACTTCTATAGTTTTATACCCACTCAGTATTTTTAGAATCCCATCGAAAATTCTTAAGAAACTTGAGATGATGACTGCATCTTTCATCTTGGGAGGTAATCCTAATGACCAGAATTTTCACTGGAAATCATGGAAGACCATTTCCAGTTCAAAAAGGAAAGGAGGACTCAAAATCATATCAGCAGTATGGATGAATACAACAGTGTTGACGAAGCATGCATGTAAAATTATGTCGGATGATAATAACCTTCTCACACAAACTTTCAAAGCCAAGTATTTGAGGAGGGATGATTTCAGTGTTTCTGCAAAAAGCGGAGATTCTTGGGGTTGGAAGTCCATATTATCAGCAAGACACATTATCACGGAGAACCTATTGTGGAGAGTTGTCAACGGAAAAATGGTAAAACTCATTGACCAATGGATCCCAAAGATGGAGAACCCCCTTTTTTTGAACTCCATTTTGCAAACATTAACAAATCTGAGAGTTGAGTATCTAATATCAGAAAACACAAAACTTGGAGATCTCCTTCAGTCGGGGCTATCTTCCCAGCACATGCAGTTCCTCATATCCTTTCAATACATCTAAAAAGGTTTGACATATAACATGATGTACCCCTTTAGAGGTCAAATCACAATGGAAAATATACAGTAAAGAAAGGATATCATCTGGCAATGGAATATCAAAGTCATCCCATGAGGCGCAGTCAGTTTTCAACCACGCCGTTTGATGAAAGGATGTGGATCAACACATGGAAATTAAAGCTCCCTCACAAACTATAGATTTTTCTGTGGAGGCTGTTAGCAAATGTTTTACCCACACAAGGAAATAGATTCAAAAGGAAGCTAACCAATAGCCCATCTTGTACTAGATGCATAATAGTGGATGAAGACACCACACACTTGTTTTTGCAGTGTGATGTATCAAGAAGAATTTAGAGAGCCTCAACATTGGGTTTTGATTTCTCACAGGTTCAACATGTCTCTTTTGTGGAGTGGTTCAAACAATGGGTACATGCGGCCCCTGGTAATGAAGCAATACTTTTATCAGTTTACATATTATGGGAAATCTTGAAGAACAGAAACACTAAAGTGATAAAGCTTCAGGGGATGGATCTTATTCAAAGTTAGGAGGCTGCCAAGGTTCTGTGGACTTTCCATCTTCGCTACATGTCATATCAAGAGGGAGATCCATCTGATCAACATGGATGTGGTACTTTGTCACAAAAAAATAAAAAGAAATACAGGCAACAGAATATCTCCGAATAATTCAGTCCACTCGAATTATTTTCGGCGTCTCCTTTCAGAAAAAAATCAATTGGAACAGCAGCATGGAAGATCGTCAAGGAAATTTCAAATGAAGTGGTATATGGATCAAATTTCTTTATTGCGACATTGCCACTTCAGACTGAAGCGTACGCGCGTTGGAGAGAAATTCGAGCAACAACGAGATACCAAAATGGGACATTATCATCACGACTGACTCTTCGATTTTGGCTGACGCAATGCAAGATCCGAAATTGGCTCCCTAGTAGATTCAAAGTTTACTACTATATCTAAAACTTTTCATCAATGTTAGTTGCAATAGTTTTAAGATAGAATATATTCTGAAATTGACCCTTACTGAGCAACATGATGCAGCTCTCAAATTGGGCAGACAAGTTTGTAGTTTTGCTTAATTAATAAATCCAATGTCCATGGTTTTTTTAAAAAAACTTTGTAATAGATAAAAACACTGTATAAATGCATAAAATTAACTTTTTTAAACAATTATAACTGAAATACAAACTTCTAAACTCTGTTCTATAGAGAATACAAAACCTCTATCATCTTTCATCAACATAATTTAAAATCTAGCTAAAGACATTCAACTGTTCTGTTAAGGAATATAAATATTACATGTGATTGTAATTAGGTTCTATTTCTTTTTCCTAGCTTGCATAGGTATTTTGCAATACTATATAATGTGCCATGAGGTCATAAATAAAAGACAGACAATTATTACCCTTATTATTTTACATGGTATCAGAGTCTATGTTGGGTTATCGAGCCGGTGTGTGGATCCCCTTTAATTTGGCCCGATATGGGCCGTGGAGTGTTTCCATGCTGGCACGTGAGAGGGAGTGTTGAAAGATATATCCCACATTGGTTTCTTAAAGACTAAATAACTTACATATAAGGTCTTGGGTCACCTTCACTTAGTACCAATTGGTTTTAAGATGGAAGTCCAAGATACCTTGAAATTTAACATGGTATCTCAGAGCCAAAACACTAAATTTCCATCCTACATTTTCTGCTAATGCTATCGCCGTCGTCTGCATGTGACCTCCATGTGCCGCCGATCCGAACTGCATTTCCGCTATTATTATTATTTTAAAAAAATCCTTCACCCCGCCGCTGAGCCTCTGTTCAGATCGCCGCCTGTAGCGTTCTGCCACTTGTGTCATTCTGCCGTCGACCACTTGCTCAGATCCGGCCACGAGCCTCGGTTTTGCGCCTCGGTTTTGCACTTAGTGAACGTCGTTTCACTCACCAAAATAATCTGCAAACTCTATAGATGAGATTAGTACAGTAGCAAGCAGAGTCGATCCCAGGAGGAACGGAGCAAAAACTATAATAAAATACCTACTAATATAGAACACTTTTGGTGTAGCCACAACACCTTAATTTTCATATTTATCTAACAACTAATGATGCAACCAACTAATATAAAATAATAATGCAACTAACAGATATAAAAATCTATAAAATATATGAATAAGGTAATCGGTTCGGAATAACTCACATTAGTTAATCATCGATCATAGGCACAAAGATCAATCAATTCATATGCATCCATCAGTTATAGGAAAGTAGGTACGCTTAACCTCCCCAATTCTTTCGTACTTTATCGACAGTTAACCAATTATAATTAACTTATTGTTTCTCTTACCAAGATGCCCCTGGAAAGTACTCGCTGAACCAGATACACACCTTGATAGCATTAAGAATGAAAAGAACCCGATATAGCAATTAACAAAGTAAAAGTAAATAGTAACGCACACTTAATTGTTCCCCATCTTGCTATTACAGTCTTAGCTAGTTAGCTGTTTTTCACAAGAACCCGCTACTTACTAACCCTTTCCAACGATTAGGTATTGGTGGAATTATATAGCCTTATCCCAATAATATTCAAGTTGATCAGGCTTAAATATATCAAGAATAAAATAAACCAAGAACAATCAAGAACACATAAGAATCAATTATAAAATAATTAGGCCTCACGATTCATAAACTAATGCTTGTTATTCCATGCCGATATATAAATTAGCTACTCATAATAATTAAACTAAATAAACAGCTAATATAAAAACAAAACATAAATACTAAACCTAAACTACGAAATCACTGCGCACTGGAATTCAAACCAAATAATTATTCACCACATAATTCAGCATGCTGTGAAAACTGAAAACAAAGTAACTAATTCAACCAAATAATTATGCTGGCAAACTCAAATTGTCTCCAGCTGCCGAACTAAAACAAACCTAAATAATATTTTCGTAAACTAACTACTCTCCCTCTCTGCATGCATATGCGTGTTTATATATACATATGAATTACAATCCAAAGCCCATTCAGATTCTTCTTCCGAAAGAAGGAAATAAAATATTCTAATTCTATTCAACTACTTCCTAAAATTAAGGAATTTAAAATGGAAGGAGATAATACAATCCTTATCAATATGGGAAGCGAATATCTTTTTTTTCTTCAAATGCACATCTCTTCAATAATTCACTTTTCACCCAATAACTTCAGCAATTCTTCTTTTGCCTCTCTTCCTTCATCCCTGGAAAAATGTCTTATAACATTAGAACATTTTCCATTGGAGCACATCGCCTCATTAAAAACCTTAACCCGGAAAATCCAGTGGGAAAAAACCATTGGTTAAGGGAAAAAGAGTACAATGTATAGCTCCCTCTCAATTCCTCACAATCCATGAATTCTTGCACCAAAAACACCTAAAAGTGCAAATTATATCTCAATAAAATCACAATAATCCCACCAAATATGAACACGATATAACACACATCAAATATCCTCACACTTGAATCATGTTTGCCCTCAAGTATGTAGAGAAGAATATAAGAGCAATCAACAATCCACAATGTTCATAAGTTCTCATTCCCTCATAAGACTTTATCTAAAATGTCCCTAAAAACAAAAAATAAGATAGAAACACAAATCACACAACGAGACACACGAAAATTCAACATTTAAAAACTCTAGATTCTACTCATATGACGATAAATTTTTCCCTGCCAAGGAGTAAAGGATCACGTTAACGCACTTGGTAATCATCAATCCTTAAAGTAATTGTAATGAAAATGCTCAAGATGAGGAAATTCAATCACCAATTCAGTCAAAATCGGACAAGCAATGAATATTTCCTCACGGTTTCACTCAATCACTCTCAGTATATGAAGGACAACCACTCAAATAATTCACAAGTTATAACATAGAGAAGTTAATATGCAAATTAGGAAGGTCTTTCTAAAGGGTTGTAATGGGGCTAGGGACCTTTCAGATTGGTGAGATCCTAAGGGTTCTAAGCTCAAACAATATCGATCAAAATATTATGTATATTTTTTTCTTCAACCATCATCCATATATAGTAGACATTTACCAACAACCTTCATCTCATGGCTATAATGAGAAAGCCAAGTAATATCACATCAAATGTAGGTGCTATTTTATTTTTTTTCTTTTTCCTTTTTTTCAACACCATTCTTCTTCAATACAGTCCAAAACCAGTACTTTTGAGAGAAAAAACACAACATAATAAACAATAAGAATTTTTCCCTATATTTTTTTCCACAGTTACGCCCTCCAGTTTGGCCTAACGGAACCACAGTGTCACTATTCATAATAAAATTCAGCCTTTAATTTCGAAACTGTTCAGTCTGGGCAAACTGGACACATGCTCAGTAATGTCATCGACTCAAGAGAACACGATGGATGAATTCATTAATATCAACTCCAAGAACATGCATAATAGGGCCAAGAGAAAGGATAAAATAAGTCTTTGGCTAAATATATAGTAACTCATATCAAAGAGCATAGTCAAAACTTCAAAGTGTTTCACTAGGGATTAATGTAATTGGTAGGCAATTTAAGCTGTGTGGTCCATCCTAATGCCTTCCATCACTTTCACACATAACAACTCCAATTATAACAATGTGATCTCTCAGAACAAAGATTGATGTAGAGAGTGCTTTACTCTAGCTCAAGCCTCATTTTAGTAGGCTAAAATATTCAATTAAACTCGTCCTTTTTCGTCATCCCAAAAATCATATCAATAAAATTTCACAAATCATAGAAAATCTCATTAAAAAACCTCAAGGCATATCATATTTACCAAGTTTGTTACAATGAAGTTTACAACCGGCAGGGTACTTTATCAAGAGTCACTAGAATTTCTTCATGCCAAACTATCGACTCAAAACAATACAAAAACACATATTTAACTCAAAAAACTGAAATTTTGCTTTTAAATTTTTTTTTCCTAAAATACAAAACAAAACACACAAGAAATCTCCTCACACTTAAACTTTGCTTGCCCTCAAGCAAATAATGCAAAGCTCTAATGAGAAAAAGTTTCACACACAGTCAAACATCATGATAATTGAAATACAAGGGAAAGAGGAAACTTATAGTCGTGGGTTTTGGAGAAATTCCCAACAAGAAGAGAGTGTTGTATTTGAATCAGGTTCTGCCGCAGACCTCCGGTTTGGCCAAACGGAACCCTACGAGTCCAGCTCTCCAAAGGTGTGAATTTTCCATGGTGCAAATTCGAGTACTTCAACTCTGTAGATCAAGAATTGAGATCAGATGAGAAATTGAAATTCCTAAAAATAAAAAAAAATTAAAAAACTGAAAAGAAAAAAACAAACTAAGAAAATTGGGTTGCCTCCCAATTAGCATTTTTTTATAGTCTTTGGCTAGACTTTCATATGCCATTAATGATTATTTGTTGGGCACAATGGAATTTCTTCCATTAATTTCACCTGAGAAGTATCATAGTACGGCATAAGGCGATGACTATCGACGAGGAATGCCTTTTTTGCGTCCATGCTTATAATCTCTACCATTCCATCAGGCCAAACATAAGCCACTTCAAATGGTCTAGTCCATTTAGACTTGAATTTCCATGACATATGTCGAAAGTTGGACTCAGATATAAGAATTATCTGCCCAACTACGAATTTCTCAGACTTTAAATTCCCAACATGCCACATCTTACTGCACTCCTTGTACCGCATAGCTTGATCAAACCCTTTCAATTTTAGATCTCCTAATTCTTGGAGTTGGAACTTTCTTTCTTCCTCACACTTAAGCGACTCCATACTCACTGGAAGAGTATCGTCATCTCCTTTATAAACATGCTTCTGATTGGGTGGTAACGTCTTCAACTCCAAATTTAAGGTTTTCACATCTGATGGAATAAGTCTGACGGGCAGATTCCGTTTGGGAAAACCGGACCCTGTACGAACTTCAGAATATTTTCAAATATTCGCTTCGGACTGAGTCAAGTTGGACATTCCTTGATTTATTTCAATTATGGGCACCACTTTCTAAGAGTACACTGAACACAACAATTTGCAGATTTCCTTATCGCTTGAGACTTGAACATTTACCTCTTCTGGACTTGTAGGAATTTGAATTCCCATCTTATCCTGCAAAACTTTAGTCTCAAGAGAATCTTGGACAAATGGGTCAGTATGATCAATTGCATTCAGATTCTCAGCATCTATAGATTTCTGCATGGGTTTATCAATGTTGAGTGTGTACTTATCACCAAAATAATCAAGTGAAATAGTTCCATTCCCAACATTAATAATGGTGTTTGCTGTCTTCAAGAATGGACGACCTAACAATACCCCTTGTGTTCCCTTATCACTAGTATGATTCATTTTTACCACATAAAAATCTGCTGGATAAATAAAGTCATTAACTCTCACAAGCACATTTTTCCAACAACCCTTCAGGAAACACGCAAGACCTATCTACCAATTGAATTACTACTATAGTGTCTACCATTTCAACTCCATTTAAAGTTTGATATACGAATAATGGCATAACATTAATTGAATCTCCTAAATCACACATGGCAGCATTGATCTTCTTATCTCCTTGTACTTTTGAGGCAATTTCTTTTGAATCACATCCGACACAGATTCACCTATCATGATCTTGCTAGAATTTCTTGGCTTTCTAGCAATAAAATATTTCAAGAACTTGTTTACTGGTGGTAACTTTATGGCCTTCAAGAAAGGAAGATTAATATCCATTTTTCCAAAAATTGAGACAAAATCCACATCATCTTCTTTTTCTTTTCTAATCTACGAGGGAATGGTGGAAGAATTTTAATCGAGGGATCATGTAAGGTTAGCTTTTTACTTACCTCCGCTGACACCCTAGACTTACCGTCATGCATGAACTCTGGAAGTTCAGGATTTTGGTGTCGTATGATGGTGGTTTTGCATTTCTCCTCCGACTCTTGAATCTGATTTTTTGTCACAGGGTTCCATTTGGGCAAACCGGACCCCCCGTCAGTGAGTTCTTTCATCTTTTTTATCGCGGATTTAAAAGGTAATGTACCAACTTCTTCCCCAATTCTCAATGTGACCTAATTTACTGTATCATGTGGATTTAACTGAACTTGAGAGGGTAACCCTGGTTGTTTCATTCTGAGTTCTTTCATGGAATTCAATAAATGGGCAATTTGTGGCGTATGCTCCTCTAAAGTTGCTTCGATCTTCTCAAACCTTTGGTGTTGCTTTTGCATCATGTCTATCATTATGTCCAGCTTGTCATTCATAGATTTCCCTTGACCACCTTGTGGGGGTTGAGGAAAAACTGGGGCTTCTCATTGCATTGGTGGAACATAAGGCTGATGGTGGTGCTGAAACTGCTGAGGTGGGGGACCTTGTTCTTTCCAATGGAAGTTTGGGTGACCCCTATACCTTGGTTTGAAATTTTGGGGATATGGACCATAATTTTGCTGCCTCTCATTGTAATTTCCCATAGCATTTGCTTGGACATGTATCTCTCCCATGGTAAGAATGCATTGCGACATCATATAGTTGGCTGCTCCACACGTATCGCAAGGCCCTTCTTGTGCATACGCAACCTTGTCAACGACCTTGGATAGCATTTTATCCATTCTTTCCATCCTTTCCTTAATTTCATCTTGTTCAGGATTGGATGGCTGTGCCACCTTCTTCAAGATTCGGACTTCCTGTTGATCATAATCCTTCTTGGAATCCACCAACCTCTTGATGATCTCTCTAGCTTCATTCACTCAAAGGTGAGAAAATCCACCACTACTGGAAGAGTTCACCAAGTCCTTGTTGCTAGATGTCATCCCTTGATAGAAGCATTGATGCAACTGGCCTTCCGTCATTCGGTGATTAGGGCAACTGTCTACCAACTTCCTGAACCTCATCATACTCTTGAATGATGCTTGTGATCTCCTTCTTCAAGGTATCTGTTCTTGTGGCTGGAAAGTAGTACTCCAAGAACAATATCTTCAATTCTGCCCATGTCGAAATGAGTTGGGAGGCAAGCTCGAAAACCACTTATTTGCTGCTCCTGTCAAACTGAATGGGAATAGCACCAATTTGAATTGATCTTCTGTCACGGGGGATAGCCTCTTCTGAACCTTACAAATATTGACAAATTTGCTCAAAAAATTGTAAGGGTCTTTGGTGCTTCTCCCATGGAACTTTGGAAGTACACTCGGGAATACTAGCTTGATTTCAATAGGATTTTCTGTCTCTGGCAGCTGAATAAGAGTGGGGGGTCATCTTCACTATGACCAGTAAGTTCCCACATGTATGGGTTGTTAGGGTTCTGCCCAGGATTTGGGTTTCGGTCAGCTTTGTCCATCTCAACATCAGTTCCCGAATCAGAGGCGGTTGCTGAAATTGTGATGGGTTCGGTTTGGGCAAACCAGAGGGTCTTGCAGAAACTGCTTTTCGCGCTTTTGTTCGCCTTTTGTTCTGCTTAGCTGTCTTCTCAACTTCCGGGTCGAATATTAAATTCGGCCTGGATGATCTGCTCATAAACCAAGCATAGTAACACACAGATTAGTAGGAAAAGATTATACAAATTGACTTACCGCTCCCCGGCAGCGGCGCCAATTTCCAATTTGTTGAACGTCTTTTCACTCACCAAAATAATTTACAAACTCTATAGATGAGGTTAGTACAGTAGCAAGCAGATTCGATCCCACGAGGAACGGAGCAAAAACTATAATAAAATATCTACTAATATAGAACACTTTTGGTGTAGCCACCATGCCTTAATTTTCAGATTTATCTAACAACTAATAATGCAACTAACTAATATAAAATATGAAATAATGATGCAAACAAAAAAATATAAAAATTTATAAAATAAATGAATAAGGTAATCGGCTCGTAATAACTCACATTAGTTAAACATCAATCATAGGCGCAAAGATAAATCAATTCATATGCATCTATCAGTTATAGGAAATTAGGTACGCTTAACCTCCCCAATTCTTTCGTTCTTTATCGACAATTAACCAATTATAATTAACTTATTGTTTCTCTTACCAAAATGCCCCTGGGAAGTATTCGCTGAACCATATACACACCTCGATAGCATTAAGAATGCAAAGAACCCAAAATAGCAATTACCAAAGTAAAAGCAAATAGTAACGCACACTTAATTGTTCCCCATCTTGCTATTACAGTCTTAGCTAGTTAGCTGTTTTTCACAAGAACTCGCAACTTACTAACCCTTTCCAACGATTAGGTATTGGTGGAATTAGATAGCATTATTCCAATAATATTCAAGTTGATCAGGCTTAAATATATCAAGAATAAAATAAACCAAGAACAATCAAGAACACATAAGAATCAATTATAAAACAATTAGACCTCACGATTCATAAACTAATGCTTGTTATTCCATGCCGATATATAAATTAGCTACTCATAATAATTAAACTAAATAAACAGCTAATATAAAAACAAAACATAAATACTAAACCTAAACCACGAAATCACTGCGCACTGGAAATCAAACCAAATAATTATTCACCACATAATTCAGCATGCTGCAAAAACTGAAAACAAAGTAAATAATTCAACCAAATAATTCTGCCGGCGAACTCAAATTTGCTCCAGCCGCTGAACTAAAACAAACCTAAATAATATTTTTATAAACTAACTACTCTCCCTCTCTGCGTGCATACGTGTGTGTATATATACACATTAATTACAATCTCAAGCCCATTTAGATTCTTCATCCGAAAGAAGGAAATAAAATATTCTAATTCTATTCAACTACTTCCTAAAATTAAAGAATTTAAAATGGAAGGAGATAATACAATCCTTATTAATATGGGAAGTGAATATCTTTTTTTTTTCTTCAAATGCACTCTCTTCAATAATTCACTTTTCACCAAATCACTTCAGCAATTCTTCTTTTTCCTCTCTTCTTTCATCCCTGGAAAAATGTCTTATAACATTAGAACATTTTCCATTGGAGCACATCGCCTCATTAAAAACCTTAACCTGGAAAACCCAGTGGAAAAAAACCATTGGTTAAGGGAAAAAGAGTACAATGTATAGCTCCCTCTCAATTCCTCACAATCCATGAATTCTTGCACCAAAAACACCTAAAAGTGCAAATTATATCTCAATAAAATCACAATAATCCCACCAAATATGAACACAATATAACACACATCACATCAGCACCTCTGGTGATGGAGTCTCGGTTTGCGCCGCCAATGACCAGATTCTTCTCCATGGTGACCTTATTTGCTTCGGGTGCTACTTCGTCCACAGTGACCAGCGCCACCAACGAAGCCTCACGTGCTACTCCGCCCAGCGCTGCCAACGAAGTCCGCCCGACTCTCGCTCAGAACGACATCTCACACGCACCACTTTCCAGAAACGCGTGTTTCCACGCGTGGTTAACCAAACTCGCCTCTTCCTTCTAGAAGCATGTGTAGCCACGTGCGGCCAGCACCTTAGACGTGCCTGCAGCTGTTTGGTTGCTTTTCTTCATTTGGTGTTTGTTTGATTCTCCGTTGTTTATTAATTTGTTTTGATTGCCATTTGTGTTATGGCATTCTCTGCTGATGCAGTGACGTCGCCGCAAGGGTTTGCGGCGGCAGCCTCCTCTGGCACCCCTACTCAATCTGATTTCGATCCTGCTCTGTCTGATGACCAATGAAGTACGACCATACATTTATTTAATCAGTTTAATTCCTTATCTGACCATGGATCTTGTAAGTCTACTTTACCCTAGATTCTTGATTCGGGAGCCTCATATCACATGACTGGTGACAGGGGTTCTCTTACTGATATTATTACTGCTACCCACTCTGTGAATACTGCCTGATGGTTCTGTGTCGTCTGCTACACAATATGGTTCTATTTGCTTTGGTGATGTCACCCTTACTCATGTGCTCTACATACCTACTTTATGATGTCATTTATGATCATGCTCTAGATTGTTATCTACCTTAAAATGTCTAGCTTTGTTGACTGAAAATTATTGCATTTTACAGAAAATCAGTACGAGGAATGTGATTGGCGTGGGTGAACAGCAAGTGGTTTATTGGTTTCATCTGTTGGATACTCGCGTTCGTTCTCATATCCTGCAGTCTATTCTGAAAGTGGCTTCGGTTTCTTCATCTAATTTATGGTATCAATGCTTTGGTCATCTATCATCCATGGTGTTGTCCTATGTTCCTACTCTTGATTTTAGCACAAATAATACTACTATACCTTGCTCCGTGTGTTATAGAGAAAAATAAACTAGACATAGTTTTACTTTGAACTCTTCAAATGCTACTTCTTTGTTTGAACTGATACATTCTGATGTTTGGGGGCCTTATAGAACACCATCTTCTAGTGGTGCATTTTATTTTTTAACTATAGTTGGTGATTATTCCCGAGCTATTTGGGTTTATTTATTAGTAGCTAAGTCAGAGGTAGGCTATAGATTTGTGGAGTTTTGTGCTTTGATCAAGGACCAGTTTGGGAGCACCATTCGTCGTGGTCGTGTTGATAATGGTATAAAATTTCTACCCTTGCTATCTTATTTTGCTCAGTCCGGTATCATCTTTGAGACTTCTATGGTTGATACACCCCAGCAGAATGGATGTGTGGAGCATAAGCATTGCCATTTGTTAGATGTGGCTCGTGCTTTACGCTTTCAAGCTAGTCTGCCTATTGAGTTTTGGAGGGGAGTGTGTTCTTACTGCAGCATTGTTTATTAACCGGACACCAACGAATCAACTCAATAGAGACACACCATTTGAGTTACTTTATGGGTGCACTCCAGACTACAAGCTTTTGCAAGTCTTCGGGTGTTTGTGCTATGCCTCCTACATTCCTAGATATTGTGACATTGCACCAAGAAGTCGGCGATGTTTGTTTCTTGGTTATCCTGCCGGAAAGAAAGGCTATCACCTTTTTGACCTAGAATCCCACATCCTCTTTAACAGTCGGGATGCCAATTTTTTGAAGACCAGTTCCCGTATACAGAAACTCTGACATCGGCCTCATAGTAGATCCCGGTAGCGCCACCACCTCACCACTAGCATCACTTCCGCCGCCACCAGAGTCGCATGGCCAGTTCACGGCACCACCGATCCCGCCGACCGTCGTTGACCCTATGACGCTGGTCACCACCACGTCTGTCCCGCCAGCTGCCGTCACATCCTTACCGCCGGCCACCGTCGCCCCTGTGACCTACCCAGATCACCGATAACTCTTACCGATTCGGCCTGACGACGCACCGCATGGGACGCCGCTGCATCCTGCGCCTCCCGTGCTACCAGGTTCGATTACTTCTTCTGCACCGCCGCCTTCTGCACCGCCGCCCGATGCAATGTCTCCAACTCTGTGTAATTACGCTCGTCGTTTACTTCTGTCAGCTCTGCCACCTGTTTCACCAGTTAATCCGATGTCTCCTCCCACCGCTAAGTTGCCTCCTATAAGACATGAGACAGAGTGTTCGCACTCGGTGACCTCCTTCTTATTTGGAAGATTATGATTGTGATGATTGTGCATGTGCTCTTACTATTGAAGACCCTCCCCCACTGCTACGTTCACTCCTGCGCCATCATTATCCTCGGGTGCTCTCTATCCTCTTACTGATTATGTAAATTGTGATAATTTTTCTAGTATGTATTCTAGATTTTTGGGTGCAGTAACATCTAGTGTTAATCCCATCACTTATTCCGAGGCATCACAACATGCTCATTGGCAAGATGTTATGACTGAAGAGCTTACTGCGCTTGAGCGCAATCAGACTTGGACTTTGGCCCCTTTGGCTCTGGATAAGAAGGCGATTGGTTGCAAATGGGTTTACCGGACGAAGTTTAAGTCAGATGGTACTATTGAACATTATAAGGCACACATAGTGGTTCTCGAGAATCTCCAGGTTAGAGGGATTGATTATACTGAGACATTTGCTCAGGTTGCGAAGATGAGTTCTGTTCGCCTATTCTTATCTGTTGCGGTCATTCGTAGTTGGGAACTGCATTAGATGGATGTTCATAATGCTTTCTTGCATGGTGATTTGCATGAAGAGGTTTTTATGCGACCCCCACCAGGCTATAGCACGCCCCATGATCAAGTATGTCGTCTTCAGAAATATCTTTACGGTCTTTTCCAGGCTCCTAGAAATTGGTTTGCCAAATTGGCTTAGGCTTTACGAGCATTTGATTTTGTTCAAAGTAAGGCAGATTACTCTTTGTTTGTCTTTTCCCTTGGATCGGTTTCTTTGTATGTTATGGTTTATGTGGATGATTTGGTCATTGCTGGTAGCTCTTCTGCGCTCATCTCTGAATTCAAGAAGTACTTGAGATCCTATTTCCATATGAAAGATCTTGGTTTACTTAAGTATTTCTTGGGCATAGAGATTGCTAGAAAACCGGAGGGGATTTTTCTTTTGCAAAGGAAATATGCCTTGGATATTTTATCTGATACAGGTTTATCTGCCTCTAAAATGACTAATTTTTCGATGGAGCACCAACACGATCTGGAACGTGTTGATGGCTCGCTTTACCATGATCTTGAGCAGTACAGGCGACTTGTTGGGCGCCTGATATACCTTACCATCACACGTCTTGAGCTTAGTTATTCGGTTCATACACTTGCTCAATTCTTGAAGTCTCCCTGTGTTCCTCACTAGCAAGCTGCAGTTCGTGTGTTGCACTACTTGAAGAGTCATCTTGGTCAAGGTTTATTTCTCTCTTCTCGTAGTGCGTTACAGTTGACTGCTTACTGTGATTCTGATTGGCCTGCTTGCCTATTACCCGGCGTTCCCTTTCCGGTTACTTTGTGATGATTGGCGATTCTCCAGTTTCTTGGAAGACCAAGAAGCAACCTACAGTTTCTCAGTCTTCTGCTGAAGCGGAGTATCGTGCTATGGCTGTTACCTGTTGTGAGTTGTTATGGCTTAGGTCTTTACTAAAAGACTTAGCAGTGGCGCATACTGCTCCTATATGTTTGTTTTGTGACAGTCAATATGCTCTTCATATTGCAACAAATCCAGTATTCCATGAACGTACGAAGCATATTGAAATTGATTGTCATTTTGTCCGGGATCTTGTGCAGTCTGGTACTATAGTTACTCATCATATTCGCACTACAGATCAACCTGCGGACTTGTTTATCAAAGCTCTCGGATGTTACCAGTTTCATTCATTACTTGACAAGTTGGGCATTTCTATTCCTCATGCTCCAACTTGAGGATGAGTGTTAGGAAATATAAATATTATTTGTGATTGTAATTAGATTCTATATATTTCCTTTTTCTATCTTATATAGGTATTTTGTAATATTATATAATGTACCATGAGGTCATGAATAAAAGACGGACAATTATTACCCTTATCATTCTACGTGTTCTTATAATAATCGATCACGTTACGTCCCCGCTAAACTTCAATACTTCACGCCATACAATACAACAAAGTCCCCTACACAAGCAATTAAAGCGTCAATTTCCATGTTAACGTAGTAGATTAAAGAGCACGTATTCTCCCGTATATTCCACATATAACCATACCATACTATCTCATTTCCCTTTGCTTGCACCGGAAGGCAAGTGAATAAACGATGATCCATCACCATGAACAACCTGCATATTCGGAATCATCATCCCACTTTGACCACCCAAATCATATGAAAACGGAAGAGGAAGGGGAGGAGGCGGTGGTGCCACCACCGGAATGTTATAAAAGTCGCTAAAACTGGTGGCGCTGATGTTCTCAACCAAAGATGTCGGTTTTCCGGGTGCCGGAATCTCGGGTTCTTTGACATTGCTCGATGAACTCCCGCATTGCCTAGGCTGCGTTTGGAAGAACACTTTCGAGACGACCAATTCGCCTTCTTTCTCCTCCTCGTTGTGGCCTAGGTGGTACTGATGCATCACCCAATTAGTCTTCTCCGGCTTCCGCTGCCGGCCGTAGTTGGTGTAGAGTACTAGTATTTTCTTGAATCCTTTTACGATGGATCCTATGAAGATTGGCCTGGTTTTGCCGGTTTTGTGCCATCTCGTTTCGCCGGTGGTGGTGGAACCACCGCCTTCGGCTTCCGCGGTGGTGGTGGTGGTGGCGGTGTGAACCTTTCTTCTCTTTCTTGTACCGGTTGTGTATGCCTTCGAAGGCCTGTGGAAGAAGTGACGGATTTGGCCATCCTTGTTTACTCCTGCATAATTGACAAAACATGATGAATGATTAGACTCCATTAGTTGTTTGAAGAAATAGATACATGCATCCTAAATAATGCAGCCCAGTTGATCATTCTATAGTTACTAGTATTTTAAATTGTAGTGAGTTAAACCTAATTCATCTCTGTCATAAAGAACAAGACCTTATAATTAATACTCCACTCCGTTAGAAAGTTTTTGCAATATTCTGTTTTGGCGTTACAGAAGAATGTGTTGTGGAAAATATTGGATTGGGATAAAAGAGAGTAAACAGTAGGATAATACGGCAAGGAAAAGAGTAAAAGAATGTGAGACTGAAATTGAAAAATAAATTTACTAAAACTGGAAACTTGAAAATAGGGCAATCTCAACTGACAAGGAATAGTAACACAAATTATCAATCTTGTTGAATACGGTTTCAGTCATCAAAATTGTAGAACAGTCGACTTAATGGAACACACAATACACTGAACAAATCAAGTACGTAGTAAAACACATCTAAATATAATAATATATATCTTTGATAACTGCCTAAAATAGTATAGCAGGTGATATGCCTGCTCAAATTATAACTCCCTTAATCATTCTGCAATATACATTGAACCGGAGTGTTTCTTGTCAATGAAAGATCATTCTATCACAATAATTAATCAAGCAAACATGATATCTTTATGGACTGTTTACTCTTTCCGTCTTACGTACGATATTATTACTACTTTTCAATCAACTTTTTACAGATATGACCACCGAACGATAAAAAGTAAATATTACAATAATATAATAGTACCTCACATAATAATATCATTACTTATATACTATTTGAAATTTATGATCAATTAAAAGAGTTGACCAAAAGGAGGGAACAACATTTTTGGAAAAAAAAGAAATTCAAATGTACGATATACATTGTCAAAGTGTCATGTATCCTCATCAAAGTTCATCAAGAGACAAAGTTAGGAATAAATCATGTACATAAACCATGGGAAATTACAGCACTTAACGTTCAAAGTTATAGCTTAGAAGTTAGAAGTATGTTGAAAAATGTATTGATTTCTCAGACCGCATTGATCTACATCGGCCAGCTCAATATATAGTTGACTGATTGAAGAAATGGTTAATTTTAAAACTGAAGAGTTCATCACTCTAACTTCAAAGGCCAAACCACTGAAACCAGGGACCAGAGAAACTATACCATCCCTTTCAAATACTCTCTGACACCTCCATAACCTATCTATCTAGGATTTGTACCAGTTTTTAGTGGCTATTTTCAAACAGGAAGACTTTCTTGATCAACCAATAAATGCTTCCCGTTGGATACGCCTATATACTCCCTCTATCCCAAATAAACTAAGCTCCACATAATCTATTTCACGATTTTTAAGAAACGTGTTTTACCGTCTATATGTTTGACTACGTACAATAATGATAAATAAAAAATTGATATTATAAACTACTTATTACAAAATATCCAACAATATCAAATACGTTAATATTTATTGGTTATATATCTATTTAAACATGTAGTCAAAGTTTGACAGTGTTAACTGTGAAATAGTGAGTGCGCAGCTTAGTATGAGATAGGGGGAGTATGTAAAATTTTATTAAAAAATGGTTCTTGATACTTTCAGTCTCTCCCTCTTTAAAAAAATTAGAGTAACATTTATTAAACTAAAACAATACTAACTATATCTTATCTCAATTTGCACACTTAATTAATCTCAATTAACTATCAAATATTCATGGTTATGATATCTTTCGTAATGATTAAAAAATATTTAATTTTGAAAGGAAATGTCACGAGTATAAAAGGTAAAATAAAAAAGAATTGTATGTATAAGAGTTTTCAATAGGTAGGTGCTTAAGAAATTATATATGATCACATCTTCAATGAATCATATTATATCGACTTCTATGTGGAGAGAAATTATATATAAAGATAAGTTAAGCATGAAAAAGAAAATATGCATTAAACTATTCTTATTTAGCAATTATTTTAAGATTCGGTCTCTTGAAAGACGGTATTTTCATAATTCGTGGAAAGACCAAGGTTTAAAGTGCAAATTAGAATAAATGAAGATAAAATTTTTTGGTTGCATGAATCGGGTTATAAACTTTATTACTACACGTTTTATAACAATTTTTTAATATTGCAACTAACACCTTTTATCTTTAATTATTTTAATTAAACCACATCTTTGAAAGACCGTCTTTCCCGAGACTTTGCCTTATTTTAATTCTATTTAATGTTAACTAAACAAGAAAAGGAGGAATTCCTAAAATTCCTTAGTTTCAATCACTTGTAGCTTGCTGTGGAAAAAAAAAAAGAATTTGGTAATATTTTACTGGTAATCGGACTTACGAAAATATCACCGACTCAACTCTTAACTTTTTCCAATTTGCTCAAACAAGATTTAACAAGACACCAAAAATCCAAAACAGCGATCCAAATTCATGCACGCATTGTTTGCCCAAATCTGAACACTGGTAAATTCTGCTTAAACCCCAAAAATTGCTAGTAATTAACTCATCAAAATGCATCAAAAAATTTAAACAAAAAAATCCCTAGATACCTGGTAGTTTCTCCGGATGAGTGTAGCAGATCCCATTTTCACCTTCAATCGTAGGAATAAATTCATCAATCGAAGGATGCAATCTCCCGCTATCGAATTCCACTTTGGCCTCCAAATGCTCCAGAATCTCTTGGTCCGTCGGATCGAACTTCACCCCAGCCGGCAATCCCGGCAAATCTTGCAAAATCCTCACCTAATTAATTCATTACCCAAATTAAATTCCCCCAAATCAGATCCCAAAAAAATTTAATTAATCTATTAAATTGATTCTAACCTGTCCTTCGTGAGCTCGAACTTGAATGTGGTGCCCACAAGAAGGGCAAGTAACTGTTCCCACCAAATCGCCACCGTCATCATCCAATCTGCTGGTGTTCTCTTGCGATGAATCGCGATGAACCGGGATGACCTGAAAAGGATTGTGGACCCCGGTTTCGTCCTGACTGGCAGCGGTGGTGGTGGTGGATTGATCAGTATTGCACCAGGTCATCTCGATCTTCTCCGGCAGTAGCCGCAGCGGCGCATTCCGGTTAACTGAGTTTTGACTTTTGAGTGAGTGCTGAACTTAATTGATTTTTTTATATAAAAAATCTCTGATAGTATGAAGCAAAAGGAATTCAAAACCACTCTTTTGTGTGTTTTGTGTGTTTGTAGTTTTTTTTTTTTTTTTCTGTAGAAATGATTGGAAAATCTAAGGAGGAGGAAGGAAGAGAGAGGAAAAAGGGACGCGGTTTTGTAGCTTATATTCTGTCATAAAGGGACTAAGGAACAAAAAGATAAATTATTCTGTAAATCTAGAGGTGAGATTGCTTGGAGGACAAGTTGGGTTTTGCTAGTGTGCGGTCGGCTCTACCGGAGTTGTGTAGGTTCGAGTAGGGTACATATTTACCATTTACACCCTTGAAGAACCTCCTAAACTGGAATGCATCAATTTAGTAAGTACTTCATTTGTCCTGATTTACCGTTATAAACTTTATTTTATGTGTTACCTGATCAGTGTTATTAAAGTCGTTTTTCAACGTTTAATTAAGATATAATATGGCTATTATGCATTTCAACGTTGAACTGATTGATCATTGTATGGGATATAAAATATTTAAGGGAAAGTCTCAGAAAAGACGGCATTTCCATAAGCTTATGTACAGTCCCCAGGGGCATTTGTATTAAATGTTGTAATTTTTTATAAAATTTAAATATTGCATTTTATAAGTTAAAACAAGTAATAATATGTATTTGAAGGTGAAAATATATGATATAAAAAAATATTTTTGAAATTTTTAAATTTTGTATGTAATTTAAGAAATGCAGTGTATAAGGTAAGAAATAAGTGGCCTATCCATAAGCTTATGGACAGGCCGCCTGTCAGGAGACCCACTCAATATTTAATTATACTCCCTCAGTCCTGACTATGTATGCACTTTTTTTTATGGATGTACCAACTGAACTTGCACACTTGCTTTATTAGGAAAAATTTAGCAATAGAAAAGACGCTTCTTCTCCAAACTCTACTTTTACGCCATGGTCGCATCTTCGCCATTGATTTCTTCTCCATTGGTCGCATCTTTGACAGACCAACTCTTCACCTTCATGGTCGCATCTTCGTCGCTTCCCATCTGATGACATAGCTAAGTAAGAACATATATAGGCTGACACGCCCAACACCTTTAGAAAGGCCCAAGACCCAAAGTGGGTTAAGGTGGGCCACATGATGAGAGATCACAGTTGGGCCTCTCACTAAGAGAGGAAAAGAACTAGGTAATAGACCAATGGTATTAGGATTTTAGGAAGGTATAAATAAGAAGGTATGTCTCCTACTTTTGGCAACTCTCTATTTGCCTATTCTTACTCTGAGCTAGCTACTCGACAGTGACTAACTTGATCATCGGAAAATCTCCGTCTGGGTTGCCCCGAGGCCTGTTTCCTTTGCAGATCACATATTCGCTATCGAGATTGGGTTTGGATCGTTGGTCTGGACACACATCACCATCTTCGTTGATTTTTTTTAATTTCTCTATCACTTTGCTTCTCCTTCTCTGTTACATCTCCTCCATCCACGCATCTTCATCGCTGCACCTCCATCACCATCTCCTCTCTGCTAATTCTGATTTCTATTGATTTCTCTCATCTCCATCGTATCTCATCTATCACCATCTCTTCTCCATTGCATCTCACCCATCACCATCTCTTCTCCATTGCATCTCACCCATCACCATCTCTTCGGTGGCTATTGTGGTTTCGTAGGTTGGGGAGGTGGTGTTGCCCGACTGGTGGTGGCGGGTGGATGTCTTGCTAGTACAGATGGCTGGTGGATGAACTGAAGGGTAATTTTGCCATTGTACATGGATGAAAAATTTACTCCCTCTTCCCCTCTCTGCAAATAGAGGTGGGACACAAGGAGTAATAATTATTTTAAAATTAATGTAAATGAAAAATAAGTTATTATAAATCTAGCCTAAATTTTGATTATGTCACATCATACAATATAAACAATAACTTCTTTAATATATTTATTTAGAATTATAATTACGTGAAAGGCACATTCAAATGGAAGAAGAGAAGAAAAATTAAGTTACAAACTGATCTGAATATATAAAAGAGTCAACTACTAAAATAACCCACATGTTTTAGTCAAAAGTGTCAAGTAAAATCTGAAAATGCAAACTAACCTTAAGTTTTGGACAAAAGTGTCAATCTAATCCCGACAACCTGAAATTGGCCAAAATTCAATAAACCGGCGATTGAAAAATAAATGAAAAGAATATTTTACCCTCAATGTTTTTCCTTTATTTTTGTATTCTAACCCTTTGCCTACTCAATGTTTTTCCCTAAGTTTTAAAGCAAATTAAGACCTTGTTTTTTCTCTCTTCCGCCACTCATGTCCAGTGCCTTTCCACCTCTCACCGAACCAGTTTCTTTCTAAATCAACATCCCAGCGCACACCATCCCTACTGCACCCCAGGCTTTGCTCCGCTACAATTGGTTCCTGTCGCTCTGCCACAACGTCCAGCTTCACCACCAAATACCCCTGTCAAGGAGGACTCCAACAGTGTTCTGTTCAAGCATCAACCATGCCACCATATCTTCGACGGTGACGTCTTCCTCCTCCACCGCGGTCTTACCCTTCTTCACGTACATCCTTGCATCGAGTTTTCTCTCCCTCACACCGCGTTGTCACTTGCCATTAACTTCCTCCTCCATATAAATAATGCTAGAGGTGAGCTTTTCTTCTTCAACACTGGGGATGGGGCTTGGAATTGGGTGGTGGAAGGTTAGGTTCGGGAATCAGGTGGTGGTGGGTTGGGGCTAGAAGCAGTAGGGGTGAGAATCAGGAATCGGGTTGAGGCTGGGAGCAGCTGCGGTGAGGTGGAGCAACAGCGATAGTGGTTGCAGAGAAAGAGAAGTGGTGGAGCAGCGAGCTGGGTGGGAATCTGGTTGGGGCTGGGAGCAGCGACTATGAGGTGGTGCAACGGCGTTGGTAGGACCAGAGGGGAGAATTGGTGGAGTAGTGGGATTGTTAGGAAGCATGGTGGGGCTGGGAGTAGTAGGTTGGGCGGGAATCGAGTTGGGGCTGGGAGCTGCGTGCGGTGAGGTAGAACACTGGTGATGCCAGAAGCAGAGACGATGAAATGGTGGAACTTTCAAATCCGCCCAGAGGCAGGGGCGAAGTAAGGGGTAGTTTTGTCACAAAACTTTACGTTTTAAGCCCAGGAGTATTTTTGTCTTTTCATACACGGCCAACGCCTGAACTCATTCAGTCAATGCCAGAATAGTGCGATTTGGGTATATCGGCACAAATTTCCAAAAACATAGGGTTAGAATTCAAATTTTATATGGTTAGATTGGAACTTTTAGAAAATAATAGCGTTGATTTTGTAATTTTCCCTGTATAAAATTGTAACCCATAAATCCATCCCAAATCTTGAGTTTATGAAAATCATATCCAATTAACAGCTACTACATCCCTCCAAGACAAAGGTTCTTATCACTTTTTTGTACAAATATTTATGCATGTAGATATGGCCAAATTTCAGCCAAAGGTGGATGATTGAAATGAGTTGGGCAAATTTCAGCATAGATAAGGAAATAGTCAAAATGTCAACTTTGATTGGGACATGCGAAAATGGAAAGTAAAAATCTTTGGATGGAACAGAGGAAGTATCAAATACGATTTGGTTTAAATCTATAATTTGATCCGAAAATCCAAATCCCAATTTTAAAGTTTATCTAATCCTAATCACAAATCAAATCCTAATTAAAGGCCCCAACTCTTGACCGAGTCTTGTTCTAGGCAGTCTAAAGTTTATGCAGGGATTATTATGCAATTATTAAATATTTGGATTGAAATAGGGTTCTTTTTTAAACCTGCAAATAAATTTGGGGATCTATCGAGCAATTGTAAAAAAAAGTTTACACTATAGACATATGTATATATTTTTCTGAAACCCTAATCCAAAACCATTCCCCTAACTCTAACCGACACAACTTTGAAACACTCATGCAAGAATCGACAATAAAATTCCAGGTCCCACAATACTCTCTCTCCCAAATTCAACGGTTTCCTCTCTGAATTGTCTGACTCGCAAGAAAATCTAGTTCCAAATCTACATTCCACAAATCTAGCTCGCCAGTTTTCAATTTTCACACGCACTAACTGATACGAAAAATTTTGATGGATCGCGCAGACAAAAAATCCTGTGTATGTGAGCCACTGGAGCTGATAATCGAGCAGCACCGGCGTCACCGATTGGATCATCGCCACATCTGCGTTTGAGGCCGCCGCCAGCTACCGCAAGAATGTCCACTATTAAGCAGACTCAGGATGCCGAAACCATACAGCTCTTCCTTGAGCTCTAGAGAACTCTGGCGTCGTTCTCACGCAGGAATTCTCTAGTTCCGCCATAGTCAGGGGCGGGCTACTGAAAGTGCAGTCGATAGCGGGCTGCTATTTCTCAAAACTTCTTGATTTAGCTCAGTGATTGAATACTAATCCTATTTAAGTGGATGTTTACATGTAATTTGTTGAGCCTTAATTTTGTTGATGTTTGCATGTTGCTTGTTGATACTTATTTTTGTTGGTGTTTACACGTTGTTTGTTGATGTTTATTTTAGTTGATGTTTTATACGTTTGTTTACGTTATTGTTTAGTTAATGATGTTAAATAAATTTTAAGTGATGTTTATATGTTTATATCAAGTTTGTTGATGTTTATGCTGTTGTAGTTGATGTTTATTCTACTCTGTCAGTGTTTATTCTACTTTTAATTAATGTTTACGTGTGGTTTATTGACGTTTATGCTTTGATGTTGACATATAATTTGACAATTTAAGTTTTGATGGCTATGTTTGATGCTTTTCAATTGAATTTATATGTTTTGTTAGTTTAATTTGATGTTTTAAACCTTTTGATTTCACCATTATGATGATGTTTTGTTAGTTGTAGTTGATATATTTCAGTTTTATGATTATTTTGATTTTTTTTAATGAAAACACCCGAAGGTGGGGGAGAATATATTAGAGGTTCCCCAAGCCTTGATCCCAATGGGTAGAATATACATTATGTTCGGATTGTTCCAAGTGAGTATTGAAGCAACCGGGTTGCCTCCAAAAGACCTAGAAATGTATACTAAATATTGTGAAACAACTATCCAAAAGAAAGTGGATAGGTGTCGAAATTGCGATCCAAGTGAGAGAATCTCCACCCCGCGTGTTAATCCCCTCAAATGGCCAGGCAACTTCGCACACAAAATGATAGAGTCTACTCAACTGAGATGAGTACGGAAGGGTAAGCTAAATGAAGTTAAGATAATCTGAATCCTAAGACTAGTGAAGGATCAGCTCCAAAACGTTGCCTTTATGCCAAAGTAGTAGTCGATATAGACAGTGGAGATGCAAGCCGGGAGAGGAATCCAAAATCATCCCGCCTCTAAATGATGAGAAATATAGCAGGAGGCTAGGAGATGCCAGCACTGGAACTGGCAACACGGGAAGCTGTAGACATGAAATCTCCAGTAGAAAGAAGTACCGAGTAGCCCCAAACCCTGCAAAAACAAAACCAGAGAAAACAAGTATTTAGCAGTATCTATTCCTAAACCCTTAAAGTCTTAGAGACTCGAACATTTCCTCTGTCCATTTGATTATATGTTGACATATAATCATCTGTCGATATAAACAGATGATTATTTTGATGTTTTGTTAGTTGTAGTGGATGTTTTATGATTTTTTCAGTTTGAGGATTATGTTATGTTTTATGATTTTCAGTTTGAGAATTATGTTATGTTTTATGATTTTCAGTTGACGGTATATATTTTATTAGTTTTAGTTGATGTTTATTATTTTATTTGATAAAATATTTGATTTTTTTGGTTGCTTGCAGCTGGAGCAATAATGCAGAAAAGAATGAGGACAAACTATGGAGATGAAGTTTTGTGTTGGTTTTTACAGAAAGATACCTACCTAAAGTTTAGGTTGTCTCACTTGAGACCATCTCCCAACTCTAATATAACATAACCAAAAAATGTCCAGTACTCCAACTGTTTTATATGCCCTATAACATAACCAATAAATAAAAGATGTACTCCCTCCTTCCCACCCAAATCTGTACATTTTTTTGTCAATTTTTCTAAGACACTTTCAACTAGGGCCACCAATATTTTTATGTGAGATATCATTAAATTCCATGTATTGTGTATTTTCTAATTATCAAATTTCAATACACCATCAGTATACATAATTAAAGTTATCGGTGGTCAAACATGACGTGAGAAAATTGATCAAAAAGTGTTCAGATATGGTTAGAACGAAGGAGTAACAAATTTTGAGATACAAACTTTTTCACCTTTCTGAATTTTGAACATCAATAATGATACATAAAATAAGTTTTTATGAGTTCATCTTATGATTACACTAAGGTTAAAATATGATGCTTATAAGTATTACATAAGAATGGAGTTTTAAGTGTAATTTATGAAACATTGAAATTTCAGGGGAGATCTTGGGTGTAAGTTATGTTATTTTTTTCTTTTGTATTGGATCATAATTTCCCTAAGTCAGCATATCTCTTCAAAAAAATCTTTTTTTTCTCTCTTGCCGCCACAGCCTCCCTCCCAAAAAGTTCCACATTTTTCTTCAATCTTCTTTGCACCATCTTCCCATCTTAGGAAGATGAGAGAAACGGTAGTTTATTTTCATTCATGTTTTTATTATTGAATAAGTGTTATATTTGACTCCACGAATTAGTTTTGTTCTTCGACCTGATCGATTAGATCGTTGTTTTCATGATGATAAATCGATTTAGTTGTTCACATTGAAGTTTTGTTCTCAATCTGCTTGTACAGATTGTGTGTTCGCAATTTTGTTTGTAGTTTTATTTTCTGGTTTCCATTTATTTGGATTTGTCTGATCTGTATTTTTCAAGGTGTTTGCAGTTTAGACAACATAGATCGTGTTTGGATCAAGTGGTGTTACAGTTGTAGAAGATCCCTATTTGGCACAGTGATATTGATGCGTGATGCGCTCCTCTTTTCCAAGTGGTCATGATTTTCACGGGAAGCAAGTTAATATGCCTAAGGGCGATGTTACAGTTTTTTATTGAATCTCTTATCTGTAATAGTACAAGCGATCAGTCTGGTTGACATATAATTTAGATATCCTTGCAATATCATAGTTATTGCTAGAGGCTAGTTATGTTGGATGTCAATTTCATTCATTATAATCGGTGATGAGCGTTTTACCATCATCTTTGAAAGATATTGAATTTTCAAAAAAAAAACCCTAAGTCAAAATTTGTTCATATTGTCCACACATCTCTAGCGTTTTTCCTAAAATATAAAATTTTATTATCTATTCAATGTTTCAACCAAATTCTTGGAATGTGTAGCTTAATTTTTTTCCCATTAAAGTTAGAGAAAAGCTTATTAAAGGTGGCACGTACATAAGTTTATGGACAGTTCACTGTGCTTTTTACCTTAAATGTTGTATTTTTTTAATAAAATTTAAATATTGTATTTGAAAATTTAAACCAAGTAATAATGTATATTTGAAATTCAAATTATAAAAATATGATATAAAAAATATTTTTAAAATTTATGTAATTTATGTAATTTAACAAATGAGGTAAACAATACAGTAGACTGTCAATAAGTTTATAGACAGACCGCTTGTTAGAAGACCCACTCTAAAAGTTATATATTTTGAAGCTATATTTAATTTTATTTAAAATTATGTATTTATATTTAAGCTTTTGACACTTTTATATAATTTTTCATTATTTTGTGATATTTTACTACCTGAGCTTTCAAACTTTCAACTTATAATTTCATTGATGTGTTAACTTTTCAGATTGTTCTATTATAATTTATAAGTAATATCGATGTTATTTTTGTGTATGCCTTATTTAGTGTGTATGTCTTTATGTTTCAATAGTGCAAATTATTTTTTAAAAATTTAAAAATTGATATTTTATTTTTCTGCTATCATATCACATTTTTATTTGCACTTTAATATTTTAAAATTAATGCACCAATATAACATTACAGAGCGATGCTAGTGCGGCCAATTCACACACAGTAACAGTGTACCATCTAATTCCTTTGGCGACCATGAAGACGAAGCGTGGCCGGCCGAAGAAGGTGGCTACACCGGCGATGAATTGGGGTAGCAGTGTCCATGAGGAGATGGAGGCTATCAGTCAAGGAGAAGCACCGGAGAAGGAAAGTGAGAAGGAAAGCGAAGAAGAAATAGAACCGTAGCTGGATGAGGTAAATTCTCAAAAAACTGTAGATAAAAGGATAGGAAAATGGTGGGTAGACGTAATCAGTTGGAATAGGATCTAATCGAATGGCATGATAATCAAATTTGTAGCTCCAAATCTGGTGGATGGGGAAGTTGAGGTAGAAATTGAAGAGAATGATGTAGAAACGGAGATGAATTATTGGGAAATGCGTTAATCATGTATGTAATGGGGGAAGATCTAACTATAACATCTGTTAAGAAATATATGATGAAGTTATGGTCCTTTGCTGCTCTGCCTGAGATATACTATAGTGATGAGGGCTATTTCATTTTAAAATTCAAATTTGCTGGGGATAGAGATTTGGTGATGAGGAATGGCCCTTATACTATATATAACATGTCTATGTTCCTGCATCTTTGGAAACCAAACTTTTCTATGAAGAAGGATAGGGTTAAGGCATTACAATTGTGGGTAAAGTTGCTTGGATTACCACTGCATTTGTGGGGAGCCAGAAGCTTGGGGAAAATTGGCAGTGCACTGGAAAAACCCCTATTCACAGATAATTGTATGGGTGCCAAATTGAGGATATCTTATGCTCGTTGTTAATGGAGGTGGACATAACACAGAAGGTGCTTGACTGTATAACAATCAGGTATGTTGAAGGAAACAAAATGAGGCAAAAAGTTGAGATGGAATGGAAGCCTTTGTAATGTGATAGATGCTTAGAGGCTGGGCATAACTGTAAGATGAAAAAGGAGAGAATGGTGCAAAAGTGGAGACCAAAAATGGATATTGAATTGGTGAAAGAAAAAAGGGAGACAGCGGAGCAAAGAGAGGAGAAAGTAGGGGCCCAACAGGGAGAAAAAAATAAGGTAGAGAACAGACAAGAGCAGGACTGGAGCCTTGTGAAAACAAAGAGCAGAGGGAAAAAGAAACTGGAGAATGAAGAATGCAAGGAGATAGCTGAAGCTAGAGGTAGAGGTAGTAGAGGAAGGAATACTGATATTCAAAAGGATCTAAGGATTTGGGGTGATCCTCCAGATGCTTTAGAATTTGCATCATGATAATATCATAGAATATTAGGGGGCTAAATAAAGTAGCTAAGTACAGAGAGATAAGCACCCATCTCAGCAGATTAAATGTAGATGTGGTTGTACTAGTGGAGACCAGACTAAAGAAAGAAAAATTTTAAAAAAAAAGGTTAGAAAGAGCTTGGGGAAACAGTGGAGTTACATAGACAATTATGAAGCGTGTAATGGCAGAATATGGATCTTATGGGACCTGAACAAGGTGATGGTGAGGAAAGTGGAAGCCACTGATTAATTGGTGCATTGTGAACTAATTGGTACACGGGGGGATAGAATCACATGGATGATTGCCATATATACTGGGAATTAGCTGAAAGAAAGAAGGGTTCTGTGGAAAAACATAGAGGAATTGGAGGCTAGCTGTCAGGGGCTTTAGGTATTATTAGGTGACTTTAATAATGTTTAGGTGTTAATGACAGAATAGGGGAGAATATAGTACATGTTAATGAGTATTGGGACCTGGACCAGATGATGCAAAAGGTTGGTTTGTTTGAATGTGAAAGTGAAGGTGAGTTTTATACCTAGACTAACAGGCATGTTGAAGGTTATATACTCTAGGATAGATAGAGCTATTGGCAATGTTCAGTGGTTTCAAAAATATCCTAGTGTGAAGGTGCATGTGCAGGTGATGGAAGTTGGGGTCTTTGACCATGCTTTACTGAGGCTGGAAATGTGGGAGGAGCATATGAGGGGAACTTCACAGTTCAGGTTTCACAGTTGTCTATTGGATGAGGTGAATGTAATACAGGATATCAAAAGCAGCTGGGAGAAACCAATCAAGGGCAGACCATTGGTCAGAATTTGGAACAATTTGATGAGGCTTCAAAATGATATGAAGAAACATATGAGGAGGGTAACAAGAGCTAAACAGGAACTGGAGAATGCAAGAAAGGAGCTATCAGAAGCTCAGAATGAATTGGGGGAAAAGAAGAATGGATAAGAGTATGATCCAGAGAGTAATTGATGTTGTGGATGAGGTGCAAAGGTGGAATACTATAGATGAACAATAGCTAGGAAAAAGGCTAAAGCTGAATGGATCAAGCCGGGGGATGGAAATAATTCCTATTTCCATGCTTTAGTGAAGTCTAAAAGCAACCAGAAAATCATAAAGACATTGGTGAAAACAAATGGACATCTGACTAGTGATCAAAAGGAGATTGAAGAGGAGGTGGTGAAGTTTTATATGGATATGGTGGGCATGACTGAGAGTAGATTGAAAGGGGTTGATATAGAAGTGATAAGGCAAGGGAAAACACTTAGCCATGTAGGGAAACTAAGCCTGATAAAATAGGTAAATGAAGAAGAGGTATGGATGTGAAAAGTAATGGGGATTTAAAAGCACCTGGTGGAGATGGATTTGGAGCTAAATTATTTAAGAAGAATTGGCTGGTGGTAAAAATATATGTGATGGAGGCTGTGAATTAATTGTTCAAGGAAGGTAGAATGTTTAGACCAGTAACTAAAACAATGGTTACACTCATCCCCAAACATCCTGCAGCTAAAACTGTGAAAGAATTGAGGCCTCTGTCTTGCTGTTACATAGTGTATAAGATAATGTCCAAAGTCCTCACTGAAAGGCTAAGCAAGGTTATAACTGAGATTGTGAATACTAAACAAGCTGCATTTGTGCCAAGGAGAAGAATCCATGACCATATACTGATGGCTATGGAACTGATTAAAGGATACAGCCGGAAAGGTGGAAGTCCAAGATGCATGCTATAAATGGACATTCAAAAAGCTTATGACAGTCAATACTAAGAGAAGAGGGGATACCTAACAAGTTCATTGAATGGGTGATGGTCTGTGTGTCTACTGTCTCCTATCAGTACATTGTTAATGGGGAAATTACAAGGGTTGTAGAGGATAAAAGAGGACTAAGGCAGGGAGATCCAATCTCTCCTTTATTGTTTGTAATCATGATGGAATACATGAGTAGATGTATGCTAACAGGGGGGAGAATGTGGACTTCAAATCCCATGCCAGATGTGAAAAAATGAAGCTTGTGAACTTTAGCTTTGCAGATGATGCTGGTGTCTAAGAGAGAGATAGGATCAGTGAAAATCATGATGGAGGCATATAATGTGTTTGCTGAAAGGCAAAATGCAAAATATACTTAGGGGGTGTGGAGGATGAACAGAAAGAAAACATTCGGTACCTAGCAAGATTTGAGCAAGGACATTTTCCATACAGATATTTAGGAGTGCCCCTCTCAAGCAGGAAATTTGCTGTGGACTTTGTGTTGTAAAGGTGATAGGTAGTGGATTAGATGGGTACATTCGTATTACATTAAGGATGGTGATATGATAACAGTCGCAGTCCCAACTGATTGCTCTTGGATGCTGAAAAGTATGATGAAATGCAGGAGAAAGGCAATGGAAATGGAGGAATGGAGAGAACATATTGGGAATCAGAAGTTCTACATGAACAAAGTGTACAAAGCTTTCAAAGGGGAACAAGAAGATAGCAGGTGGAGAAAGATGGTACTGGGGAACTTGGCAAGACTAAGAGCAGTATTCTTACTATGGCTGGCATGCCACAAAAGACTAGCAACGAAGGATAGACTGAGGAAGTTTGAGATCCAAACAGATGGCATATGTGTTTTCTGCTCTGAGGATGAAAACCTGCAACATCTGATGTTTGAATGTGCAGTAACAAAGAAGATAAGGAAGGGTGCCTTGAGATGTTGCAACGAGGAAGAGAACCAGAGGGATGGCAAGATGAAATGGAGTGGCTAGTACAGAATAAAAAAGGGAAAGGGTGGTAGGCTTCTGAAAATTGCAGCTACAGAAGTGGTCTATGAAGTATGGAGGATTAGAAATGAGGCTTGTTTTGGGGAGAAGAAGCAAGGAGGGGATCCAACAAATGAAATCATAGATAGTTAAGTTACTAGATCTTTGTTAATGTTAAATTGAAAAAGGGTTGTGCTAGATTAATGTTGCTAGAATTAGAGCAAGAGATGTAAATAACAGTTTTGACATGAAATGAAAGTAACACTATTTCCAAAAAATATATTTTTAAATTAATATGTGTTTTTCAGTTTTATTTTTTCTGTAACTATTTTAATATGACGTGTGTTATTAGCATATAATTTATTCTATATTTAACTATTAAAATTTATTGTGTTGCTAGTAATTTTTTTAAGTTAAATTTTTTTACTTTCCGTTTATTTTAACATATGATTTGATGTTTAACTATCTTCACTTGATGCGTATTTTTACTATATTTTGTTTAGTGTTTAACTATTTCAATATTTATGTAAACTGTAATATTTTTATTTGATATTAACTATTCTATAAAACTACTTGTAATAAATTATATATTATGTGTTATTTCTTGCAATAAATTCATAAAAGGTAAGTTACCATTTTATATTGCATGTTACATGTCTTACATAAAATTTAGGCTGCCTCACAAGAGACTATCTCAATCTATAAAGACTCGTTTTTTTTTAATGAAACTAAAGATAGAAATAGGAACCATTATTCTAAAATGTGAGGATTAGATTTGGTAAACTTTTTTTCTAAAAAAATAGTTTTGAGGATTAGATTTGGTAAACTTTTTTTCTAAAAAAATATTTTTTTTAAATGGACATATAGAAGTATTGTGGAATAAAAGAGTTGAGAAAGTAGAGTGGAGTGACTAGGAGGCAAGAGTGATTCTTTGAGGACATTTCACCTTTGTTTGAACTGATGAATTTTCTTGAAATGAATCAAACAAGGGGTGGGAGGTCCTTAGCTGCAGCGTCATGCTAGAGTATCTGTAAAGCTATGTCTTGTAGAAAACTGTAAGAAATGGTTATACTACGGAGTATTACACACCAACAAACACCCATACTTTGCTTAGACTTCTCATCCTTATTCAGCAAGGACCTTTCTTCAAGATTTCCATGTATATAATTCTTTTTAAAATTTAAATCAAATACATTTGAAAATTCAACCATTCATATTAATTAAAATTGGTTTGATAATAAATTAAATTATATGTTGGGATGATTAAATTTATTTCCTTTGTCGCATTTTAATATGTAATTTAATTATTTATTTAGTCAAAATTTGTTAATTTTGACCGTAAAATTGAATTGATTTAGAAGTTTAAATATATTTGAATGATATCTTGTTAGATTCGTCATAATATATATTTTCAAAATATTAACTTTTTACAAGTTTTAACCATCCTTGAAAGTTATTAATGATTAAACATTTTTTGAGTCAACGGATGAAAGTCAAAGTGTGCAGGTGAAAATGGGATAGAACGAGTGCATAAAGACACTAATTAGATATTACATTTGTAATCGATGTACTCCCTCCGTCCAACTCAAATTACATACAGTACAATATTTTTTTACGAGGTTCAAAAAACATGTTTGACCGCTAATATAATTAATTACGTATAATAACGACAAATAAAAAGTTGATATTTAGAAATTACTTGTTATGCCAAATCCAACAATATCATATACGAAAATATGATTGCTTATATATCTATTCATGCAATCAAAGTTTAATAGAAAATAGTGTCAAATAGTATGATAATTTAATTGGGACGAATGCTGTATACAAATTCTTACTCTCCTTTTCATAATTCTATTTAATTAGTTAATTTAAAATTTTGGACGGGATGCCTAGAATCATGTCGTTCCTGTTAAGGGGTGACATTTCATCTTTGATGTATATATTAAGAACAAAACATACAGGCATTTTGTACAATTAATATTGTAACTCGTGATTATTATTATTTTTCTATTTAATTTATTTTTGTTTCTTCTCTAAAAAAATCCTAGCCTCCGTCATCTTCAATCATCTTACTCCATCTCCTATGGAAAGTGGCCGAAAATCATATACACTGGTACAGTGAGAATGGAAGATGATAAAGTATTTTTCTTAAAAATTATTTGATATAATATAAATATCACATCTCATCTAAATAAAATAAATACCAAGTAATGTAGTAGAGGAGACGGTGTGTTTTGTGTGCCTATTTAACAAAATATTAGGTTAGTGGTTTTCTTTTATAGCTGATAGTATCATAAAATGTACAAGGATTTCGGTAGTCAATTAACAAATTTCTAGACTATCAAACTATCTTATATACTCCCTCCCTTTCACTATGTTTTGCATCATAAGTTTATGTGTTGTTTTTTTTCTGCAAGTTGAAATGTGTGGAGAAAATTGAGTGAGGAAAACAAAAAGTTTAGTGAGTGATTGAGAATGATGTACTTTTTATCATAAAAGGAAATATAGCAAACTTAGAAAAATATACAAATATGATAAATGTGTCAAACTTAAAAAAAAACAGATGGAATATCTACTTTATCAATACGTAACTTCGCATTATATTTTTATGATATATTTAATCTGATATTGACTCTGTTTAATAGAGTTGTGTTTAATTATAAGTAAATCTGACTTATTTTGAAAGTAGGAGGAGACCAACTTCTACTTTTCTCCAAAAATAATTTTTACTTACAAAATAAGCTATTTTTTAAGCGTTTTACCATAGAAAATGTTTTACTTAAAAAACAATTTATAAACTCTGTCCAACCATTATCTAGCTGTTGGTTGGCTTGTTATCAGCTCGAGGAGTTGATGGTCCAAAGATATACATATAATTCAGACCATTTCTTGTTCACTACAAGGTCGAACAATTTGTCTAACTCATATATTTCATGAAGCAAACTCTGTAGCTGACTCATTAGTTAAATTATACTTTTTTTAAAGAATCGTCACTGGGACGTTTGTTTATAGGGTTCCCTCCCTTTTATATTAATCTCAAATTTGCATAATGTGCCATTACAATATATGATATGAGATTAACCCATTTACACTGAGACGCTAGCTAAATATTACATTTATAATCTAAGGTCTCAGAGACATAAAGTGAGATATACACATAAGCCCTAATGAATATTACAATACTGAGCAAAAGCATATGTGACAGTTAGAAGGGCACATGGAGGATATGTGGTTTCTACCGAATTGCCATAGTGTAGTCACAATAAATCGACCCAAAACTATCATCAGAACAAACACAATGAAGTATCAAAAGATACGCACAAAAAATGATCCCTGAACACCTTTGATCAAACATCTAAGGCAATCAAAAAAAATAATTAAAGCTCCCCAACTAAAGATCAAGCCCGCCTCCATTTAACCCGTAAAGACCATGTCCCTCGCTTGGAGACTAAGACCCGTCATTTTAATTACCAAAAATATAATTCATCGGTATACTGAAGTCACTTCTATGCATAGAATTATCCCTAATTTAAATCCAAAAGGTTTTAGTGACCAAGTTAATCGATTTCTCAATAAAATGACCTGAACCCCCTTATGGATCTAATTCTACAAATCGGATATACTTGAAGACAACATTGCCAAAAGTTTGTGTATTACAACTTTGACTTGTATTTCTCCTCACCGTCTCTTAAGATATCAAATCTGAAGTCAATCATATTTTTAACGGGCTGCCAAAAAAATAAACATTGACAGAGATAATTTCTTCTGACACTTTAAATCAAAAAACCATTGAAAAACTGCCCAATTTAAAAACTGAAAAAGAAATGAAAAGAAGAAAAAATAAATTACTGACATTAATTAATAGCCTCCCACCCAACAAGAGAAAATAAAAGGTTGTAGAATAAAACAAAATTGGAGAATTACCCCCTCATGACCTTGATACCTCCGAAAAATAACTTGACACCCGGTTGTTGGTTGACCCAGAAGATTGTTCGGGCTCAGTCGCTGACTCGCGGGTTTGCAGATGAGGGTTTAGTGGTGGGAATGATGTCGTAGTGTCACTAAAAAACCAAATAGCACTCTGTCCGACGTCGCGACTGAAATCCTCAAGCCGGTGACTGAGTTGCCGAGTTTCCGAGTTTGGGTGACTCGCGTTGAGTCGGTGAGTCACGTTGAGTCGGCGAGTCTATGCACAAGGCCACTCTTCATCACCTAGTCTGCCTCATAGCCTCAGGAAACCATGACTCAGCTCATGAGAACCATGACTCAGGCCACCGAAACTACATGAGACCGCCAAAGTTACCGCCGAGTGAAGATGTAGAAGACCGATCTGAACCCCAGAAACTGCCAGGAGCACCGACTTGTTAGCCATCACAATGGGACGACGAACTCCTTGGCGCCGAAGGGTCCCCGGCCACCAGGCGGGTCTGCAACCAGTCGGAGACCTCTGAAACGGAACCATCTACACCACAGAGGACGGATCGACCTTGAAACAGAAACTGCGGCTATGGAAAACAGCAAAACATCATGGATATGGAAAGCCGCCGCCGCTACGAGATAGGTTGGAGATGGGGGTTGGGGTGTTGGGGAGGGTGAGAATGGGGTGGGGCCACCGGAGGTGGTTGTTCGGCGGGGCGACCCCCTAGCAATTAGGGTTCAAGTGTGAAAATGAGAAGGAGCGTAGGAGCGTTTTCTGAGGAGAGAGATGGGAAAAATTAGGGTTAGTTAAATTATACGGAGTATATATAGTTTAGGAAATGTTTTTGAACTTTCTTCATTACCTATGTTACTTTCTGCTTCTCGCAGCTTGATCAGACCTAATCAACTTGGTTGTTCATATGTATGTAAAATATTGAGCATTTATTTTGCCTAAATGAGTTCTCAAAAGTCTTATATATTAATTATTTGACAGCTCATCAGCCAGCAACTTCTATTCTTAGTAGAATGTTGGCATGAGAGATTGAGAAGACATTCATATCCTTTAATTTTCTGTTAATCTTCGGAGTATGTGTATTTTCAATAGTTATAGAGTCCGTTTCTAAATTACAGTCTTTAGTTTCATAACCTATAGAAAGGTAGAGATTCATCGACTGCCATTTTACCACAAAAAATGAAAAATTCACAGGTTACACCAACAGTGGTGGAACCAGAATATTTTTTCAGGTGGGGCTGAGTAGATGAAGAGGAAAATGGAGGGCTGGAGGAGGGACGATGGTGGGACGGCGTCCGGACAGTGGCGATGATGCCCGGAGCTGGAGCAGGCTGTGGCAAGTGGAGGTGCACTTTTGCGTTTTTGGGTGAGAAATGTATGTTCTAATTGTGGAAATGGCTCAATCCAAACAAACCTAGGATTTAAATTTTGAATTTTCATTTTTTCGTTCAGTACTAACCAAAACGACGTCGTTCGACTTGAACTAAAACGGCGTCGTTTTGATAAAATATGGGCAAAAAAAAGCTGCGAGAGGCCTTCTTCTCCGACTCCAATTGCCAGAAAAATAGAGCTTTCGCCGGAAAAGCGCAGCCCTAAGTCTCTGAATGCTACTGACCACTACTACCATGGCACCGGAATCTCAGGTGGGACTGGAGCCCTACCACACACCATGGTAGTTCCGCCCCTGTACACCAGTTAAAATTCGGATTAAATTCGGATTATAAGCTAATGTTTGGATAAACTCACGCGCTTATATAAGTTTTGATTAGAAACATTACATATTTGGAGTAAAACATGATGTTTTACATATAGTTACTGCTTGTGTAATGTTTTACTCTAAATACGTATTCTCTCTATTTTACTAATAGTGACACCATAAGTATATGTGATTGGATTTAGGTGAAGAAAATTAATTGATGAAATTGAATATTGAAAGTAAAAAAGTAGAATGAGTTGATGAAATTGAAGGAATATTGCCAGAAATGAAAAGTGTGCCAATATAAAATAAACAATCCAAAAAGGAAAGTATGTCGATAATAGAGAAACAGAGAGAGTAATATTTTTAACTAAAACTCAATTGTTTTACTTGCAGTTAATGCAGAATCTACATCTTTAAATTCATATTATTCTAATTAAACTTCATATTTTCTTAAAACTATTTTCTCCAAAATTTCATCATGTTTAAAAGTGAATATTGTTATTTCCTCAAATTTTGATTTTAGAAAATGAGTAAACCTTAATCGGTCGTGATTTATGCAAAAGAACCAGTTGCGCTGACAGAAGCAGAGCCGAAACATGAAGAATAGAATATCAAGGAAAATGAGCCTAAATATTAATAATAAAATAATAAATGGTGTCAGGGACCAGAGGCCGACAATATATAATTGGGTGGTCAATTCAGGTAAATTTGTTGGCAAATATGCTGTGAGCTTCTTAGAGAAGCCACGCAACACAAAGCTTAACCAGGAAGCTATATGTTAGGGATAGGCCCGTCAAATGGGTCGGGTGATCTGTTGGATAACCGTTACCCATATACTATTTTCACTTGTTGGATAAGACTTATTGGATAATGACTCATTGGGTTAATGAATATAATTGGGTTGTAGTTATTGGGTTTAGTTGGGTTGGATAATGGATTATCCATTGGATAATTTTGGGTGGGTGGAGTTGGGTTGGGTAACGGGTGACCCGCGGATAATTTTATATCATAAGATAACAAAATTTTTATAAGTTTGATTACGAATGATTTAATTTTTCCCTAACACATATAATCATTTTAGAAACGATCAAATTCTCGATTCATCATATTTATCGATTTCGGTTCATGTCTTAATCAATTTTAATTTGAACCAATTAAAAATTGATAAAAGATCTCGACGAAAGAAGTAGAAGTAGTATTTAAGAAACTTTTACTAAATTTGAAGAATCTCCTCCATGAAATATGAAGATTTTTAAAAATATTTTCTTTATTGAACATACGAAAATAATAAATGAAATCCCCACATTTAGGCACTCGAATAAATATTTCCTCTTTTGTAGTTATGTACACGATTCAGCCTATATCAAAAAATGATTAGAGTTAATCGTAATTTTTCACTCCAAGTAAAATGTTACGTGACTTATCCATTTAAAGTTTAAATGGTTGAAAACACCAATTATCCATTAAGTATATACTGAATTATCCATTGGGTATATACTAATTATCCATTGGGTCTATACTAATTATCCATTGGGTCTATACTAATTATCCATTGGGTCGAACTAAATGACCCATTGGGTATAGGTCATTTATTTGGGTGAAACGTGAAATACCCATCAACTCCGTGTTTATTCTCAGTTCTCACTTAACATTTTCCAGTCTGCGTTTTGTTCATCAATCGGTCTGCGATTTGTTCATCAATCGGTCTGCGATTTGTTCATCAATCGGTCTGCGTTTTGTTCATATTCGATTCCATAATATTATATTATGTAATATAAAATTATGTACATTATATTATATTATATTTAATATATATATATATATATATAATATGTTGGCTTTGTAAACTCGGCGAAACTAACGAACAATATTACTTGGGATCGAGCTCAAACACTGTATGAACTCGAATATTGTACGAACTTGAATACTGTACGAGATTGAGCTCGAATACTGTACAAACTCAAATACTGTACGAGATTGAACTCGAATACTGTACGAACCCGAATACTATACGAGATTGAACTCAAATATTGTACGAACTCGAATACTGTACAAGATTGAGCTCGAATACTGTACGAACTCGAATACTGTACGAGATTGAACTCGAATACTGTACGAGATTGAACTCGAATACTGTACGAGAGCTCGAATATTGTACGAACTCGAATGTTGTACGAGATTGAGCTCGAATATTGTACGAACTCGAATATTGTATGAGATTGAGCTCGAATATTGTACGAACTCGAATACTGTACGAGATTGAACTCGAATATTGTATGAACTCAATGACTGTACGAGATTGAGCTCGAATACTATACGAGATTGAGCTCGAATGCTGTACGAGATTGAACTCAAATATAGTACGAACTCAAATGATGTACGAGATTGAGTGCGAATTTTGTACGAACTCGAATATTGTACGAGGTTGAATTCGAATATTGTACGAGTTTGAATACTGTACGAACTGGAATATTGTACGAGATTGAACTCGAATAATTTGTGAATTATAATTTGTATAATTTGTGAATTATAGTGAATATTTATGTTAAATATTACACATGCATTTAATTGGGTAATTTTTAATATTTATTGGGTATTTGTTATGTTCCCATTGAGTTAACATAATATGGGACCCATTGAGATCAAAATTTCCCATTAATATAATTATTCTCATCCCAAATCCTAAAAAATAATGAGCATTTAATACCTGATCCCATTGGATAATGACAACTTGTAACCCAAATCGATAGAAAATGTTTGATGATAACTTATTAGGTTAATTATATAATGATTTATTGGATAATGACTTATTGGATAATATATTTTAACCTATTGGGTCATATGAATATCTCATGGGTTATCCATTTAATGACCCAACACATGTATGACCCAACCCATTATGACCCATTTAATAAACGGGTTAATTGGATAATGACCCATTTGATAATGATCCATTGGGTTTGGATAATGGGTTTATCCAATTAACCCATTTGACGGGCCTAGTTAGGGATTACTTCTACATATGAATTGGACTGCATGCTAATTATGTGGATAAAGTCCCGTGGGAGACGATCTCACAGCAAAATTAGTGATTAAATTATAAATAATACATATTTATTTTGAAATGAGGCATTAATTGTAATTTTTATATTTTTAGGAACTAAATTATAATTAAAATAAATTTAAGCACATATTTGTTACAGTATCTCTTTCTCTTCCCCTCATTCTCACATTTTTCTCTCTCTTGAAAACCGCTTCTGTTTTCTCTCAAAAAACAGAATCGTTCTTTCCATATCTTTTTCCCTCTTTTCTGGCGACCTATGTTTTCTATTCCCGCCACGATTTCTATACTTTCATATGTTTTTGTAGCTTAATATGCACTATATCATGTTTTGATGTGAGTGTAATCGGTTGTTCTGGTCCAATTTTTGGAGTTTCTTGCTATTTTGCTTGATAATCGGTTCGGTTCTTCATCAGGTAACTTCGACGACCTAGATTTGTTCGTCCAGCCGATAATCTTTGCTTTTTAGCCGTTTTATTGTATGGTAAGCTTTTTTGTTGGTGAACTCTGAGGTTTCTGTACGTTTATTTGCAGTTATTATTCTCTTCTATTTTGAGGTTGTTATCGTATTTGAAGAGGAAATTGCGAAGCTGAATGTTTTTACATGCATGTTGTTTATTAGGTTTTCATTGATGTCGATCGTTTTAACTGTATTATTTTTCATGTTTATCGTTCTGTAGATGTGAAAGGAAGGAGATCTTGTTAATTCCGATTGTATAGACGATGTTGTGATGAAAATTGCAAAATCATACTCCCAGCTATCCGTTTCTTCGAAGGTTGTTGTAAACAGTGGCAGAACCAGGATTTTTTTCAGGTGGGGCTGGAGGAGGGACTGACAGATGATGGTGGGGCGGCGTCCAAAGTCTCCGGCTGGAAGCCTGGAATGTTGGGCACACTGAGAGTGAGAGTATTTTGGATTTGTGCAAAATTTGGGTTTGTGGCAACGCTGAAGCCTGAGAGTGTTTTGTATTTGGGCCATCCGTTTTAGGATTTTGGCCCAATATAAATACTCAAATTTTAAATTACATTTTTATTTTTGTTTCTTCTACACTAATTAAAATGACGTCGTTCTACTTGAGCCAAAACGACATCGTTTTGATGTGTTATAAGCCAAAAAAAGAAGGCCTTCAACAACCTTCTTCCCCGATTGCTTATGCCGAAAACAAAAATAAAATGCCAGAAAAGCTCCGCTCTGGCGCTAGGAAGCGCTTTTAACCACTACTACCATGGCGCCGGAATCTCAGGTAGGGGTGGAGCCCTACCACGTACCAAGGTAGTTCTATCCATGGCTGTAAAGCAGAAGAGGAAGACTTCTTCTCAAGGTTTGTTGTTTTTTTTTTAAATTTGTTTGGCGGGAATATTTGAATTTATTACTATATTTGTTCATTTTTTGTCATCTAGGGTTTTACATATGTTTTAATGTTTAATTATAATGTTTCAAGGTTTTCATTTGACTTCATTGTTTGTTTATGAGATGTTGTAATTCATGTTTCTATTGGAACAATGTTATTCATGTAGTACTTTTTATATGTGTTTTTTATTGTCATTTTTGTATGATTTTTAAAATACAGTGATTCTATCGTAATTTTCAGTAACAGTGATGATTTAAGTATATCAGTTGATGTTTTCATTACATATGTTTTTATTTGATTCTTTATAGTTCTGATTTGATGATACAAGTATTCCATTTGATTTTATTATTCTTGATACTATTTGGTTTTATGTGTGATGATGGTGCTAGTGTTTACAAGTTTGTATCAACTATTTCTATATGATGTTTTATGTGTGTTGGTTTCACAGTTTTTTGTATGTTCATATTTTTTTGTCCTTTTTCCCCCAAAATGATGTTGTTAGGTTCTTCATTGATGTCTTATATTTTTTTAATGATAATTTGTTTTGTTAATTTGATTTACTGAATTCTTGCTCTAAACTTGCTTTATGATTGATGTTTTGGACTTTCTGTGGATATTTATATACATGTATGGGTGGTGATGTTATTTATGCTATAAATAATATTTTCTTTTATTTTAGATTGTGGTGTTCCTGTCAGAAAATATGATAGGATTCGTGGTCTGACGACTCCTACATTTACTGCAGGTATATGTTTTTATGTATAATTCTGTTGTATGTTTTAAATTTTTATTAATATTTTGGTTTTCTTCCAGCTCTGAATTCAAGAAATGCGAAAAAGAAGAAGTGGATGAGGTGTCTATCCCATCATCTCCAAATCCTGATTCATCCATCCCTAAAGAAAATATATCCGGAAGAGGCGTGTAAAACAAGCTGGTGTTAAACGAGTCAAAGTGATTAGCGGTAAGGGTAAGGTTCTTGCTGAGCGTGAGAGCTATCCTGATGCCGAAGGTATTATTCGAATTACGGTTTTTCTAACGAGTGCCCATGGGCACTCGTTAACAACTTCAGATTCCATCGTAAACTGTGCTATTAAATGCTAATAGAGTTAATGATTAATGACATCCCTCAAAAACTTACACTCCCTACTTATAATCATTAACTCTATCTGCATTTAATAACACAGTTTTCGATGGATTTTCATTTAATAACACAATTTTTTTATGGAATCTGAAGTTGTTAACGAGTGCCCATGGGCACTCGTTAGAAAAACCGTTCAAATTATAATATTGTGTTTTATTATATGATTTGATACTACATATTTACAGACAGTATGAATCCATTTGGTGATATGAGTAGTACACATAGCATTTGGCCTGTTATGTTGGCAATTTATAACCTTCCATCTTGGTTAACCATGAAGCGCAAGTATGTTATGTTGTCTTTGATGATATCAGGGCCCAAGCAGCCAGATAATGATATTGATGTGTATCTTGCTACTCTTGTGAAGGATCTGTTGACTTTGTTCAAAGATGGTGTTCGAATGTATGATGGTCCGGTAGAAGATTTCTTAACTTTGAAAACTATGTTATTTTGCACCATCAATGACTTCCCAGCATATGGAAATTTGTCTAGATATTCTATGAAAGAGCATTTAGCTTGTCTCGTTTTTGACAGGGATACTGACTTTTGTCAATTGAAACATGGTTGTTAAAGAGTTTATCAGGGACATCGAAGGTTTCTTCCAGAGGGACACCCATGACGCTCGGCAAAGAAATGGTTCAATGGGAAAGTGCAGGATAGAGGACCTCTGGTGCCACTAAATGGTACACCAATTTTTGATAATGTGAAGAACTTTCCCAATGACTTTAGAAAGAACAAAATAAAAACGGTTGTTGATAGTCTTTGGAAGAAATGCTCAGTTTTTTTCAATCTCCAGCATTGGAAGGATTTGGATGTTAGACATTGTTTGGATGTCATGCACATTGAGAAGATATCTGTGATTCATTGATTGGGACGTTGTTGGATACCCCTGGGAAAACAAAGGATGGGTTGAAAGCTAGGCTTAACTTGGTTGAGATGGGAATTCGGAAGAATCTAAGGCCCATCAAGGAAGGGGAAAATTGTTATTTTCCCCCTGAATGCTACTCTATGTCGCAGTCGGAGAAGAAATATTTTTGTGATACATTGAGTAGTGTGAAGGTTCCAGGTGCATACTCGTCCAACATTAGCACTTGTGTGTCAGTTGAAGAGCTGAAGTTGGTTGGATTGAAGTTACACGATTATCATAACCTTATGTAGGAATTTAATGTCATTGCGATCCGAGCTTCACTCCCATCCCATGTGAGATTGGGCATTACAAAGGTATGTTTGTTTTTTAAATCGATTTGTTGTAAGAGTATAAGTATTTCAAAGTTGGATAGGTTTCAAGTAATGATTGGTGAGTCTTATGTCGTATAGAAATGTATTTCCCGCCCTCTTTTTTGGCATTATGGTCCACGTATATGTTCATTTGGTTCAGGAGATAAAGCTTTGAGGTCCATTTTTTTGAGATAGATGTACTCCTTTGAGAGATACATGAAAATATTCAAGCATTTTGTGAAAAATTGGTACATGCCAGATGCTAGTATTGTGAAGCAGTATGTGACAGAAGAGGCCATCGAGTTTTTCACGGACTATATGAAGCAAGTTGAATCTTTCGGTGTTCTATTGGGTAGACATGATGGGAGGTTGGAGGGTGTAGGGGGTGAGACAGGGGAAACTGTTTAGTCCAAGTGTCGAAGATTTAGTTACTGCTCATCTTTATGTATTGCGGAACCATGATGAATCGGTCCCTTACATTGAGGTTCATATGGATGTCATACGAGTTGCGCACCCATATTTTAATTTTTCTCAGGTCCTCAAAATGCATACTGGAACATTTGAGTCATGGTTGAGGGACCATATAATGAGCGGGGAACATTCCTCTAAAGTTATGTGGTTGGCTCGTAGACCATTGTGAACTGTTTTGTTCAGTTACAACATTAATGGTTTCACTTTTGGTACCAAAGCAAATGATGAAATCGTCTTTGAAGCATTGCATGTAGAAGGTGCAAGTGTAGAGAATCCAATTCACGCTTAAAAGTGTTACTTTGGCCCAATCGATTTGGGAGCTGGACTATGTCACCATGAGGGTCCCTGTATTTAAATGTGAGAGGGTGGATATTAACAAGGTTTAGCACACCGACGGTTTAGGTTTCACCCTTATTGACAGAAGTAGGGTGGGCTGGAAGGACAATCCATTCATTCTGGCGTTTCAGGCGCATCAGGTTTTCTATGTTAGGGATCCTGTAGATTCTAGGTGGGATGTTGTTGTTGAAGGAAAATGATCTTTTTTTGTAGAGAATGAATTAGAGAAGATCATTGGATTCAGGCAGCATACCCCGAGTGGTGGCTGGCAAGATGATATTTTCCTTCAAGAGGATGACACTAGTCTTCACAATTTTCTTGGCCACAATGACCATGATGAGGGTATGTGGTTTAATGCTAGAGAGAAGATTAAGCGTAGAAGAAAAAAATAAAATAAGGTGGTGATGAAAAGGAACCATAAGTTATTAATGGTACATCCTTAAGGTTTGTTATCTAACTTGTTGAGTTCGGTATCACTATTTGGATTATTTGTAACAGAATACTCGACCTTAAAATCAGTAGTTTCATTTATCACTTGATGGTTTAAATAGAATTCAAAACAAGATGATATTAGAATATAACAAATCCTTAGTCAAAATAAAAGTTATAGTGATAACATGTAAATAATTCTAGCACCACTTAGATCAATGAAACTAGTCACTCTTTTTCATTTTCAGTGGTGGTCGTCGAAGTGTCACGGTTGACTCATGGGCGGGAGGTTGACATGAGGTGTCGCTCGTAAGCTCTCTGTGATTTCTCTAAGAATTTGATCTTCGACTTCATTATGCATAGTTCTTTTCGCATCCACTTGTAACAATCTTTGAAACCCTTTAGATAAGCTTTTTTGGTACCTTCAATATAAAAAATAAAGTTATAATCAAAATAATCAATCACTGTGGACAAAATATATTTCAGTTATCAAAATTCACTAGCCTTCCTCATTTTGTGGCATTTCCTCCACTCTTGGCCTTTTGTTAGGCTTTGAAGCTGCTCCGACCTTTTGAAACCACTTCCGATCAATCAAGACCCAATCCCTCTTCTCGAAGTATGCTTTATCAAAATACTTTGGCCCTTTCTCCTCCCCACAAATGACCAACCCCTCGACATTCTTCAAAATTAGTGTGATCAAATGGCTGAATGGGAGGCCTTTGATCAACTTCTTCGATGTTGCAATAAGCAACATATGCTTAAAAATTGCCACCTTGGGATCAATTCTCCTACCCTCCATGATGTAATAAAATAGATTGAGCGTGGGATAGTTAGGCTCGATTACATGTCCACCCGAGGGAACAAGAGTTCTAACAATAATCTCATATGTGATACGATGATCAATTGGCAAGACTTCTAGATCAAAAGTTCATGGTCTACCTAAACCCCTACTATCACATCCAAAATATCTCACGCTACATTCCACAAAGTCAACATATGGATGCTCACTATTTAACGACCACTTCTCCCTATGGTAACAATTGTCCAAAGGGCCATCTTTATTTTCCGGATAAACTAGTTTGGGGTGACGGTAAGGGAAATCTAACAACTTATTGATATCTCATAACCTAATTGGATTATCTATCCCACCAACCCTAGTTCCATAGTCCCCGTTATCAACTCCGTGTAAATTAGCGTAAAATTGAATAGTTAGGTCAAAATAAGCGCATTTATTACAACATAACAACCTCTTGACATGTTGTTCGCTAAATTTAGACAGAGAGTCGGTCAAACCAATAGCATGATATTGACTAAAATCAATCAAATAGCACTCTAAAAGCCTCCTATGCTCACGTAATTCTTCACACCATATTTTGTTTTTTGCAAAAGTAGAAATGAACCTTGAATCCAATGTGTTGATGGTGGATCGTGACCTAGGGTTTCCACCCTTAGATACTCCTCCTCTTGCCATTGAACCAAATGTTTTGGTTGGATGGTTGATTTGGGGGTGGGTTGAGTTTACAAGATTGCAACTGTGACCTAGGGTTGAAATTTGGGGGTGAATTGTGGAGAATGAAAGAATCGATATGCTTTTTTAATATATGGTAAGAGTTTCCAAGTTCGGAATCTCTGAATCTTCCCTTCATAATATGGGTCAGAGGTGTTTACAAGTTTGGAAACAATTTAATGCCATTTTTTGCTCGTTGGTAAATTCCAGTAGCGGTCTAGATATTGCACACGAGCTCGAAAACTTAGTTTCCGAGCTCGAAAACTCGGTCGGCCCTTATGGTCTATTAGACCCCTAAACTTTATGAGCTTGGAATTGGGTCTGTCCCACGTTTGTGAAGGGAAGAACTAATTTCAAGTTCGTAATTAGCTCCACACCAATGGTCATTGTCCAAACTGTTTGGATTTCATATCTATTTCGATGTAACTCAATCACATATGGATAATACTCGCTCGTGACACTTTCAATGTACATAAATGGACAATTAAAATATTAATTAAATATAATTAGCATTAAATTGAATAATTAAACACTAAGGCAAAATCCAAATCCAAATCCAACAAACAATGAAAGCCAAAATCCAAATCTACACCCATAGAATATCATTGTCAATCATAGACCTTCCTATTACACTTCTTCGAACATGTCTTCAATTTCTGGGTCTGTTTCATCATTTGGGTCATCAATTACTGATCCCAGACCTTGAGACCCAGGTTCATGCTTGTTTCTTCCATGCCTTAACCTCCATCTCCGGCCATGTCTTGTCCACATTGACCTTCCTCCTTGGTACTGGTCTCCAAGAAAACAGGCTCAAAATTTGTGCCATCTTCATCGTCGATCAGTTTAAGGTGAATTCCTTGGGATTCCATGAACACCACATGCTGCGAGTGGGCCTAGCTCAACATCTTGTGTTTCTCAGTCACGTCGGCACACAAGCAATCGAAATACTTCCTTAGCCACGCCTTCCAACCGGTTTGTGAACCTGTCAATGTAAATGTATTATAAAATAGGAATATATTTGCATTGTCCTAAATTTCTTGTAAAATGAAATGTTACACTATAACTTACTAATCTAGATATCTCGGCTCTATCTAGTTCATCTCGCAAGCTTGCTTGGCATTCTTCACCTATTGACGACAAAAGATAAAACTAAATAAAATGGATTAGGAATCCCATTTTTAGTTTGAAACTCATGTAATTAACCTCGTTTGGCTAACCCTAAAAAATTGAATAGATCCATAGAAATCTCGACGTTCCTCAGTAATATCATCATGACTCTCGAAGTCATGTGTGGTAGCAATACCAAACCAAATACGACGAGTAGTGGGGTCCTGAGCTAAGAAATTACTTTTGGCTCCCATTTACCACTATATAAGTCAAAATGGAGTTGTTTGTGTAGGAGCCAAGCTTCATCGTAGTAGTAAATGGTAGAGGGCACGTCGACTACTTGCACTCTCACCTTCTTTAACATTGCGGAGATTAATCCACCATAGGGTAGGTATTTTTTCTTCGTGTGAGCCGCCTCAAGTATGAACGATATGATAGTGTATCTGGGGTTGATTTTTACCCCCTCTATGGCATAGTAAAACAACATCAAATTACCAATCGTAGACTCGCAAGTGTGGCCACCCATAAAACATTGAGGCAAATCCACTCGTAGATGAGTTGTTGCTCGACAGTCAATGTGCTAATTTCATATAACTCGGCCTTCCCCGCATCACTACCCGACCTCTTAAAATATTTACACGCCATGTATGAGCATTCTAGGACTTTGTTTATGGTATACTCATAATAACATCCTTCCTATTCACTCGAGTTAATTCACGATTGTTGTGACTTTGATAAAAATTTACATAAAATTGGATCACCTCATCCACATGAACGGGTTCACTAATGCAAAGAAACTTCTCTAGATGTTAGATTCTAAAACGGGCTAGAAACTAATATACTCCTAAATAACCAATCTTAGAAGCATAAAAATCCTTTGACTTTATGACTTTTCTCTTTGAAAAAGCTACATACCTTGCCTCTGCCTCCGAATTGAAGAATTTTGGGGTTTGACCGAACTCCCTCATCGGGCGATGACTCCTATCACTCGCAAGTGACTTGCTAGCCTTGCTCTTCTTGGTCATTGTTGGAAATGTGGGGGTTTGGTGGTTGGGTCAGGGATTTGATTTTTGGAATTTTGGGTGATGGGAGAGAAGGAGTTTGAATTGAAGATTTTTGGGATCCATTGCCCTTATATATATATATATATATATATATATATATATATATATATATAATCTATTTCCAAACTAAAAATGGATTTTTCCTCTAATTTATATGAAGAATGGAGATATTTCCGAACTCAAAAATGACCCTGACAGGGTTTTCGAGTTTGGAAACCCTTTTACAAGAAAAACAAATGTGTCAAAAGGTTCCAAAGTGCATTTACTGCCCACTTGAAAACCCCTTTCCTTTCCCACCATTTTTCCCATTCCCCAAGCTCTCAACCCCCAAATCTCAATTCTATCTCATTATCACTTAAATATTTCATCTTCTTCAACTACAAGGTAGGGTTTCATCATATTTTTCACCTAAACCCTCTATTGTGCTATTTTCTAAACTCAATGTTGTCATATTGCTATGGGTTGTCAAAGATTTCTTGTAAATGAAGCTACAATGGAGTCCCCATTGATAATCTTTGATTGAGGGGAAGGTTATCCATTGTTTAAAGTGAAAATCTAGGGTTCACATTAGAGAGACCCAAAAACCAAGGGTTTCCATGAGGTATTTCAAATATTACATGTGTTAATCTCTTTCAATTGATTAGAATTTTAGTATTTATTGTATGGATTTTTAAGTATTAGCTTTGTGTTAAGTAATCAAAACATGGAGGGTTTAATTGTGAAATGTATTATAGATTTCATATTATTAGGGTAAATGTATTCAATATTTTATTGTAATCTAAATATTTTTTACTCATGGTTTGGGATATGTAGCTACTTCGTTAATGGCTAAGTAAATTTATGGTACATTTGCTAATGTAGCGTACGAAATGGCGTCTAGCAAAAGGACTCGTGATCAAGTTTCACCAACACGAAATGAAAATCCATCAACAACAAATGACGGTGGGGATGAGGGTGAGGATAACGGATCCGAGGATGTAGGAATACCCTGAATTCATTGTAGAACCTTAGAACGTAGAATGGCTTGGAAAGAGTTAACTTTGTTGGTATTCAAGAAGTCTAACATTTGTGTGTCTGCCCAACGCGCTAAATGATCTAGTTGGGTATCAAAGGTGGGTAGAACAAGGGTAGACATCAAATACGATACTTGGCATGAAGTCCCCAAAGATTACAATGTCACTTTATGGATGGAATGCAAGGTAGAATTTAGTGAATTGCTATTTCATCTAAAGTTTTCTTTGATTGACAATGTATCTCTGTGATTGACCATATGGAGTTCAAAATCTTCACAGAGGCCATTTGACATCGAATCACCGGAAATGGAGGATTTGAGAAGGAAGGCTATGTTGATGATGTCCAAGAGCTGGCGTCATTATAAATACACACTGTTTAGGGACTACATTTTTAGTGATAAAGAGGGGAGGTTGCTCGTAGCAAACTTACACTCACATTCAACCCGAAAGTTGGGAGATCCACAAGATGATAGCATTGGAGAATAATCAAAATTTTAGTAAACCCCAATTTATTTGACATTATTAATTAGTTTAGATTAACACATGTCTATAGTGATAATTTAAGTCTAACATCCTAAATTAGGGCACGAGAGAAGAAAAATGACAAATGACGGGGAAGAATAAAATTCTTCACCAATTGGGCCGTGGGGGTTATGGTAAGGCGGCATTGGACCTTGTGAAACAACGTTTTGAAGAAGATGTCCAAATTGCAATAGAGGGTGGGATGACGGAAGGCGAGGCTAGGGAAACTGTGCAACCAATCAACACGGATAACATTGAGAGGCACGATCTATTCCTCAGGGGTTGGTAAAACAAAGACGGAGTGTATGTCAAACCTGAAGAAAAATTGATTGCCGAAAGAATTGTAAGTACAAATTATAGCGAATATATCATTTGATACATGTGAAACTTAAACATGGATTATTATTTTCATTCTTCCATTTTTAGGAAAATTTGAAGAATGATCAATTACAAGGGGAACTTCATTCTAACTGATAAGCATAACATCCTTTTTTAAGCAACCAAAAAACCTGACCACCTGGGGCATGCTAGGGGAGTGGGATCTTTCGTGAGCCAACATGAGGCTTTTAGCATTGTAAGGCCTTATGATGGTGCTGAACCCTCAAGAGTCCACATCCTACAGGAAAAAAACCATTCTTCAAGACAAATGAATTGAGCAGCAAGATATCCTCATTCGTAGGTTGATCCAACACTGGCCTTTTCTTCCGAACAACTTAGATGACCTGACACCTGATTGGATTCCACCATCTAGAGTATCACATCACTCCCCTGGAGATATTGAGGGAAATCGAGAAGCCATTGTGAGAACTCCAAGAATCGAGCGGCAATTGTTCAAATCGGACAACTTAGACGCTGCATTACAACCAATTGAAAAAGAAGGTATACACTTATTGTATTCGTTAGATATTTTGTTAACAATTAGAGTAATTTTTAAATTAACATATAGTTTTGTGAGAATGTAGAAATCACAACTGTGTGAGCTGTATATAGACCAAGGCATAGATTGTAAACCACTCCACATGATTTGATGAAACACCATCACTCTGTACCTATTGGTGAGGGTATTTCTAAGGTTTTGTTGGAGGAACCGTTGGTGATGGGCGCCCCGTTGCCATGTGCCGACGGAGAATACAAGAAGGTTGGTCCTGCACAGGGAATGTTCCTACTATGGCCACGTCAACTTATTTACGCCGATCCTGTAACAAATTGACATTTGAAGGAAACACGGGAAGTATCACTGAAACCAGTGAAAACACCACCAAGACCCGTCAAACCACCACCTAAATTGGTCCAAAAAACAACCATGAAGCTTAGAGAACCAAGTGAAAGAGCACAAGTCCTTCGATATCATCACACTTCGTTAAGGTCCTGTTTCATTTGGTTCAACCGCATGATAGAAACTCAACTTACTCATTCCTGGGGAATGAATGTCTGTTTGGATGCAAATGTGATATAATTGCGATGTGGAGCGATTTTGAAGATCTGTGGATATGTGAACAAGTCAATCAAATGATAATGTCCATCTACGCCTTGTTAGTTATTTCTATAAATTCTTGTTTATCTGCATATACTTAATTAAAACTCCGTAGGTACTAAAGAAAAATGAAATTTCTTAGGTACCTGATCTTTGCACATAATCAAAACAAGAAATAGATTGGATACATGTGCCCGATGTCGATTCAAGAAATTGGTTGCACAAAACAAGAGAGGATTGATTATATCCGTAAGAGCCTAGGGCGGAAGGATAAGAAGCTAGTCATTGCACCATACATAGAAAGGTTATATATATACTAAGTTGTTTGTTTTACTAAACGGTTACACAAATCACTCATTTTGTGCATCATTTAAATTTTTTATTTAGGGACCATTGGAGATTGATTTTGATTGTCCCTGCCCAAAACTGGGTTTATTGCATGGATCTCCCGCACTTCCAACCTCCGGATGCATTTGTTGAGATTTTGGAATTGGTAATGAAGGACGGTAGCGATCACAATAAAAATTATTTTGAGGTGGTTGAAGTCAAGGTGGGCTATGATAATTGTTTATTCAGTTTATAGTACTTAATTAAATATTATAAGAATATAATTAAGCAATTTATTTTTATTTTAACCAGTACAAAAATCAAGCGCGGATTTGGGAGTGCGGCTATTAAGTCATGCTCTACGCAACTGAGTGTATTCAAGAGGTCAAAGAAGACTACATCCAAATTGACAAGGTGCGTGTACAATAATTTCTAGCAACCAAATAATAGAACTATGCTTTCTAGTATTTTCTACTAACTAGGTAATGACAAATTTTCATGAAGGAATCGAAGGCCTGCTCCAATGATGAAATCAATAGTGTGAAGAATTATTTGGTGAGGCATCTCATACTAAATCGGTTTGGAACTCTTGCGAATCCGAATAATGCTAAAGTAACATAATTAGATAAATAATGAAGCTTAGAAGCATTGGAATAGATTCCTACTGTTTTCTATTCCTACCTATAGATAATAGCTAGGTTAGCACTATCTATATATTTTTGTTATCACACAAGATACTATTGTGTATTACGTTATATTAGCTGCTGTGGATTGAGACTTTTTTTTAGGGCCAGAGACATTTGGTAGAAAAATTCATTTACGATATGACCAGATCGGGTTTCCGAACTCGGAAACTTCATTTCATTTTTACATGGTCAAGATTATATATTCTGATATCGGAAATATTACCCACGAATATATTTATGAGTTCGTAAACAATATTTCATCAACACAAATTGTATCAATGGTTGGACATAATAGGGACGGAATGCACACACGAGATCGAAAATCTGCAAGTTATTGACAAAGAGCCGATTATATAGTTTCCAAGTTCTAAAAGTCTGACTTACCAAACTCAGAAAATAGTTCCACGGTACGACGGTCGCAAGAAGTTTCCGAACTCTGAAACATTTAAAGACGGTTCCCGCTTGATTTGGAAGATGGCTTTATACTTCCATCGTTGGCATTTTTAAAGGCGGTTTTGGAACCGCCTTCTAATGTTGTGCAATGGATGGCAGAGCCAGAGAAGGCATAATGAAAGTGTCTTTAATGATCCAATAGAACTGCTCTTAACATCGCAATATTCCATATCACGCAAGTTCTTTGATGTTACAACATAATAATTTCATATTTGCATGATTTTCACAAAGTGCCACTTAACCCAATATGGGCTTTACAAGTAGAATCAGATGTGCGAGAAGGCAAAACCAAACAAAAACACGAGGAAGCAATGTGTTTGTTTCTACCACACCATTGACATTGAAGCAGCTTACCACTACCACGGAAGGCTCCAGCTTCACGTCCAAGACGTCTACCTGCCCAAAGACCACTTGAACAACCGCCACGGGAGGCGCGTGTAGCTAACGCGCCACCCCCACGCGCTGGCTTGTGGCCCCACGCGCTGCCAGAACCAAGCGATTCTGAGACTGAAAAAGCAGAGGGATGAACCTGAGGTGCAGTAGAGGAGCCGAAACCTGCAAGTGTGTTCACTGTTCAGAAAACACTCATAGTTTTCAGCCAGTACCACAACATCTGCGTACTGTGGCGTCGGAACCCGGTGAAGCAACGGAGCGGAGAATTTCTTATACTCTGGTCCAAGCGCAGTAAGAAACCACAAAACCTGATCATCGTTGGTTGTCGGAGATCCCATGGTTGCCAGTTGGTCAAAGATATTTTTGAAGCGCAGATAAAGCTCGTGGACAGAACCGGTGCGGCGGATACTTAGAACTTGAACATGCAGATTTAAGAAGTTGGCCTTGCTTCGATCCTGATATACATTGGGCAAGGTGTTCCAAATATCACGCAAGGTGGCGCAGCCAGCCACCTCCGCCATTGCTTCCTGTGAGAGAGAGTTGAACAAGACACTGCACAGTCACTGATCTTCAACCTTCCAAGCCCGGTGTGCAGCCGTAGCATCGTCATCATTGAAGGACTTGAGTGGAGAAGACCCAGATGCAATCATTGCAAAAGAATGAATGGCGGACTTGGCGGAACCGATGGGCAGCCTGGACACTGGTTGGTTCCGTCGAGAAAACCAAAGAGATTCTAGAAACGAAGAATATGGTGGACTTGGGTCTTCTAAAGCATGTAATTTTCAGACGAGAGTTTGATACTCAACATGTGGACAAGGAAAGGCCCTATCGGTCGAGCAAGAAACTCCTTGCCTGCTTGTTTATTGGTTAGCCATTAACAAAGAGGAACGAAGTTGCCCCAATTGAATTTCTTTTTCTGTACAGAAATCCCTTTTTGGGTAACTTATAAAATCTGCATTATCAACTCTTTACTAAACCTTTGTGTATTTTAGTCTTCCTAATCATCCACTCGTTTTTTGTTGTATGACAGCTTAAGGTCAGACTACATCGCCATTGTCGTCATTGATAAAGGCTGAAGAACGGCTCGAGCGAAAAAAGAAAGGGAATAATTTAAAAGGAAGCCAGCAGGTAAGGATGAAGGTTTCCAAATATGTTGGAAACGGAAAAAAAAAGAGGAGAAGGAAGATGGATCAATGCTCTAGTACCATGAAAGAGTAGAAATCTCGATGATAAATTTCATGATGTAAAAGGAAATACTTAGAGTACAATACATAAAGAGGGTGAGTTATATCATCACTCTAACTCCTAAATATCTCCTAAATATTTGCTATGATCTTTGACGAATCTACTATCCTAACACAAATAATTATAATTTAATTATAAAAATAATTGGAATGGAGTTTTTCATGATTGATTTAAGAGTGTCTCCAATGTAAGCATCAATTTAGAAAATTTTGATACACACATCATTCTGAGAGACCCTAAAACCAAAAATGCATCTCCAATGCAAGAGTTAGTATTAGACGTCAATCCTTTGTGGCTAAATTCTTAAGTGACCCCGCCAAGTAAAGCTTCTATTGTCAAAGGGTCAAAGTGAGGTCGTCAATATTTGCCTCATTAAACACTTCTAGAAAACGGGTACATAGGCATTGATATGTCAGTGCTACAGGTGCTACAAAACCAAAATACCGTTGCCTATGAATAAATCCAACATCGTTACAATGAATACCGATGCCAATGAATAAATCCAACACCAGTACACTAAATGCCGGTGACATATACCAGTGGCTTTGTAGAAAAAAATGTCTGAATTTAATATTCTCTAGCACCTGTTTTGGATGAATGCATATACTTGTATTAATACTGGTACCTATATATCGGAATTGTAATTTTGGCAAGTAAAATTTTGGTGGGAAAAAGCTAGCACCTGTCTATTGTACCGGTGCTTGGAGTGAGTGCATTTAATTTAAATTTTTTTAAAAAATGCTTTGCAGAATCCCCATGCAGCTGCTTCAAATTGTATTGGCACTGGCGCTCGATACATAGAATTTTTTTGAAAAATAGGCTTATGGTATGAGTTATAACTCTTGAAAATGGGTTTATCGTATGAGTTACTCAAGAACATGTACTAGCATTTTTTAAAATATCACCACAAAATTTATTTATTTAATATTTTTATATCTAGGCAAGAGTTACAAAATTCGTTTATTTTGGAGCAATGGATAATGAGAATCTTTACAGCATGGTTTGAGATCATCTAATTAATACAAAAGGCATTGAAAATATAAATTCTAAGAAATGATCTTTGTGAAAAAATTAGGGTATATAAGATGGTAGATTGATCCTTTAGTGTACATGGAATCATCCAGCAAACTCTATTGGAGCCTACCGAGTTCACCAACTCGAAACAATGGCCAAACTTGAACTAATCACACCAAAAAAAAGTATCAGACTTGGTATGTATATTCTTTTGCAAGTTGTAAACTTTCTAGAAAGATACACCAACCACACAAAATTTGATCCCACAATACTTTGCAGATCAGCACTAAAGCTATATAAAAATGAAAAAAAATCACCGCTCCATTAAAATCTCAGTCCTTCTCAACTAAATTTAAATCGATAAAGTATAAGACTTAACCTAGTCGTTTTCTATCACAAAAATGCTTTTCTATAGGTGAATAGAAGTCATATGCTATGCGTACATGGAACCCATCGATGATGTGATTCAGCACGCCTCAGACGGTTATTAGTGGAAGAAGATTGATGATATGTACGCGGATTTTGGCAATGAACCACGTAACTTGAGTCCAGGGCTACCGATAGTATGAACCACTTTTGAAATTTGGGAAGTAGTCATAGTTCGTGGCCCATCACGGTTGTTACTTACAACATACCCTCTTGGTTAACAATGAAACGAAAGTATGTTTTACTGTCATTGATGATTCTAGGGCCTAAACAACCGGTAGTGACATCGATGTATATCTGGAACCATTAGTTGACAACCTGTGGAAGCTTGGGTGTGAACGGAACAAGATGTACGATGGTTCCTGTGAATGTAGTTTCAACATGAATGCTATGTTATTTTGTACCATTAATGGTTTCCCGGCGTATGGAAATTTAACAGAGCATTCAGTGAAAGCTCTCGCATGACAGAAAAACTGGGTGTGAAAAGATTACTACTTTTACACTATTGGAGTATGATAGAAAAATTGTATATTTTGGGAGTAGGAAATTCTCACAGGTATATTACCGGTGGCGTAAAGCAAGGAAGTGGTTTGATAGAGAGATTGGGGAAGGTCTTCCTTTGTAAATAGTTATGGAAGGGGCAATTTATAAACAAGTGAAATATCATGACAATGATTCAGTAAGAACGGGAAGAAAACTCACATTGGAGAAAGTTGAAAGAAATATTCAACTCTCTTTAAACTACCCTAATGGGTGTATCTGGATGCGAGTCGTTGTCTTGATGTGATGCAAATAGAGAAGAACATTGTGACAACTTGATTGGGACGTTGATGAACACATTTTTTCTAACAAAGGACGCTTTGAACCCACGTCTTTACATGGAAAAAATAATAGTCGGCATGATCTAGTACTGGTCGTAGAGGGCGGGAAAGATTTCCTTCCGCCATCATGCTACAATATCGATTGATAAAAAAATACAATTGTGCAAATTCTTGAAAGGTGTTAAAGCCTCTTTCCCATACTCATCTAAAATAAGTCAATGTGTGCCCAACGAGGAGTTGAAGTTGGAGGGTCTAAAGTCTCACAATTGTCAAAGCTTGATGCAGGAGTTAAAAGTTATTTCCATCTCCGACCATGTTAGAGTCTCCATTAGCCGGCTATGCATATATTTTTTTAAGTCTATTTTCCTTATAAGTATAAGCTATGAAAGATTGGATCAACTTCAATCCCTGGTTAAAGAGGTGTTGTATCGAACGGAGATGTACATCCCCCCTTCATTTTTCAACATCATGGTGCAATTGATTGTACATCTAGTTAGAGAAATCAAATTATTTTGACCGGTGTTCCTTCTGTGGATGTATCATTTTGAGAGATACATGAAAATATCAAAGTATTATGTGAAGAATAGATATAGGTTGGATGCTAGCATAGTCCAACAGTATGTGGTGGAAGAGACTATTGAATGTTGTACTATCTACTTGAGTGATTTTAAATTCCATCGGGGTTCTAAAAATCAAGGCACGTGGGAAGGACAAAGGGACAAGGCTTACGGCACATCCATTTAGTTAGTCTATTGGTAACCGACTTGAATATTGTGCACTTGTACGTTCTCTGTAACCATGATAAAGTCCAACCATATGTGGAGCTGAAACATGTATGCAACTGTTACGAGGATGCAATAGAGACTACATAGCATGTGTTCTTGGATTACTTATACTCAAAGAGGGTGTGGTGGTGTTCACCGCCTGTGTTTGCTTTCTGTCAAGGAACTCCTCCAATGTTATTAGGTGATTGGTTTTTCCACCGGATCATGGTAGCACCAGAGGACAAATTTATTGCGCAATCAATTTTTACTCTGCCGTATATGGCTAGCTAGAAACAAGGCTTACTGGGAGGGAGTTACTCTTCAACCGATGCATGTGGCATTACTGGCATCCAAGGAGAACATTTGGTACACACTACATTTAGGGATACATAAATTGGGAACAAAATTATGGGCCAAACTTTGAGATGGAGGGATCATCCGATCATCAAATTCAGGTCTGTATTGAGGTAGATGGTGCACTTATAAATGCGACATAACCAGCTGATGTGGGGTGGCGGATTTCAGAGACAAGGTTTAAATGGCCTTTAGATGCAAGGGGGGATCAGTTAGGACAGGAAGTCCTTTTCAGGCAGAAGCTTTAGCGACGTTGGTCGGACTAGAAATGGCAGCTGTTAGAGGTTATCATATGGTAATTCTTAATCGGGCTATTTGGAATTGGTTCAGACACTCAAGGATGACCAAGCTTTGAAGTTGCAGGATTAATTCTTGTTAATGGAAGTTAAGAACATATTGGCTACTTTTGATTATGTACATTTCGTGTAGGTTGCTAGGTAGCTCACAACCTTACAAGCAGTATTAGTGGGGGCGGAAGAGTGAAGGCTGCGACAGAGTGTGGTGGCGATGGTGTAATTTTAGAGCAATAAAAGATGGAGTACAACATTTCATATATGAAACCCTCATTTTATTTGTGAATTATAAAATAAAACACATTTTACAATCAAATCACTGACCTATTCTATGATTTAAAAAGATCACCTAACTTTTATAAGACTTTCTCCTTTTTTTGTATATTACGAGATCTAGATCCTAATTAATCTAACACATATTTCCTCTTCTACATCATTCAGAATATTGACTATGTGAGAAATAGAAGGCCGATTAAGCCTATAATTCCCAACACAAGCAATTGTAACCTTAGACAATCTCACAATAGGTTTCAAATCTAAAGGCATTACCAATCTATGATCCAAAACCTCATCCCATTTCATTTCCTTCATCAAAGGCAATGCCCACAACACCATCATTCCTTGTTTGTCACTCTTCTTCCCACTCAACAATTCTAGCAGCACAATCCTAATTCTATAAACATCACTTTTACACGAAACATCATTGAACTCACAGTTTCCATTATTGTACGCCGCCATCGGCGCCAAAAACTGCGGCCCGTAATTGTATAACTTGGAGTAGAATCTCCCGTCGATCAAAATGTTCGACGGCTTCATGCAACCATGCACGATCGGCAGCACCATGGCTGTGTGCAAGTGCTGAATACCTCTTGCGACTTTGGTAACGATTCTCACCCTCTGGTTCTAGTCAAGCATTCCTTGGTACTCCATCACCATGATCCGTTCCCCGGGGCCCTCGGAGTATTTGATGATCGGGACTATGTTCGGATGATTGGCGACGGACAAACACTTCACCAACGATGAGAACTCAAACCCCGTGTTGGTGAGAACCAGTCGGGGGTGGATTTGTTTGACAACCACCAGCTCACCACCCAGTCTTACTATGGCGTAGACAGTTCCAAGCCTCTCTGTTCCGATGATCCTCCGGGAGTTTAACCCATCTGTGGCTCCGTCAATTTGACCGTTGACATTTTGGTCAATGATGTCCAAGATTATATTTGCACTTTGAGATTTTACAAGGTTATATCTGCACTTTCGAGCAAAATATGGGGTTAGAAATGCACTTTTCTTAAATAATTATTTACAACATGAAATCTAGTAGTGTTGTAAAAACTCATTCCAAATACAATTAATCAGATACTTTTATATGATAAATAACAAAGGGAAAGTCTCAGGAAAGGTGGCATTTCCATAAGGTTGTTGACAGGCCAGAGACTGATTTGCAAAATGGGGTTCATATTGTAATTAATTAGAAAATGGAGTAGTTAGTATAAATTATAGTTTCTTTCCTTTTTTCTTTTTCTTTTTCTTTTCTCTATGATTTTGAAAAGTTTTTTTTTTGGGAAACTGTTACCCATTTACTCGGTCACACACGCGTGAAACTCTTCTTCCTCATACTCTCTTTCACTTTTCACAATTGTAAAACTCAAACTCTTCTTTTCTTTTATGCTATTGTTGTTCTTCAACTTCTTCTCTGTTCTTCATGAAATTCGTTACCGATTTGTGCCTTTTATTCACCGATCAACTTCGATGCGATCTCGTCGTTCAACTTCGTCATCCTTGTCTTCATCAGGGATTGAAATCGATAAGTCTACGATTCTAGATTTTTGTATTTGATCGTCGTTCATCCATATTTTGCTTGATAATCGTTCGTTATTCCTATTTAACACATTTTTTATTTATTTGTTGTAGCCTATGGGTAGGGCGTAGTGTAAAGGTTCAAGTGTTCCTCCAAAAGTTGGTGCTAGTATGAGCAAGGGAAAGAAGGAGGTTTCTCCTAAACCGGAGAAGTAGACTCATCCTTCTCGTTTTTTTGTTTTTCATTTTGAATATTTGGAGTTTCGTGCTTTTTTTGTTCTTGTTGTGTGTGTATGTGTGTTTTTCAATCCTCTTGTTGTTGAATTTTTTAAAGTATGCTTATTTGTTTTGATTTGTAAGTCAGATATGCATGTTTGGAGTTTTCTTTATAACATTCATTCGATTGTTTAGACGTTGCATCTATTAGTATAGCATATGTAGTAATTAGTTGTTCTATTTTTTTTACTGTATGTTAGCCAGTCCACTTATTGTTTTAATGTACATTTATTGTCTTAGAAATTGCATATGTATTAGTTAGTTATTCTATTTTTTAAAATTTGTATGTCAGATCCACATGTTTTGACTCTGTTTTATAATGTGCATTTATTGTCTTAGCAGTTGCATATGTTAGTATAATATACTCCCTCCGTCCCAGAATAAATGACACACTTTTTGATCAACTTTCTCAAGACACGTTTGAGCATAAATTTCAATTAGTATATAGGCACTAATATAATCATGTGAGATATTGTTAGATTCCCTGCATCAAGTAGTTTCTAAATATCAAATTTTAATGCATCATTAATATACATAAGGAAAGTTATCGATGGTCAAACATGGCTTGAGAAAGTTAACCAAAAATTGTGCCATTTATTCTGGGATGGAGGGAGTATGTATTAGTTACTATATTTTTTTATTTTCACTGATTTTTGGCTACTTAGTGTTATTATTCTGATTTGATAGGATGCATTTTTTTCATTACAAGCTGCTTATGTTAGTTTACAATATGCATAAGTTAGTTATAATGTGTATGTCTGATTATGTTGCTTACTGACTGTCAGACTATGCATGCATTTGTTTCATTACAAGTTGCATACATTGGTATACTATATGCTTTAGTTAGTTATACTATGTGTTTTTCAGATTATGTTGCTTATTGACTGTCAGACTATGCATGCATTTTTTTTTAAATTACAAGTTGCATATGTTAGTATGCTCTATGCATTAGTTTCTGACTGTGTGGTATATGATTCATTTTAGCTGTGTCTGAAGGAGGTGAAGATATTGATCAAAATGAAGAATCTGAGATAGAAGAAGGTGATTGTAATTTTTCTGCATTACATTTATTTACTTATTTGCTTATACATTTACTTATTTAAATGTGTTATGTTGTTTAGATCCTAAGTGGCTGGTTAGGAAATCTAAAAAGAATGATGAACCTTCTCTTCAAGATGAGCCAAAGAAGGTTTAGCAGTTTTATGTTTATTTTATTTTATTTATATGTTGTATTTTAGTTATGTGATTATTTTTGGTTTTTTTAATATGTTCTTATACAGTTTTTGTTTTCAATTTTTTTTGTGTAGTAGCTGCATTAGCCCATAGGTTTTCCAGAATTGGTGGTGTTGCTACTCCACATATTCTAGTTCTTGTTGTTCCTAAGCAGGAAAATACGAAAGGATGAATGTGAGTATGAAGAAGTTGAAGGATGGTGAAGGTGGATCAACTGTGGGTGAAGGTGGTTCAACTCGGGAATTTGACTATGACACACTGCTAACTGATGTTATTCAAATGAGTAAAGAGTCAGCTAGTGTTGATGAGAGTTATGAAGGTGGGGGTTCTAAGGTTTGTGAAGGGGGTTCTAAGGTTTGCGAGGAGGGTTCAAAGATTGTTGACAGGGATTTAGTTGTAGCTGGTGAGGTCTCTTCAGCTGTTGATGAGGGTGCATTGCCTGGTGAAAATGGTGGTTCTCTGATAGGTGTTGTAGAGAAGGAAGTTGGTAGGAGTTTAGAGGGTTGTGAGGGAGCTAAGGCTATTGATGGGGATTCAGTGGTTGATGTGGATAAGGTAGTGAATAAAGATATTAGGGTGGTTTTGGATGTGATGATTGATAATGCTACTGCTGCTGTTGAAGGGGTTAATTCTAATGCTGGTGTTGAAGGGGTTGGAGTTGATGGTGAAGGTAGCTCTAGGAATGTTGATGATGGTTCAGTAGATAATTCAATAGATGATGATATGGTTAGAGAGTTTATAAAATGAATATATTTATGATTTGGATGCAGTTGAGAGGGAGGAAGCTCGATCTACTAAATCTTTGTATGAGAGTGAGGATGACCGAAATGAGAGTGAGGATGACCGGAATGGGAGTGAGGATGCTTAACCTGATGTGGCTGTGCTTGAGAGTGAGGATAATAGGAATGAGAGTGAGGATGATCGACCTTCCGTGGTTGTCTCTTTTGAAGGAAAAAAGATGATGTCCTCAACTAGTAAGAAAATGAAGGTAGTGGTTGCTAGTCCTTCAAAGCAGAAGTCACTGGTTGGCTTGGAGAAGAATCCCCGAGTTGGTTTGAAGAAGAAGTTCGCACCTAGTTAGTTGAGCAAGCAGAAGGGTAAAGAAATTGTTAGTGATACCCCTACTAGACAGTTGAAAATGAAGGTGAAAGAAGTAGCTGCAAAGTCGCCTGCAGTGGTCGTAAAGAAGACAAAGACAAAGAAAGTTGATGTTAAGAAATCTACTGGGGTTGTGAAAGATTCTTGTGAGAAAGTGAATGTGAAGGCGAAGAAAGGCATTAAAGTTGCTAAAAAACCTAGTTTGAGGAAAATAGATAGTAGTGTTGGTGAAGTTTCGGGTTCAGGAAAAATGGTTGCTGCTGAGGAAAGACCTACGAAACAACAGCGCAACCGTCCGAAGAAGCAGGTGGTTGAACGTATTGATGATGAGGGTAACAAATAAGTGTTGTTGTTTTTGTTTATAGTGTTATTTTAATGTGTAATAACCTATATTGCTTTTCATAAAATTTTGCATTTGATAATATTCAGTGTTTATTTGTTATTCTCTGTTTGTATGTCTTCAGTTTTATTTTCCTACATGTTGATAAGAAACTGTATTTGTTTGTTTAAATGTTGCATATGTTAACATTCATAGTGTATTTGTTACTTATTCCTATGCAAATGTTCTTATCCAAAAATTGTGTCTTGAATGTTATTTAAGAAACTGTATTTGTTTATTTAAATATTGCATATGTTAATCTTCATGATTTCTTAGTTAAGTATATCATGTGTGACTGATCTTTGCGTGTTAGATTTAAACTTGCGTTTTGCATACATTAATTAGTATTATGAATTTATTAGTAATTTTTTAAACTATATATGCTTACACTTTTCATATATTTTTTTTAGGTTTGCTAAAAAATTCTCTACTAGCTTAAATATGTAATTGCTGAGCTCACTCTTGAGCAAAATATTGATGTTGAAGAGATAGGTTTTGGTAGACTTCATGATTTTGACATTTCATCTCTCCCTTTTGGAATTGTTCCTTGGCTGGTTGACAGGTTTAATTCTCTGGGCTGATTTCATATTTTTCTATGCTGACTTTGTATTTTTTGTTCTAGGTTTGATCGGGTTGGCTGTGTTCAAGAAATAGTCAGCTCCAGGTACATTATTACCCATGATGACGTGTTTGATATATTTTGTATTCCTAGGATTCCGGGATGTCCTGTTGGTTTGGTTAAGAACAATGTGAGGGTTGTGTCAAGGGATGTGGATATTGGGGGTGGATGGAGGTTTGAGTTAGATGCCGATAGATATGGCAATATCTCACATGTTAATCTGTTTCAGGAGCTGGTTAAACTACGTAGTGGTGGTGATCGTTTTAAGAGATATTTTGTTATGTATGTTATGTGTATTTTCTTGGCCCCAACTACGAGAAATTTGGTAGATTTCAAGCTTGTTGGTGCTTTAGAGAATGTTTGGACTATTAAGAGTCTTGATTAGTGTGATCGTCTGTGTGAGGGTGTTGGTAGCTTTAAATATGGTTCTAGTAAAAGAGTTGTGTCTTGTGTTGGTGGTTGTGTGTTTGCGTGTTTGTATTGTTGTTAGCATTTATTTATAGGTTTCCTTTTAGAGGTCAGCCGGACCCTACTAGATTGCCATTGTACATGCATTGGTGGAACAAATATTTATTCCAGATGGCTCATTATCTTGATATGATGGGTTATGATAAGGGGTTTATGGTAGAGGCTGGGCATCCTTTGACCAAGGATGGGGGGCTGAAAGAGAAAAGTAGCAGCCAGTAATCTGAGGGAATTCGCAATGAGAATGTTGGTTGTGAGAGGCTGCATACTCTGACTGGTGCATTTGATGGTGTTTCTTAGGCGCCTGGAATAATTTTGTATCGCATTCCAAATGGTGTGGATCAATGAGGATATTGAGAAAGCTTCCACAAATGTAAGTCTTTTTTGTCTTTTTTACACGTATTTAAAATTAATGTATGTTGTTTTAAAACTAATGCAGATGTTAGTTAAACTAATGAAATTTATAGTTCATATTGTTTTAAACAGTCGTTGATTTTTGTTGGACTAACCTTTGTTCTTTTCTCGCAGCCTCTGCATAACATCTCTCATTTTCAAACGAGACATGGAGGTCATTACACGAGTTTGGTGGAACTTGAGAGGGCAAATGCCAATCCCATTGTGCGACAAAAATGCAAATGAGGATCATGAGCATGTCAAGACCACACAGGAAGTTATGGAAGACCCAAGGACACGTAAGTTGGTTGATAGGGTTGTTGAAGAATACATGAGGAAAACTCGTTCTTTAATTCCTTCATTCTCCCTTGGGAATAAAGGACTTGATGATCTCTAGCTTTAGCATCGTTGAATTATTTTTGAATGATTTGTAATCAGCTTATTTTGTGACTGGTTGGTTTGTGGGTGGTATGTTAAGCAAATTTGAGACGTTGTTTTAGGATTTATTTTTATTATTGAAGGTTGTATGAAATAAATGCATGTTGAATGTTAAGAAGTACTATTTGTATTCTTATTAATACCAAGTTTCATTTTCAATTAGTTCATGTGGTTCATTGTGTTGATTTGCTGAGCTTATAGGAAAACTAATGCAATTGATATGGTAATAAATTATAGGTGTAAGCTAAGTAATTCTACATGTATTCAGTGGTTTTCATATCACTAAATTATGTGAAATATAATACTAGTCGCTTTTAGAAAACAAGTGCATATTGAATGTTAAGAAGTAATATTTGTATGCTTATTAATACCAAGTTATATTTTAGTTATGTTATGTTGTTTATTGTGTTGACTTTTTGAGCTTATAGGAAAACAAATTCAATTCATGGTTAATAAATTACAGTTGTAATCTAAGTAATTATACATCAGTTACTTGGTATTCAGTGATTTCATATCACTAAAATTTTGTGAAACAAAGGTTGGTACTTGGGCAAGAAAAACAAATGCAAGTTATAATTTGATAATTTATAGTTGTAAGGTAAAAAATACAATTGTTATTCAATGTATAAAAATATTTTAAGTTGATGAAAATCAAATACAATATATATGTAAATAAATGCAACATGCATCCTAAACAATGCTACTTTTTACAGTGTCTTTACATCTAGTGTTTTTGCGTCAAATTCAGTAGTTTTATTCCTTGGTTTTTTCTTTTCCATGCCTGACTTCAGCCTATTTCCTCTTGTTTTTGTCTTCACTTGGGCTGGATCCAGTACCTTATGTGCACATGTTATGGTTGAGTTGCATTGGCTACTTGTGGTTGATTATTCAATGACATTGGTCTTTGATGCCATAAATCTTCTATTCTTGCTGAGCATGTGTCAAATATCTCTTAAACAGTGCTTCTAGCTTCCGAGTTTCCATCTCTTTTTAGAACTAGATTGTAGAATTTGCTGGACATATGATTCCTCCATGAAACTGCACCATTGATGTTTTCTGATAATTATTTTCCTTGGCCAGGGCCCTTGTCCCATACTTCTGTTTTGGCTTTTTTTTTGTCCATCTTTTGAGGATGTACTTCTCTGGTATATCTGTGATAGAGTGGAGGTGCAATACTCTAAGAATGTGAAAGTACAACATACCTGACACCTCAAAGCATTTGCATTTGCATTGTACTTTAACTAGCCCATCTTCATTTTTGTACTCGACGGTCTAGTATTTATATTCATCATGTTCTAGGATAACTTCATCATGTTTTGAGAACACTTCCTTGACCTTAGTTGCCATTGCTAGAGAAAATTTCTTTTTGAATCATTTGCACAATGCAAGTGTGTAAACATGAGCAGCATGTTTAACCGAACCTGTACATGCCCAGTAGTTGGGAAACAAATTCACACTGTAAGTTAACAAGTTTAGGTTCTAGGCTAATTAATACATATTCTTAATGTAAACATACATGCTTTGTTTTCAAATTTTGCCTTTGCTTTTATACATGTTTTCCTTTTCTGCTTCATCTCTCCTCCACTTTTTGATTGATTGGTTAAAGATCTCATAGAAGTGAGTGAGTGTAGCTGTTTTGTTTGCACTTAAGCATAGGGCATGTGTAAAATATTGTAAAATATGAATGTGTATTTTTATTCATGGTACAATGGTGCTATATAAAAGCACCATACACAGAAGTACAAATGGAAAAGATATACATAGAATATAACAAAATATCTCCTTAACACTCCTCCTTAAGTTGGAGCATGTGGATCACGAATGCCCAACTTGCCGAGAAGAGTCTGAAATTACTGCCGTCCAAGAACTTTAGTAAATAAATCTGCAGGTTGACTGGAAATGCGAATATGATGAGTAGCAACTTCTCTGGACTGTACCAAATCACAAACAAAATGACAGTCAATCTCAATGTGCTTCGTTTTCTCTTGAAACACAGAATTGGCTGCAATATGGAGGGCGGCATGGCTGTCACAATATAAACGCATTGGAGAAGAATGACCAACCACCAAATCTCGAAGAAGGGACTTAAGCCATATCAACTCATAACAAACTATAGCTATGGCCTGATACTCAGCTTCAGCGGAAGAACGAGAAACCGTCAGTTACTTCTTAGTTTTCCACAAAATGGGGGATTCACCAAGAATAAAAAAATATCCTGTCAAGGAACGTCGAGTAATTGGACAAGTAGCCCAATACGAGTCTCAGAAAGCTAACGTTGTAGAGAATTCTGACCAGAAAGAAATAAACCTTGACCAGGATGACTCTTCAGATAGTGCAAGACGCGGAGGGCAGCATGTCAATGTGTGACGCGTGGCTTCTCCGTAAATTGCGATAAAGTATGGACCGAATAACTGAGTTTTTATCGTGTAATAGTCAAATAAATGAGCTTCCCAATCAAACGATGGTATTGCGCAGGATCAGGATATGGAGGACTTGTCAAACAGGCCAAATTGTGTTGTTGTTCCATCGGAAAATCCGTAGGCTTTGCAGCTAGCAATCCGGCTTCATGTAAGATGTCAAGAGTATATTTCTGTTGTGAAAGAAACATACCATCAGGTCTCCTAGCAATCTCAATACCCAAAAAATCCTTTAGAGCACCAAGATCCTTTATATGGAAGCATGAGCTGAGATACTTCTTGAACTCGATCATCAAGTCCGAGGAAGAGCCAGCAATAATCAGATCATCAACATAAACCAGGATATACAGGGTAACACCGCTATGCAAATAAGTGAACAAAGAGTAATCTGCTTTACTCTGAACAAACCCAATTGCGAGGAGCCTGGCGTAGACCATACAGGGATTTGTGAAGCTTGCAGACCAAACCCGGAATATGAACGTAGTAACCCGGTGGAGGATGCATATAGATTTCCTCATCCAAGTCACTATGTAAGAAAGCATTGTGAACATCCATTTTATGAATGTCCCAATTCTGAATTACAGCAACTGCTAAGAATAAACGAACATAGCTCATCTTGGCGAATGGGGAAAAAGTCTTAGTAAAATTATTTCCTTCAATCTGTCGATTACCAAGAACAACAAGGCAAGCTTTATAGCACTCAATAGAGCTATCAAACTTAAACTTGGTCTGATACACCCATTTGCAACCAATGACATGTTTGTCAGCAGGGAGAGGAGATAGAACCCAGGTATTGTTCTGCTTAAGGGCACTAAGTTCATTAGACATGGCCTCTTGCTAATGGGAATGGAAAGAAGCCTCGGAATATGTAGCAGGGTCTAAGCTACCAATCACTACAGCCAAAAAAGCAGTATGTGAAACCAAAAAATTATGATAAGTAAGATAATTAGCAATAGAGTAACGAGTATCTGAAGACAGATCAGGCGGAGTAGTGAGAGCAGCAGAGGAAGGGTTTATTTCTTAAGTAGCAATGCAGACATAATCTTGTAATTTAACTACAGCACGACGGATGCGAGTACTCGACGGTCGAAGAGGTGGTGGAGACTCAGAACCCGTGGAAGCAGGATTCGGTTCCAGGATCAACTCGATCGGTGGAGCAATAAATTCCAATTGTGACTCGGATGTACATGGCCGCAGCACCGTAGGTGCTGGCGGCGCAAAGGTGAAGGCCGACTGAAAGGCCGGGGGAGATGTCTCGGACAGAATCCATTGAATCACCGAGGGGCTAGCCAGAGTTTGGTCGGTCGACGACGAGTTGGCCGGAATTCAGCGGGTCACCGATGAGTTGGTCGAAATCTGGACGGTCACCGGTGGAGCTGCCGGAATCTTGCTGGCCGTCGGTGAGTTGACCAGAATCTGGCCGCTCATGGTGAGTTGGCCGGAATCTGGTTGATTGTCGGTGGGGTGGCCGAAATCTGGCTGGTCGCCGGCTGGCTTACCGGAATTTAGCTGGTCAATGGTATGAAGGTGTTAGGGTCCGGCGGCGGCATGTGAAGAAGCGGCAGCGCGGCTTGCTCTTTGGCGAACTCAATGGGAACAAGATTTTCAGGAACTGGAGCAAATGGAAAACTGTCTTCATAAAACACAACATCTCGGCTGTCAAACACAGTGCGAGACTCCAAGTCATAGAGGCGCCATGCTTTCTTGGTAAGAGGATACCCAAGAAAGACGCACTTGTAACTTTTGGATGCAAACTTATCTCGCGGCTTTGGAAGTTGGGATGTAAAGCACAAACAACCAAACACACGGAGATGGCTGGAACTGGGCGCACATCCATGAAGCATTTGATAGGGCAAACGGCCATTCAACACTGGTGTAGGAGTGCAATTGATCAGGTAGGCAGCAGTAAGAATGCATTCTCCCTAGAAGTCAATAGGAAAATGGGTCTGGAACCAAAAAACACGAGCCACGTTAAAAATATGGCGGTGTTTTTTTCCACGCACCCATTTTGTTGCGGCGTGTAGATGGTGGATGTCTTAAACCGGATTCCTTTCTCATCAAAGTAACGTATGAGAGGAAGAAATTTGGTTCCATTGTTAGCGCAAACTTTCTGAACTGACCGATGGAGCTGTGTCTGAGCAAGAATAAGAAACTCCTTCATCTTGGCAAGTACTTCAGCCTTGGATACTAATAAATAAACCCAAACAGCTTGGAAATAATCATCTAGTATAGTCAAAAAAGAAAAAGCTCCACTAGAAGATGGTGAGCTATAAGGCCCCCAAACATCACAATGAACAAGTTCAAACAAATAACTAGCCTTAAAAGTACTTAAAGGAAAGCTAGATCTAGACTGTTTTGCCCGATGATAAACGGAACAAGCAAAAGTTTTATTTAAATGACTATGGCTGGAAGAAATATCCGGTATAGAAGACAACACTAAACTGGAAGGATGACCAAATTGCTGGTGCCATAATGATAGGGAAACGGTGGCGGCAGTAAAGGAGGACGGCGACAACGACTTTGGCGATCTCCCAAGGTTGCGCAACCAATAAACCCCACCCTGCTGATCACCCGCGCCAAATTATTGTCCTCGTGTTGATATCTTGAATGATATATAATTTTTCAGTAAGCGAGACTAAGCATTTTAAGGCTGCAGTTAACTTAGGAAAAGATAATAGATTGAAATGCAATTCCAGAATAAATAGAACATGAGTAACAAGTATGTCTCCAAAATATAGGTTCCCATGATGAGAAGCAGTAGATATAGTGCCATCAGGAAGAATAACATCAACATGATCAATAGGTTCAATATCATGTAGAAGATTCTTGTCACCGGTCATATGATATGACGCGCCAGTATCAAGAATCCAAGGTAAAACAGACTTACCTGACGCATTGTCAGAACTAGTCAACTTAGAGAACATGTTAATAACGAGTTCCACTACTCTTTGGATAAGGCGGGATCGAAAGCTGTCCGACCAGCATCGGAGAGAACAGCTGCGATGTTGGCAGAAGGTTGAGTCGCGGCGGCGATGGTAGGTGCGGCTCCGGCTAATGGCGCGACAGCTGGAGTGCGAGTTCGCTGGGGCCGAGCTCTCTGACCAAAATTTTGTTGTCGCTGTTGCTCAAACCACTCAGGATAACCATGAATTTTAAAATAGGTAGCAGCATCATGACCCTTGCGGTTGCAGTGAGTACAAATGAGAGATTTTCGATCAACGGTAAGGACAGGCATACCGGGACTTTGGGCGGCGGCGGACGGCTTTGGTTGTGGCTGAGGTCAATGCGCTGCATATGCTATATTGTCCGGGGCAGACTCACGAGTATGAACAACAGTCTTGCAACACTTCATCTGAATGGCAAGCGAGTGAACACGACCAATAGGAGGCAAAGGGTCAAGTGTTAAGATGTAAGATCTCAACGAATGGTATTCTTCGTCCAATCCTATGAGAAATTGATGAATCATCTCCATCTCACGGGATTAAGCAGCAGTATGAGCAGCATGACAAACGCATGTCTGAGCAGGCAAGTAAATAATCAATTCATCCCACAACTTCTTACATTTAGAATAATATGCAGCAACAGATTGACCATTATGGTAACAAGTATAAATGGTCGTACGAAGTTCACACATGCGCGGACTATTACCAAGGGTAAAACGCTTTTTAAGATCATCCCAAAGATCCTTAATAGACACACGATAAGTAATACCAGAATGAATGGATGGATCACGAGTTTGAACCACCCAACCAACAAGCATAGAATTCACACTATTCTAGTCATTATAAAAAGGTTCAGTAGGCACAGGCTTAACAATAGAACCATCAAGAAAACCCTTCTTATGCTAACATTAAACAGGAAATCACTCCATTCATTATAGTTATCACCCTTAAAGATCTCAGGATAGATTCTCCAACCTGGATGATCTGAAGGATGAACGTAGTAGGGATGATTAGTAGGCAAAGCACGAGAAGTGTCACCATAGGACTGGCGAATGGCCTGAGCAGCGGCCATCGCTGCGGCTTGCACGGCTGCCTGGAAGATGGCAGAATCTGAGGTAGGAAAGGTAGATGGATGTGGAAGCATCAGGACAATCACTGGTGGAGGTGTGGCGACATCGATGTCACCGACGAAAGGTGAAACTGCTCCGCCAAGTGGGCGTGGAGGCGGCGGCATGGAATCTGATGGTCCGACAGCGGCGGCATCAGAAACAACAGGATTAATGGCAACATCAATATCTTCAATTTCAACATGATCAAGAGGATCCATGATGACAGGAAAATGAGCGACAGTCGGATGGGCTTGAACGACAGCGGTGGCATGTGAAAGATCGGCGCGTGAGGCGCTGTTATGGTGGTGGAAATATTTAGGATTTATGTTTTCAAGATTTTAGCCATGATACCATGTAAAATATGAATGTGTGTTTTTATTGATGGTACAAGGTGCTATATAAAGGCACCATATACAAAAGTACAAATGGAAAATGATTCTAACTATGGTACAAGGTATACATAGAATGTAACAAAATATCTCCTTAATAGCATGGTTGGTTCTTTCGCTTCGCTGTGATGATAAAATGCCTGCTGAGAAAATGTCCTTGCTTAAAGTCGCGCTCCATTTTCACGGATACTGTATAGGCGTTGAAACCACGTGCTACTTTCCAGCTTGTAAGTGGTGGTCATCGAGGTCCACTTTTCTTCAAATTCTGCTGGATCACCACATATTTTCATACAATAGTCTAAATCACTTTTAAATAATTCATCTTACTTTAATCTCCCATAATGTTGTATTGCGTTCTGTTTTATGTGCCATAAGCACATCCCGTGTTTTATGTTTTGGAAGACCTGAAAGTTGTACCAAGAAATGGAAGTTGATTAGCATATGAATTAACAAGTAACTAATTTGTCATGTAACATAAGTTATACATATTGTAAGCTAACATGTCCAGAAGCTAACATTCCCTACTCAGTTTCAGGTCTGTAAGTAATAAAACTTCTGATGTTGCATTATTTTCAGGAAACCTGTTTTTTAAAGTAACAAGTGACACTTATAAGCTATTTAATACATACTTTAAGCTAACATTTGCAGTTTCTAACAGAGCATATTCAGTGCTCAAAACTGTAAGTAACAAATTTTCATAACATACTTCATTTATTACTTTGCCCATTGCAGGATCTTGATATGTGAATATTGTGACAGGTTCCCTCATTTCCATTGATTTCTTGAAAGTGTTGAGAAGCCACACAAAAGTATCATCCAACTCATTTGCAATAAAAGCACAAGCAACCATTGTTATGTTCTAGTGATTGTTGATTCCAACTATTGGCACACAAATCAAGTTACACTTGTTTGTTCTGTATATAGTGTCAAATATGGTGACATCTATGTAGAGTTTGTAGTCCTCCATTATTATTTAATCTCTCCAAAACACTACTGATAGTTTTGTTTCCTCGTCAGACTTGACTTTGAAGAAGAAATCTTTGTCATTGTCATTGATTTCCATGAGTGTATCAACAAGTTTCCGAGAATCCCCACTCATTATTTCGTTCATTCGAAGTCGACTCACAAAGTTGAGGTGGTTTTTCATTCTATACCCTAAATTTTCTTCTACACCAGCTTCAAAATACATGTATTTATATCCTACAGTAGGTTTTAAACCTGCTTGTTCCACTGTTGAAATGATCTTTTCGTTGTCTTCTGTTGAAATTGACAGGTGCATTCTCTGTGTTTTGTTCATTTTAATCTTATGCATGTTTATTTGTAAACCATACATGATTTAAGTTAATAAATGCATAAAGTATACGAAAATTTTGTTCAACATGTAATGCTAATGTTTCCACATGTTCATAGCAGTCGAATTTCAGTGTGCAGAAGTTTCAAAAACAACTATATTCATATCGATTACAATTCAACACTATAATTTCAGTCTGATGCGAGAAAACTATACCTTCATTGGAATTCAGTAGTATTTCAACTTCTTGCAACTGAATTTCATTTGTTTAGAGTTGAATCTCACCGGTTACGGTCGCATTTTCTCCAGCTGATTCAGATTCAACTGCAGTAGTTTTTACGACCAAAGCTGTTGAAATTTCATCTGCTTCAATATCATATAGCGAAAGATTAGGTTATAATTCGTGATTTTGTTTCTCAATTCCATCGGAATCGCGCCGGTTGTTGTCATCGAGGGACATCGGAAATGCACTGATTGGTGAGAAAGAATTGATCGGCATTGAAAGGAATCGGAGAATAGAAACAATGTATTGTGTTTTTGTGCGTGAAAGGTTATGTTTGTATTGTTTATTGAATCGCATGTTTTTTTGTTAAGTTTACATTATTTGCAAACAGACTCCTCCTTGTCCATAAACTTATTTACAGACCGTCTGTCATGAGAACTACTTGATAGCAAATGTTCCATGTTATAAAAAGCCTAAATTAGGCATGATCTAGAAATTTGGCAAAGTGTTGGGAAAAACGGTCTTTCCATACGCTTATGAAAAGACGGAGTTTAATTAGATTAATAAAAGGTAAAAGGCCTTAGTTGCAATATGAAAATTTTAGTATGCAATATGTAGTAATTATAAAATTTATAACCCGTTTCATGCAACCCGAAAATTTCATCTTCATTTTTTCTAATTTACATTTTAAACTTTGGTATTTCAATGAGTTATAAAAAGAGTAGGTCTCTTGACAGACGACCCGTCCATGACAGGTCAGGGACTAATTTGCAACTAACACAAATTATACAAAATTCGCAGGTTAAATGCCCTTCTTCCCCAGAATTGACCTGCGATTGATGCCGGAGATTCAGGCGAGCAAATTAAGTGCCGACTGTCACAAGAGAACCACAACGATGGGATTTGTGAGAGAAGTCGGGCAATTTATCTCACGTGGAAGGGCTTCGGTGAAAATCAGACGAAGCTAGCCAATTGCAAATTTGACGGGTCGACGAGATTATACACAGTTGCAAAAGTCACTGAGAAAATACACAAACAGCTTATGGGTCGGCTGTTTATGGTGAGTCTTGAGGGGAAGATCAACAGTTGCAAGCACTGTGGAACCCACCTTACTCTCTGCGAAGACATCGTTTCCAAGGTATATCATAAGTTATTGATTTACAGTTGTTTGGTTTGATTTGATCAGTGGTTCTGTATCCTGTTGTGATGAATTGTATCTTGCCAATTGGGTTGTTAATGATCGGATTGTTTGACTTAGGCTTTGTTTCGATGGGGTTGATAGGATGTAGGTTGGTAGAGAGTTGATTGTTTCTGGGGATCAATTGACAGTTGAAAGGTGTGGATTGCTTGTTGATTTATAGGGTGAAATGATCAAATCTTTAGTTGTTTGCTTCGATTGCGATTTGTCGGTTGGATTGTAGGGTAAACATGGCTTACATTCTTGTATGCTCCGATCGCTGTTTGTTTGTTGGGTAAACATGGATTACATTCTGCTATGAGTAGTTGAGTTTACCTTACCTGTTGGATTATTGATACTTTGTAAGGGTTGGACTAGTGAAGCTTTCCTCATCAGCCATGGCAGCCTTCGCGAAGCTTCTAACGCTCACGTAGATCACGTGGAAAAGCCCGTCTGATACTCTGATTACTTGAAGTTTTCCAAAGAGGTTTGTAGAAGGAAAGGTCGCCATAATCGTAGTTCTTCATACCCAACGCGAATGCCTCTGGACCGGTTGCCTTCAATGCATCATGTAGATGTCTCTGGTAGAGCTCCATCTGCTGAAACTGGAACACTGAATGGCTCATTAGACCAGCTGAATGGTTCACATTCGTTACTTTCCAGCTTATTGGATCTAGCTCTGCCAAAAATCTATGGTGAACCGGATACTAATGGTGCAACTTGCTCTCTGTGTGCTGACAGGCTTACTAAGGATTGCTTTGGAGAAAGTGAGATCAAAATTGCTTCGAAGATTTTTTTTGATGCTCTGGATCTGCTTAACATTAGGAAGGAATTATGCAAGATCCAACTACTTCACTGTCACATCAAGTACTAAATCAGAGGTAATCCACTTCAAGATTGGGATTAACCAAGTCGGTGTCATTTCCTACGCCTGGTTCTTCTGGGAGCGGAGTTCCTTCTCCGGCCATTAATTATCCTCATGTCTGCACTAAAGACTCAAATGGCACTGCATTCAGATATTCAGAATGCGGGACAATATATTGAGAGAAACAGGTAAACGTGTGGATGGCGAGCCTTCAAATCAGCCCCTTATGATACAGGATTCTCTTGATTCTGCTGTTGCTTTTGGTTCACCAAAGGAATATAAGAAGCAGCATCAGCATGTGAATGAACTTATCATGAAACGCTTCAAAAACCTTAGAGAAAAAATTAAGGATGCAATGAAGGAGACCAGAAAGGAGAGGCAAAGAATTGTCATGGATCTTGCATAAAATTCCTTTTAGGTATCCAAGGGATGCAAAGGAGCAAGCTGTCGCGCAGAATTGGGGTACATACAGTCCAGGGAATTGTAATTGTAATTGTATTTCTAGCGAAGTTAGTGAGACCAAGAGTGCATTGAAAAGCACTCGGAGAGCACATTCATCTCAATAACTAGAGCTGTGTATGTTAATGCTGATTCAGTGACCAACTTGGTAATGAATTTGGCTTTCAGGATTATTTCTGAATTGTATCTTATTCGTATGAGTAGCAAATGTCATTCAGTTTGTGTCGAAACTCTTTCAACTTGCTATCCATTTAGGCTTAACCTAGTCACATATTTCTAGACTTTCTGGTGCACATGTTACCTTACAATGCATATCGTTTGTATTAAAACATGCATTTGTTTTTAAAGATCTGAATTTGAATTATGAAACTTTTCCAGGAAATTATGTATAAGTTAAGTTAAAATTTTCATATTAACTCTGCATTAATTACTTTACAACATGTATTGTTTAAAATAAAAATACGCATATGATTTAGAATTATTAATTCCTTTTATGAATAGCTAAACTTTGTCATGAGGTGATGCATAAGTTATGTTATGAATCATTTATGTTTTGTTAAAACATGCATATGTTAGTTTACAACTAGTATATGTTATAGTTTACACATGCATGGGAGACTAAAATTTGACAATTTAACATTGTCATATTAACTCTGCATTAATTACTTTACAACATGTATTGTCTATATAAAAACACGCATATGATTTTAAATTATCAATTCCTTTTATGAATAACAAAAGCTTTGCCATGAGGCAGTGCATAAGTTACTTTATGAATTATTTATGTTTTGTTAAAACATGCATATGTTTGCCTACAACTACTATTTCTTATAGTATAAGACAGAAAAGAGGTTACAAAATTTTGTTATTATTTTTAAAATTTTCATATGAACTGTATTTAATACCTTATAATGTGTACTAATTACATTAAAATATGTGTTTGTTTTAAAAAACATGAGCAGATTTCCCTGATTTAAATCAAAGAGAGGTCACCTAAAGTATTGTCGGTGTGAAAGCATACTTTGTATAAAATAATGCAAATTTTTCCAAATTCAAACATAAGAGGGGCTCTCAACATCTAAACAAAATGGAAGATAAAGTGCTCGTGACATAAATCTTTCATTAGAGAACTTACAATTACAACAGTATTCCTATCTATACTAACTAATAGTCTCTAATACAATGAATCATCAATTATTAATCTTGAAAATGGGGTCATCTTCGAATCTTCAAAGTTCAGTGTCATCTTTGTCTGAATCCTCCTCGTGTCATAGTGTCTTATGTAGTCCAATGTTCGGTGTAGTCTGATTCCTTAAAAGTTAAAACCATAAAAATTATTGATCCAACAACTCCTGAAAAAAAAAGTCCTACATATTGGATATTAACAGTTGCAGCATATAAGCATGTATGATGTCTAATTCAAAACGAACAATAACCAACAATGAAAGTAAAAGTCAAACACAATAAAACTAACAAGTACATACTAGATTCTAATAGATGCAATATATAAGTAAACAGATTCAGTTCTTAATTCAAAATGAACAACTAACAACAATTTTTTTTAAAAAAAATACACAACACAATTAACAAGTACACATGAGATACTAAAAAATGCTACATATAAGTAAACAAACGCAACTCGTTATTCAAAACGTAAAACTAACAATAAATGAAAACAAAAGGTCATAAACAGTACAACTAACAAGTGCACATTGAATACTACAGGTGCAACATATAAGTAAACAGATTCAGGTCAGAATTTAAAATGAACAATGAGCAAAAAAGAGAGGAAAAAAATCATTCACAGTACAACTAACAGATAAACATTGGATAGTAACAACTACAGTATATAAGTAAACAGATGCAGTTCTTAATTCAAAATGAACAACCAACAACAACTTACTTTAAAAAAAAAGTCATACACAACACAACTAATAAGTACACACGAGAAACTAACATATGCAACATGTAAGTAAACAGATTCAACTTGTTATTCAAAACGTAAAACTAACAACAAGTGAAAACAAAAAGGTCATAGACAGTTAACTAACAAGTACACATCGAATATTAACAGGTGCAACATATAAGTAAACAGATGCAACTCGGAATTCAAAACGAACAATCAGCAAAAAAGAGAAGAAAAAAAAGGGTCATTCATATTACAAGTAACAGGTACATATTGGATAATAACATCTGCAACATATAAGCAAACAAATGCACCTCGTAATTTCATAAAGCGTACACTTTAAAGAATGCATTTCTTCTGAGAACAAACAGGATGACTCGCCGACGGATATGGACATTTAGAGGAAAAACCTCCGGCAGCGCTGGGAGTTAGCCTCCATCCTCAATTTCTTCAATGTAATGTAACCTCTTTTAGTTAAACACCAAAAAAATCCATGCTCTTTGTTTTTTTCGTGAACGTACGTTCTGTGTCTGATTCTCCATGCATAGGCGCATTCATTCACTTCCCATTTGGCTTTAAGAAACCTATACTTTGGATTATCTTTGTTACTTTTTGGTTGGTATTAGTTTTTTTTTGTTTTGTTAGCGTGATCGAAAAGAAACTAGTTTTCCACATTAAAGATTTGAGTTCTTTTATAGACTTTCTGTGCAGGTTTTTGAGCCTGTGATACAGTGCCAAATGAAGATTTTGGCTGAAGAAATTGAGACTGGTTTGATTGTACCGAAGGAGTTCCTTGTGCAGCTGCACATTGCACTTTTGAAGGTCTCGTAACCTTTTCTATGGCAAGTTTCGACTGCTTATGTGCTCTGTAGAACATGAGGACTGTTGTATGACATGTGGTTTATGTAAATGAGTGTGCGAAAATATGACTGTATTGTGTATTCGCAATAGAAAACAACCACATAAAGCTCTCCTTAGGCACCTTAGTGTAACTATGACCTTGTTAGTGGTTTACACTAGTAGAGTTTTTCTTAATCTTCTGGCGTTTTGATTTCTCTTCAGGGAGTGGCCCCATCCAGCAAATTGCTGAATACTTTAGAAGAATCGAGGAACAATACCCATTGCATTGTAGGGTTGAAGAGGAAGAGATGAGAACGGCGGGTTCACTAGTTGGGCTCTATAATTCTGTTTTCCACCCTCAACCAACTATGAAGCAATCTGGAAAATCCAACTTTAAAACCTCAAATTCAGGAACTCTGACTTTGCTGTTACTTCTCTGTGTTCATCGAGCTCTCTCCGATCTGCAATGACCAGCAGTTATGGTTCCATGACACCGTGATGCCAATTGAAGTAGTAAATCCTTGATATCGACGGATGGAGAAGCACCTAAGAAGGAAGAAGACGATGATGAAGGCATGGAAGGACGAAGCCACTATTTACAGAACCTTGAAGACCGCCGGCGATGGCGGATCCGGCGGATGAGCGAAGAAAAAGGAAGGGTGGAACTGTTTTTATTACAGTTATTTTCAAATTGGTCCCTCAATTTCATAAACCTTTTTAAAAGTCATCCCAAATAATAAATAATTACATTATGACCCCCAAAAATTTGACACTCCTATTTTAAATTTTCTAATATTTATCATTAGTCATTGGTCTGTCTATAACCTTATGGATATGCAGTCTTTCCTGAGACTTACCCTTATGGGAATACCGTCTTTACGTACTCTAGAAATTTTGGCGGTTAAATTACTTGTTCAACAAAAATTTTTGCCCAGCAAATGAAGTTTCTAGTAGGCCGTCAAACGGGTCGGGTCACCCTTTGGATAACCGTTATCCATATACTATTTTCACTTATTGGATAAGACTTATTGGATAATGACTCATTGGGTTAATGGATATAATTGTGTTGTAGCTATTGGGTTTAGTTGGGTTGGATAATGGGTTATCCGTATGATAATTTTGGGTGGGTCGAGTTGGGTTGGATAACAGGTGACCCGTGGATAATTTCATATCATAAGATAACAAAATTTTCACAAGTTTGATTACGAATGATTTAATTTTTCCCTAATACATATAATCATTTTAGAAACGATCAAATTCTCGATTCATCACATTTATCGATTTCGGTTCATGTCTTAATCAATTTTAATTTGAACCAATTAAAAATCGATAAAAGATCCTGACGAAAGAAGTAGAAGTGGTATTTAAGAAACTTTTACTAAATTAGAAAAATCTCCTCCATGAAATATGAAGATTTTTAAAAATATTTCCTTTTATTGAACATAAGAAAATAATAAATAAAATTCCCACATTTGGCCACTCGAATAAATATTTCTTTTTTTTTTTGTAATTATGTACATGATTCAGCCTATATCAAAGAATGATTATGGTTAATCGTAATTTTTCACGAAAATGTTACGTGACTTATCCATTCAAAGTTTAAATAGTTGAAAACAACAATTATCCATTGAGAATATACTGAATTATCCATTGGGTATGTACTGAATTATCCATTGGGTTGAATTAAATTATTCATTGGATTGAACTAAATGACCCATTGGGTATAGGTAATTTATTTGGGTCCAAACCTGAATTTGAGTGTGTTAATGATGAGAGTGATGCTGTTTTGGGTTTAAATTGTACTCCAACCCAACATGATAAATTAACGCATTAACATGTTTTCTTTTGTCACTTTGTTGATAAATTGCTTTCGATAAATGGTTTTTAGAGTGACGTTGTTCTGAAACACTAACATCTATTTTATATGAAAATATAGTTTATTAAATTGACAATAACAAATGGGACTTTACTAATTAAATATTAAAAAGTATGATTGAATAGTTTAACATATGATTAAGAAAATTATCATCTTACGATTAAGAAAATTATCATCTTACGATATGAAATTATGAGTTGGGAAATTCTCAGGAAAGACGGCCTTTCCATAATCTTATGAACAGTCCACAGGGGTATTACCTTAAACGTTGCAAATTTTTTTATAAAATTTAAATATTGTATTTTATAAGTTAAAACAAGTAACAATATGTATTTGAAGGTGAAAATATAAAAATATGGGCTATAAAAAATATTTTAAATTTTGTATGTAATTTAACAAATGCAATAAATAAGGTAAAAATAAGTGACATGTACATAAACTTATGGACAGACCGCCTGTCAGCAGGCCTACTCCGATGAGTTAATACATTAAACTATTGATCTAATAAGCAACTGACTCTATGTTCCAACTGAAATTAATATATATCATACGATCTTTCTACCTAAAATCATGATCTAATACGTCAAAAAATTTATTAAATGATAAATATAAATAATTTTTTTTTCTTATTTAACTAAAATCATGAACAAATACAGTAAAAATAATATGCTATAATATGCTATAAAAATCATTGTTTAAGCGATTTTTGAAATTTTCAATATGTGACGTAATTATGATAAATCATGAGATAATACATTAAATATACAGCTAGAAACTTTTGAAACTGATTTTAAAATAAATTGGTTTGAATCTAATTTTTTTTTTAAAAAAAGTTAACATTTCCCTTAAAATCATGAGCTAGTACATTTAAAAGTAAGGTCTAATCATTTTTAAACATTATCCAAAAAATAACTGTTTCAAAGTAAAAGATAAATATTTTATAATTAATGAGACTTATTCATTTAATAGTTGAACGAGTGAGTACATTTTGTTAAAATTCGAGCTCAAGGTCGACATATTTTAAACGAGTCGATCTGAAACGAAGGGTTTTTCGATCTCGGATTGACTCAACAACTCAGGGCTAACACAGCTCGATAACCTGGATTGAAAGTTCTAAAAATGACTAATATTAACTCATAACCCGTCCCTAGTAATTCAAGATTGATACCCAAATCGAAAGAAAATGTTTAATGATAACTTATTGGGTTAATTACATAATGACTTATTGGATAATGACTTATTGAATAATGTATTTTAACCCATTGGGTCATATGAATATCATATGGGTTATCCAATGAGTTATCCATTTAATGACCCAATCCATTTATTATTCAATCCATTATGACCCATTAATAAATGTGTTAATTGGATAATGACCTATTGAATAATGGGTTAATTGGGTTTGGATAATGGGTTGATCCAATTAATCCATTTGACGGGCCTAGTTTCTAACTTCTAAAATTGGTGAGCGCGGGAAAGAAATCGAAACGCCACCAAAAAAATCCAAAGGGACCTGGGGGTCTGTAATTGGAATGAGGGTTTTGAAAAATGAGTGAAAAATAAGCTGAAGAAGAAGTTTGAACAGATGAGCTGAAGAAGAAGTTTAAACAGATGGCGGGTGTTCTTCTTTTTCAAATTTTAGGCACCACTTTGACACGTTGCTAAAACGCATGCTTTCAGTGCCGTTTTCTTTTTCTGTTGTTTGGTTGTTAGTTTATACACGTGTCCTCTTGTAATAGGTAGAACTGTTTTTGTGATCTGGTATAAAACAAAACAACACAGCTCATTTTGAGCTTGGATTCTTTGGCACAATTCTGATGTGATGAAATGTATGTTGCTGCTTTCTCTGTTCTTCTTCGTTTCTTCCTTCTGATTTAGCAATTTCAACATGGTATCAGAGCATCACTAGGTAGATCCAGTGTTGTTCTCTTTATTCAAAATTTTCTGCTTCTACTGATATCCATAAGTAATGGATTCGGATTATGAATCTGTGAATTCAGTTGCGAATTCTCTGAGAGACAACAGAGGTTTCACAAGATCTAGAAGGAATGAGATAGACAATCATTTTAGTCTTCAAAGCTCTGACAACTCGAATTTGGTGTTAGTTGCAGAGCCACTCAATGAGTACAACTACATAACATGGAGCAGATCAATGGTTGTGGCAATCAGATCCAGAGGAAAGCTTAAGTTTCTGACAGGAGAATTGAAGGCACCAGAGATGGATGATCCATTATTTGACATATGGGACAAGGTAAACTCAACCTTGATTTCCTGGATTTTGAATTCGATTTCAAAGAAAATAGCTAGGGGATTTATGTTCTGTGAAGATGCACATACTTTGTGGAATGAACTGAAAGAGAGATTTGGTGAATGTAATGGACCTTTAATTCATAAATTAAAGAAAGACATATGTGAATTGAAGCAAGGAAATGATTCTGTGGCTGTCTATTTTACTAAGTTGAAAGGTTTATGGGACGAGTATACTTGTTTAAGACCTAGGAAGAGATGTAATGTGGATTGCATAAACTATACATGTTTGCCTGCTAAAGAAGAGGATGATAAACTTCATTAGTTCCTAATGGGATTGAATGAGGAGTATAGTTCAATCAGTCACCAAATTTTACTGATGGATCCATTTCCTAGTGTTGGTAAGGCTTGTCAGATGATTAGTAGAATAGAGAAGCAGAAAACAGTACATGAAGGATATCAAGAAATTCAGAACACATCTGCAATGGCATTCAGAGTCTACAGGGATACAAAGATGCCTTATCAATATAGAGATGGATCCACTGAACGAAATGAGGATGCAGATGGTAACAGAAGAAGGAATGTTAGGAAAACAGATCTGAGATGTGATCATTGTGGCAAATTGGGACATGTCAAGGAGAACTACTTCAAGATGAAGGGCTATCCAGGATGGTGGGAAGGAAATAGAGACACAACAGTGAAGATTCAGCCAACACAGAAACCACAGTTCATTCAACAGCCTTATCAGAAGGCATATCAACCTAATCATGCTTATCAGAAATTCTCAGCACATGCAGTGACTGAGGAAGAAGAAGAAAGTCCAATAAGTGATGTTGATGGAAAACTTCAAGCTCTAATTGCAAAAATGGTGGAAGCTCAGCTGGAGAAGAAGCAAAAGGGAAAGGAGCCTATACAACATCAAGGAGGAGTGGCAAACTATGCTCATTATCATGATTTTGCAGGTAGTATTACTACTAATTTTTCACTTAATGTGTTTTCTCTGAATGATGATAATTGGATTGTGGATAGTGGGGCTTCAAGCCATATGTGCAGAGATATCTCTCAGTTCACTTCATTGTCACCTGTAAACCATATTACTCCAGTCTATATGCCAGATCATACCACAAAATTAGTTAAGGCCAAAGGAACTATCAGTTTAACCTCATCACTCACTTTTCTTGATTGTTTGCATGTTCCAGACTTCAAGTATAATCTTCTTTCTGTCAGTAAACTGTTTAGGTCAATGCCAATCTTGTTCAAATTCTCATCAGAACATTGCTTGCTGCAGGACCTCAGGACTGAGAAAGTCCTGGAAATGATCAAAGAAAACAATGGTTTGTACATTCTTGATAATCATTCTTTCTAGCCAAAAATCATTCATCAAAGAATTCAATCAGCTTCTTCTCAATCAATATCAAGAACTCCAGTTTTTAGTGCAGCAACTAGTCATCCTGTTTTGCCTTTTAAATCTTGGCATTATAGACTAGGACACCCTTCTTCTGATGTATTAAGGCATTTTGATGTAATCAAAGAGATTCCAAGTGACATTATGTGTTCTATCTGTCCTATGGCAAAGCAACACAGATTTCCTTTTCCATCTAGTACCTCTTCTACATCTTCTTCCTTCACTTTATTGCATGTTGATCTTTGGGGGCCATATAGAGTAAAATCAACTACAGATTGCAAATATTTTTTGACAATAGTAGATGATTTTAAAAGGTGTACATGGACTTATCTGCTTAAAACCAAAGATCAAATACCAGTTCTACTGAAAACTTTTCTAATCATGATAAGAAATCATTTTGATGCTTCTGTTAAATTTTTGAGATCAGCTAATGGAAGTGAATTTGTAAACCATGAATGTGAAAGGCTTTTCTCAGATTTTGGTATTTTACATAAAAAATATTGCTCCTATTCTCCACAGAAGAATGGAGTTGTTGAGAGAAAACATCAGCACTTGCTTCAAATAGCTAGAGCTCTCATGTTTCAATCTCATTTGCCAAAAGTTTTTTGGGGTGATGCAATTCTCACTGCTACCTATCTTATAAACAGATTACCATCTCCAACACTTTCCTGGCATTCCCCTTATCAACTTCTTTTTTACCTCAATCCAGATATTCATAGTCTTAGATCTTTTGGTTGCCTTGCTTATGCCACAAATACTTCACCTCACAAAGATAAATTTACTGAAAGAGCTTTCCCTTGTATCTTCATTGGCTATCCTCAAGGGAAAAAGGCTTATAAGATTTTTAATCTTCGTAATCAGAAAATTATAGTTTCCAGGGATGTTGTTTTTCATGAATCAGTCTTTCCTTATTCTCATCCTGGTCAATTTTCTTTTCCTTTACCCTACCTAGATTCAGAACAACTTTCCACACTTTTTGAATCACAGAAGCTTGCTCCTTCTGATCCATCTCTTCCTCATGCTTCCTCTCCTTCTACTGATACTCATCTGAGACACAACACTAGAGTCATTAAACCACCAGTCTGGTCCAAAGATTATGTATCTTCATCTTCTCTTCATCCCATTCTTCCTCAGTCTATTATCACTGCACATACAACTTGTAGCTCTTCACAGATTCCAGAACCATCTACTTATAATCAAGCAAAGAATTCACCTGAATGGATCAAGGCCATGGATGATGAGCTAGTTGCATTGGAACAGAATCACACCTGGGATCTGGTTCAGTTACCTCTTGGAAAGAAGGCCATTGGGTCTAAGTGGGTATACAGGACAAAATATAATGCAGATGGTTCACTTGCTAAGCATAAGGCAAGATTAGTGGCAAAGGGTTTCAATCAGATTGAAGGGATTGATTTCTTTGAGGTTTTCTCTCCAGTTGCCAAAGCAGTTACTATCATAATGCTTCTTGCCTTAGCTTCTGCTTCCAGGTGGCATATTCATCAACTAGATATCAACAATGCTTTCTTTCATGGCCATCTGGATGAGGAGGTTTATATGAAATTACTAGATGGATATGCTGCATCTAATTCTTCACTAGTTTGTGAGTTGACCAAGAGTCTCTATGGCTTAAAACAGGCCTCTGGACAATGGAATAAGGAATTTACACACCATCTCTTATCCCTGAATTTCACTCAATCTCACCATGATCATTGCCTTTTCCTAAAATTTAGCTCCACCAATTTTCTTGCCTTGGTAGTCTATGTAGATGATGTTTTTATTATGGGAACTTCTATGGATGCTATCACAGAGATTAAGCACTCTTTAAACCAGAAGTTCATTATCAAGGATCTTGGAGCTGCACATTATTTTTTGGGCTTAGAACTTCACAGATCCAGTACAGGTCTTCATTTACATCAAAGAAGGTATATCTCTGATATTGTTGCAGACTGTGGTTTGACTCAATGTAAATCTGTCTCCACTCCACTACCTACCAGTTGGACCATTCATGATGAATCCTCTCCTTTCCTTCCTGATCCAAGTATTTTTAGAAGGCTGATTGGCAGATTACTCTATCTTAACTACACTCGGCCTGATGTCACCTTTGTTGTGCATCAATTGAGCCAGTTTGTACAGTCCCCTACTCATCATCATCTCACATGTGCTTTACATATAGTCAAATACCTTCACCATCACTCAGATCATGGTCTCTTCTATGCTTCAGATAACAATCTCAGGCTTCATGCCTACTGTGATGCAGACTGGGCTACCTGTAAAGTTACTCGACGTTCTGTTACTGGTTATACCATTTTCTTGGGATCTACTCTGGTGTCTTGGAAATTCAAGAAGCAATCCACCGTTTCAAAATCTTTAGCTGAGGCAGAGTACAGAAGTCTATCTATGACTTCCTGTGAACTCAAGTGGATCAGTTACCTGGCTCATGATCTTCTTCTTAAGGTTGCTTTTCCTATCCCTTTGTTCTGTGATAATCAAGCTGCCATCCACATCACAGCTAATCCGGTCTTTCATGAGTGCACTAAACATCTGGACATTGATTGCCATCTGGTTCGGGATTACTATCTTGAAGGATTCTTGCTTCCTTCTTTTGTCTCTTTCCGAATGCAGTTGGCGGGTTTGCTGACCAAGAATTTACCTCCTGCTCCTTTCCGTGCTAATCTTTTCAAGCTCAGCTTTTTGTCCCCCAAAGCTGATCTCGAGAAGGGGGTGAAAAATGAGTGAAAAATAAGCTGAAGAAGAAGTTTGAACAGATGAGCTGAAGAAGAAGTCTAAACAGATGGCGGGTGTTCTTTTTTTCAAATTTCAGGCGCCACTTTGTCACGTTGCTAACACGCACACTTTCAGTGCCGTTTTCTTTTTCTATTGTTTGGTTGTTAGCTTATACACGTGTTCTCTTGTAATATGTAGTACTATTTTTGTGATCCGGTATAAAACAAAACAACACAGCTCATTTTGAGCTTGGATTCTTTGGCACAATTCTGATGTGATGAAATGTATGCGCCTGCTTTCTCTGTTCTTCTTCGTTTCTTCCTTCTAATTTAGTAATTTCAACAGGTTTCCGTCTGCAATGGCAATGCCGGGAGCTTTACTCAATCTTCTATACCCGCTGCCTACTCTGTTCGTGTCCGCCATGGCAGTGGTCAGTTTCGCTTCCTTAGCGAATACGGGATTCAAGGAAATCAGAGGGAAGCACATGCCCTACTCCAAGTTCGCTCCGAAGAAGAAGGCCGCCAAATTGAATTCAAGCAAAACAGGGATGTTATTTCGCGCCGATTTGGCTTCTTTCGCCCTTCTCCCCCACCACCACGGCTTCAGAATATTCTCACTCCAATTTGCCCTAACCCTCCACTTCTTCAAAAGGCTCCCCAAGGTACTCAATCAATGCCCCCGTTGTTTGCAATTGGATGTGTTTAATTTCATTCGTTCTCTCCTGTTCATATCTTTCTTTTCTACCTAATTTAGTGGCTAAGAGAAAACATTGAAGCCAGTGATTATGGAAGAAGTTGGTACTCCCTCTGTCAGCCATCACACTTTTTGGTCACTGCACACTCTTTAGAGGCACGTTTGACCACCGATAACTTTAGTTACATATACTAATGGTGTTGTAAAGTCAAGGAATTATTTAATTGGCAATTTTGTGATAAGTATTTGTGAACTGATATACAGACCATGTTGGAACATGGTGCTGTAGCAGAACTGGAGCAGGTTTTACGCCAAAGGTTTTAACGGAATTCAAGCCGATATATTGAAGTATTTTGAAATTTATGGTAATTGTATATTTGGCTATATATCAGGCGTGTGAAGCATATTTGGTTTATGGAAACAAAATCCCTACTTATATGGAGAAGATTTATTCGAATATATGGGAGAGTTTGAGATAAGGTAAATCCCTTTATTTATGGGATTTGGATATGCTTCAACAATCAGATTTGGAATAGGAATATTATGGAGATAATCAAGAATATTCAGATCTGATTCGTGGATATAAATATGGGACAAACACGGCTGCATAACACACGATTTTACAGAGCAAAATCTGTACCCAGATTTTGAGATCTTACGAAACTTGCAAGAGCCAATATACTATGTTCTAACACTGTCCTGCTGCACTAAGTTCAGAATCGTACACCTTAATTCCTCGGGAGGAGGAGATCTTGCGTCGACGGAGTTCGAGGTCAGAGGGAGTCTGATCAAGGCAGATCGGTAGCTAGGGGAGCTACCAGAGTCCACACGTCATAGTTAGTAAAGATAAGTATTTTGTAAACTGTACTCTGTACTGTATCTTTCTAATTAGTGGATTCATTTTGAACTGGGGCAGGCCCCGCAGATGTAGGTGGTTTACACCGAACTGCGTAACCAAGTTGTGTGTCTTTTACGTTTTACGTTATTTTACACTTGGTTAAACTAAGCATGTTGGAACACACTAGTAAGTACTAGAAAAAGTGGTAAAACCAAATTTCAATTGGTATCAGAGCTGAGTCACTTATTGTTCCCTTGGTTGTTTCAAGGAAAGTGAGATCCGGTTTTACCATGACGACAAGAGAAGGAGCTTCAGTCTCTCGACCACCACTGTTGGAAGGAAACAACTACAACTATTGGAAGGCACGTATGAGGGTCTTTATCAATTCACTAGATGAACTGGCGTGGTTTTATGTTGAGAATGAATGGAATCATCCTACAGAAGATGCTGACACAAGTTCTAAGGCTGTGGAAGGGGAGTCGAGTCAAAAACCCAAAGACAAAGCTAAGTGGACTCCAGATGATCTTAAAGAATCACTGGCAAATTCGAAGGCCCTGAATGCAATCTTCACTGCCGTTGATGAAAATCAGTTCAAGCTTATATCTACATGTCACCAGGAAAAGAAAGCATGGGATATTTTACAAACTGTTCATGAAGGAACCAGTCGGGTGCGGGAATCTAAACTACAGATGCTGGCTACCAAGTTTGAAGAACTAAAAATGGAGGAGGATGACACCATTGCTACATTCAATGGAAAGCTTAGAGATATATCCAACATGGCTTATCAACTGGGAAAGGTTTACAAGGAAACTAAGCTAGTGAAAAAGACATTGCGATCTCTTCCCGAAAGATTTGCAATGAAAGTAGCAGCAATAGAGGAAGCAAGAGACGTAGCCACCATGAGCCTAGATGAACTGATGGGTTCGTTACAAACTTATGAGATGACATTCCAGCAATCTACGAAAAGAATCTCCAAGGATTTAGCGTTTAAAGTTTCTCCGGTCAAGGCAAGTCATGAGTCTGATAGCGATCATGAGTTTGAAAAACTGGCACTTATTACAAAGAATTTCTCAAAGATGCTGAAGAAGGTGGTTAACAAGAAATCTCAGGAGAGGTTTGGTGGAAACAGACAAAAGCCACTAGATTCGAACAATAATCGTGGAATGAGATTTGAACAAGGAAATATGCAGTTCGGGAGGAATCAGAACAACGAACCAAAACAGGCTGGACGAATTCAATGCAAAGAATGTGAAGGATTTGGTCATATTCAGGCTGAATGTGCTAACACCCGCAAGAAACAAGGAAGATCATATGTCACCTCTTGGAGTGATGATGAAGATAATGAAAAGGATGAAGAAGAACTTACGAGTAATTACGTAGCTTTTGGAGCAAAGGTATATGATACATCAGAAGGTCAGTGTTCCAACACACTGAACAAAGGTAAGGCTGTATGTTCCAACAAGAATCTGGACGATGCTCGTAGTGATGAAGATGATCTATCTGTTAGTGATGAAGAGATCTATAGGACATACGAACAAATGTATGCTATGTGGATTCAAGTAGCTGACAAGAACAAAGAATTGAATGAAGAAAAAGGAAAGCTAATTGAAAGTGAAAAGGAACTACGATCCACTGTTACAGAACTTGAAAAGAAAAATGAAGAACTGAGTCAGAAATTGATAACAGTAGTCAAGAGAGCCGAGATGTCTGAAGCAACTATCTCTAAATTAAATTCCGGGAAAGCAAAGCTTGATGACATTCTGGATATGGGAAGAACCGTTGGTGATAGACACGGGATTGGATACAGGGAAGAAATAAAGACTGAAGTCCTCAAAAAACCAGTTACTCTCAAAGCTAGGATTCGAGAAGTAAAACGGAAGTATGTAAGCCGTATCAAAGAAAGCCTCTAATCTGCGGATACTGTACATACCAAGGTCATGCTGAACATCAGTGTAAAAAACTGATTAGAGATCAAATGACTGGAAGACAACTGTGTTCCAACACAGTCGATACTCATACAAAAATCAGGAAGGTATGGGTTATTAAAAGGTCCAGTAAGTGTCTGGTGGCACACACTTCTTTATCAGCCTATTCCAGTGATTCTTGGTACTTTGACAGTGGTTGTTCTCGTCACATGACTGGGACTCCAAAATACCTTACAAACATTACTCCATATGATGGCGGATATGTAATTTTTGGTGATGGAAAAAGAAGCAGAGTAATTGGCAAAGGCGAATTAAAGATTGAAGGGTTTCCAGTACTCACAAGTGTACTATTTGTTGAAGATCTAAAAGCAAACTTGCTTAGTATAAGCCAGCTGTGTGACGAAAACATGATAGTGGAATTTCAGAAGGACAAGTGTGTAGTGAAGCATGGTGAAAACAAGGTTCTTTCTGGAACACGATCTTCAGACAATTGTTACTTGTTGGAACAAGAAGTTCGATGCATGCTTTCAAAGAAGGATGAAGGAATTCTCTGGCACAGGAAGCTTGGACACATCAACTATAAAACACTGGTGAAAATTGCTAATATGAAAGTTGTACGAGGAATGCCAATCTTGACTAGCAAGGATGAAATTGTGTGCGGACCATGTCAGCAAGGTAAACAAACTCGTTCTCCTCATTCTTCAGTTCAGTTTATTACTACTTCTAGAAATCTGGAATTGCTACATATGGACTTAATGGGGCCAGTTAATACACCTAGCATAGGAGGAAAGAAATATATTTTTGTGTGTGTTGATGACTTCTCCAGATTTACTTGGGTAGCCTTCTTGAAAGAAAAATATGATACGATTGAGGTATTTCGAAGCCTTGTAGTAAAGTTACAAACTGAAAAGGGAAGTCCTGTAGGAAAGATAATCCAAATTCGAAGTGATCATGGCAGAGAGTTTGAAAATGAATAATTCAGTTCCTTCTGCAATGAGCTAGGAATCCAACATGAGTTTTCGGCTCCTATCACTCCTCAACAGAATGGCATTGTTGAAAGAAAGAACAGAACTCTACAGGAGATGGCTCGAGTTATGTTGGCAGAAAAGGATGTTCATAAGAAATGGTGGGCAGAGGCGATCAATACCGCGTGCTATACAATCAACCGAGTGTATCTTCGACCATTCACTGACAAGACAGCCTATGAGATCTGGAAGGGCAGGAAACCAAACGTCTCGTATTTTCATGTGTTCGGAAGTACATGCTATATTCTCAGAGATAGAGAACAGTTGGCAAAATTCGATAATTGAAGTGATCCAGGAATATTTCTCGGGTATTCTATCAACAGCCGTGCCTACAGAGTTTTTAATCATCGAACCAACACTCTCATGGAATCCATAAATGTTATTGTGGATGATTCAGAAAAGGAACAACCTCCAGAAGTTGTAGAGGAAGAATCTGCCAACACTCATGTTCCAACACAGTCTCAATGTTCAGACAAAGCAAAGTCTTCAGCAGATTCTACTGAACCAAATGATCACCAGAACCCTAACTCTACTGAAGATGGCCATGTTCCAACACACAACCATGTTCCAACACAGTCACCTCTTACTGACGACCATGTTCCAACACTCGATCAATCTGGCTCCACCATGAGAAGTACTCGATCAGTGCCTCGAGTTGATTATCGATGACTGGCTGGTCTACACTATTTTGTTTCTCTGATTGAGCCCAAGAACTATAAAGAAGCCCTGCTTGATGAATACTGGATTGCTGCAATGCAAGATGAACTCGGCCAGTTTACCAGGAATGATGTTTGGTATCTCACTCCCCGCCCCAAAGGCATTAATGTCATTGGTACGAAATGGATCTTCAAGAACAAGTCCGATGCAGATGGCCTAGTCACCAGAAACAAAGCCAGACTTGTTGCTCAAGGATATACTCAAGTGGAAGGTGTTGATTTTGATGAAACCTTTGCACCTATTGCCAGGTTAGAATCTATCCGTATTCTACTAGCTATTGCCTGCTCTTTGAACTTTACTTTGTATCAAATGGATGTTAAGAGTGCATTTTTAAATGGAGTGGTGAATGAGGAAGTTTATGTGGAACAACCTAAAGGTTTTGAAGATCCCCATTATCCGCATCATTTATATCGTCTCAAGAAGGCCTTATACGGATTAAAGCAGGCACCTCGAGCATGGTATGAACGACTTACTACCTTTCTACTTCATAAAGGTTATCGTTGAGGGGGAGTAGATCACACTTTATTTGTGCTTGACAAGTCCTCAAAGTTTCTAATTGCTCAAATATATGTTGATGACATAGTATTTAGCTCCACTTCACCATCTATGGTACAAGAGTTTGTCACCACAATGCAATCTGCATTTGAAATGAGCGTGGTTGGAGAATTGACCTACTTTCTGGGATTACAAGTCAAACAAGGACGGAATGGTCTATTCATCAATCAAAGTAAGTATGCCTTGAACTTGATTAAGAAATTCGGACTCAGTAGTGCTCGTGCAGTTCGAACTCCTATGGGAGTTTCTGATAAACTAGTGAAAGATGAAAAAGGAGTTTCAGTCAATCAGAAGTTATATAGAGGCATGATTGGAAGCTTATTGTATTTAACCGCAAGCAGACCAGCTATATATTTCAGTGTTGGAATATGTGCGAGGTTTTAAGCTGATCCTAAGGAATCTCATCTTACTGCAGTGAAAAGGGTTATTCGATATGTAAGTGGAACTTCAGAATATGGTGTCTGGTATTCTAAGAATCAAGATTCAGAGTTGATTGGGTACAGTGATTCTGATTGGGCTGGTAATGCTGATGATCGAAAAAGTACTACAGGTGGATGTTTCTTTATTGGAACAAATTTGGTGTCTTGGTATAGCAAGAAACAGAATTCAATCTCTCTATCTACTGCGGAAGCAGAGTATCTTGCAGCAGGGAGCTGTTGTGCACAACTGCTATGGATGAAACAAATGTTGAAGGATTATGGAATTCATCAAGAACCTTTGAAGATTTTATGTGACAATACAAGTGCCATTGATATTTCAAAGAATCCAGTTCAACACTCAAGAACCAAACATATTGACATAAGGCATCATTTTATTCGAGATTTGGTGGAAAGAAAAGAAGTGGAAGTGGTCTATGTTCCAACACACGAGCAGTTTGCTGATATATTTACAAAGCCACTTGATGCTACCACTTTTGAGAGCCTTCGACAACACTTAGGTGTTTGTCAAATCTGAGGTAATTTTTACCTCTGATTAGTTTTTTCGTGTAAATAATTTTTGTTTCTATTATTTACGTCAAAAAAAAATTAGAAAAAGAAAAAATTCTGGAAGGAAGTAAAGACTTACCAAAATAGGAGTAGTTAAGTAAGGAGTGTTGGAAGTTAAAACAGGAATAACTCGTTGATGGGACAAGAAGAGGAAAGGATATCATTACAATTTTTGGGAAATCTAAAAAGGCTCTTCGCGGGAAAAGAGGCAAGTTTATGAAAAGTTGAAAGTTGATTCAAACTCTAAAACCCCTTTCGAATTCTATCCTTCTCGGCCCGAATTCTTGTTCTCCAAAAACCTTGCCAAAAATTTTCTTTTGTTCTCACGAAACTCTACTGTTATCAAAGAAAGAATGGCAACCACAAGCACTCCTAGTTTTGAAGCACATGCGTCAGACAATGGTGTAGAAAACACAGAGAGGAAGGAATCTAGCGGCAATGTCGGCGAAGAAAATCATGGAGCCGAGAACAGGGGTCCATATGGGAAGGTGTCCGGGCCTGATCCTCCTCCGATAAAGATTAATGGTATGAAATTTAGATCTTTTGATGATATTTTCGAATGGTTGCAAGAAAATAGAGTTTATGTTGATCTTAGCAAAATCAGAAGCATAGATAAAGAGTTGGAAGTTTTGCATGTGAAAGTTAAGGAGATTGTGTCTGGTCACTTTTCTGATGTCTGGGATATTGAGTATAAGACTGTGAAGTATCTGAGAGGGATGTACGGTCAGCTGAATGGTAAAGGGAAAGACAAATTTCATGTTTTCTGTCGTATGACTGCTCATAGTTATGTGTGGATAAGAGAAATTAATGAGGAACAAGCTGTTGGGATGAAGACAGTAAGGTATGGAGACAAGCTACAGGTTGGATTTTTTGATGTGGAGAATGCAAAGAGGATGGAGAAATTGAGAGAACCTGTGATTATTGAACTGTCTGATGATGATGACAGTGTTCCAACACAGGAGGAAGAATCTGTGTATATGGAGGAAGAATCTGTGTATATGGAGGAAGAATCTGATGCTGATCTGGGGGGTACACAGGGTGATGAGATTCAAGAAGATTTGAATGATAAAGCCCCTGATCAGTCTGATGATGAAGGGAATCAGGAGATTGAAGTAGCTGATGAAGATCTGCCAGGTCAGGGTGTTAATTCAGAAGAAGAAAGAGCTGACAGTGTTCCAACACAGGATGCCCCAGACCTGACATACTCCAGTGACGAGGTCCTGGATGAATTTTTCCAAAAGGCAAAAGGAAAAAGGAAGGCTAGCTCTGCCATGAATACTGAGGCAGCAAAAAGGAGTAAGAAGAGATGGGATAGCAACCCGAGGAAGATTCTGCCTCCTCCATCTGTCTCCCAGGCATTTTCTGCAGCTTACTTTGAAGAGAAGGGAGCAGAGATGGAAGATTTCTTCTCGGAAAAGAAATTCATTGCTGAAAGACCATTGGACCTACAAGCCTATAAGGAGAGCGGGTTCACAAACTTTTTAAAAGTGACAGGGATGATAAAAGCAGCTACAATTCAACTTCAATACAACAGACAGGTTGTTCTCGAGGTATATTCTAATCTCATGCCTGGAAATTTAGAAGTCAATTCCCCATGGTTTGGCAGAGTGTATGTTAGGGGGAAAATCATAGATTTGTCTGCTGCTAGAATTAATATGCTGTTAGGTCTGAAACCATCTAAGATAGGGGGAGTGTTTCCTGATGACTTAGAGTTGACTGATGATGAGATTTTGGCTGTTATATCTGGGGGAAATAAGGTGGAGTGGCCAGCAGTGGGGTACTCTCAAGCATCATGCTTGACGTCTAGATTCTTTGGCCTGTATCAAATAGCGGTACACTGCTGGTTGCCTTCAAGCAATACCACCGCATTAACTAGGGAGATGGCAAAGCTGCTTTACTGTGTTGGAACACAGAAGGAAATCAACCTTGGACTCTTAATTCAGCAGCATCTGGTTCGACAGGCCACAGCTCCGAAAGTGAACGATGCAGTTATCTACCCAGCTCTAATCTCTGCCTTAGCAAAGAGTGCCAAAGTCAAAGGACAGGTCTCTGATGTGATAGTAGACACTGAGTTTTTGCGGCCTAATAAGAAGACTTTCGGGCTCAGGCAGGTACATGACCTTCCATGGACAGCTTCTGGGTCAACCTCCTCATCAGCCACGGCAGACAAAAAGACTCGATTAATGGCTATTAATGCTAGACTTGGAGCTGTAGGGATTCAAATTGCAGCCTTACAAGCAGAGCAAGCACGGTTGGAAGAAGAAAAATCAAGGCTGGAAGGTTGATTAATTCAGGGGGAGTTTTAAAAACAGAGTTTAAGTTTTTTATGCTTTTGTGATTGACGTTTCTTTGGCCTCTGTGTGGTCCCAGGGGGAGTAATTTTGGATTCTGGATATTTGGTTTTCAATTTGGTTGTATAATTTTTGGATTTTTGGAATTCTGGATTTCGGCTTTCATTATTTGAATTCTGGTATTATGATCATTATTCTGCTCGTTGAATGTAGTTGATTATGTGATTGCAGTCCAAAATATTATGGGTCCACAAAAATGCCAAAGGGGGAGATTGTAAAGTCAAGAAATTATTTAATTGGCAATTTTGTGATAAGTATTTGTGAACTGATATACAGACCATGTTGGAACATGGTGCTGTAGCAGAACTGGAGCAGGTTTTACGCCAAAGGTTTTAACGGAATTCAAGCCGATATATTGAAGTATTTTGAAATTTATGGTAATTGTATATTTGGCTATATATCAGGCGTGTGAAGCATATTTGGTTTATGGAAACAAAATCCCTACTTATATGGAGAAGATTTATTCGAATATATGGGAGAGTTTGAGATAAGGTAAATCCCTTTATTTATGGGATTTGGATATGCTTCAACAATCAGATTTGGAACAGGAATATTATGGAGATAATCAAGAATATTCAGATCTGATTTGTGGATATAAATATGGGACAAACACGGCTGCATAACACACGATTTTACAGAGCAAAATCTGTACCCAGATTTTGAGATCTTACGAAACTTGCAAGAGCCAATATACTGTGTTCCAACACTGTCCTTCTGCACAAAGTTCATAATCGTACACCTTAATTCCTCGGGAGGAGGAGATCTTGCGTCGACGGAGTTCGAGGTCAGAGGGAGTCTGATCAAGGCATATCGGTAGCTAGGGGAGCTAGCAGAGTCCACACGTCATAGTTAGTAAAGATAAGTATTTTGTAAACTGTACTCTGTACTGTATCTTTCTAATTAGTGGATTCATTTTGAACTGGGGCAGGCCCCGCAGATGTAGGTGGTTTACACCGAACTACGTAACCAAGTTGTGTGTCTTTTACGTTTTACGTTATTTTACACTTGGTTAAACTAAGCATGTTGGAACACACTAGTAAGTACTAGAAAAAGTGGTAAAACCAAATTTCAGGTGTATTAAAATTTAATATTTAGAAAATATATTATGCAGGGAATCTAACAATATATATCTCACACGAAGATATTAGCGTCTATATACTAGTTGAAATTTATGGTCAAACGTGTTTTGAGAAAGTTGACCAAAAAACGTGAAGACGTGGACGAGCCAGAAGGAGTTGACAAATTCTACTTTCTTTGCAGAGATAAAGAGTTACGAAAAACACTTTTCTGACGATTCCAGCAAGGGTGCATCTTCACAACCCTTGGACATAAAGAAACTATAGAACCTAAAAACCTTGATAATGTGATAGCTAAAATAAAGGATGAAGCAGGTTCTATTCTTGTTCTTTATTCAGTCCTTGTGAAATCATCTAGCTCATGTTGAGTATCCTACCAATGTTGTATTTAGCATCTGAATGCTCTAGGATATCTTGCAAGACACCCCCTTTCTTATGCTTGATATGATACCTTTCTTTGTTTGACTTCAGTTTGTTTATTTATATTAATTTTCTGACGTTTTTGGATACTTATCTTTATATAGATTGGTGCATTTTTTCTCTGGAACTTATTACAACTTCACCGATGGTAGGACATGTGTAACATAGAGTGAATTTGATGATCAAATGGCCCATCTCCAGTGAATTTTCTAGCATAGATGAGGTCATATAAGGTAATCATCTGTTCTTTTGATATCTGTGTTTCGGATATCCAGGATTTTATTTGTTCATTGACTTAAAGAGGACTTTTTTGTAGGTAATGAGGCGGTGTAAGCTAAGAATGGATCGACTAATGAACTTTGCAGTTCTTTCAGGAGTAGCTTCCTTCAAGTGGACACGTGGGTAGCGGCAGGTGGCTTGTTTTATGTCTACTTCCTTGATATGGTCAGTTCCGCTTGAGTTAGACATATGCTTGGTAATGTACTCAGTTGCTTGTTTGCAACTCCTTGCAGGAAGAGGTACAAAATAAGGTAGAGGATGTTGATTGAAATTTAGTTTTACCACTTTTTCTAGTTTTTACTAGTGTGTTCCAACATGCCTAGTTTAACCAAGTGTAAAAAACGTGAAACATAAAAGGCACACAACTTGGTTATACAGTTCGGTGTAAACCACCTACATCTGCGGGGCCTGGCCCAGTTCAGAATGAATCCACTAATTAGAAAGATAGCGTACAGAATACAGTTTACAAAATACTTATCTTTACTAACTATGACATGTGGACTCTGCTAGCTCCCCTAGCTACCGATCCGCCTTGATCAGACTCCCTCTGACCTCGAACTCCGTCGACGCTGGATCTCCTCCTCCCGAGGAATTAAGGTATACGATTCTGAACTTAATGCAACAGGACAGTGTTGGAACACAGTTTATTGGCTCTTGCAAATTTCGTAAGATCTCAAAATCTGGGTGCAGATTTTGATCTGTAAAACCGTAAGTATGCAGCCGTGTTTGTCCCATATTTATATCCACGAATCAGACTTGAATACTCCTTGATTATCTCCACAATATTCCTATTCCAAATCTGATTCTTGAAGCATATCCAAATCCCATAAATAAAGGGATTTACCTTATATCATTCTATCTCATATATTCGAATAAATCTTCTCCTTATAAGTAGGGATTTTCCATAAAACCAATTATGCTTCACACGCCTAATATATAGCCAAATATACAATTACCATAAATTCTTAAACACTCCAATATTTCTGCTTGAATTTCGTTAAATCCTTTGGCGTAACCGCTGCTCCAGCACCATGTTCCAACATGGTCTGTATATCAGTTCAAAAATAATTCACACAAAATTGCCAATAAAATAATTCCTTGACTTTACAATCTCCCCCTTTGGTATTTTTGTGGACCCATAATATTTTGGACTTGCAGCACAGAATCAATATCATACAACGAGCAGAATAATGATCATAACAGCCAGAACTCACATACTGAAAGCCGAAAACCAAAATCCAGAATTCCAGAAATTACAACCAAATTGAAAACCAAATATCCGAAATTACTCCCCCTGGGACCACACATAGGCCAAAGGGACTTCATCACAAAAACATCAAAAATAAAGCTCAGTCTTTAAAACTCCCCCTGAATTAATCCTACTCAAATCATCCTTCCAGTCGTGACTTTTCTTCCTCCAACCGTGCTTGCTCAGCCTGCAAAGAAGCAATCTGAATCCCTACAGCTCCAAGTCTAGCATTAATAGCCATCAATCGAGTCTTCTTGTCTACTGTGGCTGATGAGGAGGCTGACCCAGAAGCTGTCCATGGAAGGTCATGTACCTGCCTAAGCCCGAAAGTCTTCTTATTAGGCCGCAAGAACTCAGTGTCCACTATCACATCAGAGGCATGCCCTTTGAATTTGGCACTCTTTGCTAAGGCAGAGATTAAGGCTGGGTAGATGACCGCATCATTCACTTTTGGAGCTGTGGCCTGTCGAACCAAATGTTGCTGAATTAAGAGCCCGAGATTGATTTTCCTCTGTGTTCCAACACAGTAAAGTAGCTTGGCCATCTCCCTAGTCAGTGCGGTGGTGTTGCTTGATGGCAACCAGTAGTGAACAACTATTTGATACAAACCGAAAAATTTGGACGTCAAGCATGATGCTTGAGAGTACCCCACTGCTGGCCACTTTCTCTTATATCCCCCAGATATAACCGACAAAATCTCATCATCACTCAACTCCAAATCATCAGGAAATACTCCCCCTATCTCCTGAGTTTTCAGCCCAAACAATACATTGATTCTAGTAGCAGACACATCTATGATTTTTCCTCGAACATAGACTCTACCAAACCATGGAGAAGAAATATCTAGATTTCCAGGCATGAGATTAGAATATACCTCTAAAACCATCTGCCTATTGTATTGCAGTTGTATTGTGGCTGCCTTTGTCATCCCCATTGCCTTTAAGAAATTTGTGAACCCACTCTCCTGATAAGCCTTCAGGTCCAAAGGTCTTTCAGCAATAAATTTCTTCTCAGAGAAGAAATCTTCCATCTCTGCTCCCTTCTCATCAAAGTAAACTGCAGAAAAAGCCTGAGAGACAGATGGAGGAGGCAGAATATTCCTCGGGTTGCTATCCCGTCTCTTCTTACTCCTTTTTGCTGCCTCAGTATCCATGGCAGAGCTAGCCTTTCTTTTTCCTTTTGCCTTCTTAAAAAATTCATCCAAGACCTCGCCACTGGAGTATGTCAGATCAGGGGCATCCTGTGTTGGAACACAGTCTGCTCTTTTAGCTGATTCTTCTTCTGGATCATCACCCTGAACTGGCAGATCTTCATCAGATACTTCAATCCCCTGATTCCCTTCATCATCCTCGTTGCTTTCTCCTCCCATATCAACATCGGAGTTCACATTCACATGTTCCTCAGACAGTGTTGGAACACTCTCCTCACTATCAGAGAGTTCAATAATTACAGGTTCTCTTAGTTCTTCCATTCTCCTCGTACAGTCCATATTGAAGAATCCAACCTGAAGCTTATCTCCATACTTGACTGTCTCCATTCCAACAGCTTCTTCATCAGCAATGTTTCTTAACCAGACATAGCTATGACTAGACATGCGACAGAATACGTGAAATTTATCCTTTCCTTTTCCATTCAGCTGACCATACATTCCTCTCAGATACTTCACATTCTTATATTCAATATCCCAAACATCAGGAAAGTGACCAGAAACAATCTCCTTAATTTTGACATGCAAAACTTCCAAATCCTTTCTTATACACCTGATTTTGCTTAGATCCACAGAATATCTATTTGCTTGTAACCATTCGAAAATATCATCCACACTTCTACTTTCAAAACCCAAGAATTTCAATGGTCGAGGGTCAGGACCAGTTACCTTAGGTTTTTTCTGTTTCTTGCCTTCAGACACTTCTTCTCGGGCATCAGATTTACCATCAGACTCTCCACTTTGTTTCTTGAGTGATGCCTCTTCCTCTTCCTTTTCATCTTCAGCTTTATCAGGCTCTGCTTCAGCTATCTCCTCATTCTCCTCATGGTTAGCATTTCTTTTGTTCTGATCTTGAGTTTGTGAATCACCCAATTCAACGTATCTTCTTGGCTCATTAATCACCACCAATTCCAAATTCACAGAGCCCCAATCTTCCTCCATAATTTCTGGCACCGAAGATTCTTCTATCGGAGAATTTGGGCTTGACATTCTTTCGCACAATGCCGAGATGAGGAGTGTTGAGTAGAAGATTTTTTGGCAAGAGTTTTGGAAAGACAAATATTTGTCCGAGAGAGAGAATACGAAAGGGGTTTTAGAGTTTGAATCAACTTTCGATTCTTCATGAACTTACCTCTTTTCCCGCGAAGTGCCTTTTTAAATTTCCCAAAAATTGTAATGATACCCCTTTCTCTTCTTGTCCCATCAAGGCGTCATTCCTCATTTAACTTCCAACACACCTTACTTAACTTCTCCTATTTTAGTAAGCCGTTTCTTCCTTCCAATTTTTTGTTCTTTTTCTAATTTTTGTAAACTGTAAATAACACAAATATGTACACAAAACAAAAACTGATTAAGGTAAATATTACCTCAGATTTGACAAACACCTAAGTGTTGTCAGAGGCTCTCAAAAGTGGTGGCATCAAGCAGCTTTGTAAATATATCAGCAAACTGCTCGTGTGTTGGAACATAGACCACTTCCACTTCCTTTCTTTCAACCAGATCTCTAATAAAATGATGCCTTATGTCAATATGTTTGGTTCTTGAGTGTTGAACTGGATTCTTCGAAATATCAATGGCACTTGTATTGTCACATAAAATCTTTAGGGGGCCTTGATGAATTCCATAATCTTTCAGCATTTGATTCATCCATAGTAATTGTGCACAACAACTTACTGCTGCAAGATACTCTACTTCTGCAGTAGATAGAGAGATCGAGTTCTGTTTCTTACTATACCAGGACACCAAATTCGGTCCAATAAAGAAGCATCTGCCAGTGGTACTTTTTCGATCATCAGCATTTCCAGCCCAATCAGAATCACTGTATCCTATCACCTCTGAATCTTGATTCTTTGAATACCAAACACCATATTCTGACGTCTCACTCACATATCTAATAATTCTTTTGATTTGATTTATGAACAGACCATTCCGTCCTTGCTTGACTTGTAATCCCAGAAAGTAAGTCAATTCTCCAACCATGCTCATCTCGAATTCAGATTGCATCGTGGTGACAAACTCCTAGCAACAGGTGCAAAGGTTTCATCAAAGTCAACACCTTCCACTTGTGTATATCCTTGAGCAACAAGTCTGGCTTTGTTCCTGGTGACTAAGCCATCTGCATCGGACTTGTTTTTGAAGATCCATTTCGTACCAATGACATTAATGCCTTTGGGACGAGGAGTAAGGTACCAAACATTATTCCTGGTAAACTGGCCGAGTTCATCTTGCATTGCAGCAATCCAATACTCATCAAGTAAAGCTTCCTTATAGTTCTTCGGTTCAATTAGGGACACAAAACAGTATAGACAGCCAGTCGTCAATAATCAACTCGAGGTACTGATCGAGTGCTTCTCAAGGTGGAGCCAGATCGGTCGAGTGTTGGAACATTGTCGTCCGTAGGAAGGGACTGTGTTGGAACATGGTCATCTTCAGTAGAGTTCGGGTTCTGGTGCTCATTTGGTTCAGTAGGATCAACTGAGGGTTTTGCTTTGTCAGAAGATTGAGAATGTGTTGGAACCTGAGAGTTGTTTGATTCTTCCTCCACAGCTTCTGGAAGTTGTTCCTTTTCTGAATAATCCACAATAGTTCGATGATTAAAAACTCTGTAAGCACGGCTATTGATGGAATACCCGAGAAAAATTCCTGGATCACTCCGATTATCAAATTTTGTCAAATATTCTCTATCTCTGAGAATATAGCAAGTACTTCCGAACACATGAAAATATGAAATGTTTGGTTTCCTGCCCTTCCAGATCTCATATGCTTTCTTTTCAGTGAATGGTCGAAGATACACCCTATTGATTGTATAGCACGCTGTATTGATCGCCTCTGCCCACCATTTCTTATGGATATCCTTTTCTGCCAACATAACTTGAGCCATCTCCTGTAGAGTTCTGTTCTTTCTTTCGACAATACCATTCTGTTGAGGAGTGATAGGAGCCGAAAACTCATGTTGGATCCCTAGCTCATCGCAGAAGGAACTGAATTGTTCATTCTCAAATTCTCTTCCATGATCACTTCGAATTCGGATAATCGTTCCTACAGAACTTCCTTTTTCAGTTTGTAGCTTTACTACAAGGCTTCGAAATACCTCAATCGTATCAGATTTCTCTTTCAAGAAGGATACACATGTAAATCTGGAGAAGTCATCAACACATACAAAAATATATTTCTTTCCTCCTATGCTAGGTGTATTAACTGGCCCCATTAAGTCCATATGCAGTAATTCCAGATTTCTAGAAGTAGTAATAAACTGAACTGAAGAATGAGGAGCACGAGTTTGTTTACCTTGTTGACATGGTCCGTACACAATTTCATCCTTGCTGGTCAAGATTGGCATTCCTCGTACAGCTTTCATGTTAGCAATTTTCACCAGTGTTTTATAGTTGATGTGTCCGAGCTTCCTGTGCCAAAGAATTCCTTCATCCTGCTTTGAAAGCATGCATCGAACTTCTTGTTCCAACAAATAACAATTGTCTGAAGATCGTATTCCAGAAAGAACCTTGTTTTCTCCATACTTCACTACACACTTGTCCTTCTGAAATTCCACTATCATGTTGTCATCACACAGCTGGCTTATACTTAGCAAGTTTGCCTTTAGATCTTCAACCAATAATACACTTGTGAAAACTGGAAATCCTTCAATCTTTAATTCGCCCTTGCCAATTACTCTGCTCCTTTTTCCATCACCAAAAGTTACATATCCGCCATCATATGGAGTAAGGTTCGTAAGGTATTTTGGAGTGCCAGTCATGTGACGAGAACAACCACTGTCAAAATACCATGAGTCACTGGAATAGGCTGATAAAGAAGTGTGTGCCACCATACACGTACTGGACCGTTTAATAACCCATATCTTCCTGTTTCTTGTATGAGTATCGACTGTGTTGGAACACAGTTGTCTTCCTGTCATTTGATCTCTGATCAGTTTTTTACACTGATGTTTAGCATGTCCTTGGTACGTACAGTATTTGCAGATTAGAGGCTTTCTTTGATAAGGTTTCCCATACTTCCGTTTTACTTCTCGAATCCTTGCTTTGAGAGTTACTGGTTTTTCGAGCACTTCAACCTCGGGTTCTTTCCTGTATCCAATCCCGTGTCTATTACCAAAGTTCTTTCCCATATCCAGAATATCATCAAGCTTTGCTTTCCCGGAATTCAATTTAGAAATAGTTGCTTCAGACATCTCAGCTCTCTTTACTACTGCTATCAATTTCTGACTCAGTTCTTCATTTTGTTTTCCAAGTTCTGCAACTGTGAATCGTAATTCCTTTTCACTTTCAATTAGCTTCCTTTTTTCTTCAATCAGCTCTTTGTTCTTGTCAGCTACTTGAACCCACATGGCATACATTTGTTCGTATGTACTATAGATCTCTTCATCACTTACAGACAAATCATCTTCATCACTGTGAGCATCGTCCAGATTCATGTTGGAATATACAGCTTTCTCTTTGCTCAGTGTGTTGGAACACTGACCTTCTGGTGTATCATGGACCTTTGCTCCAAAAGCTACATAATTATTTGTGAGTTCTTCTTCATCTTTTTCATTATCTTCATCATCACTCCAAGAGGTGACATATGATCTTCCTTGTTTCTTGCGGGTGTTAGCACATTCGGCCTGGATATGACCAAATCCTTCACATTCTCTGCATTGAATTCGTCCAGCCTGTTTTGGTTCGTTGTTCTGATTTTTCCCGAACTGCAAATTTCCTTGTTCAAATCTCAACCCATGATTGTTGTTCGAATCTTGTTGCTTTTGTCTGTTTCCGCCAAACCTCTCCTGGGATTCTTGTTAACTACCTTCTTTAGTATCTTTGAGAAATTCTTTGTAATAAGTGCCAGTTTTTCAAACTCATCATCACTGTCAGACTCGTGACTTGCCTTGACTGGAGAAACTTTGAACGCTAAATCCTTGGAGATTCTTTTGGTAGATTGCTGGAATGTCATCTCATAAGTTTGTAGCGAACCCATCAGTTCATCTAGGCTCATGGTGGCTACGTCTCTTGCTTCCTCTATTGCCGCTACTTTCATTGCAAATATTTTAGGCAGAGATCTCAATGTCTTTTTTACTAACTTGGTTTCTTTGTACACCTTTCCAAGTTCGTAAGCCATGTTGGAGATATCTCTGAGCTTTCCATTGAATATGGCAATGGTGTCATCCTCCACCATTTTGAGTTCTTCAAACTTGGTAGCCAGCATCTGTAGTTTGGATTCCCGCACTCGACTGGTTCCTTCATGAACGATCTGTAAAATATCCCATGCCTTCTTTGCTTGGTAGCATGTAGATATAAGCTTAAACTGGTTTTTATCAACAGCAGTGAAGATTGCATTCAGTGCCTTCGAATTTGCCAGTGATTCTTTAATATCATCGGGAGTCCATTTAGACTTGTCTTTGAGTTGTTGACTTGACTCCCCTTCCACAACCTTCGAACTTGTAGCATCTTCTGTAGGATGATTCCATTCATTCTCAAAATAAAACCACGCCAGTTCATCCAGTGAATTGATAAATACCCTCATACGTGCCTTCCAATAGTTGTAGTTGTTTCCTTCTAACAGTGGTGGTCGAGAGACTGAAGCTCCTTCTCTTGTCGTCATGGTAAAACTGGATCTCACTTTCCTTGAAACAACCAAGGGAACGATAAGTGACTCAGATCTGATACCAATTGAAATTTAGTTTTACCACTTTTTCTAGTTTTTACTAGTGTGTTCCAACATGCCTAGTTTAACCAAGTGTAAAAAACGTGAAACATAAAAGACACACAACTTGGTTATGCAGTTCGGTGTAAACCACCTACATCTGCGGGGCCTGGCCCAGTTCAGAATGAATCCACTAATTAGAAAGATAGCGTACAGAGTACAGTTTACAAAATACTTATCTTTACTAACTATGACGTGTGGACTCTGCTAGCTCCCATAGCTACCGATCCGCCTTGATCAGACTCCCTCTGACCTCGAACTCCGTCGACGCTGGATCTCCTCCTCCCGAGGAATTAAGGTAAACGATTATGAACTTAGTGCAACAGGACAGTGTTGGAACACAGTTTATTGGCTCTTGCAAATTTCGTAAGATCTCAAAATCTGGGTGCAGATTTTGATCTGTAAAACCGTAAGTATGCAGCCGTGTTTGTCCCATATTTATATCCACGAATCAGACTTGAATACTCCTTGATTATCTCCACAATATTCCTATTCCAAATCTGATTCTTGAAGCATATCCAAATCCCATAAATAAAGGGATTTACCTTATATCATTCTATCCCATATATTCGAATAAATCTTCTCCTTATAAGTAGGGATTTTCCATAAAACCAATTATGCTTCACACGCCTAATATATAGCCAAATATACAATTACCATAAATTCTTAAACACTCCAATATTTTGGCTTGAATTCCGTTAAATCCTTTGGCGTAACTGCTGCTCCATCACCATGTTCCAACATGGTCTGTATATCAGTTCAAAAATAATTCACACAAAATTGCCAATAAAACAATTCCTTGACTTTACATTGATGATTTGGCAGTTAACTTACTCAGCGCTTCAACTACTCTCTTTCTACAATGAAGACTGAAATTTAGTTTTACACATTTTTCTAGTTCTTACTAGTGTGTTCCAACATACCTAGTTTAACCAAGTGTAAAATAACGTAAATGTAAAAGACACACAACTTGGTTACGCAGTTCAGTGTAAACCACCTACATCTGCGGGGCCTGACCCAGTTCAGAATGAATCCACTAATTAGAAAGATACAGTACAAAGTACAGTTTACAAAATACTTATCTTTACTAACTATAATGTGTGGACTCTGCTAGCTCCCCTAGCTACCGATCCGCCTTGATCAAACTCCCTCTGACCTCGAACTTCGTTGACGCAGGATCTCCTCCTCCCGAGGAATTAAGGTTTACGATTCTGAACTTAGTGCGACAGGTCAGTGTGTTGGAACACAATGTTCTGACTCTTTTCACCTTCTCGAAAGTCTCAAAAATCTGTGTGCAGATTTTTGCTCTGTTAAATCCGTGAGTATGTAGCCGTGTTTGTTCCCAATTTATATCCACGAATCAGATCTGAATATCCATGATTATCTCCACAATATTCCTATTCCAAATCTGATTCTTGAAGCATATCCAAATCCCATAAATAAAGGGATTTACCTTAACTCATTCTATCCCATATATTCGAATAAATCTTCTCCATATAAGTAGGGATTTTCCCATAAACTAATTATGCTTCACACTCCCAATATATAGCCAAATATACAATTACCATAAATTCTAAAACACTCCAATATTTCGGCTTTGAATTCCGTTAAAACCTTGGCGTAACTTTTGCTGCAGCACCATGTTCCAACATGGTCTGTTCAAAATTAATTCACACAAAATTGCCAATAAAATTCATCCCTTGACTTTACAATCTCTCCCTTTGGCATTTTTGTGGACCCATGATATTTTGGACTTGTAAATCCATAGAAAACATCTAGCACATATTCAATATCATAAAATGAGCAGAATACTAATCATAATACCAGAACTCACATAAGCCAATGAAAGCCGAAATCCAGAATTCCAGAAATCCAAAATCATACAATTGAAACATTCAAATCAAAATCCAAATATCCGAAATCATTCCGAAATCACTCCCCCTGGGACCACACATAGGCCAAAGGTACCGCAGTTCCATCAAACAAAATCATCAAAAGAAAAAAAATTAGTCTGTAGCACTCCCCCTGTATTAAGCATACAAATTCAATTTTCAAGTCTAGACTTCTCTGCCTCCAAACATGCTCTTTCTGCTTCCAAAGCCACCATTTGTATCGCTGAAGCTCCAAGTCTGGCATTTACAATCATCAGTCGAGTCTTCTTATCTGCTGCTGATGTCGAGGTGGATCTAGAAGCTTTCCACGGCAGATCATGAACCTGTCTCCGGCCAAAAGTCTTTTTGTTGGGCCGTAAGAACTCAGTATCAATTATCACATCTGATGCCTTTCCCTTCACTTTGGCACTCTGGGCTAGGGCAGAAATCAAGGCAGGATAAATTACAGCATCATTAACTTTTGGTGCAGTAGCCTGTCTGATTAAGTGCTGCTGAATGAGAAGACCTAGGTTAACTTCTTTCTGTGTTCCAACACAGTATAAAAGCTTTGCCATCTCCCTAGTCAATGCGGTGGTATTGCTTGACGGCAACCAGCAGTGTACAGCTATTTGATATAGACCAAAAAATCTAGACGTCAAGCAGGATGCTTGTGAGTATCCCACTGCTGGCCACTCCACCTTATATCCTCCAGATATAACAGCCAAAATCTCATTATCAGTCAATTCCAAGTCATCAGGAAACACTGCCCCTATCTTAGGTGTTTTCAGACCTAGCAGCATATTAATTCTAGCAGCAGATAAATCTATGATTTTCCCCCTAACATACACTCTGTCAAACCATGGGGAAGTAACCTCTAGATTGCCAGGCATAAGATTAGAGTCTACCTCTAGAACAACCTGTCCGTTGTATTGAAGTTGAATTGTAGCTGCCTTTGTCATCCCCGTCACCTTTAAAAAATCTGTGAAACCGCTCTCCTGATAAGCTTTTAGATCCAATGGCCTCTCAGCTATGAATTTCTTCTCGGAGAAAAAATATCCCATCTCTGCACCCTTCTCATCAAAGTACACATCAGAGAAGGCCTGGGTGACAGATGCAGGAGGCAGAACCTTCCTTGGGTTGCTGTTGTGCCTTTTCTTGCTTCTTTTTGTTTTAGCTGAACTCATGGTTGGGCCATCTTTCCTCTTTCCTTTAGCCTTCTGAAAAAATTCATCCAGTACCTCATCACTGGAGTAAGCCAAATCAGGGACATCCTGTGTTGGAACACACCTTGTTCCTTCAGCTGTCTTTTCAGGTTCTTCTTCTGACTGAGTATCTGCATTTCTCTCAGAATCATTACTCTGAACAGGCAAGTCTTGATCAGATGCTTCAATATCATGATTCCCTTCATCATCCTCATTGTACTCTCCTCCCATATCTGCATCAGAATCCATGTCCATGTACATAGGTTCATCTGTCTGTGTTGGAACACTCCCTTCACTATCAGACAGAACTATTAAAATAGGTTCCCTTAATTCTTCCATTCTCCTTGCAGAGTTCATGTCAAAGAATCCCACCTGAAGCTTATCTCCATACATTCCAACAGCTTCTTCATCAGTAATGTTCCTTAACCAGACATAGCTATGGCTAGACATGCGACAGAATATATGAAATTTATCCTTTCCTTTTCCATTCAGTCTACCATACATTCCTCTCAGATAACTCACTTTCTTAAATTCGATATCCCAAACATCCGAAAAATGACCAGAAACAATCTCTTTAACTTTGACATGCAAGACTTCCAAATCCTTATTTATACTCCTGATTTTGCTTAGATCCACAAAATATCTATTTGCTTGTAACCATTCTAATATATCATCTACACTTCTACTTTCAAAACCCAAGAATTTCAATGGACGAGGATCAGGACCAGTTACCTTAGGTTTTTTCTTTTTCTGGCCTTCCGAAGCTTCTTCTTAGGCATCAGATTTACCATCAGAATCTCCACTTTGTTTATTGACAGAAGCCTCTTCCTCTTCCTTTTTATCTTCAGCTTTATCAGCCTCTGCTCCATCTATCTCCTCATTCTCCTCATGGTTAGCGTTTCCTTTGTTTTGATCTTGAGTTTGTGCCTCACCCGATTCAACATATCTTCTCGGCTCATCAATCACCACCAATTCCAAATTCACGGAGCCCCGATCTTCCTTCATAATTTCTGGCACCGAAGCTTCTTCTATCGGAGAATTTGGGCTTGACATTCTTTCGCACGATGCCGAGATGATGAGGAGTGTTGAGTATAAGATTTTTCGGCAAGAGTTTTGGGAAGACAAATATTTGGTCGAGAGAGAGACGAAAGAATGTATTTGAATCCCTCTTTAACTCTTCATCTTATTTACCTCTTTTCCCGCGAAGTTCCTTTTTAGATTTCCCACACATGGTAATGATGACCCTTTCTCTTCTTGTCACATCACTTTGTCTTCCTTAATTAGCTTTCAACACACCATACTAATCAACTCCTATTTTAGTACACCTTTGCTCCTTCCATATTTTTGTTCTTTTCTTGATTTTTTGAAGAAATGAAAATAAACCAAAAGAAATATTTACAAGGAAAATACTTTTGGTAAAAATTACCTCAAATTTGACAAACACCGAAGTGTTGTCGAAGGCTCTCAAAAGTGGTGGCATCCAACGGTTTTGTAAATATGTCTGCAAGTTGCTCGTGTGTTGGAACATAGACTACTTCCACTTCTTTTCTTTCAACCAGATCTCTAATAAAATGATGCCTTATGTCAATATGTTTGGTTCTTGAGTGTTGGACTGGATTCTTTGAAAGATCTATAGCACTTGTGTTGTCACACAGAATCCTTAAGGGGCCTTGATGAATTCCATAATCTTTCAGTATTTGATTCATCCATAATAGTTGTGTACAACAACTTCCTGCTGCAAGATACTCTGCTTCTGCAGTAGATAGAGAGATCGAGTTCTGTTTCTTGCTATACCAAGACACCAAATTTGTTCCAATAAATAAACATCCACCTGTGGTACTTTTTCGATCATCTGTATTACCAGCCCAATCAGAATCACTGTACCCTTTCAACTCTGAATCTTGATTCTTTGAATGCTAAACACCATACTCGGAAGTCCCACTTACATATCGAATAACCCTTTTGACTGCAGTAAGATGAGATTCCTTAGGATTAGCCTGAAATCTTGCACATATTTCAACACTGAAACATATATCAGGTCTGCTTGCAGTGAGGTATATTAGACTTCCAATCATGCCTCTATATAACTTCTGATCGACTGAAACTCCTTTTTCATCTTTTACCAGTTTATCAGACACTCCCATAGGAGTTCGAACTGCTCGAGCACTGCTGAGTCCGAATTTTTTAATCAAATTCAAGGCATACTTACTTTGATTTATGAATAGACCATTCCGTCCTTGTTTAACTTGCAATCCCAGAAAGTAAGTCAATTCTCCAACCATGCTCATTTCAAATTCAGATTGCATCGTGGTAACAAAATCCTGTACCATAGATGGTGAAGTAGAGCCAAAAACTATGTCATCAACATATATTTGAGCAATCAGAAACTTTGAGGACTTGTCAAGCACAAATAAAGTGCGATCTACTCCCCCTCGACGATAACCTTTTTGAAGTAGAAAGGTAGTAAGTCGTTCATACCATGCCCTGGGTGCCTGCTTTAATCCATATAGAGCCTTCTTGAGACGGTATACATGATTTGGATAATGAGGATCTTCAAAGCCTTTAGGTTGTTCCACATAGACTTCTTCATTCACCACTCCATTTAGAAACGCACTATTGACATCCATTTGATACAAAGTAAAGTTCAAAGAGCAGGCAATAGCTAGTAGAATACGGATAGATTCTAACCTGGCAACTGGTGCAAAGGTTTCATTTTGTCAACACCTTCCACTTGTGTATATCCTTGAGCAACAAGTCTGGCTTTGTTTCGGGTCACTAAGCCGTCTACATCTGACTTGTTCTTGAAGATCCATTTTGAACCAATGACATTAACGTCTTTGGGACGAGGAGTAAGATACCACACATCATTCCTGGTAAACTGACCGAGTTCTTCTTGCATTGCAGCAATCCAATACTCATCAAGTAAGGCTTCTTTATAGTTCCGGGGTTTAATTAGAGAAACAAAATAGTGTAGGCCAGCCAGTCGTCGATAATCAACTCGAGGCACTGATCTAGTACTTCTCATGCTTGAACCAGGTCGGTCATGTGTTGGAACATGGTCGTCAGTAGGAGGGGACTGTGTTGGAACATGGTCGTGTGTTGGAACATAGTCAGCTTCAGTAGAGTTAGGATTCTGGTGCGCATTTGGCTTAGTAGGATCAACAGATGGCTTTTCTTTGTCTGAAGTTTGAGGCTGTGTTGGAACATGAGTGTTGGCAGATTCTTCCTCTACACCTTCTGGAAGTTGTTCCTTTTCTGCATCATCCACAATAACATTGATGGATTCCATGAGAGTGTTGGTTTGGTGATTAAATACTCGATAGGCACGGCTGTTGATGGAATACCCGAGAAAAATTCCTGGATCACTCCGATTATCAAATTTTGCCAACTGTTCTCTATCTCTGAGGATATAGCAAGTACTTTCGAACACATGAAAATATGAAACATTAGGTTTCCTGCCCTTCCAGATCTCATAGGATGTCTTGTCAGTGAACGGTCGAAGATACACTCTATTGATTGTATAACAAGCTGTATTGATCGCTTCTGCCCACCATTTCTTATGAACCTCCTTTTCGGCCAACATAACTCGAGTCATCTCCTGTAGAGTTCTGTTCTTCCTTTCGACTATGCCATTCTGTTGAGGAGTGATAGGAACCGAGAACTCATGTTAGATTCCTAGCTCATCGCAGAAGGAACTGAATTGTTCATTTTCAAACTCCCTACCATGATCACTTCGAATTCGGATTATCTTCGCTACTGAACTTCCCTTTTCAGTTTGTAATTTTACTACAATGCTTCTAAATACTTCTATCGTATCAGATTTCTCTTTAAAAAAAGCTACCCATGTAAATCTGGAGAAGTCATCAACACATACAAAAATATATTTCTTCCCTCCTATACTCGGTGTATTAACCGGACCCATCAAATCCATATGCAATAATTCCAGATTTCTAGATGTAGTAATAAACTGTACAGAAGAGTGAGGAGAATGAAATTGTTTACCTTGTTGACATGGTCCGCACACAATTCCATCCTTTTTGGTCAAGGTAGGCATTCCTCGCACAGCTTTTATATTTGCGATTTTCACCAGTGTTTTATAGTTGATGTGGCCGAGCTTCCTGTGCCAAAGAATTCCTTCATCCTGCTTTGAAAGCATGCATCAAACTTCTTGTTCCAGCAAATAGCAGCTGTCTGATGATCTTATTCCAGAAAGAACCTTGTTTTCTCCATGCTTCACTACACACTTGTCTTCTGAAATTCCACTATCATATTGTCATCACACAGCTTACTTATACTTAGCAAGTTTTCTTTTAGATCTTCAACAAATAACACACTTGTGAACACTGGAAAACCTTCAATCTTTAATTCGCCCTTGCCAATTACTCTGCTCTTCTTTCCATCACCAAAGGTTACATATCCGCCATCATATGGAGTAATGTTCGTGAGGTATTTTGGAGTGCCAGTCATGTGGCGAGAACAACCACTATCAAAGTACCATGAGTCACTAGAATAAGCTGATAGAGAAGTGTGAGCAACCAAGCACATACTGGATTTTTTAACAACCTATATCTTCCTGACCAATTTTCTGGTATGAGTATCGCCTGTGTTGGAACACAGCAGAAGTTGTCTTCCTGTCATTTGATCTCTGATCAGTCTTCTACACTGATGTTCAGCATGTCCTTGGTACATACAGTATCTGCATATGAGTGGCTTTCTTTGATACGGCTTCCCATACTTTTGTTTTACTTCTCGAATCCTTGCTTTGAGAGTTACTGGTTTTTTAAACAATTCGGTCTCGGGTTCTTTACTGTATCCAATCCCGTGTCTATCGCCAAAGTTCTTTCCCATATCCAGAATATCATCAAGCTTTGCCTTTCTGGAATTCAATTTAGAGATAGTTGCTTCAGACATCTCGATTCTCTTGACTGCTGCAATCAGTTTCTTATTTAGTTCTTCATTTTGTTTTCCAAGTTCTGCAACCATGGATCGTAATTCCTTTTCACTTTCAATTAGCTTTCTTTTTTCTTCATTCAGCTCTTTGTTCTTGTCAGCTACCTGAACCCACATGACATACATTTGTTCGTATGTGCTATAGATCTCTTCATCACTTACACACAGATCATCTTCATCACTGTGAGCATCGTCCCGGTTCATGTTGGAACATACAGATTTCCCTTTGTTCAGTGTGTTGGAACACTGATCTTCTGATGTATTATGGACCTTTGCTCCAAAAGCTACATAATTACTCGTAAGTTCCTCTTCATTTATTTCATCCTCTTCATCATCACTCCAAGAGGTGACATATGATCTTCCTTGTTTCTTGCGGGTGTTAGCACATTCAGCCTGAATATGTCCATATCCTTCACATTCTCTGCATTGAATTCGTCCATCCTGTTTTGGTTCATTGTTCTAATTTCCGACCTGCATATATCCTTGTTCAAATCTCATTCCACGATTATTGTTCGAATCTTGTTGTTTTTGTCTGCTTCCGCCAAACCTCTCCTGAGATTTCTTGTTAACCACCTTCTTTAGCATTCTTGAGAAATTCTTTGTAATAAGTGCCAGTTTTTCAAACTCACCATCGCTATCAGACTCGTGATTTCCCTTAGCTGGAGAAACTTTGAATGCTAAATCCTTGGAGACTCTTTTTGTAGGTTGCTGGAACGTCATCTCATAAGTTTGTAATGAGCCCATTAGTTCATCTAGGCTCATGGTGGCTACATTTCTTGCTTCCTCTATTGCTACTACTTTCATCGCAAACCTCTTGGGAAGAGATCACAACGTCTTTTTCACCAGCTTAGTTTCTTTGTACACTTTTCCAAGTTGGTAAGCCATGTTGGAGATATCCCCGAGCTTTCCATTGAATGTGGCAATGGTGTCATCCTCCTCCATTTTGAGTTCTTCAAACTTGGTAGCCAGCATCTGTAGTTTGGATTCCCGCACTCGACTGGTTCCTTCGTGAACAGTCTGTAAAATATCCCATGCTTTCTTTGCTTGGTGGCATGTAGATATAAGCTTGAACTGGTTTTCATCAACAGCAGTGAAGATCGCATTAAGTGCCTTTGAATTCGCCAGAGATTCTTTAAGGTCATCTGGAGTCCAGTTAGCCTTGTCTTTGGGTTTTTGACTTGACTCCCCTTCAACGGCCTTAGAGCTTGTATCAGCATCTTCAGTAGGATGATTCCATTCATTCTCAACATAAAACCATGCCAGTTCATCCAGCGAATTGATGAAGACCCTCATGCGTGCCTTCCAATAGTTGTAGTTGTTGCCTTCTAGCAGTGGTGGTCGAGAGACTGAAGCTCCTTCTCTTGTCGTCATGGTAAAACTAGATCTCACTTTCCTTGAAACAACCAAGGGAACGATAAGTGACTCAGCTCTGATACCAATTGAAATTTAGTTTTACCACTTTTTCTAGTTCTTACTTGTGTGTTCCAACATACCTAGTTTAACCAAGTGTAAAATAACGTAAATGTAAAAGACACACAACTTGGTTACGCAGTTCGGTGCAAACCACCTCTATCTGCGGGGCCTGGCCCAGTTCAGAATGAATCCACTAATTAGAAAGATACAGTACAGAGTACAGTTTACAAAATACTTATCTTTACTAACTATAATGTGTGGACTCTGCTACCTCCCCTAGCTACCGATCCGCCTTGATCAGACTCCCTCTGACCTCGAACTCCGTCGACGCATGATCTCCTCCTCCCGAGGAATTAAGGTTTACGATTCTGAACTTAGTGCATCAGGTCAGTGTGTTGGAACACAGTGTTCTGACTCTTTGCACCTTCTCGAAAGTCTCAAAAATCTGTGTGCAGATTTTTGCTCTGTTAAATCCGTGAGTATGCAGCCGTGTTTGTCCCCAATTTATATCCACGAATCAGATCTGAATATCCATGATTATCTCCACAATATTCCTATTCCAAATCTGATTCTTGAAGCATATCAAAATCCCATAAATAAAGGGATTTACCTTAACTCATTCTATCTCATATATTCGAATAAATCTTCTCCATATAAGTAGGGATTTTTCCATAAACTAATTATGCTTCACACGCCCAATATATAGCCAAATATACGATTACCATAAATTCTAAAACACTTCAACATTTCGGCTTTGAATTCCATTAAAACCTTGGCGTAACTTCTGCTGCAGCACCATGTTCCAACATGGTCTGTTCAAAATTAATTCACATAAAATTGCCAATAAAATTCATCCCTTGACTTTACAAAGACGACTTCACATAATCTTTCAGAAGGTATATTGCATTTTCATTTCACTCATGCGACAAGGGGGCAGACTGTTAATCTTTATGAGTCAATGTTTGTATACTTTTTGACATCTTGTTGGTTAAAGGTTATTGTTCAATGAGCTACAGCTATTCATTATTCATTGGTACATAAGTTTTGTTTTTCTCTCAATTGGGCTTCTGGGATGAAAAAGGTGTTCTATTTCATATAAAAAAAAGTTGTGATTCTGTTAATCTGAAGATTTTCTTAGCATATGTAGTTTACAGAGTTCTTATTATAATTAACAATTATTTTCCTCTTTTTTCTTGTGCCGTTGTAGCAACCATGAAGACAACTTTCATGCAATGGGGCCTGCTGCAGCCTTGCTACTGTTTGTAATAAGGAGCTATGCTGCCAGGATATCAAGTTACAGTCGATTTCCCGGCCCTGTGTACGATCTTGTTCGTCGTGGTCAGTTGAAACATGATAGAAGCGGCATGTACGGTTCTAACTCTTTGTGTCTGAATTGTTCATGCACATTTACATAATGGAACATTATGCATGCTGCAATATTTTTGATGTTCATGAAGATATATTTCAGTTATGAATTTTGCTTCTGATTCAATGAAATTCATAGGAATGAGGTAAATTATCATTTCTTTTCCATTCGGATATTTTGGTAGATGAATATATGTATGTATTACGTGGTTTGGCACCAGTATGAAAGCATTGTATATTGTAACACATTCTTTGCATATGCTGTAATGATATTACATTTTGTAGACCCACCAGCCACACAAATGCATTAACAATTATAGTTCAGCTAGCAAGAAATGTTTTGTGAGGACAATATGCTCATTCAATTTCCTCATAGGTTCGAGAGTATCGATCCATCTGATCGCTATGTGGATCACAACAGTCTTCTTTGACGACAACATGCGAGCCCCAGATGGCTGCAAGGCCTGGTGTATATTGGGACCGGATGCCTGTTCAGGAGAACTGCTCTTTACAGTTTTGATCTTCCATGCAACCAAGAATACCATCCCGGATGCTGCAGCTGCTGTAGGAAATAAGGGTAATAATCTGTGTTCTATTCATGAATTCAGGATACATTATATAGAGGTACAGGAGACCTATCCTAGCTAGGAGAAGGTAACAGAATACAAGTACAACTATGGTAGGAATACAAATCCAATTCCAATACCAATACTAATTAACACTAATTCCATAACAACTATATTACTAATTCCTAATTCCGTAACACTCCTCCTCAAGTTGGAGCATGCGGATCAGAAATGCCCAACTTGCCAAGTAAGGAATGAAACTGGTTACGACCGAGAGCTTTAGTGAACAAATCCGCGGGTTGGTCAACCGTACGAATATGGTGAGTAACAATAGCGCCAGATTGAACAAGATCTCGAACAAAATGACAATCAACTTCAATGTGCTTAGTACGTTCATGGAAAACCGGATTGGATGCTATGTGAATGACTGATTGACTGTCACAAAACAATTTCATAGGAAAAGTGTGCGAAACCCCTAAGTCTTTCAACAAGGACCGAAGCCATAATAACTCACAGCAGACAACTGCCATAGCACGATACTCTGCTTCAGCAGAAGACCGAGAAACAGTAGGTTGCTTCTTAGTCTTCCAGGAAATCGGGGAATCACCAATCATTACAAAATAACCGGATAAGGAACGCCTAGTAATAGGACAGGCGGCCCAATCCGAATCACAATAAGCAGTCAATTGGAGAGTACTACGAGAAGAAAGAAATAAACCTTGACCAGGATGACTCTTCAGATAGTGCAAAACACGAACCGCAGCTTGCCAGTGAGGAACACAAGGAGACTTCATGAATTGCGCAAGAGTATGAACTGAATAACTAAGTTCAGGACGAGTAATAGTTAGATATATCAGACGCCCAACCAAGCGGCGATACTGCTCCGGGTCATGATAGGCTGGACCTTCAATACGTGCCAAATCATGTTGTTGCTCCATCGGAAAATCAATTGGTTTAGAAGCAGATAAACCTGTATCAGATAGAATGTCCAAAGCATATTTCCTTTGCAAGAGAAACATCCCCTCCGGTCTTCTAGCAATCTCTATGCCCAAAAAATACTTAAGCAAACCAAGGTCCTTCATGTGAAAACAAGAACCCAAGTATTTCTTGAACGTAGAGATGAGCGAAGAAGAACTACCAGCAATAACCAAATCATTCACATAAACCAGAACATGTAAAGACTGCGATCCACTGGAAAAGACAAATAAAGAATAATCTGCCTTACTTTGAACAAAACCAAATGTCCGTAAAGCCTGCGCCAGTTTAGCAAACCAATTCCTAGGAGCTTGACGAAGACCATAAAGAGATTTCTGAAGGCGACAAACCTGACCAGGCGGAACCACATAGCCAGGTGGGGGTCGCATGAACACTTCTTCATGTAAATCACCATGCATGAAAGCATTATGAACATCCATTTGATGCAATTCCCAACCACGTATAACAGCAACTGACAGGAACAAGCGAACGGAACTCATCTTTGCGACTGGAGCAAAAGTCTCTGTGTAATCAATTCCTTCAATCTGGCGGTTTCCAAGAACCACGAGACGAGCTTTGTAACGTTCAATGGTACCGTCAGAGCGAAACTTCATTCGGTAAACCCATTTACAACCAATGGCCTTTTTATGCGCAGGCAAAGGAGACAAAGTCCAAGTCTGATAGCGCTCTAGGGCAGTGAGCTCCGCAACCATAGCGTCTCGCCAATAAGAATGATGGGATGCCTCAGAGTAAGTAGTGGGATCTGCACTAGAAGTTACAGCACCCAAAAATCTAGTATGCAGACTACAAAAGTTATCACAATTTACATAATCAGTAAGAGGGTAGAGAACACCTGAGGATAGTGATGACGTATGGGGGAACGTAGTCGAAGAGGGGGGGTCTTCAGTAACAAGAGCACAAGTAGAATCATCACAATCATAATCAGCCAAATACGGCGGTGGACGTCGAGCACGAACACTCTGTCTGGTGGATGGTGGATTATTGGCAGCAGGCGGAGGAGAACCGGCGTCGGGGGCCGGTGGGACGCCGACGGTGGCCGGAATTAGTTGGACGCCGTTGAATGGCGTCATCTCACCGGTATTGACTGGAGCTGATCCGCCGGTGTTGACCGGTGTTGTCTCACCGGCGTTGACCCACCGGCATTGACCGGCGTTGACCCACCGGCATTGACCGGCGTTGACCCACCGGCATTGACCCGCATTGACTCGCTGGTGTTTACCGCTCATTGACCGGCATTGACCGGGCGGAGTTGACCGGCGTTGACCGGGCGGAGTTGACCGGCGTTGACCGGCCGAAGTTGACCGGAGCTGACCGGTGTTGACCGGGCAGTAATGACTGACGGAAGGGCGGCCGGCGGTTGATCGGAGAAGTCGTATGGTTCCGGTGAGTAGGAGGAAGAAATCGGCGGTGCAGTGGTGACACCGCCAGGTTATCTGTATAAGTGGATTGCGGAGATGCAGAATACGGGAACTGGTCTTCAAAGAAATCAGCATCCCGAGTGTTAAAGATAACTCGGGAGTCCAAGTCGAGAAGACGATAACCTCTCTTTCCGGCAGGATAACCAAGGAACAAACACCGACGGCTTCTTGGTGCAAACTTGTCACGGTATCTTGGAACACGAGCAGCAAAACCCAAGCATCCAAATACTCGTAAAAAAAGAGTAATTTGGCGCCTGTCCATAAAGTAACTCAAAGGGAGTACGACCGTTGAGAAGCTGTGTCGGTGTTCGGTTGATCAGGTAGGCAGCAGTAAGAACACATTCTCCCCAGAAGTCAATAGGAAGATTGGCTTGAAACCGTAAAGCTCGCACCACATTAAGTAAGTGACGATGCTTTCTTTCAACTCGACCATTCTGCTGTGGAGTATCCACCATAGATGTCTCAAAAATAATCCCAGATGCAGCAAAGTGAGATCGGAGAGGCAAAAATTCAGTGCCGTTATCAGCCCGAACCCGTTGGATTGTTTTACCCCACTGGTTCCTGACTAAAGCACTAAATTCTAAAAATCTAGAAGCCACTTCAGATTTAGCTACTAACAAATAAACCCAAACAGCTCGGGAATAATCATCTACGATTGTCAAAAAATAAAATGCACCACTAGAGGATGGAGTACGATAAGGTCCCCAAACATCACAATGTACTAATTGAAATAATGCAGTAGCATGTGTAGAACTTAATGGAAAACTGTGTCTAGTCTGCTTTGCTCTATAACAGACAGAGCAAGGTATAGTAGTATTATTGGTGCTAAAATCAAGATTAGGAATAGAAGACAACACCGTGGATGATGGATGACCAAAATGCTGATGCCATAAATCAGATGAAGAAACCGAAGCAACTGTCGGAATAGATTGCAGGATATGAGGACGAAGGCGAGTATCCAACAGACGAAGCCAATAAACCCCCCCCCCCTTTCTGTTCACCCACGCCAATCACTATCCCCGTACTGATTTTCTGTAAAATGCAATATTTTTCAGTAAATAAGACTAGACATTTTAGGGCAGATAACAATCTAGAACAGGATAATAAATTGCATCGCAAAGTAGGTATGTAGAGCACATGAGGAAGGGTGATATCACCAAAAAAATAGACCCATATTGTGTAGCAGACGATGCAGATCCATCAGGTAGTATAACATTCACAGTGTTGGTAGCAGTAGTAATATCAGTAAGAGAACCTTTGTCACCAGTCATGTGATATGAGGCTCCCGAATCAAGAATCCAAGGTAAAGTAGACTTACCGGACCCATGGTCAGATAATGAATCAAACTGATTAAATAAATGTATGGTCGTACTCCATTGGTCGTCAGACAGAGCAAGACCAAAATCAGATCGTGTAGGTAAGCCAGAGGAGGCGGTCACCGCAAACCCTTGCGGCGACGTCACTACGCCGGCGAAAGTAGCCATAACACAAATGGCAATCAAATGGATAATAAGATAATAAGATAATAAGTAGCCAAAAAATCCGAAGCGAACCGGATTGCTGAAGGGAACACAGGCGCGTGGAGCACAGGCGCGTGAAGACACGCGCTGGAAGGGAAAATCGCGCCTGTAGGCAACTGCGCGTGGGTTCACGCGCTGCTTGGTGTGCGCGCGCGTGAATTTCACGCGCTCCTCTGTCGATGCTGCTGGGTGTGCGCATCTGTCGCCGTCGGCCTCTGTCGACTGTGCTAGCGATGTCGGCGGCAACCAAGCGGCGAGGAAGCGCGACGTTGACTGTGCTGGAGCGAAGCGGCAAATGGCACACGGCTCGGCGGCAATCGCCGAATGGTGGTGATGGCGAGCTCGGTGGTGGGCAATCTCCGGATGGCGAGCTCGGTGGCCGGCAGACGGAGTCGGGAGCGGAAGCAAGAGACGGCCGGCGGAGCGGGAGCAAGACCGGCGGCGAGGCTGAAGAAGTTTTGGTTTTTTTTTTAAGGGTAAGAAAGAAAGGTAGTCCGGATCGGCAGCGCGTGGAAGTCACGCACTGACGACTGCGGAAAATTTTCTGTTTCAGATTTCAGAATTTTAGGCTCTGATACCATGTAGGAAATAAGGGTAATAATCTGTGTTCTATTCATCAATTCAGGATACATTATATAGAGGTACAGGAGACCTATCCTAGCTAGGAGAAGGTAACAGAATACAAGTACAACTATGGTAGGAATACAAATCCAATTCCAATACCAACACTAATTAACACTAATTCCATAACAACTATATTACTAATTCCTAATTCCGTAACAATATTACATTTTGTAGACCCACCAGCCACACAAATGCATTAACAATTATAGTTCAGCTAGCAAGAAATGTTTTGTGAGGACAATATGCTCATTCAATTTCCTCATAGGTTCGAGAGTATCGATCCATCTGATCGCTATGTGGATCACAACAGTCTTCTTTGACGTCAACATGCGAGCCCCAGATGGCTGCAAGGCCTGGTGTATATTGGGACCGGATGCCTGTTCAGGAGAACTGCTCTTTACAGTTTTGATCTTCCATGCAACCAAGAATACCATCCCGGATGCTGCAGCTGCTGCTTTGGTAGGCGCAAGAAGAGTGCTTCTGTCGCTTCCATTGCTGAGGAAAATAGGGCCTTAATAATGAGTGGATTTGAATATGAGGAAATGAATCTGGCTCTTTCCCAAGCGATATGGAAATTCAGGTTTTCTCAGTCCATTCCTGTTGCTGAACTCCAAGGAAGATAGCTGAACTCCATCCCGTGATTAAGAATGGGAGGCCCCTGAGAGCTCTAACCACCTCAAGAGCTCCTCGACGGTTCCACAGTTGCTGAGGCAATCCGCATAATCTCATGTTGGTATGAGGACAAGACTGAATGGGGTAATTTTGTTGGATGGATCTACAATTCTGTGACCGAAGATGTCATGACTAGATACCGGATGGGAGGGAGATGCTGGAGTTTGATTCTGAAAGTTTGTTTCTATATATGTCAGGTTTTGCTTCTTTTTTGTTGTGCATTTGATTGATATTGTGTATACCTCAAATATCTTGATGTGTCCATTTTAGATGCATTATTTAGTAGTATTTAGGATCACTTTTGTGCTCTTTTATTATCGAGAGCTTGTGTTTTACCTTGAAATTCACTTAGGAGAGGTAAAAGCGACTTTGTACTCTTTTACCTCTTTTAAGTGGATTTTGTGTGACAAGGGAAGAACACGGAACCAACGAAGACCGGAAGACATTGAAGACTATACTTTCGAAGACTTTTGGATACTCACTTCGAAGACATGAAGACCGGAGGCCGTTGAAGACCATTTTTGGAGCCGTTAAAGACTTGAAGATCGAGAGGGATGGCTATGAAGAAGACAAAGAAACAATGCAGAATTCTGGCTTCCGTCGCGACACCGTCGCGACACCATCGCGAGTCGGGACACCGTCGCGAGTCACGACGGACGGGTGGCCAGAAATCAACTTTATCTTCTTCCGACTATAAATACTACTCTTTTTCCCTCTTCTTCTCAAGCTTTCCAGGCGCGTTTTCTCTGGTTTTGGGCGCCATTTTTAGGTTTTTCTTCTTCTTTCTTTTCTTAGCTTTCTCTTAGTTTGATTATGTCTTTTCTTGTTGTTCTAGAGTAGTTCTTGTTCTTGGGAGCAAAGGATTGAAGCTCCCACTATCTATGTAGCAAGAACTCATTTATATCTATCTATTTGGTATTTTTGCTATTGTGCAATTATTGTGGTTTGAATGTTAATTGTTGATTGCATTGATGTGTTGAGAGCTTGATGATATGAAATGCTTGGATTAATTGCTAGCTAGGGTTTGGGGGATTTGGGTTAATTTCCCCCCTGTTCTTGTTAGCAATGTGAGAGTATGAATTAGAGCTTTTGATTGTGTTAGTGTGTTGACAATGTGCTAGGCGAATGTGATTGATGTCGAACTCTTCGTCACGTTCGTTTGTGTAGCAAACGAGAGAGTCATATGCTCGCAGATGAATGTGCGTTGCACGTTCATCCAATCTCGTGTAATTGCATAAATTGGTTCAATGCCTAGTCACGGTGTAGTGGTCATAGGCATTGCCAAGCTTGTTGGTCCTTCGTGCTAAATGCCACCAATGTCACCTTGAGTCGTGGTCGCGACTCGGGAGCCATTGGTGAGGTTTGACGAGAGATGTCGAACTCACTCTCGCAAACTACAAACTAAGAAAGATAGGAGTTCAGTCTCCACGACAAGTAGTTGAAGTATTGAATAGGTGATTTAAACTCATTCCTGAAGCATTTGTTATTTGGCGTTTATGTACTCTTGACGGCGTGTTTCACTGCATGTGTGCCATGAGTGGTTTGAGCATAGGGAGTGCTTGTGTGGTTGAATTGCTTAGGTGTAGGAACGTGACGACTTCCGTAGCACCTTTGCATGAAGATCTACGAGCATGAACTTAGAACTCCTTGTGGTGTGTGTGTTGTGGTACTTGCTAGATGGGGCGTGTGAGCGTTGGGTCATGAATGCTATATGATGGAATGTGTGAATGATTCGATGAACTACATTAGATGTGGAAGTGGATATCCGTTGCCCCCAAGGCATTTTATCTTTGTAGTTTAAAACCCTTTTTCTTTAGTTTCGTTTGATGATTAGCATAGTCACTTGACGTTGCTAGTTATCTTTGTTAACTTAGGAACCAACCAACCAACCAACCCCCCCCCCCTTTACATTGCTTTTAAGTGTGTGTAAATATAGTTACTCCTAGCCTAATATATCAACCATTTGTGTGCTTAGACGCTTAGGAAGATCCCTCTTCTCATTGGACGACCCCGATTTGCCACTATCTACCTAGCTGTAGAAAGTAAACATTGAGGGCTTATAAATTATCTTTTGGCGCGCGGGCGCGACGACCGCTCGCGCCTGTCAAAATGGTTTTCAAGGGCAAAACCATGGGTACTATGAAGAGTGCTATCAAGAAGTAGGAGATATTGGTTTTCAAGGGCAAGAAGCTCAGGAATGCTATCCATACCACAACTCTTACAATCCGGAATGGAGTGGTAGTCCGGATTTGTGGTATGAGAATGAGCCAGAAAACCAATATTACGAGCAACCTAGTTGGCCATCACCACCCTATACCATACCCCAAAACCAAGCCCAACAAGGAAGTTCAAGTTTGACACGTGAGGATGTCTTAAATACCATAGCAAACTTGAAATCCTTTACTAGTGAAGAGCCGGATACCCAGCTCTCCTCTAGCGTTGAGGCCATTGAGGGGCATATGAGGAACATATTAGATGTATTGGCCCGCATGGAAGCTCGTGATTCCGAAAACACACCATCCCAACTTGAACTCGATGATGCGGTGAGTGAAGTCACCAATAAAAATGATTTTGAGTTTGAAAGGGATGAGGAGTTGGTTGTAGAGGATAGAAAAATGGAGGAAGAGGTGATAGTGCTACATTATCCATTAGCATTGTCACCCCTTCTCCCACCTAGTGAACCAACTCTAATATTTTCGGAAGTTTTGAGGGAAACGAGGGAGGAGCCAAAAGACTATTCTAAGCTCCCTAACCACTTAATTCCCTTTGAACCATCTCCACCTCCACAAGACTTTCCTCTTGGAAGTTTTGTGCCCCCACCTCTCTTATTTTGGATGCTCATGGTGAAGAGCTTCAAGCCTTCACCATACGGATAACATTAGGGTCGTGCCGACGACCTTAAAAATACGGAGCTTCGTCGTGCCGACGACGTTAAATAAATTCGGCATTTCTTTTAGTTTTTGTTTCTTAGTTTGTGTTTCTTAGTTTGTTTTTGTTGTTGTTTTGTTTTGTTCTTTTTATGGCATGTTTTTCTATGATGTTGTAGCAACATGAAGTGCATTGCAATGAAGGAGATGAAGGAACGAGATCAATGAACGAGGGAAGCAAGCTTGGACAGTTGGTAAGAAAATGAAAAAAATTTTAAGCCTGGGATACCCTGCCGTCGCGAGTCGCGACGAACAGGGGAGCAAAATCCACTCCCAGCACCAACTTTCCGCGAGTCGCCCTGACGTCGCGAGGCTCGTCGCGAGTCGCGACACCCTTCGTCGCGACACCCTTCGTCGCGAGTCGCGACGAGCTCAGAAAATTTGGAGCTCTCGGACTCACCTTTCCGCGAGTCGCGATGACTTCGCGAGGCTCGTCGCGAGTCGCGACACCCTTCGTCGCGAGTCGCGACACCCTTCGTCGCGAGTCGCGACGAGCTCAGAAAATTTGGAGCTTCCGGACTCCACTTTCCGCGAGTCGCCCTGACGTCGCGAGGCCCGTCGCGAGTCGCGACCTACCACGTCGCGAGTCGCGATGAGCTCAGAACATTTTGAGCTCCCGGACTTTACTTTCCGCGAGTCGCCCTGACGTCGCGAGGCCCGTCGCGAGTCGCGACCAACCTCGTCGCGAGTCGCGACCAACCTCGTCGCGAGTCGCGACGAGCTCAGAAACTGTTGAAAATTTTTTGAGCCCGGATTTCAAATTTCCAAGCTTCCAAGTTTCCAAATGATTTTAAACATTGCATGATCCTTCCTTCTTCTCCACCCAACACTCCCAAGAACATCACATACTTCTCATTTCTTCCACCATCCTACATATATTGACATATGAACATTCTTGCATCTTTATAGTACATTTATTGATTGTAGTATGCCGACTACACTATTGTGATCGTAAGTTCTTATCCTATAATGATGCTTGTATACATGTCAATATATGTTAGATATGTTTCATGCATAATCTTATAGTGGTGATTGCGGGTTGATTGGTTGTTCTTTGACAATACTATGGTTATTAACTCTTGATGCTAAACCTAGTATTACATATCCTTATGTACTTGTGAGTTTAATGTGTTCTTCGTGGTGTAGTCTTGATCAAACGGGGCCATGGAGAAAATGCTTTTCTCGAGGGGTGAGTTCTTCTACGGCATTTTTTTGCTCACCCTTCCGGTTCCGAAACCTATCTCGGGACCATCCAAGTACTTGGATATCGCCATATCACCGGCGAATTGCGGAGACACGGGTGTCACTCTAACTCCCTCACCTTGATTTTTATTGTTCTTGCCTTACGTGTTTACATTTCGGGCAATGTAATGTTTTAAGTGTGGGGAGGGGTTAGAGGATTCACATGCATGCTACATTGTTTTGGAATGCTTTTTGCTACTTTTCATTGGAAAAACATGAGAAAAATAAAAAAAATAGAAAAACAAAAAGAAAAAAAATGAAATGAAAAAAAAGAAAAAGAAAAAGAAAACCCGCTAAGTTGAAAACCCGAGAGGGCAACTTAGGCAACATTGGGGGCCCGGATAGGTCGAAAACCCTTAAAGGGCAGCCTAGGCAAAAATGAGAGGCTAAAATGTGCGGAAAAAGGTGAGATGTGAGCTAAAGAAACATGATGTGTGGCTAGGATGAAAACTCGAAAGAGCTCCTAGGCAAGATGAGAGAAATTGAGGGAAATTGAAAAATGCTATGATTTTACTCATTTGCCGGCGTTGGAGTCATAAGGTTGCGGTTGTCACACGGATGGATCGGGTAGCTCAATATCTTTAGACCTCTTGGGATTGGGTAGCTTAGTGGGTTAGGAAACGGAGTATGGTTATGAAATTCTTGATCTCTTTATACTTCGTTTTTGGTTGATATATTGGCATTAAGTGCAGCATGTGTTTAAAACTTCCTCTATGGTTTTAGCTTCATTTTGTGTCATTGGATTCTGGGAATATCAATTCTGGGCTGTGAAATATTTTTATGGGTAGTGAATTGATAAGTGGTAGGTTTGGTTAGATTTAGGATTGGGGATGTGTGTGTGCAAAATTCTCATGTGAGCTTTTATTTTGGGATTTTTGAGATTGAGAGTTTTGGTGAGGCTTTGATAGGGGGATTAGTTTAGGTTTTGGGACATATCATTTACTCTGCCTGCTTGAATCTTTTCTTACTCGAGGGCGAGTAAGGTTTAAGTGTGGGGAGGTTTGATATGTCCATTTTGTGTGGTTATTTTGGGGGTTTTAGGATGTGGATATGCCATTTCCTCCGTATGCTTAAATCTTTTCTTACTCGAGGACGAGTAAGGTTTAAGTGTGGGGAGGTTTGATGTGTCCATTTTAGATGCATTATTTAGTAGTATTTAGGATCACTTTTGTGCTCTTTTATTATCGAGAGCTTGTGTTTTACCTTGAAATTCACTTAGGAGAGGTAAAAGCGACTTTGTACTCTTTTACCTCTTTTAAGTGGATTTTGTGTGACAAGGGAAGAACACGGAACCAACGAAGACCGGAAGACATTGAAGACTATACTTTCGAAGACTTTTGGATACTCACTTCGAAGACATGAAGACCGGAGGCCGTTGAAGACCATTTTTGGAGCCGTTAAAGACTTGAAGATCGAGAGGGATGGCTATGAAGAAGACAAAGAAACAATGCAGAATTCTGGCTCCCGTCGCGACACCGTCGCGACACCATCTAGAGTCGGGACATCGTCGCGAGTCGCGACGAACACCGTCGCGAGTCGCGACGGACGGGTGGCCAGAAATCAACTTTATCTTCTTCCGACTATAAATACTACTCTTTTTCCCTCTTCTTCTCAAGCTTTCCAGGCGCGTTTTCTCTGGTTTTGGGCGCCATTTTTAGGTTTTTCTTCTTCTTTCTTTTCTTAGCTTTCTCTTAGTTTGATTATGTCTTTTCTTGTTGTTCTAGAGTAGTTCTTGTTCTTGGGAGCAAAGGATTGAAGCTCCCACTATCTATGTAGCAAGAACTCATTTATATCTATCTATTTGGTATTTTTGCTATTGTGCAATTATTGTGGTTTGAATGTTAATTGTTGATTGCATTGATGTGTTGAGAGCTTGATGATATGAAATGCTTGGATTAATTGCTAGCTAGGGTTTGGGGGATTTGGGTTAATTTCCCCCCTGTTCTTGTTAGCAATGTGAGAGTATGAATTAGAGCTTTTGATTGTGTTAGTGTGTTGACAATGTGCTAGGCGAATGTGATTGATGTCGAACTCTTCGTCACGTTCGTTTGTGTAGCAAACGAGAGAGTCATATGCTCGCTGATGAATGTGCGTTGCACGTTCATCCAATCTCGTGTAATTGCATGAATTGGTTCAATGCCTAGTCACGGTGTAGTGGTCATAGGCATTACCAAGCTTGTTGGTCCTTCGTGCTAAATGCCACCAATGTCACCTTGAGTCGTGGTCGCGACTCGGGAGCCATTGGTGAGGTTTGACGAGAGATGTCGAACTCACTCTCGCAAACTACAAACTAAGAAGGATAGGAGTTCAGTCTCCACGACAAGTAGTTGAAGTATTGAATAGGTGATTTAAACTCATTCCTGAAGCATTTGTTATTTGGCGTTTATGTACTCTTGACGGTGTGTTTCACTGCATGTGTGCCATGAGTGGTTTGAGCATAGGGAGTGCTTGTGTGGTTGAATTGCTTAGGTGTAGGAACGTGACGACTTCCGTAGCACCTTTGCATGAAGATCTACGAGCATGAACTTAGAACTCCTTGTGGTGTGTGTGTTGTGGTACTTGCTAGATGGGGCGTGTGAGCGTTGGGTCATGAATGCTATATGATGGAATGTGTGAATGATTCGATGAACTACATTAGATGTGGAAGTGGATATCCGTTGCCCCCAAGGCATTTTATCTTTGTAGTTTAAAACCCTTTTTCTTTAGTTTCGTTTGATGATTAGCATAGTCACTTGACGTTGCTAGTTATCTTTGTTAACTTAGGAACCAACCAACCAACCAACCCCCCCCCCCTTTACATTGCTTTTAAGTGTGTGTAAATATAGTTACTCCTAGCCTAATATATCAACCATTTGTGTGCTTAAACGCTTAGGAAGATCCCTCTTCTCATTGGACGACCCCGATTTGCCACTATCTACCTAGCTGTAGAAAGTAAACATTGAGGGCTTATAAATTATCTTTTGGCGCGCGGGCGCGACGACCGCTCGCGCCTGTCATATCTTCTACAAGGATGATAGCATTTGTTTTAACAAACATTCTATCTTCCCTTTTGCAGGGTCGAGAATCGGTGCACACTACATAATAGAGGATCAAAGTAATTATTTTCTCCACTTCAAAGAATGACAACGGAATGGTTGTTGGGACAATGCTAATCACCACTGAAACATGTCTCTGGAGCCGTTTTGTTTGAGTAATGGATGAGTCCTGTGCAATGGGCTCAACTGTTCTATTATAAGAAAACCATCAAACGGTGCCAAATTTTACCGCTCGCGCACTGCGTAGGCTGTAGAGTCCTAGTTAGTGTTGATTACATATCAAATATTGTGATTTTAACTAAAAATATAGTTGTGCCACATACGTTGAGAATGATTTTCTTTATTTATATTTTATTTAATTGTTATTATTAATTAAAATATTGATTTTCAATATGTTCGCCATGGTCTAAATGTTATGACCAAATTTAAGACTTAGAATTTGGTCATTGGTCGTCACAGCTGGTGACCATCTTTGAAATAAAATTTTCGTACTCCCTCTATTCCAACTCAATTTGTAGAGAGAAACAGAGGGAGTATTTATCTACAGTAAAAAAAAGTTGGAAAAAACTGACAAAAAACAGTTTCGGAAGGACAAGTAACAGTAACATGCTTAAAGAAATTATACACTAATATTACTGTTTTAGTTTACAAATTTGTCACTAATTGCCTTTAATAAAAGCATTAAATACATTTTCAGTACAAACCAGAAACAAAATAAAATTACACTTCATCTTCTTCAACCCAGAAACAAAATAAAATTACACTTCATCTTCTTCAACCCTTCAATTTCATCTTCTTCGACTTCGACTGTGAAAGAAACAAAAAAATTAACATCCAAAAAGAGCATTAATAACAGAGCAAACACAAAAATAAATAAACACCCAACAAAAGAACACAAAAAATACCCCCGATTAGAAAATAACAAACCCAACACATAAACCCCCAACGGAATCCTCAAATAACAGCACCAGCATGCGAATATTCAAAAAAAATTCATGAAATATACAAATTGGTCAACAAGAACACAATTTCTTTGTTCGAAAACATTCTTCTTTTACAGATCTACGAAAATCGTAACCAGATAAACCAGACCCAACATACAAATTCGGATGGGGTATGAAACGCAAGGTTTGAAACCCAGTTAAAACACCAAAAAAAAATCAAAGAACATGAATATGGATCTGAATCCTCAAATCAGTCGGAAAATAAGGCAACTGTACAAATCGGGCGAAAAGAAGACATATATTGTTTAAAAACAATATTTTTTACAGATCTACGGAAATCCTAACCAAAAGATGGAAAAAAAGAATGAAAAACATTAAAAACCAATGAACTCAAAGTTATCAAACTGCTACTTACCTATTCGAAGCTTGGATGGGGTATAGAAACCCAAAGGTTTGAAAACTCGATTTCAAAACACCAAAAAATGAAAATCAAACGACAAGAAGGAAGGAGAAACGACATGGATACTGTTGATTATTCATCTTTTGTTTTACAGATCTAAAGGGCAAGCTCTAAGACATCCCCAACACGCAAATGGAAAAGGATATAAGCTCTTCTAAGTTTTAAGTGTAGATATTAAGGAATATAGATATTACTTGTAATTGTAATTAAATTCTATTTCATTTTCCTAGTTTGTACAGGTTTTTTGTGCCACTATATAATGTACCCTGATATCATGAATACAAACACGCATTATTACCCTTATTTTTTATATGGTATCAGAGCCTAAAATCCCGAAACCCTTAAGAAAATTCCCATCGCCGTTTCTGAGCTTCCACCGCCTCTGTTGACAACGCCGTCCAACGTTTGTCATTGCCAATGACACGACATGCGCCACTGCCATTCATTCACGTGCCACCAGTCTGTGTCCAATTTGCTGCTTGATTTTCAGATCGCCGCCTGCCGCTGCAGTCGTCGATCTCAGTTCTTGACCTCCTACTCATTGCATGTGTGATCCACACTCTGCTATTGTACGTCACGCACCGCCACCAGATTTATCCACGCCCTACCGCATCATTTTACTTCCGCCGATCCGATTCGATCTGCCGCTGCTACTTAGTTCTAAATTGCTTCAATGTCTACCTCTGAATTTAAAACCGTTACTTGCCGCTGCCCTCAGCCGCCGTTCACTGGTGCCGTCACCTCGCTTCCTGGATTTGTGGCTGCGACCTTCGGGTCACCTACTAGATCTGATTTCGGCCCTTCCCTGTCTGACGACCAATGAAGTACGTCCCTTTATTTATTTCATCAATTACATTACCATGGGTCAGGTAAGTCTACCCTGAATTCTTGATTTGGGAGCTCGTATCACCTGAACGGTGACAAGGGTTCTCCTGCTGAATTACTACTGCTATCGATTCTGAGAATGTTATACCGCCTGATGGATTTGTGTCTGCTACACAATATGGTTCTATTTCATTTGGTGATGTCACTTTTACTTATATGCTCTACATACATACTTTGCGATGTCATTTGTTATCATGCTCTAGATTGTTATCTGACTTAAAATGTCTAGCTTTGTTTACTGAAAATTATTGTATTTTACAGAAAATTGGTACGAGAACTGTGATTGGTGTGGGTGAACAACAAGGGGGGGGGGTTATTGGCTTCGCCTGCTGGATACTCGTGTCCGTCCTCATATCCTGTAGTATATTCTGACAGTTGCTTCGATGTTGTCTTCTAATCCTACTCTTGATTTCAGAACAAATAATACTTATATTCCTTGCTTTGTGTTTCATAGAGCAGGCATAACTTTCCTCTGAGCTCTTCAAATGCTAGTTCTTTGTTTGAATTAGTACATTGTGATGGTGGGGAGCCTTATAGTTCACCATCTTCTTATACATTTTATTTTTAACTATAGTTGATGATTATTCCCGAGCTATTTGGATTTATTTATTAGTAGTTAAGTCAGATGTAGCTTCTAGATTTATAGAATTTTGTGCTATGGTCAAGACACAGTTTGGGTGCACCATTTGCCGTGCTATGCTGATAATGGTACATAGTTTCTTCCCTTGAGATCCTACTTTGCTGAATCTAGTATTATTCTTAAGACATCTATGGTTGATACACTATAGCAGAATGGTCGTGTAGAGCGCAAGCATCATCATTTGTTAAATGTGGCTTGTATTTTGCATTTTCAAGCTAATCTGCTTGTTGATTTTTAGGGAGAATGTGGTTTCACTGCTGCTTATCTGATTAACCGGACACCGACAAAGTAACTCAATGGTCGCACACCATTTGAATTACTCTATAGGCGTGCTCCAAATTACAAGCTGTTGCGGGTATTTGAATGCTTGTGTTTTGCTTCATACATTCCCAATTTTTGTGACAGGTTTGCTCCGAGAAGTCACTGAGTTCAGTTGAGGCAACTAGTAAAGGGGCAGCCGAACTGGGCGGAGACAGGGCAGTCGGACTAGCTACCAGAGATGCAGGTGGCGCTGGCTAATGAGCTGGAGCTGGATCTGTAGCAAAAATGGAGCAAGGGGAAGGAGATGGAGTCGGCACAGGAGAAACTGTAGGCAAATGAGGTGCCGAGTAAGAATCGGGATTAAGAAATGCAGAAAAATCTAACACTGAAGGTGGAGAACCAATCGCCGAAGGGATAAACGGGGCGAATGGAAAGCACGTCTCGTCAAAACAAGCATGTCGAGTGATTTAGATTCTTTCAGTAGTGCGACCGAGACACCGAAAACCTTTATACCGTGAGTTGTAGCTAATAAATACACATAAAATACTGCAAGGAGACAGTTTGTGGTCTACAAAAGGGCGAACAAATGGGTACACAATACAACTAAACGTATGAAAATTGGTGTATATAGGAGTCCGACCATTAATAACTTCATATGGTGATCGTACATCAAGAACATGAGTGGTCAACCAATTTATGGTATAAGTGGCTGCAGCAAAGACGTCCGACCAGTGAGAGACATGGGCGGAACTAGGGGGCGAGGGGGTGCTAGTTCCACCCGTAGGATCTGGCGGCCCGGAATATAGGCCTAGAGCCAGCGGAAGCCACCAGATTCCGCCCCCCTTGAGCCACCGGAGGGCCGATCCGGCTTCAGCTTTACTGCAGCATTCATATGGAGAAGATGAACAGCTTTTTCTTTTTTCTTTTTTTTTGTTTTCTAACTAAACAAAACGACGTCGTTTTGTTAAGGTGGATCTAAAAAAAATTAGGCCAATTGGGTTGAAACCTAATTGACCCAAATAATGTTTAAAACCTAAATAATGCAAATAATGTTCAGAACACAAAATTGCAAGCTCCTCTTGTGGCCAAACACAAATAACGCAGATCCGCTGCCTCTTTGTTGCAAAAATCTAATTATTATGTATTCATATTATAATGTAAGCGTTGTTTGTTAAAAAATTATTGTATTTAACGTTGCAAAAAAAAATTCCCCCCTTTTTAACCCCCCTAACATTTTCTCCTGGTTCCGCCACTGGTGGGAGAGAGGAACATGAGAGTGGTATAACATAGACAAACCTATCTGAGCAATGTGACAGTGCTTGCTCTCAGCCCGACCTTTTTTGCTCAGGAGTATACGGGCAAGCAATTTGATGGTGAATGCCCTTTGTCTGAAAGTGAGAGCATAAGCGACCATTTACGAACTCAGTCCACCAATCACTCTGAAACACCATAATGATGGAAGATAATTGGTTCTCCACAAAAGCCTTAAACTAGCGATAAACATCCCAAAAATAAGATTTGAGGTGCAGTGGGTAAAACTACGAAAGCCAGGAATGATCATCGAGGAAAATAACATAGTAGGAGAAACCATCGGCAGATAAAATAGGAGAGGGTCCACATGAGTCACAATGAACTAGATCAAATACTATAGCAGCATGGTTATCATTTATATAAAAAGATAAACACTTTCTTTTAGCCTTTTCACATGCATCACAAAGAGTAGATTTAAGCAAAATTGATGAGACAGATAAAAGTCCATAAGCTGACAAACCAAACACAACAAAATGCGGAACATGTGTTTTGTACCGCCAGAGTCTACATTCCACTTCGGGCCATGATACTTAAATCCCTAAGATACCAGTTAAGGGGACCATACTGCACGGTAGAAGAAAACCAATTTGCAGCAAAAGCACACCTAACAAAACAACTTGCCACAAGCTGCATAAAAAATGAGCGCCTGTAAAGTGCATGGAGATGACGCGCATGTGAAGGCTGATCGCGCGTGTAGATGACGCGTGGAAGAAGCAGACGCGCAAGTGCTGGTAAGTCGCGCGTGAGCCAACAAGCGTGAGATTGGGATTTTTTTATCGCTGAAATCTGGAAGTCGGGGGAACACGGGCCTCGAAAACTGGTGGGAGATTCAACGGAGAAGAGGGGCAACCGATGATCGTGAGCCACCGGAGAAGACCTGAGAGAGCCTGAACGCTGCTGCCGCCGGTAAGAGAAGCGCCGTTGGAACTGGAGTAGGCAGGTCGAAGAAACGCCGGGAAAGCTTGAGGTCGGAGAAGAAGGATGCCAAAGATGATAAGTACACGCCAGAACTGAGAGGGATGTTGAGGTTATAATCTTGTCTTTTGTGTTAGCATTTTAGTTTTCTATTTTCGTCCATTATGTTTTTCAACTAGCCGTAGGTTCTGTTGCGTTAGTTCCGCTTTTGGGGTAGTCATGATTTAGCACGAGAATAGGTGTGTGAAGTGGTTCGAAATGATCGGACCACATTGTGTACTCTGTGTATATATATTGGAGTATTAGCTAGTTTGTAGGAAAAAGATGCTGCACGTACACCCACGTTGAATGCATGTAGGAGTAGTGGTTTTCATGTTTTGTAACTTTGTTTTGGCTATAAATAGCAGCCGAATGAATGAAGTAAAAGCAGCAAGTTTTCTGCACCAAAACTTTTCTTTTGTGCTCTGTTTTCGTTCAAAACTAACATTTGGTATCAGAGCCATATAACAATCTTGGCAACCATGTCCGACGGCAACGGCGACACCAGCAACTCTCCAACAAGGCAGGCATGGGCACGGAGCAGGGGACGAAGTGTCAATCGGAGGAACGACAGCGAGATCGTCATTCGCGAACGCATTATGCAGGAGTGCCTCGGCAGCAACATCGTCTACCCCACTCTGACGGTGACGAACTACATCGAGTGGACTCTTGTGATGAAAATCAATCTGCGGGCGCAAGGCCTCTGGGAGGCGGTTTCCGGCGCTGACGAGCTAGGCGAGCGAGAGGATATGGCTGCACTGTCAGCTTTGATCCGAGCCATGCCGCCAGAGATGGTGCCGGCTCTCGCTGTCAAGAACACAGCCCACGAAGCTTGGGAAGCTATTCGGCTCATGCGCGTTGGAGTCGATCGAGTCAGGGAGGCAACGGCGCAACGGCTGCGCAAGGAGTTCAAGCAAATCTCTTTCAAGGACGGAGAAACCCTCGATGCGTTCGGGCTGCGCATCACAGGGATCGTCAACAACCTCCGGTCCTTGGGTGACGGTGTCGAGGAGATCAAGGTCATGCAGAAATTCCTCCGAGAGGTCCCGAGCCAGTATGCGCAGATCGCTTGCTCGATCGAGACGCTGCTCGATCTGAATGGGATGTCCGTCGAAGAGCTGATCGGACGCCTTCGGTCAGCCTCCGAGCACTGCGGCAACAACATCACGAGTGGCGCGAGCGGGCAGATCCTACTCACGGAATAGGAGTGGATTGCTCGAGGAAAGCAGCGCGACCAAGGGTCTGGATCTGGCCCCGGGAACGGAACAAAGGGCAAGTATCTCTGAAAAGGGAAGAAACCGAGCCCCGCGCGGGAAGGCAGCCAGCACGCCTCCAGCGGCGACCGCGACATGACGGGGATCAAGTGCTATAATTGCAACAAGTTCGCAGGGCATATCTCGAGGGATTGTCCCGAACCGTGGTACGCACGCAAGGAATGGGCTAACCTTGTGAAGGATCAAGAGGAGGAGACGACACTACTGGTCGCGTTGCTTCACTCTCTCACGCTCGGAAGTGTGGCGGCTGAGACCAAGGAGCACGTACTGCTCAACGAGACGAACTCCCAGGCCAAGGCGACGAAGCAGGCAGGCCAGTGCGACACAACCTGGTTCTTGGACTCGGGAGCCAGCGCGCATATGTGTGGGAGATGGGAGATCTTCTCCGAGCTAGACACCAACGTGCAGGGCTCAGTCAAACTCGGAGACGACACCTCTGTGGAGATTGAAGGGCTCGGGAAGATTCTGTTCTCGTGCCGAAACAGTGACCATTTACTTCTAACCGAGGTCTATTACATACCGCGACTTCATAGTAGCATCATCTCTCTCGGACAACTTGACGAGACCGGATACGACACTCACATCCGGGACGGTTGGCTCCAACTTCGTGATCAAAATGGGCGACTGATCACACGAGTGCCCAGGAGCCGCGGGCGCCTCTACCCGATACGCCTCAATCCAGCGCGGCCCGTTTGCCTAGCCGTACACGGGATCGAGAACGGCTGGCGCTGGCACGCTCATTATGGGTACTTACACTTCGAGGCCCTCCGCCGTCTTGCGCAAGAAGGAATGGTGCACGGTCTTCCAGAGATTGGGAACGCTGATCGGCTGTGCAACGCTTGCTTAGCCGGGAAACAGAAACGCGCCTCATTTCCGTGCAAAGCCTGGAACCGCGCGCATGAGCGTCTCGATCTCGTCCATGCCGATTTGTGTGGACCGATTGATCCACCAACCCCTGGAGGTAAACGCTATTTTATACTTTTAGTGGATGATTTTAGTCGATACATGTGGGTTTATCCGCTAGCCACGAAAGACCAAGCAGTCGAGGCTATCAAGAAGTTTGTGCTAGCGACCGAACTTCAAAGTGGCTGCAAACTGAAGATGATGCGCACTGACAATGGCGAGGAGTTCACTTCTAAGCAGCTTGGTGAGTATTTTACCGAACGAGGTGTGCAACGGCAGCTGACGGCGCCTTACACACCGTAACAAAATGGAGTGGTTGAACGTCGCAACCAAACCGTTGTTGGAATGGCGCGGTGTATGTTGAAGGCGAAGGGAATGCCAGTCAGGTTCTGGGGGGAAGCCGTGACGACTGCGGTTTACCTACTAAACCGTGGGACGACGAAGAGCGTGGTTGGGAAGACCCCATATGAAGCTTGGCACGGGAGTCGGCCGAGTGTGCAACATCTCAAAGTGTTCGGGTGCGTGGCGCATGTGAAGACGGTGCATCCAAGTTTGAAGAAGTTGGAGGACAGGAGCACGCCAATAGTTTTGCTCGGGTACGAACCGGGCGCTGCAGCATACCGCGTCTACGACCCCGTCGCGGACCAAGTAAGGGTCTCGCGCAACGTGGTGTTTGATGAAGACACCGCGTGGGATTGGAGCGAGGGCGCAACACCGCGTGCGGAGAGACACGGCCAATCAGCCGAGATGTTCACGGTCGAGCGTCTTGTTTTTCCTACTGCAGGTTCCAACCCAGTCAGGAGCTCGGCTCATGGGAAGCACGCGATATCAGCGAGCAGCGGTGCGGACGCCGAGACCGTGGATGAAGGCGAACTTTCACCCTTCGCGCCAGAGACCCCAACCGCGGCTCGAGGACAAACCGTAGAGTTTGTGTCCCCACCGACCAATGCGTCAGAACCATCTCCGGGCGAGGAGGCGCCTTGCCGATACCGCAAGCTGGATGATTTGCTTGATGCCACTGCTAACGTGGAGGCCGAGGAAGATCATGTTCAATGTCTCCTCACTTCCGAGGAACCAACGGGCTTGGCTGAAGCGGAGATGGACGAGGAGTGGCGAAAGGCAATGAAGGAAGAACTTGCAAGTATCGAGGAGAATCAAACGTGGCGGCTCACCATGCTGCCGGCAGGACACCGAGCCATCGGCCTGAAGTGGGTTTATAAACTCAAGAAAGACGCGACCGGAGAGGTGGTGAAGCGGAAGGCACGTTTGGTGGTGAAAGGATATGTTCAACGACAGGGGGTGGATTATGAAGAGGTTTTCGTACCAGTTGCACGCTTGGAAACGGTGCGGATGATGATCGCACTAGCGGCACACCACAGCTGGCCGATCCACCACATGGATGTAAAGACCGCATTCCTCAACGGCGAGCTAACCGAAGAGGTCTATGTCGAGCAACCGCCGGGCTTCATCATTCACGGCGAGGAGCGCAAGGTGTTACGGTTGAACAAAGCCTTGTACGGCTTACGTCAAGCTCCCCGGGCATGGAACACAAAACTCGAAGTAAGTCTCCAAAACCTCGGTTTTATACGTAGTGAAGTGGAGCATGCAGTTTACCGACGCGGTCACAATGATGCCTCAATCCTTGTTGGTGTTTACGTGGATGATCTTATAATCACGGGGTCATCACTCGAAGAAGTGGTCAAATTCAAGAAGGAGATGGCAAGTCTCTTCAAGATGAGTGATCTTGGGGAACTTAGCTACTACTTGGGGATTGAAGTGCAACAACGCAAAGGAGGAATTACTCTCTGCCAAGCTTCTTACGTCAAGAAATTACTACTGAAGGCGGGCATGGGGGAATGCAATCCGTGTGGAGCTCCTATGGAGGCTCGGCTCAAGCTGAGCAAAACTAGCAACGGCGGGCTGGTTGACCCAACTTTGTATCGAAGCATCGTGGGAAGCCTCAGGTATTTGGTTCACACGAGACCCGACATCGCGTATGCTGTCGGATATGTGAGCCGTTTCATGGAGAAACCAACGACGGAGCATCTCGCGGCTGTCAAGCACTTGCTTCGATATGTGGCAGGAACACTGAGTTTTGGACTCTCATATGGTAAGGGGAGTGGTACTTTGGTCTTAACATATTATAGTGATGCCGACTTGGCCGGAGATGTCGACGACCGGAAGAGCACGACCGGTGTAATTTACTTCCTAGGACAAGCTCCTGTTAGTTGGCAATCTCAGAAGCAACGGGTTGTGGCGATTTCATCTTGTGAGTCTGAGTACATCGCAGCCGCCACAGCCGCGTGTCAAGGAATATGGCTGAGCAGATTGCTTGGAGAAATGGAGAACGCGCCACCTCGAGCACCGAAGCTACTGGTGGACAACAAATCAGCAATCTTTCTCAGCCGAAACCCGGTGTTTCACGACCGAAGTAAGCATATGGATACTCGCTATCACTTAATTCGGGACTATGTGGAACAGGGAGAGCTCGAGATTGATCACGTCAACACGGAAGCGCAGTTCGCTGACATTCTGACGAAGGCTCTCGGACGCGTTCGTTTTCAGACGCTAAGGGGCAGAATCGGAGTTGCTGACATGAGCTAGGCGAAGACAAGATTAAGGGGGTGATTTGTTGATGTTATAATCTTGTCTTTTGTGTTAGCATTTTAGTTTTCTATTTTCGTCCATTCTGTTTTTCAACTAGCCGTAGGTTCTGTTGCGTTAGTTCCGCTTTTGGGGTAGTCGTGATTTAGCACGAGAATAGGTGTGTGAAGTGGTTCGAAATTATCGGACCACGTTGTGTACTCTGTGTATATATATTGGAGTATTAGCTAGTTTGTAGGAAAAAGATGTTGCACGTACACCCACGTTGCATGCATGTAGGAGTAGTGGTTTTCATGTTTTGTAACTTTGTTTTGGCTATAAATAGCAGCCGAATGAATGAAGTAAAAACAGCAAGTTTTCTGCACCAAAACTTTTCTTTTGTGCTCTGTTTTTCGTTCAAAACTAACCAGGGACGATGACGCTGGATCTGAAAATTTGTTTGCCAGAATATTTTTCCATAGAAGAAGATTGTGACTATATCAGTAATAAAGAAAAAAAATCTAAAATAAAGGAGAAGAAATTTCTATGTTTGTGGCTACAGTAGCCACTAACAGGCTACTAACAACAACAAAATATGGAGGACGCATTTACATAATGCGTCCTCTCCATTTCTTTTTTTAAAAAATTACCGGTCAAACATTGTTGGCGGGTTCTGCCACGTGGCGATGACGCATTTTCATAATGCATCCTCTGGTTTTTTTTAATTACCGGTCAAACATGCCTGGTTTTCCTGGGTTTTTTTTAAAATTACCAGTAAAACATGGAGGGTTTTCCTTATTTAACGGGTACAAATAGTAAAATCTGATTGGAACATCGATTCACCTTCCGTTTGACGTAAGAGCATCTCCAATGCATGGAGGGTTTTCCTTATTTAACGGGTATAAATGGTAGAATCTGATTGGAACATCGATTCACCTTCCGTCTGACGTAATATTAAATGTTTCGACTGTGGGTCTCGTTTGAAATCATCCTCCAATCCAAACTTCAAATGAATAATTATTATGTAACGTGGATATGCTACAAACTCCCAATTATTATGTGACGTGTATACATATAAGAGTGCGTCTCTTGAAAGACGGTCTTTCCATAAGTCATGGAAAGACCAGGGTTCAAAGTATAAATTTTATAACTACCACATGTTGCATACTAAATTTTTAATGTTGCAACCAAGACCTTTTACCTTTTATTATTCAAATTAAACCCCGTCTTTCCATAAGCCTATGGAAAGACCGTCTTTCCATAAGCCTATGGAAAGACCGTCTTTCCATAAGCCTATGGAAAGACCGTCTTTCCCAAGACTTTGCCTACATATAATATTGAAATTGTATTTTAATATTATATTTGATCTCAACAAATATTATATTCATACAATTAATTATATTTTGGATGCATCTAATTATTTGACAAGAGTAATGATGGAGAATAAATAATTACTGGTTCAATAAAATAGTTTTTATGAACTGGAGTATAACATTAATCGGCACTAACTTATTTTTAGTTCAAGTTTAAAATAAAATTGATTCTATTCTAGAAATTAATTTGTTATTCTAATTAAATTAACTAATTATTAAATAGACAATGAGTTAAGAAACTTTCTAATTTATGTCTCAATTTTACTTTTATGGAGAAAGAGCAAAAAAATTTTTTTTGAAATTAATTTTTATTTTTGCCAATCTATAATATATGCATCATTATTATTTATATATTATTAAATATAAATGAATATATTTAGCACTTAACATGTGGATTTTTCATTATTATTAAAATACATCATTCAATTATTTTATAACCTATAAATTCACAGTTACTTTTTAGAATTTGAAAAAAAATTGAGACTAATACTTATAATTTTTTGAGTATAAATTTTTATATATATATATATATATATATATATTACCACATATATTGAAAATATTTTAAAATTTCTTTAAATTATTATTTTATTTTATATATAAAAATAAATCAACGTTTAAAATTAATTTTTCCATTTCATTTTCCAATGCAGTTTGGTTTATTTTTAGTGGTGTACAAAATTATGGTAAACGTGAATTTGAACTACATCAAAACACCAAAGTATCTACCCCAATAAAAAAATTAAATAAGGCAATTTTGTTTTTTTGTGTGGCTGATTTGGCAAAGCGCGGCCTTCGATATCATCGTCGGAGAATAGAAGTCCATTTCGATCACTTATATTTTTAGCCACGTAATATCAACGTTACTTCTGGATTGGAGATTAAATTTAATGATAGACATTAGTAAATCTTACGTGGCAATTAAAGGTTAATCTAACGAACCCCGCATTGGAGATGCTCTAATATTAAATGTTTCGACTTCTCATTTGAAATCATTCTCCAATCCAAACTTCAAATGAAGAAATCATTCTCCAATCCAAACTTCAAATGAATAATTATTATGTAACGTGGATATGCTACAAACTCCCAATTATTACGTAACTTGTATATATAATATTGAAATTGTATTTTAATATTATATTTGATCTCAACAAATATTATATTCATACAATTAATTATATTTTGGATGCATCTAATTATTTGACAAGAGTAATGATAGAGAATAAATAATTATATTGGTTCAATAAAATAGTTTTTATGAACTCGAGTATAACATTAATCGGCACTAACTTATTTTTAGTTCATGTTTAAAATAAAATTGATTCTATTCTAGAAATTAATTTGTTATTCTAATTAAATTAACTAATTATTAAATAGACAATGAGTTAAGAAATTTTCTAATTTATGTCTCAATTTTACTTTTATGGAGAAAGAGTAAAAAACAAAAATTAATTGAAATTAATTTTTATTTTTGCCAATCTATAATATATGCATCATTATTATCTATATATAAATGAATATATTTAGCACTTAACATGTGCATTTTTCATTATTATTAAAATACATCATTCAAACACTTAATTTACAAAATTTACCAAAAAATAATAAACATTATTTCATTTACAAATCAAATTAGCACCGAAATTAATTATAAATCTCATTTCCAACATTTTCAAAAACAATTGTTAAAAAAATACGCATTCCAGGACTCGTTTGAGAAGCTCCCGAGAAATAAATTTATGCTAATTTATGCTAATTTCCAACATTTTGCTAATTAATTTCCCGAGAAATAAAATTAGGCAGCTTTTCAGGACTCGTTTTAAAAACGAGTCCTCTACATAATTTCCCGAAGATCTAAATAATGCTTGATTTGAGGACTCTTTTAAAAAACGAGTCCTCTAAATACTTTAAAAAAAATTGCCAGATTAGAGGACTCGTTTCCAAAACGAGTCCTCTAATTGATTTCAGAAGAAAAAAAATTCCACCTAGAGGACGCATTACCAAAATGCGTCCTCCACCCCCAGCGTCCAGAATAGAAAACAAGCACACCAGCGTCCATTTTTCGATTTTCTTGCACACTAAAATCATGAACTCGGAGAAGGATGGATGGGAAGGAATCAAGCCAATATCGGTGAGGCTCTGATACCATCTCATAATAATTTTGATATTATTGAACGAAAGAAATAGAGTATAAGGTATAGGTTACGATAAAAATAACTCTAGTCAACAAAATCAACATAAATTATATTAAATCTAATAATTACATTTGACTTATTCTGACAAATATGATCGGTTTCCCTTTCAACAATTTGGATTTCTTTACCATTATAAAACTATAATATTTCTTTTGATCCTCTATTTATGGCCACTTTTGATCAGCCATTTTTTCAAGGCATATTTAACTATCAATAACTTTTGTTATATACGGTAATGAGAATTGTGTGAGATGTTTTTGAATTGTCCGTAACATGTTATTTTTAAAAAGTAAAATTTTATAATCTATTATCTTATTAAACAAAAGTTATCAATGGTAAATATACCTTGCAAATTTTTTTTTTTTAAAAACAGAGGACATAAATAGAGGAGTAAAGGGTGTAATGAAAATAATGTAGGAGGCGGGAAATAATGATCAAATGAAAGGGCAATCGTGTGTTGTTTTGTTTTGTGTTGGCAGTTGAATGTCGCATCAATGAATCAAATCTGTATGCATGATATTTTGGCTTTATACATTTGTCTTCCTATATACTGTACATCTAGGTTCCTAATACTATCCCCCATGCATTCCAAAATCTGGCTAGTGGTTCAACTGTATAAAACTGTGGAAAAAGCAATAGTCAAAAGTTCAATACCTGAATGATAGCATATTGATCAGGAGCCATCCACTTCAGAATCCTCTAAACTTTACCCCATCCTTGTTTTATGAGTTATGTTTTATACTATATAATATGGGCTAGTTAAAGATTGGCCCAACTTTTAAATAGAGAATTGAGTTTGGATTTAGGCTTCTAACGTATGGATTAGTTAGTAGGCTTTTCCAAGCACTTTTAGTTCTTGTTCCTGGAAATGACAATTTCACCTAACTCCATCAAACATCAATTTCACCTCATTGATAAAAATGGTTGTGATAGAGGTCGGGCCCATATGTTATAATGGGCTTTATTTATATCGATCAAATTGAAATATTGTCGAACCATTTAACGCCGCATTTATATGGTATTAAAGGGTTATGATTAATGTCAAATATTATTAAGGCTATACGATATAAATATCATGTACGTATTTATTTTCTGTATTGAATTCAGTGCTTATACTCGTTACTGACATAAGCATTGGAGGATTAACCCCTGGGATCCCCCATAGACAGTTTTCTTGAAGGTTATACTTAAGGAACTTGAAACCTACAGACCGTTCGATTGCTTCAAACTCATTAATTGGCGCTGTCTGTGGGGACGATTAAGTCAGAGTCGAGTTTCTTGGTTTATGTCTACAGTTATTCAAATGAGTGATAGATTGAGGTTAAAAGGTACCGGGGCTGGTAACGAAGTACAATCTAGGAGAACAGATATGGCCGATCCCCAGGAGATGCAGGGTATTGAGACTAAGGAGGTTCGAGTATCGGTAGTTAAATCGGGAACGGTGCGCGTCTCGACTTCGGAGCATGAAAGGGTACAGATCCCAATGGGTATGATCCGCATGTTGTTGAAGCTTCTCGAGCGGATGTTGGGAGGTTCTCGAGACAGCCAGAAGTTAACATGGAGCAGGGAGTCGGGAATATCGGACCTGCTTAGAGCGAGCTAGTTGGTTCGCGAGATGACATGTATGGTTGGTTCACGGAGGTCTCAGGTGATTCTTATATGGAGGCTTACGAGCGGACTATGCGAGGGAGTCAAAATATGGGAATGACGGAGTCGAATTAGGATTTAGCTCAAGCAGCGCATGACTTAGCTGTGACAGGATATCGAGTTGCCCCCCTCGAGGGGCGTAAGTTCTTGTGTGAAGTAATGTCATCCTTACCTATACGAATGACGATGAGGTTGACATCTCAGCCCATAGTTGCCTATCCATACCCAGCGTATGCAGGAGAGGCGTTGCAGACACGACCTCAACTTTCTTTCCCAGATTACTCACAGGGAGTGGTGTATTCGATGCCTCCACTAGCCCCGTTAACCTCAACAGTTACACTCCCTGGAGTTAAGACAGGATATGAGACGATGAACTCTTTGGGAGTCCAGGGATATGTAAATATGGGATTACAGAGTGCGAAGGCCAATCAAGGGCCTTACAATCCTTATGAGCAATTGCAAATTTACCTAGGGATTATGCAGCCTTGGGCACATCTGGACATATGGGTGCCCAACCTGCATACCCTATGCATTTTGGAGCAAACGAATGAGGATTGAATTTAATTGGAAGGCAAGAAGAGTTAGCAACAGATGCAGGTGATTCACTTAAAATGGAGTTAGATTGATTGATTGGGGCAATGGGCCAGGTGGCGGGATTGCCTTTTAGCTCGGTGATAATAGGGGTTCGTTAGCCGATAGATGTAAAGCCACCAGAAGGGTTTCCTACCTATAGTGGTGAGACATATTCTCAAGGGTTCTTTCAAAAGTTCTTAAGTTTGATGAACTCGAGGGCTTCGAAGAAAAGCTAACACTCATGTAGAGACTTCAGTGGAGCCTTACTAAGTCAGTGTGCGCAAAAGAAAAAATTCACAAAGACTCTATTGAAGCTTTATCGAACTAAGTAGAAATTGGAAGAAAAAAATAGAGACCTTTTATCATCGATATGTGGATGAGAGTTTCGGGGTAATAGATACCACGAAAAATGAAGTAATTCAGGGGTACTTGTTGGGGATGCAGGACTTGGAACTGTACAAGAAACTGAGCACGAATACCCCTCGCACATTACAAAAACTCCAGGAGGTAGTGGAACAATACTCGAAGGTAGAAGAGACCACTAGAAGAAGATAGCGGACCTGGTAGAGAAGTCTGGAAAAAAAAATGTTAACTCGAGGAAAGAGACCAATGGAAGCAACTAGGCCTAGTAACTACAACTAAGTATGTAGTGGTAAATCAGGGTCGTCCACGAAGAAGGGGGATTTTCTTAAGCGTTGAAACATAAAATGTTGATATTATGCTAGAAGTAAATATACATATATATATATAAGCAATTAAATGGGGAGAGGGGGGGGGGTATCGTTTAAAAGACATGATAACTAGAAAAGTTAACTAACTATGCTAATCATCAAACACACTAAGAAAAAGGGGTAAAAACTACAAATGACAAAGCCTTGTGGGCAATTAATATCCACTTCCAAACCTAATGTAGATCATTGAACCATTCACTCATTCTATCACATTTATTATCTACGGGGAATGCTAAAACTTCTCAATTGAAGATCAACATTCATTTCTTCTTAAGAGTAATTCACAAAGATAAACAACGACCATTTGCAAACCTCATTGATAATCACTTTAGGAAAATCAAACCATAAAGGTATTTCATCAAGGGCATTATACCCGAAGAACCATAGATTTGATAACAACAAGCCTTCTACCAAAGACATAACCATTTAACCAAACATAGCATTCATTAGGCTAAACCTAGAACAAACCACATTCAATATTCAACCTTACATTGCATCTATAGGATAAATATGAGAACAATACACATTAACATACTTATCTAGCAAGAATTACAACACATTATACACTAGAAGTTCTAAGTCCATGTTCTTGGATTTTCATGCTAAATGAGTGAAGAAATTTGCAACTTTCCTAACACCTTAACATTTCAATCATACAAGCACTTCCTATTCTCAAACAACCCATAATATAAAAGAAGTAAAACATCACATTAAAACACATGAATGCTAAATAACAAATGCTTCAAGATAGAGTGAAATAGAGGTTCTTACTACATAGATATGGAAGCTTCAATCAATTGCTCCAAGATTAAACTAACCTAGATAATGAAAAAACATGATTAACCTTCAAAAACTAAGAAAAGAAAGAAAGGAAAAACTAGGGATTGAACCCAAAAAAATGCAGGAAGAAGAAGAGATCTGAAGAGGAGAGGATAAGGTGAGTATTTATAGTACAAAAAAGTAAGAAAGTTTCCGGCCATACGTCCGGTGCGAGTTGCGACCGAGCCCAGTTTTAGCATCTTGATTTCTTTCTTCTTTTTGTTTCAAGTCCTTCTCTTCACTTCACTTATTTTCAATTCTTCAAATCTTCAAAAGCTCAAATACAAGTCTTAAAGTCTTTAAATATTCAAGGTATTCTTTAAATTCTTCAAATTCTTCAAACAAATTGCCGTGTCACACAAAATCCTCTAGAAAAGTAATAAAAGCGTAAAAGTCACTTTTAACTCTCCTTAGAGAATTTTAAGGCAAAATGCCACATCTAGAGCATAAAAGTATACAAAAGTGGATCCAAAAAGTCCTAATATAACCATTTAAAATGGGCATATCAAACCTCCCCGCACTTAAACCTTACTCGCCCCCGAGTAAGAAAAGATTCAAGCACACAAAGGAATTCATATGTCCACATCCTAACTAATATTTCCCCAATCAAAACCTCACAAAAACTCTCAATATCGTAAATCCCAAAATCAAAGCTCAAATGAGAATTTTTCACACACAACCCTAATTCCTAAATCTAACCAAACCTACCACTTATAAATTCACTACCTATAAAAACGTTTCAAAGTCCCAAATTGATAATCCCAAAGTCCAATGACACAAAAATGAAGTCAAAACCATATGAAAGGTTCAAGCACATACTTCACCCAATGCCAATATATCACCCAAAATCGAACGATATACAATGAAGTCAAAACCATATAGGAGGTTCAAACACATACTTCACCCAATGCCAAAATATCAAACCAAAACGAAGTACAAAAGAATAAGGAATTTCATAACCATACTTCATTTTTCTACCCTCTAAGTTACCCAATCCCAAGAGGTCTCAAGATGTTGAGCTACCCGATTCATGCATATGACAACCGCAACCTTATAACTCCAATGCCGACAAATGAGTGAAATCATAGCATTTTCCTTTTTTCTCTCATTTTGCCTAGGAGCCCTTTCGAGTTTTCATCCTAGCCACACATCATGTTTCTTTGGCTCACATCTCACCTTTTTCTGCACATTTAGCCTCTCATTTTTTCCTAGGTCGCCCTTTTGGGTTTTCGACATATCCGGGCCCCCAATGTTACCTAAGTTGCCCTCTCGGGTTTTCAACTTAGCGGGTTTTCTTTTTAACTATTTGTTTATCTTTTTCCATTTTTTTCTTCTTTTTTTCTCCCATGTTTTTTCAATCAATAGTAGCAAAAAGCATTCCCAATCAAACTAGCATGCATGTGAGTCTCTAACCCCTCCCCGCACTTAAAACATTACATTGCCCTCAATGTAAACATGTAAGGCAAGACCAATGAAACTCAAGATAAGAGGTAGAGTGACACCCGTTCCTCCACATAGTCAGCGGTGATATGGCGCAATCCCATGTATTTGTATAGAATCGGTCCCAAAATTGGTTTCAGAGCTGGAAGGGGGAGAAAAAGTGCCGTAGAAGAACTCACCCCTCGAGCAAAACGTTATCTTCTTGGCACCATTTGATCAAGACTAACACCATAGAGAACAACGTCAAACTCACAAGTACATAAGGGTTTGTAATACTAGGTTTAGCATTAAAAGTTAATAACCATAGTATTCTCAAGGAATAACCACTCCATCATGCAATAACCACTATAAGATTGTCCAATAAAAATATCCAACATATATCGACTCATATCCAAGCATTATTATAGAATATAGAAATTAAAGACATAATGATGTAGTCGTCATACTACAATCAACAAAGATACTATAAAGATGCAAGAATCTTCATATGTCAATATATGTAAGATGGTGGAGGAATGAGTGGAGGTGTGGTGGTTCTTGGGAGTATTTGGTGGAGAATAAGAAATGATTATGCAGTGTTTAGGCATAGTTGAAAAGTTGGTTTTTCCATCGCGACTCGCGATGCATTGTCGCGACTCGCGATGCATTGTCGCGACTCGCGACCAAGCCATTGCGACTCACGATATCTTTGGTCTGTGAGCTCAATTCTTTCACAAATTTTCTAATTTGGTTGCGACTCGCGATGTCCATGTTGCAACTCACGATGGAGATGTCGTGACTTGCGATTGCCATGTCGTGACTCGCGGAAAGCTGGTGCTGAGAGTTCATTTTTGCTCCCCTGTTCATTCTGGTCGCGATGCGCAACGTACTCGTCGCGACCCATGACGCCAGTGTTTCCCAGCACTTAGAAAGAATTTATTTTGTTTCTTACCAACTTTCCAAGCTTTCTTCCCTTTCTCATTGATCTAATTATTTCATCTTCTCCAATGCAATGCACTTCACTTTGCTACAAAATCACAGAAAAACACACCGTAAAACGAAGAAGACAAAATAACAAAAACTAAAAAAAACCAAAATAAAGGCCAAATTTATTTACGTCGTCAGCACGACAAAGCTCCGTATATTTAAGGTCGTCGGTACAACCCTAATGTTATCCATATGGTGAAGGCTTGAACCCCTTCACCATGAGCACCCAAAAATAGAGAGGTGGGGGTACAAAACTTTCAAGAGGAACATTTTGTTGAGGTGGAGATAGTTTAAAGGGAGTTGGGTGGTTAGGAGGTTTGGGGTAGTCTTTTGGCTCTTCTCTTGTCTCCCTCAAAACTTTCGAAAATGGAAGAGTTGGTTCACTAGGTGGGGGAAGGGGTGACGATGCTAATGAATGTAGCACAATCACCTCTTCCTCCATTTTTTCATCCTCAACAACCAACCCCTCATCCCCTTCGAACTCAAAATCATTTCCCATGGTGACCTTACTCACCGAATCCCCGAGTTCGACTTGGGATGGTGTATTTTAAGAATCATGAGCTTCCATTCGGGCCAACACTTCTAATATACTTCTCACATGCCCCTCAATAGCCTCAACACTAGAGGAGAGCCGCATTTTTGGCTCTCCACTAGTAAAGTTGTTCAAGTTTGTTATTGCATTCATGACTTCCTCACGTGTCAAACTTGAACTTCCTTTTTGGGCTTGGTTGTAGGGTATGGTATAAGATGGTGATGGCCAACTATTTTGGTCGTATTGTTGGTTTTTTGGCTCATTCTCATATCACCAATCCGGATTACCACTCCACTTCAGATTGTAACAATTGTGGTATATATGCTATTCTTGAGCTTCTTCCCCTTGAAAACCAACATCTCCTACCTCTTGGTAGCACTCTTCATAATACCCTTGGTTTTGAAAACCAAGAGTTCTTTCCCCCTCATAGTGCTCTTCCCTCAACAAATAGCAAGACTCGGTAGGATGGTCGGAATGACACATCCTACAAAACCTTACTTGTTGAGCCTCTATTCTCATCATAAGTTCCCTCAAGGTGAGATGTTCCATTCTTTTTTTCAAAAGACCAAAATCATATTGCAAGGATTCTCGATAAAAATTCACCAAGAACTCAAGAAATACCTACTCCGAACAAAAAAAATCACCAAGGAGTGGAAAATAAAAACAACTAGCTCATATGCAACCAAATATACCCAAACACTTAATAATAAACGCCTCTTCCCCGGCAGCGGCGCCAAAATTTTGGGAGGTCGTCGCCGTACCTCTCAAAGTTAATATTTATAAACCCTAAATGCTTACTAACTACAACTAAATAGATAGTGGCAAATCGGGGTCGTCTACGAAGAAGAGGTATTTTATTAAGCGTGTAAACATAAAAGGTTAATATTATGCTAGAAGTATATATATATATATATATATATATATATATATATACATATATAAAAACAAGTAAATGGGGTAGGGGTTGGGTTGGTTGTGGTCCTAAGTTATGAAATTAAAAACAAGATAACTAGCAAAGTTAAATAACTATGCTAATCATCAAACACACTAAAAAAGGGGGTAAAAACTACAAATGACAAAGCCTTGGGGGCAATTAATATCCACTTCCAAACCTAATGTAGATCATTGAACCATTCACTCATTCTATCCCATTCATTACCTATGAGGAATGCTAAAACTTCTCAATTGAAGATCAACATTAATTTCTTCTTAAGAGTAATTGACAAGACAAACAATGACCATTTGCGAACCTCATTGATAATCACTTTAGGAAAACCACACCATAAAAGTATTTAATCAATGGAATTATACCCGGAGAACCATAGATTTGATAACAACAAGCCTTCTACCAAAGACATAGCCATTTAACCAAACATAGCATTCATTAGGCTAAATCTAGAACAAACCACATTCAAGATTCAACCTTACATTGCATCTATAGGATAAATATGAGAACAATCCACATTAACATACTTATCTAGCAAGAATTACAACATATTATACACTAGAAGTTCTAAGTCCATGTTCTTGGATTTTCATGCCAAATGAGTTAAGAAATTTGCAACTTTCCTAACACCCTAATATTTCAATCATACAAACACTTCATATTCTCAAACAACGCATGATATAAATGAAGTAAAACATCACATTAAAACACATGAATGCTAAATAACAAATGCTTCAAGATAGAGTGAAATAGAGGTTCTTACTACATAGATATGGAAGCTTCAATCAATTGCTCCCAAGATTAAACTAACCTAGATAATGAAAAGACATGATTAACCTACAAAAACTAAGAAAAGAAAGAAAGGAAAAACTATTGAACCCAGAAAAATGCAGGAAGAAGAAGAGATCTGAAGAGGAAAGGATAAGGTGAGTATTTATAGTAAAAGAAGTAAGAAAGTTTCTGGCCATACATCCGGTGCGAGTCGCGACGGGTTCAGCACAAGTCGCGACCGAGCCTAGTTTTAGTATCTTGATTTCTTTCTTCTTTTTGTTTCAAGTCCTCCTCTTCACTTCACTTATCTTCAATTCTTCAAATCTTCAAAAGCTCAAATACAAGTCTTCAAGTGTTTAAATCTTCAAAGGTATTCCTTAAAGTCTTCAAAGTCTTCAAACAAATTGCATTGTCACACAAAATCCTCTAGAAAAGTAATAAAAGTGTAAAAGTTACTTTTAACTCTCCTTAGAGAATTTCAAGGCAACATCCACATCTAGAGCACAAAAGTGTACAAAAGTGAATCCCAAAAGTCCTAATATAACCATATGAAATGGGCACATCACCTAGCTTCGAGAGGTATGCTCCCATGTTGCCAACACCTAGGGGAAGAACCCTCACACGGATCCTTAGCATACATAGAGTATTGTTTCAACTGCCCCCACCTATGCAAAACACATTAAATATCGGATGCCCATAATGGCAACAAACCGGTATTGTGATCATTATAGGGATTATGGCCATGACACGAATGACTATGCATAGTTAAGGATTGAGATTGAAAGGTGTGAGAGAGAAGGTTGGTTCCGAGGCCCAGGACCCCAGAATAATCATGGTAGACCCTCAAGACCGAGGAACGACCGGAGAGAATTGAAACAGTATAGGAGAAACAATCATAATAATGGAAGACCCCGCAATCTAATGATTCGAGATAAAGGACAGGACGGAAGGTATTAAAATCCACAGGAGCAGCAAAGAGGCAATCAGGAAAATAGGAATGGAGATAATCCACCAATTTGAAGGGTGATCAACGTCATTAATAGAATCGTCAGAGAAAGGTCCTTGAATTCTATCATAAGAGCGGGTGCACAGAAGGTCTTAGCAGAAGAACCACGCCACAAGAGGTTTCAGCCAGATGAGACTGTGATGTTTTTGGAGGCTGCTACAGTTCCAGATCAAACACCACATGCTGATTCTACGGTGGTCTTGGCAATGATTGGAACGTCCTTAGTAAAAAATGGTTTTTATTGACTATGAATGTGGAGTAGAAGTGATGTTCATTGACTATTTCGATCAGTTAGATATAGGGAAAGGTAATTTGAAACGGCCAACCTCACCTTTATCTGGTTTCACAGGGAACCCCATATTTTCTTTAGGGGAAATAACCCTATGGGTTCGAGTATCTGATGGTGATAAAGAGGTAATGATCGATTGTATTTTTGCAGTCATTGCTGCCTCTTCCCCCTATAATGTTATCCTTGGAAGACGGTGGATGTGCCATGCTTGAACAGTCTTGTCACCTTATCATCTTATGATGAAATTTCCAACCGATAGGGGGATAGCTTCTATTAGAAGAGATCAAGCTGTGGCCAGAAGTTGCAACCTTACGATGATGAAAGAGGCAAAGGAAATAGAGGAATGTGGCTTCCATACATGGAGATGCTGGTCCAGCGGATAAAGTACAAACACATATTTGAGAAGCTGGAACAGTAGCTATTGGAAAATTGATCCCTAAGAATATTAAAGAAAAACTGAGTAACTTGTTAGAGAGATATAGTGATGTTTTTTCTTGGAATACTACTGACATCACAGAAGTGCCCTCGAACCTGGCGGTGCATAAGTTGAATATTGACCCTTCAATAAAACCATTGAAACAGAAAAGAAGGGTGTTTTCCCCCGAGAGGGTTGAGGCCACCAAGGAAGACGTTGAGAAGTTACTGAAGGCGGATGTCATCGACGAGGTATTCTATCCAGAGTGGATAGCTAATCCAGTTATGGTCCCAAAACATGTTGGAGCTTGGTAGATGTGCATAGATTCCACTGACCTGAATAGATGTTGTCCCAAGGACAGTTACCCCTTTCCACCAATTGATAAGTTAGTGAAATCTATTGATGTGTATCAAGTCCTGGCCTTCTTTGATGCACATAAGAGATACCACCAGATACTTATGTCGGAGGAAGTTTATCACTGATATGGGTACTTATTGCTATAAGAAGATGTCGTTCGGGCTCAAGAATGCTGGGGAAACCTATCAGTGGCTGGTTGATAAGCTGTTTAAAGAGCATATTGGAATAAATATGGAAGTATATAGACAACATGGTTGTGAAGAGCAGAAGCTACGAGGAATTTGTGGTAGACTTAGAGGAAACTTTTGAGTGGCTTCAAGGGGAAAGTTTGAGGTTAAATCTGGCTAAATGTGTTATCGGTGTAGGAGCTGGAAAATTTCTCAGAATCACGGTATCCAAGAGGGGTATTGATGTAAACATCAAGAGAGTCGAGGCTCTGATGAGAATGAGAACTCCGTAAACATTGAAAAAGGTACAAAAGCTTATAGGATCTTTAGCAGCATTGAACAGGTTTCTCTCGAAAAGAGCAGAGAAACACCTACCCTTTTTTGTTGTCCTAAGAAGAGCTAAGAAATTTGAGTGGATAGAGAAGTGTGAAGAAGCATTCAAGCAGTTGAAAGAGCATTGAAGGGTGATACATACCCTTATGACGCTCGAAAGGGGAGAGACACTGTATTTATACATTTCTGGATCGCCCCTGGAAATCAGTGTAGTTTTGATAAATGAGAGAGAGAGATGATGCAACATCCTATTTATTTTGTTAGTCGAGCCTTACAAGGGCCTGAGACGAGATACACAACACCTCGAGAGATTAATACTAGCTTTAGTGCATGCAACTCGAAGGTTTCGCTCTTACTTTCAGGGGCATACGTTAGTAGTACTCACAAATCATCCAATCCAACAGATTCTATTGAAACTAGAGGCTTATGGGAGGATGATGAAGTGGGATATGAAGTTAGGAGAGCATGATAGGGTCAAGCATTAGCATATTTTATAGTAGAAATCTCGGAGCTCATCGAGTATGAAGACCCTATTCGAGGGGAGAGGCTTGAGATAAAAGGGTTTGGAAGTTGTATGTAGATGGTTCCTCACATTCGAGAAGAGAGGCTTGCGATAAAAGGGTTTAGAAGTTGTATGTAGATGGTTTCTCACATTCGAGTGGTAGTGGGGTTGGAGTACTGCTTACCAGTCCTAACGGTAAAGACTACCCATATGCGTTGCACTTTGCTTTCAAGGCCACGAATAATGAAGCCAAGTATGAGACCTTAACAACTGGGATACGGTTGGCTAAAGAATTGAAGGTGGATGATATTGAGATTTACAGTGATTCTCAGATAGTGGTTCAATAGGTGAATGAAGAATATCTAGCCAAAGAACACAATCTACACAGCTATTTGGATGTGGTGAAAAAACTTTTGAAAAAATTCAGATCGCATACTCTAACACAAGTTCCAAGGGTAGACAATCACAAAGAAGATGCTCTTAGTTAGCTTGCTTCTTCAAACCTGGGTGCTCAATCTCAAAGACAACTGCTCATAGAAACTTTGAACAAATTAAGCTTTGAGGAACCAGTGGTAATGGCAATCAAAGAAGAAGAAAACACTTGGATGACTACTATTGTGACATACCTTCCAGGTGGAGCTTTTCCAGAGAATGAGGTTGAGGCTAGAAAGATAAGGCTAAGGGCATTGAGATATGTGCTGTACGAAAGAGTATTGTATAGAAGGGGTCATCTACAACCATTACTTAGATGTGTCACCCTTTACGAAGAAAACTATTTTATCTCGGAGGTTTATGAAGGAATATGTGGTAGTCACCAGGGGGATCGATCGGTGGCAAGAAGACTCATTTGAGTAGGGTACTATTAGCTGGTGATGTTTAATGATACGAATAAGTACACACAGGCTTGTCATCAGTGCCAGAAACATGCTCCCATAATCCATATCCCTCAGGAGGAGATGACAAATATCTATAGTTCCTGGCCATTCGATAAGTGGGGGATCGATCTAGTATGGCATTTCCCTGAATCCCCAAAGAAGTTCAAGTATCTTATAGTGGCCATTGATTACTTCACGAAGTGGGTTGAGGCCGAGCCTTTAACGGACATAAGAGGAAAGATGGTCATCACATTTTGGTGGAAGAATATTATATGTTGTTTTGGGATTCCAAGGACAATAATTACTGATAATGAGATGTAATTTGCTCAAGACCCATTCAAAAGGTGGTGCGAAGAGTATAAGATTTAGCAAAAGGTGATGGCAGTCTATCATCCCCAAGCCAATAGTCAGGTAGAAGTAACCAATCAAATGATAGTGAATGGTATCAGAGCTAAACTCGAGGGGGCAGAAGGAAACTGGATATGCGAGACACCGAGTGTTCTATGGGCATATCAGACATCTGAGTCTTCTGCCACTGGTGAGACACCATATAGCTTGGTGTATGGCTCGGAGACAGTAATTCCTCCTGAGATAGGAGTTCCCAATCCAAGGCTGATGACAACTGTAAATGAGAAAAATAATCAAGAAAATAATTGCCTAGACCTTGATATGGTTGAAGAAATGTGAGAGCTGGCATTCCCGCATGAAGCTAGGGTAATAGAGAGGGTCAACCAATATCATGATAAAAGTATAAAGAAAGTGTTGTTTTGGCCAGGAGATTTGGTGATGAGTAAAAATGAGAAGAGTCGCTGGGAACCTGAAGAGAAATTTGCTGCTAATTAGGAAGGACCCTACAAAGTGGTCGAAGTACATCTAGGAGGTAGCTATGTCCTTGAGGCCATGGATAGAGTTCGAGTGCTTAGAAGTTGGAATATTACTATTTTGAGGAAACAATACCATTTTTGAAGACAAGAGTGATACGCTGATAAGCGGCACTCCATATTCTATTTCCATCTCTGGCTGATAATCGAGTGATATGGTGATAAACGGAACTCTATATATTAATTCCAGCTAAGGCTGATGAATTGAGTGAAAAGCTGATAAGCGGCACTTTGATGATAATACTAGCTAAGGCTGATGAGCGAGTGAAATGCTGATTAGCGGCACTCTTACAACACCCTTGTAATCGTGATTGCTGATCCAGTAGAACTATTCACGCAGGATGTAAGTGGAAATACCGAACCTGGGTAAAATCTCTTGTGTCATCACATTTTATAATTTCCTATAATCATATTAGCTGCTTATGTTCAACAATTATGTGCTGCCACGTGAAATGTTGTAGCTAAATTTAAGTATGGTCCAATTTTGTATGATGATTGAGTGATATGCTGATAAGCGACACTCCAAAAATTATTCCAGTCTTCATTGATGACTGAGTGAAATGTTGATAACCAAAACACAAAGTATAACCTCGGTTCCTTATGCTTAACGATTTTAGATTAGTGGAGAATACTGATAAGCAACTTGAATCTCATTCATGCCTAACAAGCCATTCGAGCATTGTCTTGTGCCTTGATTTCACTTGCCTAACATGGGTAATGGTGTAGGTGATCTTCACCAGCAATTTGATAAACATGTTGATATTTACAATCTACTTGAATAATGTAAACCAAACCAGCACAGAGTATATTGTAATAAAATTAAGGATTTAACATACAAGTGCGCACAATATAAGAACTCGAGAAATAGCGTGGACGAAATCTATATATTTGTTTGAGGGGGTCAACTTTCCTAATCTTACTTCTAATTGCTCAAGTTCTTCCATCTTAATGCCGGCTGCACGCTGAAGGTTTTTCACGGGTTTACTGTCGTCTTTGTTTTACAATGCCTTGGTACATGCCTATTATCCAAATCCTTCAAGGTAGATTCTTTACCTCCATGACGTCTTTTGAAAGACTTTTTAGTGGCATTACTCAAAGATCCGTAGTTTCTTTCAGTTCCTTTAGATTGTGATTTTTTCAAACAAGAGGATCTTCGAGTTCTCGATGAAAGATAAGTGCTGGATAGCAGTTCCTGAAACCAGTCTAAGATAGCGTCAGAGGCTACTTGTTGCCAGTTCGTTCCTCTCCCGTACACTTTGAGATCCACGATCCAATAGTGGGATGCTTTAAGTAGGAATATTGGAAGATATTTATTCTCTTTTAATGTAGGATTGGGAATACCATGTGAGAGGCAATGAGCCCGAAGGCTCATGTTTAATAGAGAAATCCTTCCCTCCAGTTCTTTAATATGTACCTTCAAGGCCGCAGCTTCTCCTAAGAGCCAAGTATTTTCATTAAGGAGGGAATCAACTAAGGAAGGGTCTTCTCTGGAAGGTATATCTTTTGTTGACAAAGCTTCCTCTAACCTCACAAATTCATCTAAAGCCACATAATGGAGCTGAACAACCTCTCATAATTGCAACTTGAACTTGTATGCTTCACCCATACTAGCAATCAAGGGACCTTATAGGACTGGTAGTCTATTGGTATCAATAAGGCATCTTTTTAGAGATCCAAATTGGCCGTTTATCTGGTGTACTGTTTCTTGATAGTCCCGCTCAACGGGATCGCAGTTCTCCACAACCTCGAGTTGAACTACTCCGTTTTACTTTTTGGCTAAGAAGTTTTTCACAAAATCTTTAAAGGTGGGATGTTCCTTAGACCGCCATGATTTCAACTCCCATTCGAGCTGAAAACTCTTATCTTGTAAAGTTCTTCTCTCTTCATTGCATTTTGCAAGGTCCAACATTGCCTTCATTAGGTGCTCACTGGTTTCATTCAGCTCTATTCAAATTTTTGATAGTTCCCTGTAAGCGCATTCCAACTTCCTTTTCAATGAATTTACACAATGAGAGCAAAAATATGAAAATAAGTAAACAGTTAAGGACTATAATCTCTTTTTTATTCAAAAGGGTAAAGTTACACGTGGGAGGACCGGAATCTGGAAAAAGTTACATTCAATCACCCTACCCTAGCAGTATCCTTCTTGGTGGTGGTTGGATTCTGATCTCTCAAGTCTTTCTCCCCTTCCCCCCCCCCAGCGGATACTATCTTAGGGGTAAGAGTTTGAATGCTTTCAGCTGTGAGAAAGCGCCCACTAGACTTAAGGTTGTTCAGCAGGGCGAAGCTCAAGCCATCATTCTTGACTGCCTCATCCCATTTTGCATCAAAAACATCCACAAGCTCAGGCTTGATAAGGGAGTCCAGCAATTTAACATCATCCTCGGGCAAGGAGGAAGCTAGCTTGGGTTTTAATGTTTCCTCGACCAGGGAGCTGCATCCGAGTTTCTTGGCTAGTTCTAGAAGCTCGACGAAGAATTTGAACAGCTTAATACTTTTCATCAATTTATCCTTAAAAGCTTTAAGCAAAAGGATGTTCTGCAACTGCTTTCACCCTCTGCTCGAGGGCTTCTTTATTGAGGATATCTTTCCTATTCTCAGCCTCAAGTGTTACGTTCTTTTCCTTCTCAACTTTGAGAGATTTTATTCTCAGCCTCAAGTGTTACGTTCTTTTCCTTCTCAACTTTGAGAGATTTTACCAGCTCAGCAATCTCGAAGTAGTTTTTCTTAACCTACTTATGCAGCTGAAAATGATGTGAATCACAGCTTGTAAAAGAGCAGCCAACCCCTGGATCACTTGGCCGAGATGTTGAGGGACTTGGGAAATGGTTAAGCGATCAGGTATATAACGAACCAGAAAATCACCTATAAGCTTCACAAATGCATATATATAAATACATAAGGTAACCTGAGGATTTCCAGTCAAGGTTTCGAGGACTTGCTTCTCCGGTGGTTCAGTGACCACCTCTTCGACCTCTTCTCCTTTCACCACAATTTTCTCTTCTATCTCATTCCTGACCTTCACAATTTCCTTGGGGTCCTTGGTCTCCTTTCCACTTCTCAAGGTTATAGCACTAGCATTAGGAGGCCGGGGGTTTACGTCCGGTTGTGATGGAAGTTTCCTGGAATCTCTACCTTCCAATTAGGCCACAGAGGATGCTATTTGACTAACTTAGACTTCCAAACTCTTGAATCTTGCGGAAGAGTGGTCCTTCACATTCTCAATTCTAGTTGCAGTTTAGTCTTCCAACTTTGCAACCATATTGGTTATAGCATGCATGAGCTTCTCATACTCTGACCTTGGCTTTCCTTCTTGAGGGTTAGATTACCCCTCATCCCTTGGGTAGGGTTGTTGTGGCGTCTAATTGTACCCTTGATTTCCTTAGTAATAGGGTTGTTCTCCTTGACGATTCAGTTGATACACACCTTGGCCACCTAGATGACCACGTTGGGGATTTTATTTCCCGACTTGATCATCTCTCCACCTAAAGTTTAGATGGTCTCTCCAACAGGGATTGTAAGTCTTAGAGTACCAATCATACTTCTTCTCCTCTCCCTTTCGCCTTTGGAAACATTAACCACCTTGGTAGCCTCTATTTCCTTGGAAACCCTGGCCTTCTCCTCCTTGATAACCCATTGCTTTAGCCTCCTAAAACTCTTCATCTTGGATTTCAGGGCATACATCGGTGGGATGCTCCAACATATACACCCCACAAGTCTTGTCTTGATGCACCCTCCCCTTCATTAGCTCATTTATCATGGAAGCTAAAGCTTGCACTTGCTCTTGAAGTTTGGAGGTTTCCAAATGTGGAACCTCTTACACTATTTCCCCTTCTCTCGCACCGAATTATCTTGTTCCATTAACAATGTCTTCAAACAATGCCATGGCATCTTTCGGGCTCTTGTTGGTAATTGACCCATTACAAGTGGCATTGATCATCCTCATATCTTCAATGGACAAGCTATCAGAGAATTAATATACAAGATCTCCTTCCTTGTATGAGTGGTAGGAGCAACTAGCTAGAAACCTCTTGAACCTCTTCCAATATTCGTATAAAGATTCACCCAAATATTGGGAGATATTGCTTAACTCCTTCTACAAGCCCACCAACTTGAATGCCAGAAATAATTTCTCCAAAAATTTGATCTCCATCTCCCTCTATGATGTTATACTTCCCAGGGGAAGGTAGGAGAACTAATCATTGGCCGCATCCTTTAAACAGAAAGGGAACGTCCTTAGATTGAAATTGTCCTTCGAAAATCTGAATGGCTTCATACTCATGCTCACAAGGTGGAACTTGGACAAATGGTTGTTCACGTTCTCCCCGCTCATCTCATGGAAAGATTGTAGACAATGAATCATCCTGGACTTAAGCTCACAAGTAACATTCTCAGGAAGATGAGGGAAAATGATACAAAGTGGTTAGCTCTCTAGGTTAGGAGTCATAAGACCTCTCAAGGTTCTAGTGTCATCCACCGTAGTTGGTGTTTGGGTAGCTTGGTTAGCAAAATGAGATAGTCTCCTTGCTCTCCGAAGTGTTCTTAAGAGATTGGGGTTGTAGTGCAAGAGTTCTTGTCTATTGGTTTGAGTATCGACCATAAACCAATAACTAGAGCAATACAACCTTATAAGATAAGTCAACAATCACAAAAGCAATAAAACATTAAAAAAACAAGTAAAAACAAAAACACACAAAAACTACAAGAACACTTTAATAAAATATGCCTTTTCACCGGCAATGACACCAAAATTTGGGAGGCTATATCGTGCCTCTCAAAGATAGTATTTATATGTCCAAATTACAGCTAACTAATAAATAGTAGATGATGATAATATGGGGTCATCCACGAGGAAAATGAGGTTTTATCAAGTGTTAAAGCATAGTTAAAAAAGACACGAAAATGTCACTCTAAGTGTGTGGTAACAAAGTGGGGGGTTTTGGTTTTGAAAAACACTATAGCTATTTTCAACTACTAGATTAACAAACGATTAGAAAGAATGATGCAAATACGATAGCAAATGGCACAAATGATGTAACTAAGATTATAGCGAGTCTTGGCGCAATTGGTTTACATTTCTAGTCATCCTTTGATCATCGATTAATTTTCCTATTTTTATGCATTAACCACATGTTGTTGAGACTTATCAACACCTTTCGCGTGAAGATATTTCTCGCCTCTCCTCGGCTATAGTTAGAGTGGGCAATTGTTACCACACAATATCCTTTATCCTTGGGTCAATCTAGACGATCGGCGTCATAGGCTTACCTGAGAATAGAAATAAACACGGAGACCCAACACAACTACAACAATATCCTACAAGCGAGAAATATTGGGATAGCACAAATATATCTATTAATAACGACTACGAGGATCAACCTTCATCTTAATCGTTATTAGTGAGCCATATTAATAATCAGTCAAACCTATTAAAATTCATCCCAAGTCTAAGAAATTTCATCAATCAACAATCACAATTAGTTGTTACTCATATTTATAACCTAGCATTGACCAATAAAAATCACAATGACGAAAATTCAAAGTCTTCCGAGTTTTACCAAAAACCTAGCAAATAATTAACCAACAATCATCAACTAGTTGATCATCCTAGTATAAATCATGCATAAATCACAAAAAAAGTACAAAATATGCTTGATAATCAAAGCACAAAATAGGATAAATCGAATCTCACAAATTCATACTAGAAATGCTTGCCAATTGCTCCCAAGTGTATATTTAGCCTAGATTAGCTAAATCCATAACAAAATAGCAAGAATTCATGGTAAACCTAGAAGAAAAGATGAAAAATAAATGCTTCCTAGGGTTTCGTGAGAGTAAAATTTGAATAGAGTAATGAGGAGAGAGACAAAAGCCAAAAGAAAAGGAAGGAGCTAATATGAAAATCTGATCGGTTCGGTCCGCACCAGCCCTTTTGTCCGGCTTCTACCAATTTTTATTAAATTGTCCTTCACTTCCCAATCTTCTTGCTTCTTTGATTCTTCTTCCAAAACTCAAACTCTTCAAGACCCGAACACTTCCATTGATCTAAAACACTTCATAAATTGAAGAATTAGGATATAAAACATATAAATTTATCCAAACCAAACCTTTAATTGATAAAATGTCAATTTCTATCTAATTAAATCCCTAATATATTACGAATTTAGATTTTGAATGTGCTAAAATGGGATTGATGACATGGTAGAATTAAGACATATTTGGGCTAATACTCCCATCACCTAAAAAGAGGCCCAAAACCCAGGCTACACATAAATAGGCTTGTTATTGGGCCGTTCACTAGAAGACACAGGAAGCTAGGTCATAGACCAATGATATTAGGGTTTAGTAATAATATAAATAGGAAGGTATGTCTTCTATTTTGGAAAACATTCTATTGCCCACTTTTACTCTCTACAAATTGCTGACTAGATCGTCGGAGAATATCCCCCCAATTCCCCGAGGTCTATTTTCCTTTTGTAGATCACAGGCTGTGTTGGACTAGATAAGGATTGAGTTTGGGCCGACGGTTACTATACGCATCAAGTTGGTACGTCCAGTGGGTCTCGAGGTTTGGCCAGATATGGATCTCGTAGTGTATGTCTATATCGATGACTTCGATCCAGTGGAGTGAAAGGTTAAAGAGCAAGGGGACTGGTGCATATGTTGAGTTTGGATCTTTGTATAAATCTAGGGAGGGGGAGAAAATGATCCCTCCTACTGCAAAGCAAGATGCTTCAGCGACACCAATTGAAGCTTCGATAGGACCTGGCCTATAAACCCTTGTGATCGAAGGGCTATAGGTAGGGACCCTACTCGGAGCTCCGGAAGAAGTGGAGGTTACCATCGAACCAACCGTGGGAATTGGCACTGCAATGCCATTATTTGGGCACAACGTGTGGATGGCCATCTCATGAAGTGTTCTAGTGATTCACATGTAGAGACTTACATACGAAGGATCCAGGAGAATCGTGTGGTAGACGAAGATAAGGGACCCCCACAGAGCTTTGATCAAATCACACAAATATTGGCGGTAGAAGGTTATCAAGTTGTACTCCCTTCGACGATCCCTTTTTTTTATGATTGTGATACCTTCAAAACCCACACTTTGTCGGTAGCCTTGGAAACATAAATTAGAGAATTACCTATGGAAAGCCAGATGTACGGAGTCCCATATATGGGGTATATGATTGAGGCTCCACAGCAAAGACCCTAACCCTCTTTCCTTGATCATATGTAGAAGAGCTACCCCGTGTCTGCCTCGATGCTGGTATACACTCCCCGAGGCTTCGAGCAAATCTGGGAGTTATCTTATGGGTTGGAGTCCCAAACGTTGCCAGTAGAGCCACAATTTAAGTGATAGATTACCGTGGTCAGGGAGCCACACCCTTTATTCACCCAGGGGATCTTTTAAGGACCCAACCAGCATAGGGGGCACCAGTATGTTGGAGCTGAGACAGCCCTTGGCAAGGAGTTGAACAGGTTTATAGGACCACTGGGACAGACAGTATGATCTCTGTTTGGTTTGGTGGTGACGACAGCTGGTTAGCCTTGGGACATGAAGCCATCAGAAAGACTTTTTACTTAGGGAACTCAGACCCATGAGAGTTTGTTCAAACTTTTTTTGTACATGGGACAGATGTTTCTGTAGATACCCAAGCACTCTTCATTCAAGATGTGGAGACGGTATCAGTAGGAAGTATGATGCCAGAAATGGTGAGACAAGAATTGAAAGCTTTGTTGGATCATTTCTACAATGTATTCTCTTGGGATACCAAAAATTTAACGAGGGTGCTTGTAAAATTGGCTGTCCACAGATTGAACATTGACCCTTTGATAAAACCTGTCAAATAGAAACAGAGAATGTTTGCCCCTGAAAGGGTGTATGCGATAAAGTTGGAGGTGGAGAAACTTCTTACAGTAGGGGTGATCGAAGAGGTACTATGTCCTTAGTGGTTAGGCAACCAGTACTGGTCCCAAAACCAAATAGGATGTGGCGTATGTGTATTGAATTCATAGGTCTAAACAAATGTTTCCCAAAGGATATTTATCCATTGCCTTTGATGGATCAGCTAGTGGGGGCGATTACAAGTTATCAAATCCTGGCCTTTTCTTATGCGCACAAGGGTTATAACCAGATATTAATGGCACATGAGGACAAGGAGAAGACCTCATTTAACACAAATTTGGGCACTTTTTGTTATAAGAAAATGTCTTTTGGGTTGAAAAATGTGAGTGCCACTTAACAACAGCTGATGGATATTCTCTTCAAAAAGAAAATTGGGAAGAATATGGAAATATATGTCGATGATATGGTGGTAAAAAAATAACCTACGATCAGTTTTTGATGTGTATGGTGACTGTCGGCCCATGTACGAAGGATACACTTCTTGCTTTTCCTGCTTCTTTCACTGCCACATAGTTACAGCTTCGAGCTACTACCTGATCCCCATGAATGGATGCCACCCCATTCTTCATTGGAAAGTTCATCATTAAATGGTACAATGACCACATTGCTCAAGCCTGACACATTCAAGGTCTTTCTAATGTCATATTGTAAGGAGAGAAGACATCGATGACTGCAAAACTCTAATGCACTGTGACTCTCTTATCTCCATCGGCTACCCTCACAAGCAAGGTTTTCTCCCCTATCAGATAGACTGTCCTTCTAGTAAAACCTAAAAAAAGTGTGGTTAACTTTTTTAGGTTCGTTCTCCCAATCCCCGGTTGATCGAAAAACTCACAAACATGATCTCGACTCCACTTCCATCGTCCACAAACACCCTTTTCACCAGAGCGGTACCAACTATCGTTGAAATAACTATGGGGTCAGCGTGGGGGGTTAGTTTTGAGCTGGGACATGCTGCGACTGTGCTTTCATAACTGCGTTCAAGGATCTTTCCCCAACAACTCCACTGATGACACTGACCACCCTGTGTACAACAGGATTTCCTTCATTCCTTTTTTGGTTTCCACAGGAGGGTTTCGTTGTGGCTCCTCGTGACGTTCATGCCGCTGCCCATGGTGTATACAATCCCCCCTGTTTCCAACACCATAGCTCTTCTTATGGGGCCATATGTTTCCTCGGTCATTCTGATGTTTGAGTTGTCATCTCGATATGGCTGGAAGAAAGATTCTTTTAAGAGGCCTTCACTTTCACACCGATCAATTTCCTTGTGAAGGTGGGTTTATTCATTTGTGATGTGGACATAGTCTTTGTGGTGGTCATAAAGCTTATTGGTGACTTTCCTAACCATGAAGGCTCGATTGGTATCATTCATGGGGTCGGTAGTTTGAAAAATCCTCTGTGGATACTCCATATGTTTGATGGGGAACGACGGATGGGGGTGTACTTTTCAAATGTTAATCTCTCCATGGGTCTCTTGCCTCGAGGGTCACTAGGCTTAGAGTGCTTGGCCATTAACCCTTCTTTCTTCTTCCAAATGACTTTCTTAACCTTTGAATGTTGTTCTACAACTTCCTAGAGCTATTGAAGTGTCTTAGGGGTATTCGCTGTAAGTTTTCAGTACTACTCTATGTCATTCATTCCCAATAGATACCCCTAAATGATCTCATTTTAGTGCTTTCCAGGCTGTCATCAACATTCCTATGATAGAAGGCGACTGTGGTTTCCTCCTATTTCTGTTTCTGGTACAGCTCCATCAATGTTTTGGTGAATTTCTTTTTTTGGCAATTCTGACTCAGTAATGCCTCACTAAAATCTTGATATAACTATAATAAACCCCCTTGGTAACTTATTGAACCACTCCTGGGCTTTCCCTCAAAGGTAGTTACCCACCAGCTTGCATGTAAACCTTTCATTGAAGACTCAAGATTTCATTAATCCACGAAAAGTTTGAATAAACTCTCATTGATCTAAGTCCCCTGAGTAAGTAAGAAGTCCTTCTGGCAGCTTCATGTCCTAAGGCCAACAAGCTGTTGTCACCACCGGACCAAACATAGATCCTTTTATCTGTCTCATTGGTCCTATCAACCTATCTAACTCCCTACCCAGGGTTATCTCAGCTCCGCCATACTGGTGCCCCCTATCCCGGTTGGGTTCTCGAAGATCTCCTGGGTGAACAAAGGGTGTGGATCCCTGACCATAGTAATCCATCACTGGAGCCTAGGCTCTACTGGTAAGGTTTGGGACTCCTACCCATGACATAACTCCTCAACTCTACTCGAAGCCTTGGGGAGTGTATACCGGTATTGAGGCGGACACATGGTAGCTTATATTCATATGATTAGGGAAAGAGGGTTGGGGTGGTGGCTTTGCAGCCTCCCTTACATACCCATATATGGGACTCCGTACATCTGGCTTGCCAGAGGTAGTGCTCTAATATGCGCTTCCAAGGCTACCAATGAAGCATGGAAGTTCTCCTCCCGCTCAAGAGTGTCAACAAAGTCTTGTGCCCTACTCACTGCACAAAGAAATTATAAGTTACAAACTACAAGGGAGAGAAATAAACTTCTAAAAATAGTATCCTATAGACTTTCGGAAGCGTCCGAAAAGGATATAGCCTCAATAATTATCCCTTGCAAAGGATAAATAGATCGAAGAGATCTTGGACACAGCGATCTATCATCGCCGCTCTTTCTCTTATTTGCGCTGGCTGGGCCCTCTGAAACAACCTCCTCAAATGCTCGATTATTGGCCGAGGCATAAATACTTTTGTAGACCCATTTTAGCCAAACAAAATTTTTTTCACCCTTGGTTGTGGTCAGGCAGTAAATGTTAGTGTCTAAAGGTTTGGGTCCTCGAAGACGCTCTATGTCTTCGCGAAGCCTCTCGGGAACCACATGTTTCCCCTTTCTTGTTTTGGCAAGAACATTGGGATTCCATCAAGGAGTTCGATAGACTCCCATACAATCAAAAGATAAGACTTTATTATGCTACCCTGAGTTATTAGAAGGGGGAATAATAAACCTTTGACCAGAATGCCTATTACATAAGGTGAAGGTTCCCTTTACATCTTGATTATTAATTAAGAGATATACAACTCGAAATAACTTATAATGAGGATCTAGATTTACTTCCCTACATCAAACTAGGAAGGCCATTATTATTACTATCATGTTAGGGTGAAGTTGGGACAAACTCACATCGAATTCCTCCATTAGGCTCAATAGCAAGAAGGGGAAAGGAAAACAAATGCCAGATCTAATATGTCTACTATGGGTCACAACCCTCCCTGCGAGTAGGGAAATATGCTCATCCGCTTTGAGAGCTTACAACTCAGCGCTAAGAGGGATGCGCTGGTACGAAGGGATCTCTTCAATAAGCTTTTTCACCTTTTTGGGAAAATCATATTTTGCCGAACTATCATTCTTCGACAAAGGTTCAGCACCCGACCACATCCCAACTACAAACTTTCTCTTCAAAGGTTCATATAAAATTTCATACGAAGCCCTCTCAGCCCTGGAAGTACCTATGTGTTCAAAACAACCCTTCAAACGCTTATCTATACTCTCACTGGGAAGCTCACCAGGCTTATGGGACATGACCCTAGCGGAATCAACCCCTTCATTAAGACTGGGAACTTTATTAGGGCTACGATTAAGGTTCACCGACTCCATGTTTTAGAATCAATTAAAATTTCAACCAATCAAAGAGGGATTTTTTCAGAAAAAGAGGATTTAACGCTACCCGAGGACCTAATCAGTGGTGAATTCACCCCCTCACTATCTCTCTCAAGATCTACTGGGGAAGAAGATAAAGAAAACATAAGGATAGTGCTAGGATTCATGGAGACTAACTTCTTAAAAGATGAGATGAAAGATTGAAACATGGGGGCTGGAGAAGGATACAGATTAAAGATTCTCGAGGAAAAACTACAAAGAGAAGAATGAAAATGAAAGGGAAAGAAAATTTTCTAATTTGGTGCATATATAGGTGGGGGGGAGAGAGACACGGGACAATCATTACCTAAAAATGCGAGCGGTCTGAAAAGGCACAAAAAGACAGAAAGCCTATTATAAAGAAGCTCACACTCGCCATTTTTCTATTCGCATTTCTTTCACGCGCCTTTCTTAGAAACTCTAAGGATAAGAATCACTGAGAAAAATCTAAGTCTCCCTTGAAACCCAAAAGGCAAAGCACCCTCAAAAACACCTCACCTCATAGTCAACCACGTCACACGATGCTAAAAGGGCTAATCTTTGATGACCACATGTAACCTTTGATGACGAGAAGTACTATGGTTAACCTTCGATGACCAGGAATAATTCTCGATGACTACAGCCAACCTTTGATAAGAGGAGTTTTCAAGGACCGGGAGATCACTTATTTTTTCCGTGGGGTTTTGATAACATGGTAGAATTAAGATCTATTTGGGCTAATACTCCCATCACCACACAAAAATGGGCTTGTTATTAGTCCGTTCACTAGAAGACAAAGGAAGCTAAGTCATAGACCAAGGATATTAGGGTTTAGGAAGAATATAAATAGGAAGGTATGTCTTCTATTTTGGGCAACATTCTATTGCCTACTTTTACTTTCTACAAATTATTGACTCGATCATCGGAGAATCTCCCCCCAGATTCCTCGAGGTTTGTTTTCCTTTTGTAGATCAAAGGCTGCGTTGGACCAGATCAGGATTGGGCGGATAGTCACCATACGCTCCATGGATATAAATTGAGCACATTAGAATGTATTAGAAAAATCAATGCACTCATCTTAATTGAAGCCTTTTGCAACAAAATGTGCCTTATAACGCTCAATGGAACCATCAGCCTTGAACTTAATCCTATACACCCACCTACAACCAACAATGTTAGCATAACAGGGAGGCAAGACAAGTGTCCACGCCTCATTACTCATAAAGTCATATTTGAGTTGCATAGCATTTTGTCATCCGGGTAATTTGGATGTTTGTGAAAAGGTTTTGGGCTCAGAATACAGATCCATAGTGGGAGGTAGAAGATATTTAGTAGAAAAAAAATTTGGTTTTTAAATTGTGAGTTTTAGAACGAGTAATCATTGTATGCTGGCTATTATCAGTGGACAAAAATAGGAGGGTTATGAAGGAGAAGGTGTGGGAGAGGGAGAGGAAGAAGAGGAGTTTGTACCTGGGTGTGGTAGTGAAGAATCTGCAGTGAAGCCCTCAAACCGTAAGATAGGTGGGACGTTATCGCCGTACCTCTAAAAAATACAATTTATTAACCCTAAATGCTTACTAAAAACAAATATGTAGATAGTGGCAAATCGGTGTCGTCCACGAAAAAGAGGGATTTTCCTAAAGGTTCATGCATATAAGGGTGGATATAAGCCTATATATATATATATATATATATATATATATATATGGGAAGTCATCGCCGTACCTCTCAAACTTAAATTTATAAGCCCTAATGCTTCCTATCTACAATTAAGTAGGTAATGACAAGTCTGGGCATTCCACAAAGAAGAGAGATTTTTTCAAGTGTTTAAACATATAGAGCAAAAAACATACTAGGCATATACATATATAGATACATATAAAAGCATGTATAAAGGGGGCTTTTGGTTGGTTTTGGCCCTAAATTATGAATTGAAAGACAAACAACTAACAATGCAAGGGAACAATGCTAATCATGCAACCACAACTAAAAAGATGATTAAAACAACAATTAATGGAGCCTTGGGGGCAATTGGCTTTCACTTCCAAACTTCTTATAAATCATAGATTCATCTACTCATTCATTAATTATTGCATATGGGGAATGCTATCACTTCCCATTCGAAGATCAACATTTGTTTCTTCTTAATAGTAATTCACAAAGGCGATTCGACAACCATTTGCAAAACTCATTGAAATCACTCTAGGCGATCAACGCCCATAAAGATATTTCATCAATGGAATTATACACAAAGAACCATATATTTGATAGCAACAAGTCTTCTACCAAAGACATAACCATTTAACCAAACAAAGTATTTATTAGGCTAAACCTGGAACAAACCACATTCAAGGTTCAACCTTCTTTGCATCTATAGGATAAATATGAGAACAGTCCACATTAACATACTTATCTAGCAACAATCACAACACATTATACACAAGAGGTTCTAAATCCATGTTCTTGGATTTTCATGTCAAATGAGCTAAGAATTTGGCCACTTTTCTATCACTCTAAAACTTCAATCATATAAACACTTCACATACTCAAACAACCCATGATATAAATGAAGTTAAACATAGCATTAATGGTACAATAAATGCTTACCAATGAATGTTCATAAATGAGCAAAATCAAGAATCTCACTACATAAGTTTGGAAGCTTCAATCAATTGCTCCCAAGAGATTAGTTTAGCTAATACAAATCATACTAACCTTCATAGATAAATTCATACATAAACAAACTGGGGAAAGATGATAGAAAATGGAGAACTAAGGTTCATTGATGAGTAAGTTTGGCCAAGTGGGTGGCCAAAACTTCCTTTTATAGTACAAGAGAGAGGAAAAGAAAAGCAAAAAGCAAAAGTGTAGCATGATCCTACCCAGGCGGGCTGCCCATTTTCGCCCTTGTGTCGATTCCTCTTTGCTTTGTCGCCTTGCCTTCAAATCCTCGATTCTTCTTGTCTTCAATCTTCAAAGTTAGTCTTCAAATATTTAAAGTCTTGAAAAGATGATCTTCAATGGTCTCTGGTCTTCAAGTCTCGATGTTCTTTCCTTGTCATACAAAATCCACTTAGAAAAGGTAAAAGAGCGCAAAAGTTGCTCTTACCTCTCCTAAGAGAATTTCAAGGTAAAACACAAGCTCTAGATGACAAAAGAGCACAAAAGTGATCCCCAAAACTCCCAAAATATGCACATAAATGGATACATCAAACCTCCCCACACTTAAACCTTACTTGCCCTCGAGTTAGAAAAGATTCAAGCACACGAAGGAATTCATGTATCCACATATTAACTAGTATTCCCCAAAATTAAAACCTCACAAAACTCTCAATATCAAACATCCCAAAGTTAATATCAAATGACAATTCAACCACAACCCCTATTCCTAAATCTATCCAAACCATATCAACCTATCGATTCAGTGATATCCATAAAAATATTTCTAAGTCCCGAATTGACAATCTCAAATCCAATGGCACAAAGTGAAGTCAAAATCATGCATGAAGTTAAAACACATACTTCACTTTATACCAATATATCATCCCAAAAATGAAGTATATCAACAATCAAGAATTTTATACTTTACTTTGTTTTCCCCGCTAAATTACCCAATCCCTAGAGGTCTCATGATGATAAGCTACCTGAACCATCTATATAGCAACCGCAACCTTATGACTCCAACGCTAGAAAATGAGTGAAATCATAGAATTTTTCCTTTTTTTCCTCTTTGTCTCTCATTTTGCTCAGGAGCCCTTTTGGGTTTTCATCCTAACCACACATCATGTTTCTTTGGCACGTTGAGCTGAAAACTACGTTGAGCGATTTTTACTGTTCCTATGTGCGATTTACGGTGCGATTAACACACATCACATTTCTGTTCCTCTCATCCAGCTCGCCACCTCCATTTCTGTCTGTAACGGTCATTTAATTTTTCTGGGTAACTACTTGGACCGCCGATCATGGCGTCGCCGACGCCTCCTCCGGCCCCGGACCCTTCTCTCTTGAAGCCCCTGGCTACTCGTAGCTTCGCCCAAGCTCTCAATACAAAACAATCGCCTCTCCTGGCGTCCCTCCCAGATACACCAAACCTTCATCCGATTACAGAATTCAAGGGCAAGATTGCATACATACTCCCACCTGAAGAAGGAGAAATCCTTGCTTTGCACTATCAGAACACCCTCGTCGGAAAGTTTATCCGAGGGAAACCACATATGGACTCACTTCAACAGGCATTCAAATCTATAGGCTTTAAATTGAGATTTCAGCTAGGCTCTATTGATTATCGACATGTTTTGATTCGGTTTCAGGATAACGAAGACTACCAAAGGTGTTGGATGAAGGGTCAATGGTCAATTCAAGGCTACACAATGAAAGTGCAGAAATGGACATCAGATTTCTCTCCGTCTGTGGAATCCTCCATTGTACCGGTTTGGGTAACTTTTCATAAACTTCCAATCCATTTCTATAATAGCTCTACTATCATGGGTATAAGTAGTCAGGTAGGAAGGTTTCTTAAGATGGATGCTGCTACTATGGCATTATCCAGACCTTCAGCTATTAAAGTTTGCCTAGAAATTGATCTGTTAGCCCAGCTTCCCAAATCAATTATGGTAGGCATAGGAAACAAGGTGGCAGAATACCCAATAGAGTATGAGAACTTGCCTACATATTGTTCTCACTGTAAAATAATTGGGCATAGCAATACAAACTGTAATTTTCTGCATCCCAACTTAAGGAAAATAACAAGTAAGAAGATAGAGAATCCTGCAAATAAGAACAAACTTAGGACAGATTCTCACCCAACAGAGGAAATAAACATTGAAGGTACATCTGCTCTCACAGTCTCACAAAAGGAAAATGATGTACAGAATCAAAACTTAATCACTGGATTCCAAAATGATAGTAACATTAACTTCTACAAGGTAAGTCACAAAAAACGTAATGGCCCTTTTTACTCATTAGATGATATATCTAAGCCAATAACCACATCCATATGGAGAAAAAAGGATCACCAGCTTGAACAAAAATCCATACCTGAAAAGGAAACAAACATAAACACTGTAACAATATCTAATGCCTTTCAATCCTTAGAGGATAGTGAGGAAGAGCAGGAAGGGGAGATTGGAGGAATTCTTCAAGTAACAATGGAATCACAGGAAGCACCTCTTGCCATTACTTCTGATGTTTCTACTAATAACATTATTTCTCCTGTGGCCCAAGAAGACATAGCACAACTGGTGACTATAGAGCAAGCACAAGCAGGTTCTGCGGAGCATAGTACCAGTAACAAGGAAGGATTGAAAGAAACAACTACAACAAATCCTGATTCGAGCATTATGGAGAAAGAAGGTGAGCAGGCAAAGGTAAGTCCTTCAGATTTATCTGGGATTATTGGCCATAGTAATGGAAACTCAGGAGATAAAGGAAAAAATTCAGGAAAGACTAGTAGAAAACTTAGATCATCACAAAAAGCCAATCCCAAAATTTTTAAATGATAAAACACACCATAATAGGGAATGTACTGGTTTGGAATGTTAGGGGAATTGGTACTTCAATTGACAGACTTAAAAATTTGAAACTTAAACACAAACTGGACATAATGTGTCTAATAGAACCATGGCAAGAAAATCAGAGGATAACAAAATTTAAAAATGATTTGGGATTCCACAATGCTTACTGTGCCCACAGTGCTAAAATCTGGCTATTTTGGAACCAGTCTTTTAGCATCACTGTTCTAAGTGAGACTGATCAGTATGTACAAGCTAATATTATTGATTCCATATCTTCTCTGAGCTGGAACTGTGTATTTATCTATGCAAGTGTACATAGACAATTAAGAGAGACATTGTGGAGTGATTTACTGGTAGCTAATCTTCCTCCTTCCATTTATATTGGAGATTTTAACACTGTAGCTTCTGTTTCAGAATATAAAGGGAGAAAGTCAACTCCAAAAAAGAGCATGATGCAATTTAACAAATTTTTAAGTGACTTAGATTTGCATGATATACCCACGGTAGGAAATTCTTTTACATGGACCAATAACAGGTATAAGGAAAGGTGCAAAGAGCTAATTTTCCAAAGGTTAGACCGGGGAATTTGCTCATTAGATTGGTTTGATAAATTTCCTAACAGCTCAATACATGTTCTTAATAGACTGTCTTCGGATCATGCTCCCCTCCTCTTATCAGTACAATCATCAGAGGAACAAGTCCCCAGACCTTTTAGGTTTCAAGAGATGTGGACTGGTAGGCAGGATTTTCTAAGTCTAGTGGAAACTAACTGGAATCTAGATACTCCCTACAGAGGGATGTATAGGTTAATAAATAAATTGAAAAGACTCAAGATGGAAATAAAGCAGTGGAATACATCTCAGTTTGGTAATGTTGACCAGAATCTGTCACTATATGAGCATAAGGTTAATGATTTAGAAATCTCATTTCAACAAAATCCTACTGAATCTACCCTGACAGATTTGAATAAATCTAAACAGCTTTTAATGAGGGCTCAAAAAGAGAAAATAACATTTCTTAGGCAAAAAGCAAGGTTGAACTGGTTTAAATATGGTGATGCGAATATGAGTTATTTTCACCATTCAATTAGGGAAAGGAGGACTAAAACTAGAATTAGCAAGATAAGAGATGAGCAAGGAAATTGGACCTCTGATCCTACACAGATTAAAGAGGAGGCAGTGGGATATTATAAAGCTTTATTTAACATGGAAGAACCTCAGAAACAGGGAACTTACATGAATTATTTTCTAGCTGAAATACCAAGAGTAATAACTGAACAAGAGAATAATTTATTGTTGGCTCCTTTTCTGATACATGAGCTCCAATTTGCAGTTTTTGACCTAAACAAACATAGTTCCCCCGGACCTGACGGATACACTGGTTTTTTCTATACCACCTTTTGGGAAATTGTTAAAACTGATTTACTTGAGGCTGCAAATGATTTCCTAACAAGTGGAAGCATCCCTAAGGCAATTTCCAGCACTTGGCTGGCTCTAATACCAAAAAAATCAATACCTGTTACTTTTTCTGACTTCAGACCAATCAGCCTTTCAAATTTTGTTAATAAGGTATTCTCTAAGATGATGTTGGAAAGGATTAAACCGCTTATGTCTCAACTTATATCTCCTGAACAAAGTGCTTTCATGAAAGGGAGGGATATTTCTGACAACATAATTCTAATGCAAGAAATGACCAGAATGTTAACCAGGAAATCACAGAAGCAGAACTTAATCATTAAATTAGATATGCAGAAAGCTTTTGATAGAGTATCATGGTCTTTTCTTAACTCAATTCTCCTTAAATTTGGTTTTCATGGTATATTTGTTAACCGAGTTATGCAGAACATAGCTTCAGCCAATTTCTCAGTGCTAATTAATGGAGTAGCATCAGGTTTCTTTGCTTCAAACAGAGGAATAAAACAGGGAGATCCTCTTTCTCCATTACTGTTTAACATCTTATCTGAGGCTTTCTCACGAGGACTTAAAAAACTGTTTAATTTGGGCTATTTGCAATTTTTCAGGTTACCTAAAACATGTCCACAGATTACCCATTTAATGTACGCTGATGATACTGCAGTTTTTCTTAGTGGAAACAAGAAACACCTGAAAAGATTTAAAAAATTTCTCTGTGCATTCGAGCAAACATCAGGACAAAAAGTAAAATTTTCCAAATCTAATTTCTATGTATCTCCTAACACATCAGTAGAAAGATCTCAGATCCTAAGTAGGAATTTATGGATGGTTAGAGGAGTGTTTCCTTTTCAATATCTAGGGATCCCAATATTTACAGGAAGGAACACTCAGAGATACTACTACCCCATATTGGAGAGAATGGAAAAAAGCATTAATAACTGGAAAAACAGGTGGTTGAGTACTGGTGGTAAAATAATCCTAATAAACCATTGTTTGCTTTCTATCCCAACTCACTTGTTTGCTGTACTAAGGCCTCCAAAGTTAGTAGTGAGGAAAATGGAAAGGATGGCTTCTGGACTGTTTTGGGGGACCTCAGATAGTACAGAGACCAGGAAAAAATGGAGAGCATGGAGAAAAATGAGTATTCCAGTACAAGAGAATGGGATAGGTTTCAGAGACATTCAAGCTATAATTGAGTCATTTTCCTGTAAGCTATGGTGGAAGCTTCAAATGAACACTACACAATGGGCTCAGCATCTCTGGACTTTACCTGATTCTTACAAGAATTCCCAGGTATGGAAGAGAATATGCAACATAACTGAAAAAACTAATGGTTTGACTGGAGTTATTCATGGAAAAGGAAAATGTTCCTTCTGGAATGCAAATTGGTCAGGGGAAGGAGCTTTATACTACAAATGGCCTGATGATGTTGAAATACCATTCCCTGAAATCACACTAAGCTCCTTCATCCTGAATAAAGACTCTAATCTCCCTTTTCTGGAGCCACATTTGGCTACCAATATAGTTTCAATTTTGCAGGAAGTATCCATTAGGAACTCACATGAGGACAGACTGATATGGACACCTTCAGTGGATGGAAACTTTTCAGTTAGCTCGGCCTATAAGATTTTGAGGCTACGGGGAACAACCATCAGACATCTTCATAAGGTATGGGCAAATTTCATACCTGTTAAAATGTCAGTACTAACCTGGAGAGCTTTGAATGGAATTTTGCCATTTGAAAATGTTTTGTGTAAGTTAGGTTTTTCACTAGCCTCTAAATGCCCTATATGCTCTAATCACTCAGATTCTATCAACCATTTCTTTAATTCCTGTTGTAAGGCTGCTGCAGTATGGAATAAAGTTAATTGCATGCTGAATCTGCATACACCTGAATTCAGGAGTTTTAGTCATTTAGTGGAATGCTATCTCAACATTAGGGCAGGCTCTGTGATTCTGCATCAGGTGTATACTGCTGCATTCATTGCCACAATCTGGTCTCTTTGGATTTTTAGGAACACAAAACTATATGATAATCATACTTTCTCAGTAGATGCATGCTTCCAGAATATAAAGGATCTGATTTTCATAATTTTTACTGCAAATCCATTGAAAGGCAATTTGAATGAGCATAAGGAACTAATACAGGCTGGAACCATCCCTCAGATAACTCAGAAAAATAAAAAGAAGATCAAAGTTACTACAGTTAGATGGGATAAACCAACAAGTGCTTATAAGATTAACACTGATGCTTCATGGGTAAAAGGAGGAGACTCATCTTGTGCAGTAATAGTTAGAGATTGGAGGGGAGAGGTTAAACATATGAGAGTCAAAACTTTTAAATCTGATTCTCCTCTACTAGCAGAGATGGAAGGCATTCAATTTTCATATCAGACATGCTTAGAACTTGACATTAAGGGCAGTACTATAGAGACAGATTGCAAACCTGCAGTTAAAGCAATCCATGATCCTTACTCTGGTTCCTGGAGATTTTTTTCTCTTAACTGTCAACTGAATTTGTTGCATGGAGACAATCCAATCACATATGCTCCTAGGGAAGCTAATACTGTGGCTGATTTTTTGGCAAAATTTGCAAGGGAGGAATCCCTAAATGGAGTCTTTCAAATTAGCAATGCCCCTTCTTTCCTTAAAGGCTTGATTATGTTAGATAAAATTGGAGTTCAGGGGGTAAGAATAAGAACTGTAAATGGGAACTCAGATTACACATAAGCTGGTAGTTGTCTCTGGATATAATGTATATAAATGTTGTGGAATAGAGACTGCTGTCTTTCATTTTTTGCAGATATCCGGCTCAGGTTCGGAGACACATCTGAAGCAAATGAGGACTCACAGGAGAGGAAGCACGGTCTGAGCACAGGAGATTGATTTCTGAGCTATCTGAAGCAAGGGGGGATCTCGATCATAGGAGAGGAGAGGAAGTACTGCTCGAACATAGGAGAAATCGAGGATGGCAACAAACAATGGACACTCAGGCGATCTTGTGTCTTCCTTGGCTGAATAACATTGACTAATAAGGGTTTCGATTCTTCGCTTCCCTGACCATGTTCATGTTATTCATGCTAGATGGACATAAGACTAGCAATCTGTAATTTCACATGTTCAGTTAGCTTAGATTTGACTAAACATAGCGCTTTTGGAAGAAATTTTCTATTTGCTTAGAGGGCTTCTTTGGCTCTTGGATCATCATGAATGATCTTTTGTAAAAAAAACTCTACTTGTAGCACTTCCTTTTGGGTTTGAGGAGCCTAATAAATTCCTCCCATCTATCCGGATGGTTTCAAATTTAAAAAAAATGTTTCTTTGGCACATCTCACATTTTTCTGCACATTTAGCCTCTTATTTTTGCCTAGGTTGTCCTTTCAGGTTTTTGACCTATCCGAGCCCCCAATGTTGCCTAAGTTTCCCTCTTGGGCTTTCAACTTAGTGGGTTTCTTTTTATTATTTTCCTTTTTTCATTTTCTTTTTTCAATTTTTTTTTCGTGTTTTTCCAATCAAAAGTAGCTAATTATATACATGAAAATTATTAAACCCCTACCCACACTTAAAATCATACATTGACCTCAATGTAAAACAACTAAGGCAACAAGTTTCAAGTTTAAGGGCAAAGGAAAAACAACTTACAACTATTTATGCGACAATTCCCCCAAAGATTGTTGCCAGTATTGGACCTCCCAAGAATCTTCCTCCTTATGGAATCTCCTCCGAGTTTCTTCATTGCTACGGAATACCGTGGATTCACCATCGGTCAAGTGGTGAATCCGCATTCGAAGGTTTTCAATGTTATCCACCATAGCGGCTCTCTGCCGGTTGGACGAACAATATACTCCACTTGGGCTCGATTGAAGGCATGCATGGGCTTGCCATGGAAAAAGAAGTTTACGGCCAATAGACAGTAAGTGTAGCGCAAGATGGGGTGTAAAATAAATGAGCTCATATCTTTTCCCGTCTGGGACCTCTTGGTTAAGATTTGCCAAATTCAGCATTATTATAAGATGAGTGGTTTCATACCCCCTACTGTACTCATAATCACACCCGAAAGCCATCTTTAACTAGGTGTAACTCACTTCATGGTTCACATAATTCAAATGGAAGGTGGTACATGGTACACACTTGCCATCCTCATCCACCCGGTCTTGGTGTTTCTCTACGATGGCCAAGAATTCTAGTGTGTACCTCTCTTATGTTGGAGAGTGTTTGGCCATGAAATGTTTCAACCCCACCTTGGATAGAAGAACTCTAACCGGTTGTTTTAACCCGAGCACCCCCATAGATTCATGACAACAAAACGTTGTTTCTTGAATAGTTCGGCTAACAAGCAAATCCCACCTTCTTGCAAACTCATATGTAATGTGCCTTAACCCCATATATTCCCCGTGAAATGCCTAGGGTGTGCGGAGGAACTCGCACCATCATGTTTAATTCACTTTTTCGGGGCCATGAGTTCTCACCACAATACCATTCACACAACAATTAATGCTCCATAAAATTGTCAATCACCATAGTAAGCAATGCTCCACAATACCATTCACCACAACAAGCAATTCTTCACAAAAATACTCCTAGTGGTTAAGAACAAAGTTCCATCAAGCTCCAAGAACAAAATAGCTCCAAGAGTCCAACAAGCAATTAACAATATATCACATCACCACAAAAACTCCAACACCTCAAATAAACTAATTAACAATACCCCAATCTCAAGCCAACCACAAGATAAGCAAAAAATTCTTCCAAACTTTTTACACCACACAATGGGTAGGAGATGTAAATTTACCGTGATTGTGAAGAGGATGACTAGGGAGACCACTTTTCCAAGTGAGTCCAAGTAATTCGTTGCTTCCTAAGTAACCAATTCAACCCAAGAACAAAAATCCCAAAATGTTAGGGTTCTTGGACAAATTTGTGGATTTGAAGATTTAATGGGTTGGAGGATGGATTTGATGAGTGGAAATGAGTGTAAGAAGGTGGTTAAGTTTGGAATAATGGTGGAAAGGATGGATGTTAGCTAGAAATGGTGAAATTTTGAAGATAGAAATAGGTTTTGGGAGAGTTCTTGAATGGAGAAGAGAGGAGAAGGAGAAGAAAGGAAAATAGGGGAAAAGGGGGGAAGGTATTAGAATTTTGAAAAATTAAAATTTAGAAAATAATAATATGTGAACAGTGCCCTTGCACATCGCGTGGACGGGGAAGCTCTCAGCACCAACGATCAGTTTTTCTGATTAGAGCCCGCGTGAGTCACGTTAGCGGTCCTTTCTCGCAAGCGCGGCACGGCTCTCTACCTGCCCAAAATTGATCAGGCCCTGCGCGTGTCACGCGGGTGGCCTTTTGGTTGCCCGGGCGGGAACCTCCTTAGCTTCTTTCGCCAGCTCTATTTCTGATATGGTTATTTCTTTTTTTTATCTGATTTTCTTGCTCCAAAATATTTGCCAATTTTCCAAAGCTCGACCTATTTTGCTAGAAAATCATGGAAAAACACAACCATCATAGAAATAAAATAAAATAATGAAAAATGACAATAAAAATCAAATTGAGACAACATCGACGGAAAGTCACGAATGACTATCCGGATGATCAAAACCAAGTTTATTCAACGTTGTCGGCATGACTTACTCCCCTTTTTGGAGCTTACACACAATCTGAGCCAAAGTACACGGTCTCCTTTCCTCGATCAAAGTCAAAACTTGTGGGATCATCCCCAAACAAGACTTGGAGCACCATGGCTAGGGTTCCCTCATGTTCCCTTAACATTTCCAATAGTTCACATTTTTCTTCCACCCTGATCTTAACCAAGTGAGCATCGAGGGTTTCTCTCATTCTCCAAGGGATGGCCATTCAAGAACTTTCGATGGTGGTTTTCACTCTACCACCGAAGTCTTCTCAAGAGAAGGGGGGAAGCCCACCCCTATTGGCTTGCCTGTGGACACACGAAAGGTGTCAGATGTTGCTTTCCCAAGAGAGAATTCACCAGTGTTGTTTTCCTTCAAAGCATCATCTATGGCAACATTTAAGGAACCACCATCATTGGGCTCAAATACATCTTGCGCCATATCATCAACAACATCAACAGTTTGGCAAGAATGGTTTTTACTAGGATGCTCAATAGAATTGTTAGTGTTGAATTCTATCTTCCATCCATTAAATTCCATGGTTAAGGTTCCACTGTGCACATCAGTTATTGTCCTTGAAGTCTTTAAAAATGGCCTACCTTAGAGAATAGGTTTAGCACTCTTACCACCTTCCATTTCAAGAACATAAAAATCGACAGGGAATGTTAAGGAGCCCGCTTTCACCAACACATCCTTCACAATACCTTTTGGGTATGTGCTAGAGTGATCGGCTAGTTGGATAACAACCCCAGTTTTGTGCAAAGTTCCTAGATCTAGACTTTCATACAAGGGATAGGGAATCACATTAATGGAAACACCTAAGTCTAGCATGGCCTTGTTAACATGTTTTCCTCCTATCTTACATGGGATTGTAAACATTCATGGATCATCACATTTAGGAGTCATTTCATCATCAAACATAGTGGAGACATACTCATTCTTTCCACCATTTTTCTTACGATTCAATTGTTGTTTCCTATTGACGGTACACAATTCCTTAAGAAACTTAGCATACCTAGGAATTTGATTTATAGCATTTAAGAGTGGAATGTTTACCTCGCATCTACGAAAGACTTCGTAGATGTCCTTGTTATCGCCCTTGATCCTCCTATCCTTTAATGCCTCCGAAAATGGTGGTTTCGGCACATAGATAGGAATGTTCGCTCCTTTTTACTTCTTGTGAGGTGGGGATGAAGTTTTGGGCTTTGATCCTGGTCTTGGCACGAAGGTCTCCACCTCGATCTCTTCCCCTTTTCTTTCTTTCTCCCTGGACAACTCACCGGTCTTCTTTTTAAGATCTCCCTCCTTCTCAATACCTCGTTCAACAACATCCTTGCCTTGAGACCTCTTCACTTCCTTCCCACTCCTCAATGAGATTGCACTCACATTTTTTTTAGGGTTGATTTCTGGTTAGGAAGGAAGATTTCCCTTTTCCCGTGCTTCCATCCGATTCACCACTTGAGCTATTTGGTTCACTTAATTTTCTATGTTTTTTTATGCTTGCCTTGGCCTCATCTTGGCATTTTCTCCTTTTTCCGCGCACATACTCAACCTATGAATGGCTTACATAACCTCATCATTTGACAAACCCTAGATCTCCCCTTGATCACGGGACTTGTCTTGAAGCCTTGGAAAAAAATTTTGCAGGGGCCGGTATTTTTGTTGAGAAGGATGGTAGGGTTGAGCATTTTAGCCTCCTTAAGGGTTCCCATACCGGAAATTTGGGTGATCACGATTACCCAAATTGTAAGGCCTGTTTTGGTAACCTTGACCTCCTTGGTACCCTTGATAACCTTGATACCCTTGGCCTCCTTGATATGCTTGGTTGCCTTGAAAACCCACGACATTCAATTCCTCTACATAACCATCTTACAAGGTAAGGTAAGTGTCCATAGGATGCGCTGATGAACAAATTTCACAAGATTTAACACGTGGCACATTTCTGGGCTTGGTCATTAAGGATTTCACCATAGAAGTAAGGCCCGAGACTTGGTCCTCGAGCTTTCCACTAGTGGAGGGCTCACGTCTGGGTATTTGATTTCCTTTTCTCAAATCGGCACTCGAACTAAAGTTTCTTAACTCCTCAGCCAACTCCACCTATAAAGCCATAGCCCCCATTGAACTCTTGTTCCCAAGGGTACCACCACAACAACTCCTCACTAGTCTTGGGTCCTCATCAAGAAGACCATTGTAAAAATAATAGACCAAGTCTCTATCCGTATAGCCATGATAATGGCACATCGATAAAGTTTCTTGAACCTCTCTCAATAGTCATAAAATGACTCTTTATGCCATTGGAAGATGTTAATAATGTCCTTCTTCAAAGCGGTGGACCTTGAGGCCGGGATGTACTTGGAAAGAAATTTATTCTTCATTTCAAGCCAAATTTTGATGCTCTTGGGTGGTAGATAGTGGAGCCAACCCCTTGCACCATCCCTCAATATGAATGCGACTGCCTTCAATTTGTACAAGTCTTCATCTACTCCGTGGGGAACTGTATCACCACATATAAAGTGGAACTCGGTGAGATGCTTGTTGGCATTTTCCCCTTGCCTGCCAAGGAAGATAGGTAGCAAGTTTATAAACCCAGTATCATGCTCAAAATGCCCATTTGGTCCAACCAAAGGATACTCTATGCAAATCAGTTGTTGGTCAAGATTGGGGGCCTTAACATCTCTCAATAAGGTTTGCCTCAAAGGAATAGCTCCTTAAAGAGGAGGATCTCTCTCTTGAAGAGGGGGATGTTGAGGTCCTCCTCCTGGATGCTCATCTTTATGTTCGTGTTGATGCTCCATAGAAGTAAAGGTATCCGCAAAATGGTCACTAGGGGGGTTGTTATTCACACTTTCCAAAGAAAGCCTCAAATCCCGTCTCAAATTCAACTCTAACTCAAGGTCACAGTGTAGGGGTTCTAGTGAAGATAATCTCGTGCGAACCATACACTAATAACTCAAACGATACATCTCCAAGCCAAGCGAAAATGGCAAGTCAACTAAGAACACAAAATAACAACAAACTAACAAATATTTACAACTAGCACATAATCACACATAATATGCCCAAACACTTAAAAATAAATGCCTCTTTCCCGGCAACGGCGCCAAAATTTGGGAAGTCGTTGTCGTACCTCTCAAAGTTAAATTTATAAGCCCTAATGCTTCTTATCTACAATTAAGTAGATAATGGCAAGTCAGGTCATCCATGAAGAAGAGGGATCTTTTCAAGTGTCTAAACATATAGAGCATAAAACATACTAGGCATATACATATATAGATATATATAAAAGCATATAAAGGGGGGGTTTTGGTTAGTTTCGATCCTAAATTATGAATTGAAAGACAAACAACTGGCAATGCAAGGGAACAATTCTAATCATGCAACTACAACTAAAAAGATGATTAAAACAACAATTAACGGAGCCTTGGGTCAATTGACTTTCACTTCCAAACTTCTTATAGATCATATTGTCTACTCATTCATAAACATTTATTGCCTATGGGGAATGCTATCACTTCCCATTCAAAGATCAACATTAGTTTCTTCTTAATAGTAATTCACAAAGGCGATTCGATGACCATTTCCAAACCTCATTGACAATCACTCTAGGCGATCAACGGCCATAAAGATATTTCATCAATGACATTATACACGAAGAACCATAGATTTGATAACAACAAGTCTTCTACCAAAGAAATAATCATTTAACTAAACAAAACATTTATTAGGCTAACACTAGAACAAACCACATTTAAGGTTCAACCTTCTTTGCATCTATAGGATAAATATGAGAACAATCCACATTAACATACTTATCTAGAAAGAATCACAACACATTATACACAAGAAGTACTAAATCCATGTTCTTGGATTTTCATGCCAAATGAGCTAAGAAATTGGCCACTTTTCTAACACTCTAAAACTTCAATCATATAAACACTTCATATACTCAAACAACTCATGATATAAATGAAGTTGAACATAGCATTAATGGCACAATAAATGCTTCCCAATAAATGTTCATAAATGAGCAAAATCAAGAATCTCACTACATAAGTTTGGAAGCTTCAATCAATTACTCCCAAGAGATTAGTTTAGCTAATACAAATCATACTAACCTTCATAGAAGAATTCATACATAAACAAACAGGGTAAAGATGAAAGAAAATGGAGAACTAGGGTTCTTTGATAAGGAAGTTCGGCCAAAGGGAGAGGGTGAGAAGTGGGTGGCCAAAAATTCCTTTTATAGTACAAGACAGAGGAAAACAAAAGCAAAATGTAAAAGTATAACAGGATCCCGCCCGGGGTGTCGATTCATCTTTGCTTTGTCGCCTTGCCTTCAAATCCTCGATTCTTCTTGTCTTCAATCTTCAAATCTAGTCTTCAAATCTTCAAAGTCTTTAAAAGGAGATCTTTAATAGTCTCTGGATCTTCAAATCTTCTTTCCTTGTCACACAAAATCCACTTAGATTAGATAAAAGAGTGCAAAAGTCGCTCTTACCTCTCCTAAGAGAATTTCAAGGTAAAACACAAGCTCTAGATGACAAAAGAGCAAAAAAGTGATCCCAAAATATGCACATAAAATGGATACATCAATATATATACATATATATATATATATGCATATATATACATATATACATATATATATATACATATATATATATATATATAATCAAGTAAAGAGGGGGGTTTTTGGTTGGTTATTCCTAAGTTATGAATTTAAAGACATGACAACTAGCAAAGTCAAGTAATTATGCTAATCATGCAACAAACTAAGAAAAATGGGTAAAAACTACAAATGACAAAACCTTAGGGGCTATTGATTCTCAATTCCAAACCTCTTATAGATCATAGAACCATTCACTCATTCTATCACATTCATTACCTATGAAGAATGTTATCACTTCCATTTTGAAGATCAACATTAATTTCTTCATCCTAGTAATTCACAAAGACGTTCAACGACCATTTACAAATCTCATTGATAATCACTTTAGTTCAATGACCATAAAAATATTTCATCAATGGCATTATACTCAAAGAACCATAGATTTGATAACAACAAGCATTCTATCAAATGCATAGCCATTAAACCAAGCAAAGCATTTATTAGGTTAAACCTAGAACAATCAACATTCAAGATTCAACCTTTCATTGCTACCTTGGGACAAATATGATAACAATCCACACTAGCAAGATTTACATCACATTACGCAACAAGCAGTACTAATTCCATGTTCTTGGATTTTCATGCCAAAGAGATAAGAAATTGTACACTTTCCTAACACCCAAACATTAAATCATATAAACATTTTATATTCTCAAATAACTCATAGCATAAATGAAGCAAACACTCACATTAAGAACACATAAATTCTAAATAACAAAGGCTTCAAGAAAGAGTAAAATCATTGGTTTGGAAGCTTCAATCAATTGCTCCCAAGTACAAATCTAACCTAGATAATGAAAATACATAACTAACCTACAAAAACTAAGGAAAGAAGAAGAACTAGGGTTTTCAGTCCCCAAGTCGCACAGGAAGAAGAAGAGAGTAAAGAGAGAGGATAAGGTTTGGTATTTATACAAAAAAGAAGGAAAGATTTCTGGCCATACGTCCATCACGACTTGCAAAAAGTTCCTTGCAAGTCGCGACCGAGCCAAAATTCAGCATCTTGATTTCTTTCTTCTTTTTGTCTCAAGTCCTTCTCTCCACTTCACTTTTCTTCAATTCCTCAAGTCTTCAAAAGCTCAAATGCAAGTCTTCAAATCTTCAAAGCTAGTCTTTAGAGTCTTCAAACAATTAACTTGTCACGCAAAATCCCCAAGAAAAGTAATAAAAGTGAAAGTGTAAAAGTCGCTCTTAACTCCCCTTAGAGAATTTAAAGGAAAAATGCAACATCTAGAGCACAAAAATGTACAAAATTGAATCCAAAATGTCCCAAAATAACCATATAAAATGGACACATCAATAGGTGTGCCCAGATCAGAGGAAGAAGAAGTGCTTGGGATTGAAGGTTGTGGTGTCATTGGCTCAAGTTCAGTGGATTGAGGAGGAGTGGTGGTGTCTTGAGGGATAGTGGGTGGTGCAGTCCGGTGAGGTGGAGGAGTTGGTAACAGAGCAAGGGAAGGCATGCTTGAGACCAGCTGAAGCAAGGACAGAGGTGGAGTAGTAGTGCAGGATTTGGGAGTGTAAGGCAAGGGCTGAGTATGATCAGGATATAGGTAAGTTTGTTCATAAAAAATCACATGACTAGAAACATACACACGGTTAGATGGAATATGTAACCATAGATAATCTTTGTGTTGAGAACTATAGCCCACAAAAATGCAAGGAGAAGATCGATAGTCAAGTTTGTTAGACGTGTAGGGACGAATAAATGGATAACATAAATAACCAAAAGTTTTAAGAAACTTATAATTGGGTACTATCTTGTAAAGAGACTCATATAGAGATATTTTTTTTTGGCAAGAGTGGTGGACAATGTAAGATTATTCATATAGACAGAGGTATGGAAAACATGCTCCCAAAAAGATGGTGGAAGGTGTGCCCGAGACAGAAGGGAGAGACCTTTCTCGACAATAGTTCTATGATACCTTTCTGTAGCACCATTCTGAGATTGAGTGTGAGGACATGACAGATGATAACAGATACCCTAAGTTTAAAGGTAGGAAGAGACTAGACGATATTCACCCCCTGTCTGATTACAACTGTTTAATTTTAGTATCAAATTCTGTTTCAACCATATTTTTAAAAAGATGGAAATGATGAAGAACCTGGGATTTTTGAGACAAAAAGTATATCCAGAAATATTTAGTGCAATTATCCACAAAATAAAAAAAATAATGATTGCCACTGAAAGAAGAAACAGGGGTCGGACCCTACACATCAGAATACACCAATTTAAAAGGAGATTTGCTAGATTCATGAACATGAGAAATGGGTAATCTATGAATCTTACCAAGTGGACATGACTCACATATATTTTAAAATTATATAGTGACAGAGGTAAACTAAAATGAGAAATAAGATGCTTAAGGGAAGACTCATGCAGATTACCAAGATGTGCATGCCATGTTTGAAGATCAGTCTTGGAACCTAGAAAGATACAGGAAAGTGCAGAAGAAGGCTTATTTGGTGGTTTTAGACGATAGAGACCATTCTCAACGGTTCCGGTGAGGAGCGTCCGACCTTGCAGATCCTTCACAAAGATCCTTCATGTTAGCATTATTGTATGATGTAAATTTTAACACACTTAAGATATTTTTGTGAATATCAGGTACAAACAAATATTGTGAAGGTGAACATGTTTATGCAACAGAGGAAGAGAAGAAGGGCCCAAATGCATAATAGGTAGAGACATACCATTGCCAACTTGTAAGCCTTCATTACCAGTGTAATCAGATTGCACATAGAGATTTGCAAGGTCGGAGGTTACATGATTGGTAGCTCCGGAATTGAAGAACCAAGTCGAATCATGAATGGCCGAAGTTGGAGGGCCACAGATGCAGCATAGGCCTAGCGAGAACCACCAAAATACTGCTACTTGCGGAATCTATTGTCACGGCGGCCAGAGTTACCACAAGATGGGTGTGGCCGAGTTGCTGGAAACTCTATCATATTTAAGCGCTACAAACAATTTAGAGCCTCGTGGCTGGGTCGACGACATATTTATCGTTTGGGGTGAATGGTAGAGGGTCAAGCCAAGCCATTCAAAGCAGTAGCAGAAGGGATGCAAACAACAGTCTTGGCAGCAAACGAAGAAACTAGAGTGTGCTGCTATTGTATATGGGCTTCCTCATCTACAAACAAGTCAAGGAGCTTGTGTGACAAGATACTAGACAGCCGAAGGTTGAAAGCAATGGAAATACTGCATAGGGTGCATCGAGGCCATGAAGAATACATTCCACAAATTCATCATCGGAAACAATGTGAGAGTATTCTGACGAAAAGTCAGAGAAGGATCGCTTTTTCTCAACATACTCAAGGATGGAGAGTGACCCCTTTAGAATAGTTTGTAGTTAATGTTTAAGATGCATCAAGTTGGCGTGAGTTTGTGCATGAAACATCTGCTCCAATATAAGCTAGGAGTAGGATGTAGTAACCACACAAATGACATGAGCAAGAAGGAATGTAGTCATGGTAGATTGAATCCATAACAAGACCAAGCGATCCTTCTTTTTCCACAAAGTGAAAGTCGGATAAGGGCCTGGTGGTGAAGACAACTTGGCATCATCAGATTCAGGCTGTAGGGTCTCTGACGCAGCCAAATTTGGAAGGAGAAATTTATCAAGATCATATGCCACAAGGGCTGATTTAATATACTGACGCCAGAAGGAATAATTATGGAGATCAAGTCAAAACTGGAGAGCAGAGTGTTTGAGGGTGGGGGTTGTGTCAGAAATAGCGACAACAAGAGGGCCAGAACTAAATGAGGACGTATCACCAGAAAACATTGGGAATAAAGGTGATGGGTGAAGAATGTTAATGTAGAGAAGTTTGAGATAGGATCGGTTGCTCTGATATCATGTGAGAAAAGATAAGTGCTTGTGTAAAATTGGTTGATTGTATTCACACTTTCTCAACATATATATACACATTGATATACTTGGAGGCCAAGTTAAGCTAGCTAATATAACCTATGTAAACTTTTTACTTGGAGGCCAAGTAATGCTAGCTAACCTATTATGTACTTGAAGATTAAGTGACTTGGAAGCTAAGTAAACGAGGCCAAGTAATTTGGTATTTACTCTAGGCAAAGTCTTGGGAAAACCGTCTTTCAATAGGTTTATGGAAAGACGGAGTTTAATTAAAATGATAAAAAGGTAAAAGGTTTTAGTTGTAATATTTAAATTTTATTATGTAATGTGTAGTAGTTATATAATTTATGACCCGATTAATGCTACCCGAAAATTTTATCGTCATTTCTTTTAATTTGCAATTTAAACCTTGGTAATTCTAGTACTTATGGAAAGACCGTCTTTCAAGCGACAGGCTCTATACTCTAATAATTATGAATTGCTAAAGAAAATATTAATCTGTTACGGTGATTCGACAATGATAGTCAAATTAAATAATAATCTCTACCAGATTTGTTAAGAAGATGCATGATAGCATACTTAAGCACCTACCGACTAGTGAATATTATCGTTTTATTTGGTTTGACATGGTGTACATAATCCAAAACAGTCATTGAATTTTAATTTAGAACTACTTATGTTCAATAAGTAATTAATGAGTTTATGGGTTAAGATTAGGGGACAAATCATATGTTAGCTTCAACTTTGGACGATATAATATGGTAACGTGCATACACCCTGACCAGGGTGATGCTCTACAAAATCCATTTTGAGATCTAGAGAGAAGTTTCCCTCTTCTTTCTACAAACGCTTAAATAATTCTCAACCAAAAAAATTAAAAACATATTTCTTCTCCTTATCAATTACTTCATCAATGCTGAGGGAGAGTCCATTTTCTTTTCAAGAGGGAGGATCCCTCTTCTTCGTTTTTTAATCCAGACGTTTTCCTCTAGATAACCGAAATTTTTTATCTTTTGCCCTCACGATGTTGGGAATACTCCTCAAAGTCCAAATAAAATGAGAATTGAGTTAGAGGTCTTTATTCTAAATGGGTTAGGAGAGTTAGGCCCAATAGAATTAGACATATTGTTATGGTAGGGTTTTAGTATAAATATATCATATTTGTGCTATAGCCACTATGTGTGAGTGATAGAAAGTTTGTGGTTGATTAGAGATAATAGAATGAGTGTGGAGAGACATTATGTGTTGATCGATAGAACATACATTGTAAACTCTTTCTATTTTCTAGTGGATTGGAATTATTTGGTTTCGGTTTGGATTTTTTCACGTAAAAATCATGTGTTTGTTCTTTTTATTATTGATTGTGTCTTTTCTAGGGAGTAAAGGAGGGACTTTTAATCTTGACAAGGTGAATGTCGAGGTTAAAATCCCCAATAACTGGTATCAGAGCTATATTGTAGAAAATATAGTGGAGGATAAGATTTTGAATTTCCTGGCGCTGCTTCGGTAAATCGGAATCATCTCAACATTCAACCATTGAAATTGAGCTTTGAGGTGTGAACGTATTGCAGTATTTTTCTAACAGAAGCAGTGAAATTTGGTGATTGCTTTCCCTCTTATTGTTGTTTTTGTTGTAGCTGTGGTTATTTGAAAATTTTGAAAATTTGTCGGAAACCAGTTTTCAGATGCCTCTTTCCGACGGAAAGATGGATTTTACGATGTGGCAGAGTACGATGCAAGATGTACTTGTGAGGGATTATCTTGACCAAGCTCTCAAGGATGAAAAATCTGAAAGAATGACTGATCATGCTTGGACTAATATGAAGAAGAAGGTTGTTAGTACGATCTAATTGGCATTTGCCCCAGAAACCAAATATGGTATCATCTGGGAGGAGGCACCAAAGGGTTTGGGACAAATTGGAGAGTGTTTATGCTTCAAAATCATTGACCAGCGGGTTGTGCATGGAGATGGATCTCTACACATTGAAGATGGAGGAAGGAGGTAATATTCGTGATCATATTAATAATTTTAGTCAAATATTATGTCGACTTCTAAACACTGGGGAGGAAGTCGGTAGTGAAGAACAAGCTTTATTGTTAATAGCTTCTCTGTCATTGTCTTATAAAGATGTTGTGCAATCTATGTTGGTTGGGAGAACCACTCTTAAGTTTGATGAAGTGGTTGCTTAATTAAGGGATAATGAGAAGATAATGGGAAAGAACCACTCTTGTTCGGTTTTTTATACTATGCTATATTTGTGGATGATTTTTCAAGATTTACCTGGTTTTATCCCTTGAAAAGAAAATTGGATTTCTTTAACACTTTTATACATTTTCAAAAGCTTGTGGGAAATCAATTTTCTTGTGCAATAAAGGTGCTTCAAAGCAATGGTTGAACTGAATTTACAAATGGTCGACTCCTATCTCATTTTTCCAATAAAGGGATCATGCATCAAATATCTTGCTCGTCCACGCCAGAACAAAATGATAGAGTTGAACGCAAACAGCGCCATGTCAAAGAGATGAAGCTCTTTATGCTTTTTCATTTTCGCCTGCTAATCTCCTATTGAGATGATGCTTTTGCCACTGCCACTTATACTATTAATAGGCTTCCAATGCCTATTCTCCAGAATGTCTCACCATTTTTCCTGGTCCTTGGACGTCATCCAGACTACTTGAACTTTCATCCTTTTGGGTGTTGAGTATTTCCCTTCATTCGACAATTTGCTCCTCACAAGTTAGTACCACAAAGTACCCTTTGTGTCTTTATTGGATACAGTTCTCGATATAAGGGGTTCAGCTGTCCAGATCCAGTCATAAAGAAAGTTTATCTCACTCACCATGCTTGTTTTGATGAAACTTCATTTCCAGCTACTTCTAATGTTCCATCGGTTGCCCAGGAATCTTAGGATGTCTTAGTTTTTCTTGATCCAGTCTTACAAGTTTTTGTTGTCACTCCACCACCACCTCATATTGATTTGATGGATCCATCGCATATGATTTTGCCAGCTTCATCGCATGGGATTTTGCCAGTTTCTTCGCCCATGACTACTCCTTTTCTATCATCTCCTTCGACCTCTCCACCACCATCTCCACCCTGACCGAGTCATCACATGGCAACTCGATCTCAGATAGGCACTCGTAAAGCTAAGGATTATTCGGATTATGTAGTCACTAGATTTCTTGCAGCACTCATGGCTTAGTCTGAACCTCGTGGTTTTTGTTCTGCCCTTAAGGATCCACTTTGGGTCACCACTATGGATGAAGAAGTTCATGATCTTCGGCAGCAATGTACATGGGGTCTTGTTCCCCCTCCAGACGATGTTAACATTGTAGGATCCAGATGGGTTTATCGCCTCAAGCATCATCCTGATGGTACTCATAATCGATACAGGGGTTGCTTTGTGGCTCAGGGGATTCTCTCAACTTCCTGGCTTTAACTTCACTCACACTTTCAGCCTAGTTGTCAAGGCTTCCACAGTTCAGATTATTCTCTCTCTTGCAACAAGCTTCAGTTGGCCTCTTCATTAGTTGGACATAAAGAATAAATTCCTCAACGATTTTCTTGGCACGCATGTCTATATGAAGCAGCTGGTTACATTGATCTAGAACATCCTGATCATGTCTGCTGTCTTCGCAAAGCCATTTATGGTCTTAAACAGGCACCCCAAGCATGGTTTCATCACTTCAGCTCCTACGTATGTCGACTAGTTTTTGGTGTTGCTCGACAAATACATCTCTTTTCGCATTCTTACAGGAATTAAAGTTAGGTATCTTCTTGTTTATGTGGATGGCATTATCCTTACCGGCAATAATCCTGCTCTCATTCATCGGTTTATATTGCGAACCAACAATGAGTTTGCAATCAAGAATCTTGGTCCACTCCACTATTTTTTGGGTTTGGGAATGACTCTATCTTCTTTGGGATTGTTCTTAGGACAAGCTAAGTACACTACAGAGATTCTACAACGTGCAGGAATGACGGATGCCGCTCCTATTTCCACTCCGTTTGTTTTTGGTTCGCAGCTTTTGAGCTCTTCAAGTCCCGAGTTCTCAAACCCTACGCTCTATCAATCGCTTGTTGGTGCCTTGTAGTACTTGACCATTTCTCAGCCTGATATTGCCTTTGCGGTCAACTCTATCAACCAGTTTCTCCAGGTACCTCGTGATGATCATTACCAGGCTGTCACTTGCATTCTTCGGTATGTTCATGGAATGCTTCATTATGGTCTCTCTTTTTGGCTGATTTCAAGTTCTCTCTCCATCTTGGGGTTTTCTGATGCAGATTGGGCTCGATGTCTTGAGACTTGTCGCTCCACATATGGCTATTCTATTTAGGATAGGAAGTTCATTTCAGGCACAAGCTTTAGCGGCGTTGGTCAAACTAGAAGCAGCAGCTGCTAGAGGTTATCATTTGGTAACTCTTCAATCAGACTGTTTGGAAGTGGCTCAGACACTCAGGGATGGCCGAGCTCTGAAGTTGCAGGATGAATTCTCGGTAATGAAAGTTAAGAACGTTTTGGCTAATTTTAATTATGTACACATCGTAAAGGTCACTACGTAAGTGATCCGGATAGTTCACTACCTTGCAAGCAGTATTAGATGTTATGAAGCTAGATCGGCGACTTTTCTTGTAATGCCCTACTTTTATATATATGGGAAGGTTTGAGTGTTGATTCAAAAAATGAAACAACATAAAAAATTATTCGTGGCAGGGAAATCAAATCGAGATAGCAACGTAGTATTTTAACCCACATCCACCAACATTTCCAGGTCACTCGAATCCATCTGATTTCTTGAAACCAAAAATGGGCAAGGAGAGGCAGTAAATATCAGGAAAAAAACCCCCAAAATTCGGAAAGAGGATAAATCTTATTCTTTTACCACCCAAAATTGGGCAAAACTGAAGCTCTCCACGAATGGAGGCGAGGTACAACATGTGGGGGAGTAGGAGTAGAGGCAGCGACGGAGTACGGTGGCGGAGGTGGGATTTCAGAGGAATCAGTGATAGAGTACAACATTTCATATATGATCAAAGCCTTCAACTTTTTGTTAAATATAAAATGGATAATATGCAAATATAACCCTATATGTTGAGGAAAGTGCACATATAACCCTCAATTATTTTTTAGTGCAAATATAACCCTGACTATTAAATGAAAGTGCAAATATCCCTCCAACCATGATTCTGACATTGTCTAAAAAATTTCGACCAGTGACCCACTTGCAAAGATTAAAATACCATTATGACCCAAGCCTTAAACTGGAAGGACAATTATGCCCTTATTAATGCCAGAAAAGTTTTAGTCAAGTTCATGATCTCGGGGACCATCACCGCCACCGACACCACTACCACCCGTCAGGTCATAACTACCACCCACCTGGTGGAGCCACCACCCGGTGCTACTGCTCCCTGCCAGGTCATAACTACCACCCACCTGGTGGAGCCACCACCCGCTGTTACTGCTCCCCGCCAGATTCTTCCTCAGCGTCGCCCTTTTCTAGAACAGGGTCGACTGGACTCCACCACCACCAAAGCCCCGCCACTACCATTCTTCCCTCCCCCGCCACCTGAACCCACCTCTGCCACCATTCTTCCCTCCTCCGCCACGAAACCCACCACCATTCGTTCCTCCTCCGCCACCATAGAACCAGAGCCCCGCCACCATAGAACTCGTCCCTTAGCGCCACTCCGCCATAGCGCCACATCGCCTTAGCGCACCACTTACCCCCTAGCGCTACCCCGAACCCTAGCACAACTTCGCCACCACCCTAAATCCCCAGCTCCGTCGGCGCCGACGATCCCAGCACAGCCTCATCCCAGCCTCCACCGAAACCCTAGCTCCAGCCACCACCACCACCTTCACCTCGCCACCACCACCATTTCCGGCGCCGCTCAGCCAAGCACCGAAAAATCGATGAATTCACACGCCACCGGCGAAGCCATCAACCTTAAAATCGATGAATCAATGAAACAAATTGGGAAAGAACAGAAAGATGAAGTAGGGAAGGAGAAGAGAAACGTCGGAGAGAAAGAAAAGGGTCTGGGAAAAGACAAGAAGAAGAGAGAAACGAAGAAGAGGGCTTTAGGGATAGGAATGTAATTTTAGTGTTTTTCAATTTTTTTATTTTTTAACAGAGTGGTAAAATGGTCTTTTCACTGCATTCCGGCCTCCAACTGCCTGAAAAAGTTATATTTGCGCATAACCTGAATAGATAGGGTTATATTTGCACTTCCAATCAGCGCGAGGTTATATCTACATTTTCGTCAATTATATAAGGTTATATCTGCACTTTTCTCTATAAAAAAAAAATCTCATTTTACAATGAAACCTATTCTATACTTTACAAAGGTCACCTGCCGTTTTTTAAGACTTTCTTTTAATGCTTGTGTATATTACAAGATCTAGATTCTAATTAATCAAACGCACATTTCCTCTTCTACATTATTCAAAATATTGACGATGTGAGAAATAGAAGGCCGATTAAGCCTATAATTGCCAACACAAGCAATTGCTACTTTAGCCAATCTCCCTATAGGTTTCAAATCCAAAGGCATTACCAATCTATGATCCAAAACCTCATCCCATTTCATTTCCTTCATCAATGGCAGTGCCCACTTCACCATCATTCCTTGTTCATCACTCTTTTTCCCACTCAGCAATTCCAACAACACAATCCCAAGTCCATAAACATCACTTTCCTTACACGCAGCACCGTTGAACTCACTGTCGCCGTGGTCGCACGCCGCCGGTGCCAGAAACTGCAGCCCGTAGTCGCACAGCTTGGCGCAGAATCTCCCGTCGATCAAAATGTTCGACGGCTTCACGCAGCCGTGCACGATCGGCGGCACCATGGCTGTATGCAAGTACTGAACACCCCTCGCGGCTCCGGCGGCGATTCTCACCCTCCGGTTCCAGTCGAGAAGCGCGGCGCCGTCGTGGTTGTGGTGGAGGTAGAATTCCAGGCTGAGCATTCCCTGGTACTCCATCACCATGATCCGCTCCCCAGGGCCCTCGGAGTATCCGATGATTGGAACTATGTTCGGATGGTCCGCGACGGACAAGCACTTCACCGACGACGAGAACCCGAACCCGGCGTTGGTGAGAACCAGCCGGGGGTGGATTCGTTTGACCGCCACCAACTCGCCGCCCGGCATCACGGCGGCGTAGACAGTGCCGAGCCTCCCTTTTCCGATGATCCTCCGGGAGTTGAACCCATCCGTGGCGGCGTCGATGTCCATGAACGAGTACGGGGTCGCGTACGGCTTGGTCTTCGCCGGAACCGGCGCCGGAGACGAAGGCAGTGTCTCTTCAGCTTTTACGGGCTTCTTTTTGCAGGAAATTACTAAAAGAAGACAGAACAATACGATACATGAGGAGAGGAGGGCTAAAACTATGTAGTAAATCTGAGTGATTTCTACATGGCTCATGATTATTGCTTTCTACTAAATAGTGAATTTTGATTGTTTAATGAGTGTTCTTGAGGGTATTTATTTAGGTGAATGTTCGTTAATTTGTTGCAGAAAAAGGGGATTTTAGATGGCCAAATGGGAAAGGGATTTATTATCACTGAGAAAATTGGGGAACGGAGGTGACGTATATGAAGAAAAATCCAACGAAATGGGTAAGAATTGTTGGATGTTTGTAATTTGATGCCGTTATGTTAGTTCGGGGTTGGCTGCTGAACTGACCCAATTATTTTGTTACAAAAATGCAATTTATTGTATCCTCAATTTATTATCAGGAAAAAAAGAACTAATAAAAAAATATTTATCAACGCACAACCATTTCCGATCTCTGAAAAAAACTCTACTTTCACCTTTAATTTTCTTTTCTCCATTTTCTCATCATGCTAATAGACTCATACGGAGTTAGAGAAGCAATCTTTTGTTTTAATTGGTGTTTTTGAATAATTTTGCTGTTGAATAAGTCTAGAATTTATTTTCATAAATTAGTATTGTTTTTCAACATGATCAATTAGATCGTTGTGTTCATGATGATAACTCGATTTATTTGTTCGTGTTAATATATTATTTTCAATGTGGTTATACAAATCGTGTGTTCGTAATTTTGTATGTGATTTTGTATTAGGCATTTCATTTATTTGGAAGTCGATTGTGTTTTATTAAGTTGTTTACACTTTGTTAAACATAGATCATGCTTTGATTTGAGTGGTGTTACAATTTTAAAAGATCCCTATTTGGTGTTGCGATATAGATGTTTGATACAATCCTTTATGCCAAGTGATCATAATTTTCGTGGAAAACGGGTTAATATTCTGATGACGATGTTATAGTTTTTAATGGATCTTTAATTTGCAATAGTAGAGACGATCAGTTTGATTGAAATGTAGTATCGATATCCTTGCAATAAATTGGTAATTATTATATGCTAATTAGCTCAGATGTCAAATCTGCTCATTGTATTTGTCGTGCATGTTTCTCCCAACATCTATAAGTAGTTTATTTATTTTTAAAATATTTTTCCAGGCTCGAATGTGAAACAAGATAAAAGTACTACTCAGGCCTCTCTATGTAAGATTTTTACTTTTCGTTTTTGTCTATCCCTCGGGTTAAGGTTTATATTTTCTTATTTGATTTGAAATTTATACTCACTCCGTTCCAGTTGAATGTACACACTTTTTAGTCAATTTTCTCAAGTCATATTTTAACAACGATAACTTTAGTTACGTATATTAATGATGTGTTAAAATTTGATATTTAGAAAATACATCATGCAGGAAATCCACTAATATCTCACATGATGATATTGGTGCCTATATACTACTCCCTCCGTCCCACCTATTTTTGCTTTCTTTCCTTCTTTGGGACATGCCAACTGTTTTTGCACTCTTCACTTTATTTCATATTTGGTCAGATTTTATTCATTTTTAATGGAAAAGTCATGGGAAAGACAGTCTTTCCATAATCTTATAGAAATATGGGGTTTAATTGAAATAATAAAAGGTATATGATCTTAGTTGCAATATTAAAAATTTATTATGCAACGTGTAGTAGTTATAAAGTTTATAACCCGACTCATACAACCAGAAAATTTTATCTTCATTTCTCCTAATTTACACTTTAAACCTTAGTTTTTCCATGGCTTATGGAAAGACCATCTTTTAAGAGACAGACTGAAATACAATGCAAAAGGAAAATAGAAAACAAGTACCCTACTAGCACATGGGCCAAAAATTATTAAATAATGAATCCTTAAAAATACACCATCTTTCACTGTCCGCAAAAATAGTTGGGGCAGAGGGAAGAGTTGAAATTTATGGTCAAACATGTCTTGATAAAATTGACCAAAAAGTGTACAAATTTGGATGAAACTGAAAGAGTGATTAAAATTTGGACAACTCATTTTAGTTCTCTATTTTCCTGCCACTCATTTTAATTCTTTATTTTTCCTGCCACTCATTTTAATTCTTTATTTTTTCTGCCACATCGGAATGCATAAATGACCGTAGAAAAGAATGTAGGACATTTACATTGATATGGAGCAAATAGTAATCTAAATGATGTATATCCTCCACAAACGATTAGATGAAAGACGGATTAAAATATTATACAAAGGGGCAAAAGTCAAAAATTAATTATAAAAAAGTTTAAATGAGAATGCACTGTTAAGAAACCAAGTAGACCCGCCAATACAGTTGAGAAATTTTAGTTTTACATCGTCTGACAAATGGATAAATCAATTAAAATATTATTTTTATAATTTTGAAAGTTATATTAGAATTATTTACTCCCTCCGTCCTAGCCGAATCTGCACACTTTTTTGTCAACTTTCTCAAGACACGTTTGACCATAAATTTCAACTAGTATATAGATACCAATATCATCATGTGAGATATTGTTGGATTCTCTGCATGCTGTATTTTCTAAATATCAAATTTTAACACACCGTTAATATACGTAACTAAAGTTATCGTTGGTCAAACATGACCTGAGAAAGTTGACCAAAAAGTGTGCACATTCGGGTGGGACGGAGTAATATATGTTAACATTCCTTTTAAAATATTTTTATAATTATAGGCACTTCATTGAATAATAAATATCAAGTCATCTTCTTATTCATATAAATTATAAAATGATATAATTAATTCGTAATGCAAATTAGTTGATATTAAACAATAATTTGTGCATACAATTTTTGTTTCAATTAAAAATATATAATGATTGCGTCATGAAATAGTCATCACGAATCAGATCAAATTTTCTTAACAGGAATTTTGAACTCTCATCAAAGAAATATGGAATAAAGAGTTGCTAACTAATACAAGTTTTTATTGCATGATGATCAAAATTTATATTTTAGTGTGTAGAAAATAAGGGTAATAATCTGTGTGTTTATTCATGAATTCAGAATGCATTATATTGTAGTACATGATACCTATACAAGCTAGGAAATGGTAATGGAATACAATTACATCTACAATTATGGTAAGAATACAATTCTAATTCTAATTCCTTAACACTCTTCCTCAAGTTGGAGCACGGGGATCGTTGCCAAGTAAAGAATGGAACTGGTTACGTCCGAGAGCTTTAGTGAACAAATCTGCAGGTTGGTCTATTGTACGGATATGTTGAGTAATTAGTGTGCCAGATTGAACAAGATCCCGGACAAAGTGACAATCAACTTCAATGTGCTTGGTGCGTTCATGAAAAACCGGATGGGCCGCTATGTGAAGAGCGGATTGACTGTCACAAAACAATTGCATAGGAGAGGAGTGCGAAACCCCCAAGTCCTTCAGTAAAGACTTATGCCATAACAACTCACAGCAGGTAACTGTCATAGCACGATACTCTGCTTCAGCAGAAGACCGAGAAACAGTAGGTTGCTTTTTGGTTTTCCAGGAAACCGGAGAATCACCAATCATAACAAAATAACCAGATAGAGAATGCCTAGTAATAGGGCTGGCAGCCCAATCCAAATCACAATAAGCAGTCAATTGTAAAGTACTACGGGAAGAGAGAAATAAACCTTGACCAGGATGACTCTTCAGGTAGTGCAACACACGAACAACAGCTTGCCAGTGAGGAACACAAGGAGACTTTATGAATTGTGCACGAGTATGAACCGAATAACTAAGTTCAGGACGAGTAATAGTTAGGTATATCAGACGCTCAACCAAGCGTTGATACTGGATAATGGTAGGCTGGACCTTCAACACGTGCCAAATCATGTTGTTGCTCCATTGAAAAATCAATTGGTTTAGAAGCAGATAAACATGTATCAGATAAGATGTCCAAAGCATATTTCCATTGCGAGAGAAACATCCCCTCCGGACTTCTAGCAATCTCTATACCCAAAAAATACTTAAGCAAACCCAGATCCTTCATGTGGAAACAAGAACCTAAGTATTTCTTGAACTGAGAGATGAGCGAATAAGAACTACCAGCAATAACCAAATCATCCACATAAACCAGAACATGTAAAGAAACTGATCCACGGGAAAAGACAAATAAAGAGTAATCGGCCTTACTCTAAACAAAACCAAATGCACTTAAAGCCTGAGCCAGTTTAGCAAACCAATTTCTAGGAGCCTGACGAAGACTATAAAGAGATTTCTGAAGGCGACAAACCTGACCAGGCGGTACGTCGTAGCCAGGTGGAGGACGCATGAAAATATCCTCATGCAAATCACCGTGCAGGAAGGCATTATGGATATCCATCTAATGCAGTTCCCAACCATGGATAACTGCAACAGACAGAAACAATCGAACAGAGATCATCTTCACAATCGGAGCAAAAGTCTCAGTGTAATCGATTCCTTCAACCTGGCGATTTCCAAGAACCACTAGGCACGCCTTATAACATTCAATAGTACCATCTGAACGAAACTTCGTCTGGTATACCCATTTGCACCCAATTTCCTTCCTATGTGCTGGCAAAGGAGCCAAAGTCCATGTCTGATTTCGCTCCAGCGCAGTAATTTCCTCAACCATAGCATCTTGCCAATGAGAATGATGGGAAGCCTCGGAGTAAGTAGTGGGATCTGCACTAGATGTTACAGCACCCAAAAATCTAGAATGCATACTAGAAAAATTATTACAATTTACATAATCAGTAAGAGGATAGAGAACACATAAGGAAATTGATGACGCGTGAGGGAACTTAGTCAAAGGGGGGGGGGTCTTCAGTAGTAAGAGCACAAGCATAATCATCACAATCGTATTCTGCCAAGTACGATGGCGGACGACGAGAACGAACACTCAGTCCAGTAGGTGGCAACTCAACAGCGGAACTGTCTGGTACCAGAGAAGCCGGTAAAGTAGATACTGAGGATGTAGCATTGGCAGCGACTGGCGAAGAAATACAGGCGGCGGATAGCGAAGGTAGGCCGGCGGCTGCTGCATGGAGGTACCGGCATCGGGCGGCGGAGAATGGCAGGTGGATACCGGCGTTGACTGGCCGGTGGTGACCGACGGTAACTGGCCGGCGACTACCGACGTTTACTAGCTAGCGTTGACTAGCCGCCGGCGACCGACAAAGACTGACCAGCGGAGGCTGGCCAGCGGCGGACGGCGGCAATTGGCTGGCGATGGACGGCGGTGATTGGCTGGTGACGGACGGCGGTGACCGGTTGACTGCAGACGGCAGCAGCTGACCACCGGCAGACCGGGGAAGGCCAACGGTGATCGGCAGCGTTAGATCGGCAGCGGAAGGTGGAAACAAAATTTTGTACGGCTCCGGCGAGAAGGAGAAGGAATCCAGCGGTGATGTGGTGGCACCGCCAGATTCATCGAATAAAGCATATATCGGAGTTGCAGAGTACGGGAACTTGTCTTCAAAGAAATCAGCATCATGATTGTTAAAGATCACTCGGGATTCCAAGTCAAAAAGGCGATAGCCTTTCTTTCCGGCAGGATAACCAAGGAACAGACACCGCCGACTTCGTGGTGCAAACTTGTCACGATATCTGGGAACATGAGCAACAAAACACAAGCATCCAAAAACCCTAAATGATGAATAATTTGGAGCTTGCTCACGGAGCAACTCAAAGGGAGTACGACTGTTGAGATGCTGAGTCAGTGTTCGGTTGATCAGGTAGGCAGCAGTAAGAAAACATTCTCCCCAAAATGCAATAGGAAGACTGGATTGGAACCGTAAAGCACGCACCACATGTGAGTAAATGACGATGCTTTCTTTCAACTCGATCATTCTGTTGTGGGGTATCAACCATAGATGTCTCAAAAATGATCCCAGATGCAGTAAAGTGAGATCGCAGAGGCAAAATTTTAGTGTCGTTATCAGCCCGAACTCGTTGAATGGTTTGGCCCAACTGGTTCTTCACTAAGGCACTAAATTCTAAAAATCTAGAAGCTACTTCAGATTTAGCTACTAACAAATAAACCTAAACAGCTCGGGAATAATCATCTACTATAGTCAAAAAATAAAATGCACCACTAGAAAATGGTGTTCTATAAGGTCCCCAAACATCACAATGAATTAATTGAAACAATGCAGTAGCATTTGTAGAACTTAATTGAAAACTATGTCTAGTCTGTTTTGCTCTATAACATATAGAGCAGGGTACAGAATGTTTATTAATGCTAGAAGAAATAGAAGACAACACCGTGGAAGATGGATGACCAAAACGCTGATGCCATAAGTCGGAAGAAGATACTGAAGCAACTGTAGGAAGAGACTGCAGGACATGACGGTGAACACGAGCATCCAGTAGACGAAGCCAAAACACCCCCCTTTCTGTTCACCCACGCCAATCACTCTCCTCGTACGGATTGTTTGTAAAATGCAATAATTTTCAGTAAACAAAGCTAGACATTTCAGAGTAAATAACAATCTAGAGCATGACAGTATGTTGCATCGCAATGTAGGTATATATAAAACACGCGGCAGAATAAAACCACCAAAGCAAATAGATCCATATTGAGTAGTGGATGACACTGAGCCATCAGGCAGAACAATATTCTCATAATCAATAGTAGTAGTAAGATCAGTAAGAGAACCTTTATCACCAGTCATGTGATATGAGGCTCCCAAATCAAGTATCCATGGTAAAGTATGCTTACCAGACTCATTGTCAATAAGAGAATTAAACTAATTAAACAAGTGCATGGTCGGGCTTCATTGGTTATCGGACAGAGCAGGGCCAAAATCGGAACGTGCAGGGACACTGTCGGAAGAAGCCATCGCCACCAGACTAGGTGGCAACAAGGCTGCTCCGGTAAACGGCTGCGGGAGAGGAAGCACTGCGGCCGCGCCTTTGGGATCGGTGGCGGTGGCTGATGCTCGGGAAGCTGGCACTGGTTTCTTGCTGGTACCGGCTCTCACCTTCAACTCCTTGAACCAGTCTGGTACACCATGTAACTAGAAACAGGTATCTTTATCATGACCCTTGCGACGATAATGGGTACAAATAAGATTCTTGTGGTCGGCTGCAGAAACAACAACTTGCGAAGAACTTGCAGGTGGTGAATGTTGGGCAGCATACGCCATGGAGTTAGAAGAAGGCTCACAAGCTCGAATGACAGCTTTATGATTCTCCTCCTGAGCAACAAGGGCATACACTTTCATGACAGATGGCATTGGATCAATGCTCATGATGTGTGATCGCAAGGTGTGAAAACCTTCGTCGAGGCCAGAGATGAATTAGAAGATAAAATCCTTCTCTCTTTCTTGGAAGACTTTCGCAGCAAGATTGCACTGGCATAAGCCTTACAATCTTCACAGGTACAAACCAGGGGAGGTCGCATGCAGTGATAATCTGCAAACAACTTCTTTAGTTTGGAAAAGTAGATGTCGATAGGCTAACCGTTTTTCCTGCAACTCTGAATGGCATTTTTCATCTGCAAAAGCTTCATACCATCGGCCAAAATAAATCATGTCTTCAGGTCATTCCACAGATACTTAACTGTGGCAAACGAACTTGTAGAAGATCTTATCACTGGATCCAGAGTTTGTAAGATCCAGAAGACAAGAATGGCATTAACCCTAGGCCAATGAGCAGCATCAGGATGACCATCCTGGGGTTTGGTAATGGATCCATCAATGAACCCAATCTTGTGCTTAGCAAGGAATGCACGACAAATTGCATTGGACCATTCAATGTAATTTTCTTGAACTTTAAGCATGGTCGGTATGAGTTGTAAACCTGGACCATCGCCAGAACAAATAAAGTAAGGATCAGTCGACATACGACCAATAGGTAAAGTAGTCTGAGGGCCAAATTGCAACTGCAACTGCTGAAGTAAAGCTGTAATTACATCATAACCACCCATACCATAAAGCTTCAAGCCCCAGGTGCATCAAAACCAGTATATTCTTCAGAGCCAGACATTGTGGTAAATCAGGTACAGATCAGGAGCAGGTACAATAACCAACGACAGATCGGATCGACAGGACACACTAGCGCAAACGAGCAGCGGCGCGTGATGGCGGACGGTGAATGGCGGACGTCGGACGGTGAACGACACGTGGTAGCAGTGGACGACACGTGGTAGCGGTGGATAGCGCATGGCAGTGGCAGTGGCGTGAAGCAGCGGCAGTGGTGACAGCGGCGGCGCGTGGTGTACGATGGCGGCAAAAATTAACTTTCTATTTAAGGTTTCAGGATTTTAGGCTCTGATACCATGTAGAAAATAAGGGTAATAATCTGTGTGTGTATTCATGAATTCAGGATACATTATATAGTAGTAAAGGATACCTATACAAGCTAGGAAAAGGTAATGGAATACAATTACATCTACAATTATGGTAAGAATATAATTCTAATTCTAATTCCTTAACATAGTGATTGACTTTTTCGGGTCATTGTTTCCTAATCGCTAAGAAATTATTGTTCCACGTATTACTAAAATTTGATGCATGACTATTAGCAAATTTATTCGGGATATGAATGTTGTTATTTTCTTTAGGGATTTTTTCTGGTTCTAGATTTTCCGTTACACTTTTATGTATCACTGTGTGCTACACCAATCAAATTCTGCCAAGTGTCCCTCCTTATCTAATATTAGTTAATTTATAAGGAACACGTGTTAGAATTTGATTTTTGTAACACACAGTGGTACAGAAAAATATAACAGAAGTTCTTGAGCCATTTTTTCTTCACTATTAAGAATAAATTTACTAGGGATGTTGTTAGTCAAGCCATCGTGATGGAGGCTTATATATTTTGGATTATGGTGGTGCAGCTTTAACTGCATTTGTTGCGTTGAGTAAGTCTAAAGTTTGTTTTGAAATTTGGTATTTATAGTAAATTGAGTCATGTTCCTTTCAAAATCATTACTTACTTAAAAAAGACTGGATATTTTTGTGTGGAATGTCGTTAAACCACCAAATAATTTCAGGTGTGTGCTAAGAATTAATCTAGCACAATGATAAGAAGGGTGGTCGATTCCACAGAGAACGGCGTAGTTAAAATTCAATTTCTTAAATATCAATTTTGGTGTAACTGATAAAAAATATTTCCCATAATGATTCTAGTATTACTGAAAGGAATAAATAGAGTACAAAAGGTTGACAAGGACTAGTATAACTCTAGGCTAGTCAACAACCTAATCCAAATCAATCAAATCTAATCATCATATTGACTTATTTTAACACCCCCCCCTCAAGCAAAGTGTCGGATGCTCGGCGACACAAAACTTGGATCTGAAGAACTCAAACAGCGAATGAGAGATCTCTTTGGTGAAGATGTTCACAATCTGAAGAGAAGTAGGAACATGAGCAACTCGCAGGTTTCTAGAAGCAACCAACTCTTGAACAAAGTGATAGTCGATGTCGATGTGCTTTGCCCGCTTGTGAGCAACTGGGTTCTGAGCCAGGAAGATGGTGTTACTATTGTCACATAACAACACCGGAGAACCAACAAGGGAACTAAAAGATCTCGGAGCAAATGAATAGGCCAAACAACCTCTGAAGCAATGTTGGCAAAAGCACTATACTCAGACTCAGTGATGGAACGAAAAACTGTGGCCTATTTTTTGGAATTCTATGAAACAAGGTTCCCACCAAGAAAAAAAACATATCCATAAGTGGATCGGAGAGTTGCAAATAGCAAGCCCAATCAACATCAGAGTACCCCTAATACCTCAAGAGAACTGGCAGACCAAAAAGTAAGACCAAAATACAGAGTGTCTCGAACATACCACAGAATCCGAGTAACACTAGCAAAATGATCATCTCTAGGATCCTGAAGTTACTGGCTGACAGTATTGACCGAGAAGGCCAAATTAGGATGAGTGATGATCAAGTACTGGAGAGGCCCAACTAGAGAATGATACAAAGTAGGATTCTGAAATGGTGGATTGGTCGAACTGTGCAACTAAGAACCTGGCACAAATGGTTTAGAGACTGGTGCAGCATCAAACATCCTTGTAGGAGTGAGAATGTTCCGAGCATAATTTGCTTGACCATGTAAACCTGATGAAGAAGGTGAAACTTCCAGGTCAAGAAAGTAGTAAAGAGCACCGAGGTCCTTAATCGAAAACTCCCAATTTGTCCAATCAATGAACTGCCGAAGGAGAGTCGAATTGTTCTCTGTAAGAATGATGTCGTCGACATAAACCAGGAGATACAGTCATGATGATCCTCACAAATGAATGAATAGAGACATGTTGGGTGAGCTGCACTGGAAACCAAGCTAAGTCAAATAAGTGTTGAAGCGCTAAAACCATGCCTGAGGAGCTTACTTAAGTCAATAAATAGTTTTCCATAAGCGACAAACATAATCTGGATGAATTGGGTCCTTATATCCAACGGGTTGCTTCATATAAACTGGAGCATCGAGGACGCCATTTAGAAAGGCGTTCTAGACATCTAGGAGATAAGTAGCCAGGAGCGCATCATTGCAATGGTGAAAACTATCTGAACAATAGAGGTTTTGACCATAAGACTAAAAGTGTGGTCAAATTCAAAACCTGGAATCTGTGAGAAGCTATGCACCACAAGTCTAGCTTTATGACACTCAATAGTACCATCTAGTCGATACTTAAGTTATAAACCCATTTAGAGCCAACAATGTTAGTGTCTGAAGGGGGAGGCACCAAATCCCAAGTGCACGGATCACGAAGAGCTGCCATCTCATCGTCCATGGCAGAAACCCAAGCCGTATCCTAAAAGGCAGTGCGATAATTTGTGGGCTCAGACTGAGCAAGTATGGCAGAAGTAAGACCATCAGCAACAATATTTGAATAATCTCAGCACTGTATGGCCCAAGAAGCTGGCCTAATATCCACCTGATGGGTACGAGACCGAGGAGAAGAGGCTGGAGAAGTAGAATCAGCCGACGTAACCAGAGAAGAAGGAGTCGAGCTGCCTGAAGACTGGACAGCCGAGCTCGCTGACGGTGAGGTAGGTGCTGATGACCGAGAAGTGGGCTCTAGATCGGTGATGCAAACGGTGCATGGAGTCGGAGAAGACACAACTGGGATAGGTAAAGGAGAAGCAGACTCACCATCTGGATCAATAAATACTAAAACATCTAGAGTCGACAAAAGGGAGCCATGAGCCGAAACAGTTGAGGAAGTAAATGGAAAATGTGTCTCATCATATCAAGCAAGGTGAGTGATGTAAACCTTTCCTATAGAAGAATCCAGGCACTGAAAACCTTAGTACTGGAAGCTATAGCCGATAAAAACACAAGGAATATTATTGGGAGCCAACTTCTGATCGACATAAGGTCGAACAATTGGATATACCTGACACCTGAATGGATGAAACCTCGAGTAGGTAGGGTTGTGGCTATAGAGAAACCCATAAGGAAAAGCACCCCTGAAGAATCAGAGAAGGTAATTGGCTGATTGTGTAAGTAGCCGCAACAAAAGCATCATCCCACTGAGAAATGGGAATATGCGAGTGGAACAACATTGTGATACCCATTTCAGTGATGTGTCTATGTTTTCGTTATGCATGCCCATTCTTCTCCATAGTGTATAGGCACAAAATATGGTGGTTAATGCTCTTAGTGGCAAAATGAGATCGTAAGCGAGTGTTCAGAAACTCTGTACCAATGTTACTCTGAAAAACCTTAATGTTGGATGAAAATTGGTTCTCAGCTAGTGCCTCCAACTACAAATAAGTAACAACAAAATCCGACTTTCAACGAAGTGGAAAAAGGCATGTAAATCGAGAAAAATCATCCATAAATAAGGCATAGTATGAAAAACCATTCGACAATAAAATAAGGTATGGGCCACATAAGTCACATTGAATAAAACCAAGTATGAGCACATCCCATTTATGGTTCTCAACAAAAGCCAATCGTTGACCTTTCGCCATAACACAGGAGGGCGTAGGTTTGTATTTTAAGCAACACGGAAGAAACTGAAAGTAAACCAGACTTCTGTAAACTAGAAATAACTGTTGTAATTGCATAATCCAAGAGAGCGTGTCAAATCTCATAGGATGCATACCCTTTATTCTATTGCAAATGAGAAAATAGAGTTGCCACACCTCTATCCAAAATGTAAAGGCCACCTTCACTGTGACCCCTACCCATGACTGCCTTGAAAACTTTGTTTTGAATCACAATGTTTCGATCATCAAAAGTGACAAAAACATTCAAATCTCTAGTCAGTTTACTAATAGACAGCAGATTCTTAGTAATCTCAGGAACAACCAGAACATCAGATAAGCATAAATCATAAAAACTCTTAGAGTCGCCAATATGAAAAATTCAAATAGAGGCACCATTACCAACATAGACATGAGAATTACCATAATAGGGATTTAAAGCTCCAAACCAAAAGCCGAAGGTGCCATATGACTAGTAGCACTAGAATCAATGTACAAATCCGAGATGCGGTGGAAGGCTTTAATTGCAGGGACGACTAAAAATTTTTAGCCAGATGAGTCGAATCTGTACGGTGAGCCTGAGAACCAATCTATGCAAGCATCTTATAGCAAGTAGCAGCATAATGACCGCAATGAACACACCATTTACAGTGAGGCGACCCACTTCCAGACCCACCCGAGAACTGAAAGACACCAGACCTGCCGCCACGCCGCCCTCCAAAGCGGCCACCCCTGGCAGTGCGTGAACCGTACGTGCCATCGCCCCTCACTGCCACGTAATCCCACGTACGGCCAGCCGAGGGTTTTCTCCTACTGTGAACACGACATGTAATGCTACTGGGGCTGAATGTCCCTGTAAATTCCTTTAAAAAGCTTTGTAGTTTTTGGCATGTGACAAAACATCGGCATATAATGGAGTAGGCAAAGAATTTATCAATGGCGCAGAAAAATATTTAAATTCAATGCCAAGAGCAGTTAAAAACCATATAATTTAATCATCATTCGAAACAGAAGAACCCATCATAGATAACTGCTAAAAGAATTCCTTAAATTTAAGGTGAAGTTCATGAAGTGTACCAGTTTTGCGTATACCGTGGGTATCGGCACGAAGATGGAGGATGGTGGAGGCACTGATGTCATGAAAAATAGCCTGAATACTATCCCAAATGGCCTTGGATGTCGCAGAGTCGGGAATTTCTGCTAATTCTTCTGGCGTGAGGGAGGAGAACAGAAGATTGCGCACATGTTGATCTTCACCAATCCACTGATCATATTTAGCCTTGGCTTTCTGATAGGCCACCATTGGGTCAAACATCGAGTTGCGGAAGAGAAGGGAGTGGTGGACAAGGCTTGGATTCATCAAGAAAAACGAACAACTTCTACGGCTTGAGAACATAGCCAATTTGATGCTTCCACGAAAATAGTTTGATGACGAAATTTTGATCATCATCATGTGGAGCAAGGTATTGTAAAAAAGTTTTTCATCAGAAATGATGAGAGTTCAGAGACAATAATGAATTGCGTCGTAAAGAAAGGGGAGAGAGGGTAGGTCGACCGACGAAAAAAAGAAGAGAAGAGAGGAGCCGATCTATTAGACCAAGTTTGCTCTGATACCATGATAGGAAATATTTCTCGTAATGATTCTTGTATTACTAAATGGAATAAATAGAATATAAAAGGTAGACTGACCAGTATAACTCTAGTGTAGTCAACAATCTAATCCAAAATCAAATAAAATATAATCATCATATTGACTTATTCAAACAGCAGCCACAACACTTAGTTCAAAAGAGTGATTTTATCAACTAATAAAATAATTAATAAAATTAAAACTACAAAGATATATTATCAAATAGGGAAGCAATTTGACATTGGAATAAATCCACACTAGTTTTACCTGATCCTTGGCGCAATAATAGATTATTATCTATAAATCAACCATTTATAGGATAGCAAGTATTTGCTGAACTACCCAAATTATTTCTTACCTCATCGATGGCTTGCAAGTATTTGCTAAACTAGCTACTTCCCTTATCGAAATACATCTAGCAAGTATTTGCTAAACCGGATAAATACTCCAATAGCATAAACATGAAAAGAACCTAATACAGATAACTATCCAAGTAATCTCATGTAATAGTTATCTACCTAATTATTCTCTATCTCTGTTACGATAGTTTGCTATTTTTACGAAAGTTTGCTACATAGTAACCCTTGCCAACAATTACGGATTGGTACAATTAATTAGCACTATCTCGATTAAAATCAAGTTGATCGTGCTCAAATTAAACGAGAACAAATTATGATCTAAACAATTAGAAACTCAGAGATAACAATTACAAAATCAATTAGGCCCCACGGATTCTTTGAACTAGTGATTCAATATTCTACGCCAAATAAATAATTAACTACTTGTATTAATTAAACTAAACAAATAAAGAATATAGAAATAAATAATAATTAGTCTAAATAAATGACAATGAAACTAAAGAAAAATAACCATGGCTTTATGCAAAGGTAGCACAACACTGAATGAAGAAATAAATTGGAAATGAATTGATTCCCAAGCCAAGTAAGTTGAATTATGCCGTTGAAAACCAAGAAACTTAGATACTAATTTATTGCATTAACTTTTGAAAACTAATCCTCCCCCCCCCCCCCCCCGTCTTTTGTCATCGAGTTATTCTCCTATTTATATCCATAAAAATAACTCTAGAAGAGACCATGTAATAGTTATCTACCCAATTCTCTATCTCTGTTATGACAGTTTGCTATTTTTACGAAAGTTTGCTACATATTAACCCTTGCCAACAATTACAGATTGGTGGAATTAATTAGCACTATCTCGATTAAAATCAAGTTGATCGTGCCCAAATAAAATGAGAACAAATTATGCTCTGAACAATTAGAAACTCTGAGATAACAATTACAAAATCAATTAGGCTTCACAGATTCATTGAACTAGTGATTCAATATTCTACGCCGAATAAACAATTAGCTACTTGTATTAATTAAACTAAACAAATAAAGAATATAGAAATAAATCATAATTAATCTAATTTAATGACAATGAAACTAAAGAGGAAAAAAACCATGGCTTTATGCAAGGGTAGCACAACACCGAATGAAGAAATAAATTGGAAATGAATTGATTCTCAAGCCAACTAAGTTGAATTCTGCCGTTGAAAACCAAGAAACTTAGATACTAATTTATTGCATTAACTTTTGAAAACTAATCCCCCCCCCCTTCCTCTTTTGTCATCGAGTTATTCTCCTAGAAGAGACCATAAAGAAGCTTTAATAAACTTTAACAAACTCTCTTAATGGCTTCTTAAATCAACTTTAATAAAAACTAATCCTACTGAAGTATTGAACTCAAATCTAAGAGAGTTACAACTTAGAAATGGGATAAGAACGTGTGTAGGATTTCTCCACATTGGATAGGACTCATAACCCAACACAAATCTCTTCAATTATTCCCTCTTCGCCCCAATACTTCAGCAATTTTGCTTACAATTCCTTTCCTTCATCTTTGGAGTAATGTTATACAAAAATAAGAACATTTTCCATTGGAGCACATTGCCTCATTAAAAACCTTAACCTTGAAAACCTAGTGGGAAAAACTATTGGTTAAGGGAAAAAGAGTACAATGTATAGCACTCTCTCAAATTCTTCATAATTGTGAAACCTTACACCAAAAACACCTAAAGTGCAAATTATATCTCAATAAAATCAAAATATGAACACAATAAAAGACATATCAATGTGTTACTAGCTTACAAAGCTACATTTGTGATTCTCTTGTAAGAAAGATAAAGAGAAATGCCTTTCCTTTAATGAAATTAATGAACAAGCACCACATTTTCTTGATTTGAGATCTTTTGCAACTCATTTCTCTCGTTCTAGTTTATCTTATTATGTTATATTTGTTGAAAATCACTCCCATTTTACTAGGTAATATCCTCTGTGTCGTAAGTATGGCTTTGTAGAAGCCTATCTCCACTTTGAGGCTTTGGTTGAGAATTAGTTTTCCACTAATATCAAAGTTTTTAAGAGTGTTAATTCTTGAAAGTGATCTCACTTTGAAACCAAGGGCATTCATTATCAAATTTCTAGCCCATACACACCGAAGAAAAATGGTCGTGATGAGTAGAAGGATTGCTATACCAGGAAGATGAGACATTCCATGCTCTATCATTTAGGTCTGGATCACTCATTTTGTGTGATGACTTCTTTGTAGCTACCTTCACCATTAATCGCATGTCTTCTCTAGTGTTTTCTGGTCAGTCTCCCATCCCTGTTATTTTTGGCTCTCCGCCCTAAATTATTCCAATTTTTGCTTTTTAGGTATTTGGTTTTGCCATACTGGCGTACTTATGTTCTTCATAAACTAGCACAACGTAGTTCGTCATGCACTTTATTAGGTTATAGCTCTCAATATAAGGGTTATCGATATTTCAACCATGTGAATAAAAATGAGTATCTTACTTGACATGCTTAATTTGATAATCCTTCTTCCCATTTCCTCGCCCAGGTATGTATGTTGCACCTTCTGCGTGACATGTCAACTTTTTTGGAACCCGCTCCTATCACTTCAAAATTTTTTTTGCAACATTCACCGAATTAACAACGCATTGTCTTTGTTGGTGACCTTCATTCGGATGCATTTGGTTCATTCTTAATGACTACATCCTAGTTGATCGTGTCTTGCATCGTTGGTGACTCCCATTCCCCGCCACCTCTCGTGATGTACCCCACAGGCCGTAGTCTTGCCACGCACCAGTGCTTGAGCCTCTCTCTCCATAAACCAATTTCTCTACCTTTCTAGCCGGCGAATGTCTCCCCTTTGACCACCTCGTCTAAGAAGCCCGTTGCCGACTTAGAAACTGCTTCTTCTTCCATCAATTCATCTCCTCTCTTTTACCAAGACTCTTGGGGCGCCTATAAAATCTATTCACTCTTTGCATTTTTCACTTTACAAATTTATGTGTTTTGTGTGTTAGGAAGTCAGCCAAAGAACTTTGAGTGTGATATGAGTGTATGGTAAACAACCGCTCATCAAGGATTTTTTCTATGGCGATGGTTATTTGTGAAATTTTTGGGATATATGGGTTTATTGGGTATGGTGATAAAAATGTTGAAACTATCCTAAATTTGCGTTGGAGGTTTCACTGATTATGTGATAGACGGTTATGTGTGTGTAAATTGGAGGGATTACTCTGGTTAGTGGTGAGGGCAAGTTTGGATTATACCCTTTAAAGGATGTCCTGAAAATCAACGTGCATATTGTATGTGTTTTTCTTTTGAAGTATTTATTATGGTTTCTAGAGTGTACATTATCATATAATTATCTTATTTTGTGGTTTTTAACAATGTCTTGGGATGATTCCAAACTAGGGACCGGGGTGAAGGATAACACAAATCCTTCCCTGATGATTATAATACTCGCGGGCACTGAAGGAAACTAACATGAGGGAATACCCAGGCTTGCGGTGGCTAAGCTCGAGGAAGAAGAAAGGCTTCTTGGTTGACACACTTGTGAAAAAGGAGTTCCTTTATGAATTTGATTAACCGGGTCATAGGGTGGAGCAGATGTACTAGCGGACTGAGTGATCACTGTTCGCTAGCGCGTCACCTCTACTTGATGAGTATGATGCTATCCCTTCAGGTGGGGTTCTCGGGGAATAGAGATGGTGCAACAGGGGAATGTATAACCAATCTTGCATTCACTCCTACCTTGCTTAATAAGTGTAGTGATCTCCGGGGGATCTATTCATCTTTCGTTGTTCGCAATCTTTGTCGAGAAATTTTTAGAGAGTAACTTCTCTTCTTGGGTCCGTTGTGGCCTCACTAGTGGTTAAGTAACTCTATATTTATGTAATAGGACTACAGATAGTTGTTGGTAATTATTCCTAAGGAAGCCTCTCTTTTATTTATGCAATGAATTTTGTTGTAATCCTTAATTTTTGTATGAATCTAAGATTCGATCTAATAAAGTATTTACTGAATATGTTATGATTTCTTTTATTTACTTTGTGGGATTGTTATCCAGGCAATGCTACTATCACTTCGCTTTTATTAAACTTTCTAGGGTTATCAGCTGATAATCTGGTTATTATTCCCATAATGTTTCTTGATTAAAAATATTTCCCAAGGTTATGTCCTCAACTAGGCATTACAGTTAAGCAATCATAGTGGGTGTTTGAAGCAGATCGTGCGAACAATGGCCCTTTAATTGATAACACTTAGTTGAATTATGCCTATATGCACATTCTACTATTCACGTACATATCATGTGACCTGAAATTTTAGCTGCTATTATTTAAGTACCTCATATAACTTTTCGATTAGAGTACAATATTACTTAGGTTTACTAATTTAGTCTTTAACCAATTGGGTTTCGATTTGGTTCGTATTTTTTCATAGCTAAGCGACCTATAGGATATTAGTCTTTGTATGAAATTATTTCCCCTCGTAGCCTAGTATCATGTATCTACCTTTCATAAAGAACAAACTGTCATACGTAAACTTAACTTTGTTGTGGTTCGCTCTTAGTGTGGACAATTTGTAATTATGTGAACATACCATTGTTAAGAGTTTTTTGGATGGGAGCTACTATGTTAGCCCTCCACCCACTTGTTCTCTACATTCGGGATCTATGTGTTTTCTCGATGTGTCTATATGGATAGCAGCTCTGGTGTAGGATACGGCCTCTCCTGGGAACTATTAAAACTCAAAAAGAAAAGAATGTTCACACGGTCGGCACAACTGATGTGGGAAATTCCTTTCGAGTGATAATGGTGCCCATGATCAGCTCACTGCGAGTTCTAACCCCTTTAGGTACCTAAAAATGTCATCAGGTTGGTTCCAGGGAGGAAGATAATCTGTGTGTATAGTCCAGTAAAAGGGTGTCATGGCAAGTGCTGATTTTCGTTGTTTCCTTAGTTGTCCAGTTAGTGGTGTTGTTGTGTTCCAGGTCTTCTCTAGTTCAGTGAATTAACTTGATCCAACAAAGAAATTGTTATGCATGTTCAGTTTTAACTAACTATGATTAGGTAGGTCATATATACCACATTTGCACTCTCTCACAAACACACACATATCAATACATATAGCCTCGATCATTTTGTGTTTTAAAATCTATCAAAAAAATTAATTTTTTAAATTAAAAATCATTGAATGAGGAGGAGTTATTAGTTAATTTAAAGTCAACTAAAACATTAATCACTCTATTGCACGAGATAAGATTTACCTGTTACACAAATGAATTAAAACATAAAATTAAATATATTCTAAAATTTGTGTGACCATTTGAAAAAGTACACTCTTATCTAATTGGTGTACCAATGTAGCTCCTATTGTCTGGGTCGACCCAAAATCTGACCTACCCAAAACAGTCTAAATGCTAGCCCAAAAATACAGCAAAGGATGGAGACAGTTTCTCTACATTAATACGTGTCGAATACCAATTTCATTACCGGACCTTCTTCCAATGCGACAAACCTACAAACAAAACTCCCCAGACATGTCCAGGGGAAGAAACTCAAATGCTAAAATTAGACCAAAAGTGTTTGCTCTGAATATGGGGAATAGAATAGAGACATATTGTGATGTTTATAGGGGTTTATCCATGGGAGTTCTCCTAATCACATTGGGATAAATATGCAAATTCTATGTAGCAATAGGTGTCTTACCATAATGGAATTACCACATTCATTGTATCATAAAAATACTTGGATAAGGAATATCTTTCCGTAGATAGAGTCAGCGATAAAGATCTTTTATTTGAATATAGCTCCGTCCTAGTATAATATAGTTGCATGGAATTCACACCAAGTAATGATCTTTAAATCAACCATTATCAATAAATGCCGAGAGAGCCAAAGGTTGTTGATGAAATATAAAAGACTTTATTATGGCACATCGATATCATATCAATGACACATCTCATCAATCATGAGGATTGCAATATGTAGGGCTACAAGAAAAAAAGTCTAATAGGAATATGATTCTAAACTCTATAAGATAACTATCATCTATAACCTTTTCTACAATGAAAGGAGTTCTATTCCTTATTAACTGTGTTTCAGCGGAGACCTTTGGTTCTCTCATACATTGGTATCTGAATGTCATGCCTCGTGGGTGATCCTCGGTTTCCCCTCATTTCTGAGTAACTTCCAGGCATTTTGAATATTAGCATGTTGGGTGTTGATTAAGGCCTCGTGTGTCACAATCTTGGGTGGAGAGAAATGACTTTTTGTAAGTGGCACACATTATCACCGGTTCTCGAGGTGATAATTATTACCCTCAATTTCAAAATGCCTCTTGGTGGAATCTATCAAATAAATTCCGAACCCCATTTTACTTTTACAAAACCTTTTTTATCTGTCGTTTTGAGTTCATAGTATTCTTCATCTTCCAACTCCCCCGAGATTTTTCAAAAACCTTTTCCAGTAAGTTATCCTTCCTTTTCATTATTATTTTTAATAATTTCGAGTCCTTTTTATACTCTATCATCCAATGTGGAGAATCTATGTGCCCCAACAAGGCGATGGTCTTGCTGGAGGCAACACTTCTGAATCCATGAATCCCCCTACTGTTAATAAAGTTAAGAAAAAGAAGACCCTTAAAAAATGTGTTTTCAAGCGTGACTATAACTATTATGGATGTGGTGGTGACACCAAAATAAGAGGTGATTTTGTCTGGAATATATATTATCGTGCAAGAGAGGTATTTATCACCTCAAGATGTTCAAATTGCCCAACCTGCAACAAGTGAAACCCTTGAGGTCTTCCACATAGTAGCTCGGCCATTTGTAGGCACCATTTTGATTATGGTCTTTCCTTTCCCTTTCTCAATGCGCTCCTTTGTCACTTGATTTCTACAGTATCAAAATCTGACAAATCCATCCCATTGGTATACTATTGATCTTCGGCCTTTTGAAATGTTGCATTATGGATAGGGTGGATGCTTCCCCTGACCTTTTCTAGTACATGTTTTCTCTATGGCCCAACCGGAGCTCTAGAAAGGAAGGTGATGCCTTTTTAACTTTTTATATAAAGAGCCTCAGTGGGAAGAAGCTTATAGAAATGCTCCCTTTTTCTATAATTGTGCATCCTAGAACGACAAGGATTCTAGGGATGGTTCTCCATGTGTTTTCCTTGTCCCTGATGATACAATTGAAGACATTACTAGGTTCAAACCTTTGATTTTCAAGGGTTTTAGAGCGGAGCTAATCTCTTAATCCTCCTTCAGCCCCGAGCGGAGCTAATTATTCTTCCCCAGTAAAACAAGGTTCCCTTCTTTTCTTTACTTTCTTTGTCATATTTATGTGTGCTTTATGTAAGGTATGATTGTTGCCCTAATTTTGTATTAGCCATACCCAATGGGATTAACTTGCACCAATCACGAGTAATCACAGCCCCAAAGAAATTGTCTGTGTCAACTTCCGCCATCGCAGCCCAACACTAGCCGATCATCCTGATATGTTCTTCTCCTGCAGAGAAGGCTTTGGAATGTTAGGCTTCAACTAAGTGTGATGTCTCTAAGGTCGGAGTTGAGAGCCCCAAGCCCAAAGAGAACTTGTGTGAAGGCTTCAACTTCTTTTTTAATCATAAATTCTTTTTCTGGGATAGATATACTCTTCAGGACCTACCAACCTTAGGTAGTGTTCGTCCACTTTAGTACTAGTGTTCCTCCACGTTAGGGATTTTCTCATCCCTTAAGGAGAGTTTTTTTTTTGGAGAAATGTTCTTCCACTTTAGGGATAGTTATCCCTCGGGGATAACTATTATAGAGAGTCCTTCATCCACTTATGAAATTTTTATTCATCAGGGAGAATCATTCAGGAGAGTCGCTCATCTGCCTTAGGTATTTTAAGGGAGAATCTCTCATCTTATTTAGGGAGAACTTGTTACGGAGACACGTTCGTCAACTTTAGGGATTTTTATCCCTTTGGAAAAACTTGTGTGTAGACCACCGATGGAGACATCATATGGAATCCGAACGTAGATTTTATGAAAAACACATGTGGCCCTATAGTTGCTGTTGGGGTGAAATACTCCTTGTGCATCAGATTAAAAAAAATTAAAATCTCTATAGTTCCTCTTGGGGGGAACTACTCAATGGTCATAAAAAATAGGTGTGTCCAACCTATATCTCTTATTTGATAAGTAGCTACTCCCTGACTATGGAGCACAAAATTGTTATTACTTTGAGCCTCAGCTCATCGCCATCAGTAGGTGGAGATCGGTTTTCGTCTTCTAGAGATTGGCAGCTAAAGGCTCTTCTACTTCAACCAAACCATTTATACTTTTCTGGTTCGTATTGCGGAGGGCAATTTAGGAGTCAAACAGTAGGTACAAGGAAATACCTTCGGAATTGTCCGTTCTATGGTGATCATATCTTTCTTTTAAACTCTTACAAAAGACATATGGATCTTTTACCGTCAAGTAATCTATTTTAAGTCCTTCATCAAGATGGCGATGGAGAAAGATCATAGTTTTTCACCTTTTCTTGGCCCATGACTTTGTTGCTTTCTTTGACTAAATCACCAAGGTCATTCGCTCCTAGATGTCAACATCTAGTACCCATAATAAGTAATTTTTTCATGTGAAATCAAGGCACTGAATTCTATTTTTGCAAGATTAGCCATAGTAATAATTAAAAATTATTTAAAAATAAAACTGATCGTTCTTACCAAATTAGAATTGCTCAATTTTTCAAGTACTAGTACAAATTCAAAAAATTAGTTTTAAAAAAAAATTAATCCTCTCTTAGGATAGAGTTTCGTGCTAATAACGTGTTATAAAATGTTTGTATAAAGTGAAAAAAAATGCTATAAATATGGAGATGAGAGATAAATTAGAACGTAGAAAATGAAAAATGAATGTATTACTTTCTTCTTTTATTTATGGTGTCTTCTTTGTTTACAAATACAAACACACTACTGGAAAACAGTTACATACGCACCGGTACAAATTCATGAGTACAGGTATACCGGTGCGTATGTTACCAATTGCACCAGTATTTATCAGGTTAACATCAGTACCAGTGCAAATAAGTACATACGCATCGGTATCCTATCAACTGGTGTAAAGTTCACATATTTTTGCACCGGTGTTGGTTCTACCGGGGTACCAATGTCAAATATATTGCACCAGTATTTTTTGAATTGGTATTTGTACCGGTGCAATTGCTATGTTACCAATTTCACTGGTATTTATCATGTAAACATCAGTACCGGTGCAAATAAGTACATACGCATCGGTATCCTGTAACCGGTGTAAAGTTCACATATTTTTGCACTGGTATTGGTTCTACCGGTGTACCAATGTCAAATATATTGCACCGGTATTATTCGAATTGGTATTTGTACCGGTGCAATTGCTAACATGTGAACCGGTGCAAGATTACCAGTGTGCATTTATTTACCCTTTTTTTATTAATTTGGCGCGAAGAGGTAAAAACTCACGCAACGGTAATGGGAAATTACCAGTGCAGAAAATTTAAAAAAAAAGTGGGAAAATTTTCATTTGTACACCGCTTACAATTAGCATCGGTGTAGGAATTGACCACGCACCGGTATTTTCTTAACACCGGTGCAAAAATAAATTCTTATTGTTGAATTTTGGCACCAAAACTATTAGTTTTCGCACTGGACTGTGATTGTACAGGTGCAGGACAGGAAAATATGCGCATTTTGGCTGAATATCTACACCGGTAATGGATTTTATCGGTGCAAAAGGCTACAAATGCACCGGTAAAGTCTAAATACCAGTGTAGAAAATCACAATAAATGCTCACATACCCCATTTTTTAGCGGGTTAACATTGGAATTTTTGGAAGAAGAGATTCATTAATGGTGTTTTTTGGTTGATGAAGGCATTGAATTCTCCACAATGAACACCCTTGAAGGTACTTTTTTTTTTAATTACATTTATGGATATTAAGGATTTCATGTACGATTTTGGTTAGTAGAGATATTTACATTTTGTGTTTGATCATTTGATGGTGATTGAGGCAGATTGTAAATATTAGTTTGTGATTTGTTCTCAAGGTTGTTGTAGTTATAAGGCTATGACTTTTGATTCCTATAGTATTGGACATGTTAAGAATGTTGTAATTGTAATGTGGAATATTTGTGTATATTGTGTATTTATGATGTTGCATGATTAGGAAGTCATAATGAAAATTTCTATTGTATTAAATGTGTTGAATTTTGATTATTAGACATTTATTGATATGTAGAGTTGTATTGCATCATCGAGAGGCGTAAGCATGTGTATGCCAACGTTAGTAAGGTGAGCGATGGATATATTATGTTCATGGATGAGTTCTTAGAGCATGCTTTTAGTCGAGAGAGGCGAATATTATGTCCTTGTTATGATTATGGAAATCGAATTCGTACTGATAAGAAGGACATCCTAAAACTCCATTTGTATAGCCGGGGGTTTGCAAAAGATTATGTTGAGTGGACCTTTCATGGGGGAAAATTACCACCGGAAGTGAGAGTTAGTAGTGAGGAGAGTGTTTTAGGGATTCTATGTTGGATGACATTTGTGAGAAGGTTGTTAATGAGTTTAAAGGGAGGCCCGAAGTTTTGGCTAACTTCCTTGGTGAGAAGGATACACCATTGTATCCCGGTTGCAAGAAGAAAGACACAGTCATATCGTGTTTGATGGAGTTGTTTAATTTGAAAGGTGTAGGGTCATGGAGTGATACTAGCATGCATAAACTGCTTATGTTTTTGAATGAAAAGCTTCCACCCGGTAACGGGGTTCCCGATAACCTTTATGAAGCTATGAGAATTTTGTGTCCGATGGGATTGTAGTATGAAAAGATATATGCTTGTCTAAACTATTGTGTCCTATGTATGGGTGACCTTAAGGATAAGATTGTTTGTCTAGTATGTAATGTATTGCGTTATAAGAAGAAGAGAAATGTAGTTGGTGGAGAGCATGTTGTGCCGGTGAGGAGGCGGGGCTCGCCAAATGTATGTGGTATCTTCCCGTTATTCTGAGGCCGAGAAGGTTGTTTAAGAATGAAAGGGATGCAAAGAACTTGACATGGTGCGTTGATATGGGAGGTTGTAAAGAAGACGATATAATTCGCACCCGGCAGACGCGGGCCAGTGTTGGAAATTTGACAGGATGTACCCACACTTTGCATCCAAACCTAGGAATTTGAGATTTTCTTTGTGTACTGATGGTATGAACCCATTTGGGAATATTTCCTCAAAACACAGTTCATGGCTGGTTATGCTTGCCATTTAAAATCTTCCCTCGTACTTGTGCATGAAGAGAAAATATATGTTAATGCCTATCATGATTTCAGGCCCGAAACAACCTAGAAATTACATAGACATTTATCTTTCTTCTTTGATTGAAGATTTGAAGGTGCTTTGGTCGGAAGGCGCCTTAATGTTTGATGGTTGTAGTGGTGAAGAGTTTACATTGAGGGCGATGCTTTTTTATACCATAAATTATTTCCCGACATATGGTAACCTTTCCTGGTATGTGGTCAAGGGTCACAAGGCTTGCCCTGTATGTGAGGATGAGACGGATTACCATCAGTTGAGGAATGGGCGGAAGACTGTTTATTTGGGTCACCGTAAAAATTTTCACGTAGGTCACAAGTTGCGGGAGAACACGATTGCAATCGTTGGTGGAAGGGATAGGAGAAAGGCACCCAAACCTTTGACCGGTGTAGCTATTGACAACAAGGTGAAGAAATTGAATGTTGTTCTAGGTAAGAAGTTATCAAAGGGTGGTGGGGTTGTAGATTGACCGTGGAGGAAACTGTCCATTTTCTTCGATTTGTCGTACTGGGAAGATTTGGAGATTCGCCATTTTTAGATGTCATGCACATAAAAAAATTGTTTGTGAGATTCTAATTGGGACACTTATAAACATTCCCAAGAAGACTAAGGATAGCTTGAATATGAGGAAAGATTTAGTGGACCTTGCTATACGGTTGGATCTAGCACAAGAGATAAGAGGGAAGCGAACGTACCTGCCCCCCACACCTTACAACCTGTCAATTGCTGAGAAGAGGTCGATGTGTGAGAGCATCCAAGGAATGAAGGTACCTTCTGGTTACTCCTCGAATGTCATTCAGTTTGTTAATGATGAGTTACGTCTTAATGCTTTGAAATCACATGATTGTCATGTCCTTATGCAACAACTTTTGCCCGTAGCAATACATGGGTGTCTGGAAGAGCAAGTTAGATTTTCCATTATGCGCTTGTGTTTCTTCTTCAACTCGATATGCAGGAAAAATATTAGCAGGCAACAGCTAGATGAACTGGATCGAGAGGTTGTTGTTGTTCTATGCCATTTGGAGAAGTATTTTCCCCCGTTAATCTTTGACATCATGGTTCACCTAGTGGTACACTTGGTTAGGGATATACGTATGCGCGGGCCTGTCGGAATGCATTGGATGTACCCCTTTAAGCTTACATGGCTATTTTCAAGGGTTATGTTCATAATTTTAGTCGACCTTGATGTCTCCATTGTTCAGAGGTACGCCACTGAGGAGATCATCGAGTATTGTACAACAAACTTGGTTTGAAGAAGAGCGGTTGGTGTTCCTGGTGGACTCCACTGTGGGAGGCGAAATGTGGAATGGGATTCCATGTTCCAAGGGTACACTTCATACACCCTATCACGCTAAGTTGATGACTGTTCACCTGTATGTATTGCGTAATAGTAGCGAGACTGTAACATATGTTGAAGAGCATGTTTCCCTATTGGAAGAGATATATCCAGACTGGCCCCCGAATAAAATTCAAGTCGAGCATTCTTCAAGGTTTGTTAACTGGTTTTACAATTGTTGTAATGTCGATGGGATGCCCATTAACCTACGGGCATTTTCAAGAAAGCCTAACTGCACCGTTAGATGATACCTTGGTTATGACATTAATTGCCTCAGTTTCTCAACACTGGCGAAGGACGAGAAGAGCACCACTCAAAATAGTGGTGTATATATTGAATCTGAATCCATAAGGCAGGCAAGCAAGAGAGATTGACATTCGATTGTTGCTGTGATGCCTTTCTATGGGGCAATTGAGGAAATTTGGGAGTTGGATTATGTAGATTTCAAGGTTGCCGTCTTCAAGTGTCGTTGGGTAGAACATGGTTCCGATGTTGTTGTTGAGAAGCCCATGGGGTTCATGTTGGTCGACATGAACCGTGTAGGATATGAAAATGACAAGTTCATCTTAGCTACCCAAGCACGACAGGTTTTTTTTATCAAGGATCATTCGAATGAGAAGTATCATGTGGTGTTGTATGGGAAGAAGTTTTACTTTGATGAGGAGATTTATCAACCCGCCATAACTGATAGTCCTGAGTTTCCATCAGTATTTCTCGGTTTGGAAAATGTTAGGGGACCCGTTGTTGGAAGGTATTCTCATGGCTATGAGCTGTGGATTGATGAGAGAGGTGAAATATTAGGTGGGGATAATGTCTTAAAGCGGAAGCGATAGATCGGTTGTTACCAGCCGTTGTTTTTATAACCTTGTTTTATGAAAAATCGTATGATAATTCACTGATTTAGCGTGTAATGTATTTAATTGAAACTCTTTTATGAATTGGTTGGTATAATCTTCAATTGAGTGTTTATGAATTGAATCAATGAAAATGTGTTTAAATTGTAATTAAATTTTCTAGTAGGTGCTGGTTTTTACACTGGTAAAGATGAAATTACCGGTGTAGAAAAATAGGGGAGGGACTCTGTTTTGTACTTACGCACCGGTACTTCTACCGGTGCACAATACTTAGACTTTTTTGGATTTTTGCTCTCGGGTCCGACAATGTTAATTTTTTGGCATTTAAAGCAGCCTTACGTATCTGGTTTTTGTAAAATTTGCACCGGTAATTGTACCGGTGCTGGGTACTTAGAAAAAATTTATAAAATTTACTCTCGGGTCGGATTAGATCAAAGAAATTTATTTAAAACAGCCTAAAGCATCTGCTTTAGGCCTCGTTTTACACCAGTATATGTATAATACTAGTGTATAAAAAATGCTCCCTTTTTTAAAACCCATTCAGCACCCCATTTTCACAGTACTTAGAATTTATATCTCTCATGCCATACCATCTTCATCACTACCCATCTTTGCTGAAATCCTACGTAGGTTGGCATATAATCAGGTAAACCACTGCAATGCCTCTATGGTATGATTAATTAGCAATTGCATCTAAAATAGAATCATTGAGAATATGACATCATGAATAGCTTGACTTGCATGTAAGGTGTTTGATAAAATGCTTTCATGTGTTTCTTAGGAAATGCCTCTGAAATCCAATTTGAAAAGGATACGCCATTCACCATCCCCATCTTTTCCGAAAGTATCACCGCACACTTACCCGGATGGTACCTTCGTGTCCGAGGAGGCTAGGTTGGTCCATGAATCTTACAAAGGATGTCGGCATCACATAGAGAGAGAAATTAAAGCATATCCCCCATTCGAACAAACTATCTGGAAGCTTAGGTGGGAAAAATTCTGTGAGACTCTGCAACCATTCATCCTGACCATTGTAAGTGAGTTTTATGAAAACTTGAAGTGTGGGCTAGCTACGATCACGTGTATTGTAGAGGTAAAATTGTTCTTGTCACACCAGAATCTATCAATGGCTTGTTTGGGTTGCCCAATGTTCCAAACGATGAAGACGAGTTTCTCGCACTACATTTTCTAGGTGATGACAACTATATTATAAAACAACCAATTGAGAAGGAGATCGTTGGGGCAGTAACTAGGGAAGGTACAGACATAGATGAGTTGGCCAAACCAGGTTGGAGCAAAATACCTAAGAAAAATCTAACTCCGGAAATGAATGAGTAGTACCACTTTGTGTCGTCTAGAATCCATCCAGTAACTGTTACACAGAAGTTCATAAACTTTGCCTCACCTTTTTGTATGCAATATAGAGAGAGAGATTCGATGGAATGTTGGTCATCGAATTTTTCCTATGTTGCAGAGGGAACGGGATTAGATGGGATCTTATGCCTATTGCAGTATCATCTCTGTGCTTTGTTCAAGAGCGGGAGTTAGTGCCCGTGCACATGACGTTTATGGCCAACCAATGGGTAAGATTTGTGTGGACTCTTTCTATAGACAGAAAATTGATACGTCTGTTGCAACTATTGAATCCAGAGTTGCTGCATTGGAGGTCGGTGTAGCAAACTTACTTGAAGAATCCAAATACCAAAGATCCTGGCAGGAACATATGGCCATGTTTATGAGGTATCAATTTCCTAATGCTGTGGCAGCAGTAGGAAATTTTCCAACCTTCCACGAAGGCAATGTCAAGAACATGCACGTTGCCACAAGTACCCGTGATGGTGATGCAACGGGACCAGCTGACGGGGTAGAACCATTTTCTCGATATTGTTCGTAAAAAACTTGTATTAGCGGTTAGGAAGAGTAGATTCGTACTCAACTTTGATTGTGTTGCACTTAGACAGTTTGATATTCTTACTTTTGACAAACATGCACGATGATGAATCGAATAAAAAATTTGTACACCGTATTTATTGAAATTATGTCAGTCAAATACACTCATGAAGACCAAAAAGATAGGTCGGACGTAGTTGGCCTATTTTTTTTACTTCAGGACGCCGAATTTGGTGCATTATATTCCTAGAATGGTTAGAATTACAAAAAATTATAGCATTGGGACCTATGGAGGTTCCCAAGTAAATTTGTGGGCAATAGTATAATTATGGAAAATATAGTGCAAGCATTCATTGTTGGTTGTACAGGGCCTTCCATCCACCAGTAGGGTCTACAAATGCATTAACACGATCGTTGTGTATTGGATTGCATATATGTGGAACCAATTTTATATTATTTCTTGGAGGGACTAAATTGCAAAAGTAAAAGGTTTACTCGTAAATCAAAATTGCAATCCGATCGAACCGGATGGTCCACAAAATAACCCTTTGTATTTCCAAGTAAAACATATGGGGAAACGAACGGGTTTGGGCTCTGTATTCAGTTTCGAAGATGTTCGGATTACATATAGAAACATTGGAGTAAACCCTTACCATTTACTTTACAACACCTACTAGCGCTTCAGGACGAAATACCACCCAGGCACAAATATGTTTCAATTATGATTTAAGCCCGGAATATTCAATTTGATAATTTATGTAATTTCCTAACACATTGTAATCGCATGTCACAATTTGGGGGACCTAATTGCAATAAATGCATACAAGAAACTTTGTGGGTTCCTCGGTACTGTTGAGGTACGAAAACGTTACTTATTCAATCTAGAGCATTGGAAAATTCCATTTGGGCCGGTGGAAAAGTTCTTGAAGGGGTCGAACAAAATGTTTGGGGTCAATCTGCAAATTTTATGAAATTAAACAATGCTTAGAAACTTTATCGTACGGGGCCAATGTGTGGTCGATATTTGCATGAAACAACTAGTACAATGTATATTCACAATAATTGAACATTAATTTGATTAATTGGGGTCATTTGAAAAATGCACGGGAGGCAAACGCAATAAGTGCGAATTTAAACAACTAATAAACGTTTTTTACACCAGTATTATTTAAGATGTACTGGTGTATTTGTTTAGTTTTTTGGAGCGCATTTGAAAATTTCAATTTCTTTGATTTTTAATAAGGTGTGAGACATTTTACACCGGTAATTTATGATTTTGCACCGGCAGATATACCGGTGCTGCACATTTAGAAAAAATTTTAGAAATACCTCTCGGGTTGAACGTTTTTTTCCAAAAATATATTTAAAGCAGTCGCGGGAGCTGCTTTGTGTGCATTATTACATCGGTATTTTCCTTTTATACACCGGTACTAGATACCGGTGTACAAGAGTTAGCTAAAATGTTCACGTGTTCCTCTCGGGCCAAAGGAAAATTCATTTAAAGCAGCTGCACACAACTGCTTTTCTTCATTTCTACACCGGTATTGGTACCGGTGCTGAACAGTTAGCTAAAATTCGTTCCCGTTTTCACTATTCTTACACCGCTAATGTATATATTACCGATGTAAAAACGTAACTTATGAAATTAAAACCATTTGAAACAGCCATAACTCCCACAAATCCTCCTATTCTCATCAAACACATCCAAAGTCTCTTTCAAAACCGCCATCAACCACTCCAACCATTCAATCCACACTTCATTGAACCACCACAACTCCTCATCAACCATTGTAACTCCTCATCTCCCATTGTATCCCTATAAAGTGTGGAGCAACACAAGAGAAGCAACAAAAATGGGAGAGGAACTTGGAGAGAGAAGAAAGTACTTGGCGATCTGTTCTTGGCGAGTTCGGCAAAAGGGAGTAGCAACAAAAATGCTCCATTTGTGAAGGTACGTGTTGGGGTTTATGTTACCATGGGTTACCATGTTAATTTCTCTTCAAAAATCCATTCCATCCCTCACGCACAATACATGTTCGATCAATTGCCTCTATGACCAAAAATATGTAAATTGACCAAACGTTGAAAGGGTAACCTGAATGGTATGTTTATACAATTGTGGGAAGTAAATGTTTTTCATTTTTTGTGGATGGTGATGTAGTTCTATAGTTTTTTTTTTTGTGATAATATTCATAGTCACGTTAGGGGGGGAGTGAGAATTTCTCGGTTGTATGCTTAATTTATGAATGCATAGACATTGATATGATATTCTATCAAGTTCTATAAGGTTCCATTTCATCCTATATCAAGTTCCATGCCTTAATTTTCAAGTTCTATGCTATGTTATATAAACTTTTATGTCTCAAATAATGTAGTTTCATGTATGAATTGTTCAATTTCTATGCCATGTTTTGCTCAAAAGTTTTATGAACTAGTTGACCAAGTTCTACGCCACGTTTTATCAATGTTGATCTTTAAGAACCGTTATTGTGTGTACCGTTATAGATTGAGAATTTCCAATTCTACTGTTGTAGATACTGCCAAAGAAGTTGAAATTCAACACGAAGAGGAAGCGGCCGGTTACGAAGAAGGAGGAGGAGGTGAAAGATGTGTTCGATGAGGAGGTGTATGTGGCAGACAAAGAACCACCACCAAAAAGGATCTCGTTGAAGATAAAATTTGAGGAAGATGCAACTCAAACAAATGACCCGTCTAGTGAAGAGAAGGAAGAAACTGCATAACTGGGTGATGTTATTGTAGGGGATGTTGAAGGAGTGGACGCCGGTATACAGTTGGCCAAAACACCAGTTCGCAAGGGAAAGGGAAAGAGCACCATCAAAGGAATTCCAACTATTAATGAAGTGGACGACGACTTGATAAAACCTGGAGGGAAAATGGAGAAGAATGGGACAAGTTGGAAGTAAAAAGTTATTTGAGGAGGCGGAAAACTAGTACGTACCAGTCTGTGATGTTGGCAAAGCATAACACTCCAACTTATGTTGCGTTTGAGTTATGTAAGAATCAAGTGATATGCATTAAGAATTGGTTAGCGTGGCACGCTTATGGCAATTACGCTTTTTGGCGCCGCATCAGATTTGGTGCATGCGAACACTGGAGCGATGTCCCTGAAGATGTTAAGGAAGAGGAATGGAAGTATGTTCTGGTAATACTCTCGATAATTGTAATTTAAAATTTTTATTCATGGTAAAGTCTTAGTGAAGACGTGATTAATGACATGCCTTTTCATATGATTTGTTCCAGGAGAGCTTCACAATTGAAACACCAGTGACAGACAAGCAACTAGAAATACTGAAGAAGGAGGTTACAGAGAAGGCGAAAAACCAACATAGGAATTGGAAGCAAAGGTCGCAAATAGGTTTATTCACGAGGTGGACAAAGGTATCAATAAAACATGAATACCGGCATGGGAGAAGTACAAGTAGATAGATGAAGATGAATGACACTTGTTTGAAAAGAAGCGCCAGCATCCGAATTTTCAGGTATGATGAAAGAAATAATACTTTTTAAGATCCCTGTTTCCCAAAAATTATATTCAACTAAATTTTCAGTTATAACAACAGAGGCTCAGGGTGACAAATATTGAACGCAACAAGGGCAAGGATTACACACACCACACATGCAGAAGGGGTAATCGATACATCTATGACAAATTGACTAAGGATCTAAAGGAGAAGGATAGAATGAGGTTAACCGCCGAGGGATTCACTGACGAGGAGATTGAGAAACAACTCAGTCAAAGGGACTTCACACCTGACAGATCTCTTGTCTACCTTGAGGCAGACAAATATAAGAAAGGGTTATACACACCAAAATAGGTTGAGATGATCGCACCGAACATTGTAAGTTACGCCAAAATTGACCATTTAAATTAATTTTTAAGTGTATTTCACATCATTCATATAAACAATTGCGTTCCTATGTGATTCTCAGTTGAAATTGAATGAGCTTAAGGAAAAAAGAGCATTGGAACTGCAGCCGGGTGAGAACATCCTCATAAAAGTCACAAAGAAGAAGGATCACCTGGGCAGGTACAGGGGAACTCAGACGAGTCTACCCACAGCGGTGACTGTTCCTCATCTTTCCCGTAGCAAGTATGGTAGCAGTTCCTCAGCCAAGGAAATAGCCCGGAGGAGACCATCTAACAATCAACCGGTCGTGAAAGCCATGTTATCGTACCTGGAGCAATTGGTGAAGGGCTTAGCATCTGCAAGTAGTGTTCAGATTCCACTGGACCTTGACAATACCAAGAAGTTTATAGAGAAGGCGATGGATGACATTGCTGCAGCTGCTACAAAATCCAGTGAAGAGCCCAGCGACGGAGAAGGAGATGAAAAGGTACACCATCAATAATCTATGCATGTCTTATACATTGATTTACACATCCGAAACATCTCCATAACCATTTTATCGATTCATTTAAATATTATACGAACGGGATGGAGAACGCGTGACTCTTTTCATCAAAGACATAGTCAGGAATAAGAAAATGGTTGCCCATAGGCTGCGACAGGTATCTCATCGTTAGGATGTCCAACAAGGAAGTGTTGCTCATGTGAGAGTATGCAAGCCAGTCCTTCGTCCTAGGGCAGGATTACCCTCACCAGACCTCCACTTTTATAATGTTGGATAGGCGCTCAATAGCGTCGTGGATTGGTCGGTCTCCTTAACAGGCAAGGCAAGTGAGAAACTGAGTGACATCGATGATGTCAATACCATAGGTGATACGGATGACGATGACGACGAGGTTATGATTCTCACCAGCGATGGTGAGGTACATTCTTGTAACACATTATTTTTCAATTCCACAAAGTACTTTCGTGTATCTGTATTCATTAATCCTTGTAATAGGATACTGGCGAGCAAAAATCTCAGTCAACGGCTAGTTTCTGGCCATCTACAAGACCAAGATTAAATAGGTTGCCAAAATAGGTAATACACTAAAACAAGTACCATTACTATTCATTAACAACGATAGTTCAATGCTACATGCTCAAGTGCTCATTTCGTATCATTTCACGTTCGCAAATTGTCAACAAACGAGACCTGACAGATTGGCCGATAATAGGGAAATTCATAAAGGAAGCAAATGTCGTTATCCTGGAAATGATAAAGAATAAGGGATGCATGTTCTTCCCAGTGTTCTGACAATCAACATTCGCACGCCATTAAACCTGCGGTGTTGGAATAGAAGTTCTGGTCGAGTTTGGGAAGAAACTGGGGAACATGGATGGGGTGAGTTTCAAAACTTACAGCCTTTATGTTTTTTTAATTTATCAAGAATTCATTTTCATGTATGATTAACATTACATGCACTCGTGGGAGAAAATATATGAAACTAATTCAGGCCGCATTCAATTTTGCCCATCCAGCTATGGCAACCTAACCAATTTCGAGCAGGAGGTCGAACTCTGTTTCAAACAAATTTGGGAAACAATGAAGGCAATGGATGCTGAGTTCTACATCGTACCCTACATAAGAATGTAAGTATTTGTACCTGATAATTACATTCACATTTCAAAACACTTCCGTTTCATTAATTTGTTAACATAATTTTCCGACAGTGATCATTGGTACCTCATCATTATCCGTCCCCGAACAGAGGAGGCTTTCACTCTGGACACATTGTCAGGGGGTATCAAACCAACAAACTTGGTTGAACTCAAGGTGATTTCAAGGTATTTCAATCAATCAAATAAAAAATCCTAGTTTCATAATATACGGGAATAAGTAACCATTTTATTTACTTTCTTAACAGGCTTGCTTGCACATACCAAAGGGAAAAGAGAGAGACAGAGCCAAAACCCGACTACACTTGGAAAATAAACAACATTATGGTAAGTCATTCTGTCATTTCATCCATCAAATTTTATGTTTAGGGTTAGTAATTACATTTACCTTTCCCGTGCAGTACCGAACCCAGAATGGTTCGTGGCAATGTGGTACTCCATCATGCTTTTCATGGAAGAATTTGTTAATCACCCAGAGACAAACAATATCTTGGAGGTAAACCTTGCATCTCAAAATTTGATATTATTAATCTCTATTAAATGCAGCATTATTAACTAACAGTGTAAGTTTAAAAGTAACAGATTTTCCCGGAGGGAAAAGGGTCGTACCATGTGTACGAAATTCAAGGTGTAGCAGAAAGAAGGTGTGGGGCTTGGCTCGGAGACTACCAGCAGCAGGCGAACACTACGTTGCAACTTCTGGATGATAAGAATGACATAATAGGTTGATGGTTTATTTTGAATGGCTGATGATATTAGAATTCTATGGATGGTGTTTGATTATACTAAACTTGTGTTTTACTTTGTTTCATTCTATTTTTAAGATACTTCTTCTATTTCATAGTTAGAATAATGTTCGCGTGTTTTGCGAGCCATAATTTCGTAATAGAATGTTTCAAATTTCTTACATATTCAAAAGTTTCCAATTTATAATAGTTCACAAGTATCCCTGGTTGTCGTTGCACCAGAAATGATTCAGGATGGACCATCAGAAAATAAATTAGGCATTGAAAATTTTAGCCACATAATACTCCGGTATAAAATGCAAGTACGGGTGTAAATAAATTTTACATTTTAAATAATTTATTTTTAATTATTTCAATAATACTGGTGCATAAAGTACAGTAATACCGGTGTAAAAAATACCGGTGTAATCTATACCGGTGGAAAAAAAACTATATTCCGACTACAAAAGAAAGACCGGTGTCATATTTAATATCGGTGTACAAATCACAGTTTTACACTGGTTCATAGGTTAAATACTGGTGCAAAATATCTACACCGGTGTTCCAAATAGTACCGGTGCAGATATTTTTTTATCCCGAAATTTTACATCGGCCTAAGATGCCGGTGCAAATATTGTTCTACATCGATCCATTTTACCGGTGCAAATTTGTTGCGTTTTTACACTCCTATACATACGCACCAGGGGTCAAATTACCGGTGCAAATACCCCTATCCTGCAGTAGTGGCACTATTTATAATGCTTCATAGAATGACATTCATGATACCTCATTAAACTACATCACGTAAACTAATGAAACATCATTAAGCTATATTATATGAAGGCTCTCATAGCATCTCCAATGCAAGAGTTACTTTGTTAAAAGTCACTTAACACGTCATATTGATGAACCATCAAGCCACAAAAATATATCTAGTGCAAGGATTAAGTGAAAGCATTAATATGACGTGGCACACTTTTCTTTCGAAGTGGTCAAATGGAGTTTCTATACGGAGAAACTCATATTAAAGCTTTCATTTGTCTTGCCAAGAAAAAGTAATAGAAATTCATATAGATACGACGACCAAACTAAAATTTTATTCAATCAATGAATGACACATCATATCAAATCTATAATTGTAAATGTAGCATTGGAGATAAATTTCAAATAAGACTATCAATTACTTTACATAGTTTATATTATACATGGAGCTCCATTTAAACATGTCATTTAGCAAAAGAGACCTTCAAAACTAATTCTTCCATTATAGATGCTCTCATTAAACTACATCACATTCATAAAGCCTCATTAATCTTCATTTACCAAGGAAGTTTTGAATACATGAACTAATAAATTTTCAATATTTTTTTATTAAATGTACATTTGGTCACTTAATTAAATTGTTCATAACATTTCTGGTTTTCTTGTATTAGGGTTCTCTGTGAGAAAATCTTCCAACCATTGTCGCTTTATGAGCTCTAGTTTCAACTTGGTTTGAATCTACCATTGAGGAACAAACACATCTATTACTGTAGCTTTCCATGGTAAAACACATTTATATTTATAGAATTCGTGTCAATTAACAAGAACTATTTTAACACGACAATTAAAATAAAAAAGTACGAGAAAACATGCATGTGATATTGATCTGGGACTTAAGTCAATAGTAGTTTAGACAACATACTTTTGGCGAAACCCGCTAAGGTTAAAGAGTAGATTAGTAAACTACGGTTGGTTTGGACTTTCCTCGATAGACCTACATATCATGAAGGTCCAAATTGACTCGAGTTAGAGATCTTCGTGCTTATATGATATCAATGTAAAGTCTAATGTGCTACTGTGACTGTTTGAGTCGGGACGCCGGCTTGGATTTAGACGACTCTCCGGTGGGTTGAGGTCAACACTGTTGGACGTAATCACGGTACAGGTGGACCACTCCATCTTACGAAATACCTTCCACTCAGCCATTAAGGCAATCAGGGCGTTGTGTTCAACTGACCAGACGCAACTCGGGTTCTCCCCCCTAATAAATAAATGATGGTCTTTAAGTCTCTATATGCTAGGTTAGCGTGGAGCAAGCTCTAATACACCATGTTGGTGTGGAGCTCAAGTGGGGAGGCTCACCCCATTCATCTTAGTGAGTCAGCCATGTGGAGTTTCGTCCCACCTTGTAATAGTAAGGCTTTTCTCATCCTAGTTATGGTGTTCTACAGTTTATCAGCTCCTCTTGTGTAATAGAATAGACTGGCTACTAGTTTATAAGCAAAAGTAGATAAACAAACACTGATGATTTTCATACAATCGACCAAAAATTTAACACATTTCTATATATTAATGAGAAGGAGTCCGACTACTTGTTTTTTTAAAAAAAAGACGGTTGGAGTTGGATACTCAAGTTAGAAACATTGGAAATATAAGTTGGGCGAATTCTGCAAGACTAGGCTTGGTTTGCTAGTTTTCAAAAAAAAAAATAGTCTCCTTGAATTATAAATTTTTTGTCGGTGCATTGAAATAAGGACAATTCCAGCCATGGGATTTAACATTAGACACATACTCCCCCAACCCCTATTTAACATTTTAACTTTAAATTTTTAGTCAAAAATAATATGATCATACTTTTATTAAGAAAATATGCACTAGTAGAGGGAGCTCTATTAAAGGCGGCGTTATAAGGCAGTTCACCGCCTTTAATTGAGGTCTGGAAGGGGTTCCAAACTCGTAACCTTTTTCGGACCTCATTTAAAGGCGGTTTGAATTAATTAAAGGCGGTTCCGCCCTTAATGGTGGTCGATTAAAAGTATTTCCGCCTTTAAAAAGCGCCTTTAATGAAGGGACGGAAGCACTTTCGAGTTTGGAAGTGCTATCCTAGGCCAACTTTTCATTTTAAAGTTGATTCTGCCTGCAGAACCGCTTTTAATGGACTTATTTGAGGCCCAAACCCATACTTAGGTGCCTAGCTATCAATCTGAACCCATTTTCCTTCTCCTCTTTAATTGAAACCCTGATTTTCCTTCGTCTCCATTCTCTACCCCCACAACCCATCACCGCCGCCTCACCCCTCCTCCGCCGCTCTAGCACGCCTCACAACCCGACACCAAAAACCTCCGCCACTCCTCACCGAATCTTTCATTCTCCAGCCCCGTATCCCCCTCTCCAGACTGCCTCTCCTTCCTTCCGTCATTCGCCGCTCCTCCACCGTTCGTTGTCGCTCCTCCACCGTTCGTTGTCGCTCCTCCACCATTCGTTGTTGCTGCTCCATCATCTGTCATTTACTGCTCCTCCATCATCCGTCGTTTGCTGCTCATATTCCCTCACACCGCCGTCCTTGAAGTTCCAGTCCCTCCATCACTAAAGCTCGCCTCCGTCGGCTTCCCTCCACCTTTGATTAGGTATATTAATTGATGTTTGTTGCTGTAAATTTGTGTGTTGTTGTTAATATATGAAAGTATGTTGCCTTTAATTAGTTTGTATATTGTTTTTTCTTCTCTGAGATTGAACGTTGTTTCATAGCATGTTCTGGGTTTTCCTCGCTGCCGGAAATCGATTGGTTTCCGGCAGCTATTTTTTTAAAAAGTCAGAAATAGGTTCCGAACTTGAAACCTATTTCGGACCCCATTAAAGGTAGTTTTTTAACTGCCTTTGATCGATTTTGATCAAAGGCAGAGCCAGAGAGCACAGTTCTAAAGTGCCTTCTCTGGTTCGATAGAACCACCTTTAATCACCTTTCCTCCACTAGTGGTGTTACCCTATTATTCATGTTGGGGTGAATGACTCACGGGACATCAAATTACAAACATGAAGAGTGTTTTTAGTTTAGAGCCTTTTGTTTGTGGGAAACTTGGCCCATAGAGATGTCCTTGATGGAAAATATGCAACCATGTTTCTCAACGTAAGAATCTGCAAAAATTAACAATGTTCCATCTTCTAAGGGCCCAATTTCCCATCATATCTTCCAATGCATATCTTCCTCCAGCGTGTGCTTCGGCGACTTTATATAGAACTTCCCAATTGGCTGCCAACTTCCCTTCTTTCTCCTGGTGGATTTTTTCATTCCTTCTTATGTCCAGCTCTCCATGGACAAACTGATTCTTTGTATCCTTCAATCATGGTATTTTTTTTCATGTTGTCTTTCACCTTAGTTTGATGAAGCTTATATTCTCTCTTTTCGTATAGAAAATCTAGGTACGTGCGGACATCTTTCTTGTTCTTTTTCTCCTCTGGTCCGGTTGTCCGAAGCCTAGACAAGTCAACTTCAGCAGGAGTTACTGCTTCCACCCCGTAGACCAAGTTGAATGATGTTTCTCCCATGGCTTCTCTCTTAGTTGTCTAGTATGACCAAAGTTCACTGGGTAACCCGTATGCCCAATTACCTCCATACCCCACCAATCGAGCCCTTATTCCATAGACGATTGTCCGGTTAGTAACTTTGGCCTGACCGTTAGCTTGGGGGTGATACACCGAAGTGAGTTCCTATTGAATGTTGAAATCTTCACACTATTTTTTAAAGGGATTGTGGGTGGATTGCCTCCCATTATCCATGATAATGGTTTTGGGTTCCATACCTGCATAATATATTCTTCAAACTAAAGTTGATGTCAGTCGTACCTTTCAAGTTGGTCAACTTATCAGCCTCTACCCACTTGGTGGAGTAGTTGATGCTTACAATCACGTTTCTTATACTTGACTCTTCCAGCTACTTCCTGAAATAGTCGTACCAAGTCAACTTCCCATTTTTTGAAAAACCAAGATCCATGGATCATCGGCATCTCTTTTCGGAGAATGTGTGTGACTAGATCATGCTTTTGAAATAGAACACATGTATGGAACATCTCGTAAGAGTTTTTGAATATCTGTGGCCAATAGTTTCCATCCTGTTATTATTTTATAGTGATGGACCTAGCTCATTGGTGAGCTCCGCGGATTCCTTGGTGGACTTCTTAATGAGGTAATTTTCTTTTTTCAGTTTCACACATCGCAAAAGAGGCATCAAATATCCTTTCTTGTATAAAGTTTCATTATGTATTATGTATCTTGGTGCTTTGACTTTGATCTTTTTGGTTTCTCCCTCATCATCAGGTAATGTACCATCCATGCCTTAAATATCTTATGATAAGGTTCATCTAGTTCTTTGCTTCGTCTATGGCCATAACACACTCTTCTTCATAATTATGACACTCAATGTTTCCATCAGTAGGTGTTTAGGATATCTTAGGCTTAGATTGGTCAATACCAATTTGCTGAGAGCATCGACCTTCTTAATCTACTTTATCAGCACTTGAGTTAAGGTGTAGAAATTTCTAGTTGTACTATTTCTAAATATTTTTGAATATTTCTGAAGATTCCTTTCCCCGGCCTTATACTTCCTCTTGACTTGATGGACCACTACTTGCGAATCACTGAATATCTCCAAGTGTTGCACTACTAAATCATTGGCCAATCCCAAGCATGTGATTAGAGCTTCGTATTCCTCTTCGTTATTAGTGGTTCAGAAGTAAAAAAATTTAGAGCGTGTGGAAAATCTTGACCATTCAAACTAGTCAGGAGGACTCCTACTCCACTTCCTCCAGTGTGAGATGAACCATCCACTTACATTTTCCACCTTTGTTTACCTTTGGTGATTGGTCCTTTTGGGATGTCATTGGTTGTTTCTACTATTGAATTGGCTAAGGCTTGGCCCTTAAATTAACGTTCTCAAAATATATTGAATATCATGCTCGACTGGTTCAACTGTGCATTTCATCATTCCACTAGAGGATTCGGGTTTAAGAAGTACCCGGCAGATCAGATGATTAGTGAGCAACACAATTGTATGAGCTTGAAAGTAGGGCTCCATGAGTGGGTCTATACGCACTAATGTTGGGATAAATTTTTCCAACACAGTGTATCGCGATTCTGGTCCTTCCAAAGCTCTACATATGAACTATGGCTCTTTCCAGGCTGACAAGACTTACAAAAATTCTGTAAATTGTTTAAAGACACTAGAAGTTTAAAACCAAAAACTAAACGATGAATAGATGACTGATGAGGATGACCAAGATGCTTGTGCCAAGTTTAAAGACTAGCTCGTGCACCAAGAAACACGCAAGAAAGGGAGGATGTTAATTTATTCGGGGGATTGAGACGATAAAGATCATTTTCAATGGTTCCTGTGAGAAGTGTCTAGCCTTGCAGATTCTTCACATAACAATGAGCTGGGAAAAATAGCATGTAAGCATTATTATCTTTGGTTATTGGAGCGATACTAAGGAGATTTTTGCATATATCAGGAACAAATTAAATGTTATGAAAGATGAACATGCTGGTAAGAAGATGGAAAAATATAAGAAACCAACTACGTAATATAGAGCATTGTTGCCAACTTGTAAGGAGTCATTACTAGTGTAATCAGATTGAACAAAAAGATTGTAGAAGTCAGAGGGGACATGGTTTGAAGTGACGGAGTCAAAGAACCAAGCAGGGTCATGCAGTGTGGAGGAAGGTGAGGCCACCGCCGCGGCATAAGCCTGGCAAGGCACGGGTGGTAGTTGGTAGCATTGGTGGTTGTCCCAGCACGGTGGATTGGAGTGGTTTAGGCAGGGACGAGTAGCCGGATACTTGGTGGTGTTTAGGCGCTGCAAACAATTGAGAGCTTCACGACCAACACGATAACATATCTAGCACTAGAGGTGAGTGGAGGAATTTGAGGCAAGAGGTGCGTGAGTGGCGGCATTGGCAGCAAACAAAGGTATCGAGGTGTGGTGATCCTGAATACGAGCCTCTTTCTCTAGCAGCACACTAAGAAGTTGGTAAGAAGAGATCCTCCCCTGAACGAAGATTGAAGGCAGTGTAAAAGGCAACATATGGGGCATCAATACCATGAAGAACACATTTCACAAATTCTTCACCAGAAACAAAGTGAGAGCACTCAACGAGGGAATCAGAGAAAGAACACTTCTTCTCCACATACTGTAGGATGGAGAGAGATCCCTTCAAAAAGGTTTGAAGCTGGTGATTGAGGTGCTTCAAATTGGCGCGAGTTTGCGCATGAAACATATTTTCCAAAATAAGCCATGTGTCAGATGTGGTGACAGCATGAACAACATGAGCAATGAGAGATGTGGAAATCGTCAACTAGATCCAAATAAGAACGAAAGGATCCTTCCCAGTCCAAGTTGTAAAGATCAGATTAGGTTCATTGGTCTTTGACTTGGACAAATATGAAGAATATGGCAATAACACAGGCAGTGCCAAACCAGAGAGCGGAAACAAATCAAGATCATAAGCAACAAGAGCATATTTGATGGACTGGCGCTAACGAATATAATTATGAACATTGAGACAAAACAAGAGAGCAATGAGTTTGATAGATGGTGTGTTATCTGAGACAACAATGTTGAGCAAATCAGATGTAGGGTTTGGAGATCACCGGAGGAGTTGGTCGGCCACGGGATGAAGCCGGTGGCAGGTGACGACTTAGTGGGTTTAGGGTTTGGAGGAAAACAACATTAAGGAGAGAAAAGATCTGTTAGGCTGATACCATGTATATTGTATAAAGATTCCAGAAAACTGAGAGCATCTCCAATGCAAGCATTAAAATCATGAAGTCATTAGCCATGTCATCATACTGGAGGCTCGAGGTTAAAAATCATCTCCAATGCAAGAGTCTCTTGCAACTTTCAGTCTGACGTGGCTAAAATTTAAAGCGGCCCTTCAAATAGACCTTCAGATATTGAAGGCTCGTATTGACAACCGTCGGTACGACTAGTCAGCATATTTTCCAAAAAAAAAATCAATTTTAATATATTTTTAAATTTTATTTGCACAAATTATACATGATTTTAATTTTATTAGATGAATGCTAAAATTGCAAAAAAAAACATACAGTTAATTATTTTAGATATTAATTCAGTTATATTATATTTTACATTATTTAAGATATCACAAAGTTGTGTTTTAATTCATCTAATTGTTAGATAAGGCAGTTTTATAATTAAAATATGATTAATTGGGTGATTTGATGTTTGTTTTCATTTATTCGAACGAAATTCCCGTAATTTTAAACATCATTCAAACTTGCAGAATAAATCATTATAATCTAAATTTTAAAATAATAGAAATGATATATTTCATGATTGGTCTAACAATCGTGAGGCGATCTAGCAAGAAACGTTCTCTCATTAAATAGTTATGAAATATAAAATAAAATTTGGTGCTTTACTGTTTGAATATGAATATAATATATAGTAAATTGAAATAAATATAACACTTTAATGCTAGTTAATAATAAAAAAAATATTGTGGCACGTCACTATGAAACTTGATTTACTATGTCTGCATTGGAGATCAAAACTTCTCTAATCCCTATCAATACTCTTATAGCTACGTCACAATCACGTCCTATAAAAATTTGTCAAATAGCTCCGACTTTTGTGGATGTTGCTTCAAGCATTGGAGATGCCCTGACTTGTTTTCATTCATGATATCAACATGAATTTATAGAGGAAATTGCTTAAGTAATAAACCAAACTATGGTAACTTAAGGATATATAATGACTACTTACCAAAAATACAAATGTAATACAAATTGTATTCTAATAATAACTAGCTTTTAAAAGTTGCAATTAGTTAGCTCTTGATCAGTTTAACCTACATAATGGAGTGAGTTAAAAGTGGAGAGGGTGCTGGCTAGCTAAGCAGTTGTAACTACTTCGAAGATCAATTAAGATCAGTTAGGAGGTTAATGATCTGTAAGTAACATCACAGAAATAGTGAGGATTGACAGGCGCGGGCGGTCGTCGCGCCCGCGCGCCAAAAGATAATTTATAAGCCCTCAGTGCTTACTTTCTACAGCTAGGTAGATAGTGGCAAATCGGGGTCGTCCAATGAGAAGAGGGATCTTCCTAAGCGTCTAAGCACACAAATGGTTGATATACTAGGCTAGGAGTAAATATATATACACACACATAAAAGCGAGTAAAAGGGGGGTTGGTTGGTTGGTTTCCTAAGTTACGAAAGTAAAAAGACAAGATAACTAGCAACGTCAAGTGACTATGCTAATCATCAAACAAAACTAAGAAAAGGGGTTTTAAACTACAAAGATAAAATGCCTTGGGGGCAACGGATATCCACTTCCACATCTAATGTAGTTCATCGAATCATTCACACATTCCATCATATAGCATTCATGACCCAACAATCACACACCCCATCTAGCAAGTACCACAACACACACACCACAAGGAGTTCTAAGTTCATGCTCGTAGATCTTCATGCAAAGGTGCTACGGAAGTCGTCACGTTCCTACACCTAAGCAATTCAACCACACAAGCACTCCCTATGCTCAAACCACTCATGGCACACATGCAGTGAAACACACCGTCAAGAGTACATAAACGCCAAACAACAAATGCTTCAGGAATGAGTTTAAATCACCTATTCAATACTTCAACTACTTGTCGTGGAGACTGAACTCCTATCCTTCTTAGTTCGTAGTTTGCGAGAGTGAGTTCGACATCTCTCGTCAAACCTCACCAATGGCTCCCGAGTCGCGACCACGACTCAAGGCGACATTGGTGGCATTTAGCACGAAGGACCAACAAGCTTGGCAATGCCTATGACCACTACACCGTGACTAGGCATTGAACCAATTCATGCAATTACACGAGATTGGATGAACGTGCAACGCACATTCATCCGCGAGCATATGACTCTCTCGTTTGCTACACAAACGAACATGACGAAGAGTTCGACATCAATCACATTCGCCTAGCACATTGTCAACACACTAACACAATCGAAAGCTCTAATTCACACTCTCACATTGCTAACAAGAACAGGGGGGAAATTAACCCAAATCCCCCAAACCCTAGCTAGCAATTAATCCAAGCATTTCATATCATCAAGCTCTCAATAACATCAATGCAATCAACAATTAACATTCAAAGCACAATAAATGCACAATAGCAAAAATACCAAATAGATAGATATAAATGAATTCTTGCTACATAGATAGTGGAAGCTTCAATCCTTTGCTCCCAAGAACAAGAACTACTCTAGAACAACTAGAAAAGACATAATCAAACTAAGAGAAAGCTAAGAAAAGAAGGAAGAAGAAAAACCTAAAAATGGCGCCCAAAACCAGAGAGAAGCGGGCTCCAAGAACTGGAGAAGAAGAGGGAAAAGAGATGGTATTTATAGTGCAAAGAAAATAAGAAAGATTTCTGGCCGCCCGATGGTCGCGACTCGCGACGGAGTTCGTCGCGACTCGCGACGGTGTTGGTCGCGAGGTCGCGACGGCAGCCATAGTTTTGCATTGTTTCTTTGTCTTCTTCATAGCCATCCCTCTCAATCTTCAAGTCTTCAACAGCTCCAAAATGGTCTTCAACGGCCTCCGGTCTTCATGTCTTCGAAGTGAGTATCCAAAAGTCTTCGAAAGTATAGTCTTCAATGTCTTCCGGTCTTCGTTGGTTCCGTGTTCTTCCCTTGTCACACAAAATCCACTTAAAAGAGGTAAAAGAGTACAAAGTTGCTTTTACCTCTCCTAAGTGAATTTCAAGGTAAAACACAAGCTCTCGATAATAAAAGAGCACAAAAGTGATCCTAAATACTACTAAATAATGCGCCTAAAATGGACACATCAAACCTCCCCACACTTAAACCTTACTCGCCCTCGAGTAAGAAAAGATTCAAGCATGCGGAGTAAATGATCTATCCCAAAACCTAAACTAATCCCCCTATCAAAGCCTCACCAAAACTCTCAATCTCAAAAATCCCAAAATAAAAGCTCACATGAGAATTTTGCACACACACATCCCCAATCCTAGATCTAACGAAACCTACCACAGATCAATTCACTACCCATAAAAATATTTCACAGCCCAGAATTGATATTCCCAGAATCCAATGACACAAAATGAAGCTAAAACCATAGAGGAAGTTTTAAAAACATGCTTCACCTAATGCCAATATATCAACCAAAAACGAAGTAGAAAGAGATCAAGAATTTCATAACCATACTCCGTTTCCTAACCCACTAAGCTACCCAAACCCCAGAGGTCTATAGATGTTGAGCTACCCGATCCATCCGTGTGACAACCGCAACCTTATGACTCCAACGCCGGCAAATGAGTAAAATCATAGCATTTTTCAATTTCTCTCAATTTCTCTCATTTTGCCTAGGAGCTCTTTCGAGTTTTCATCTTAGCCACACATCATGTTTCTTTAGCTCACATCTCACATTTTTCCGCACATTTTAGCCTCTCATTTTTTTGCCTAGGCCGCCCTTTAAGGGTTTTCGACCTATCCGGGCCCCCAATGTTGCCTAAGTTGCCCTCTCGGGTTTTCAACTTAGCGGGTTTTCTTTTTCTCTTTTTCTTTTTTTTTTTCATTTTTTTTTCTTTTTGTTTTTCTATATTTTTTTTTTCTTTTTCTCATGTTTTTCCAATGAAAAGTAGCAAAAAGCATTCCAAAACAATCTAGCATGCATTGAATCCTCTAACCCCTCCCCACACTTAAAAGATTACATTGCCCTCAATGTAAACATGTAAGGCAAGAAGAATAAAAATCAAGGTAAGGGAGTTAGAGTGACACCCGTGTCTCCGCAATTCGCCGGTGATATGGCGATATCCCAGTACTTGGATGGTCCCGAGATAGGTTTCGGAACCGGAAGGGTGAGCAAAAATGCCGTAGAAGAACTCACCCCTCGAGAAAAGCATTGTCTCCATGGCGCCGTTTGATCAAGACTACACCACGAAGAACACATTAAACGCACAAGTACATAAGGATATGTAATACTAGGTTTAGCATCAAGAGTTAATAACCATAGTATTGTCAAACAACAACCAATCAACCCTCAATTACCACTATAAGATTATGCATGAAAAATATCCAACATATATTGACATGTATACAAGCATCATTATAGGATAAGAACTTACGGTCACAATGATGTAGTCGGCATACTACAATCAACAAATGTACTATAAAGATGCAAGAATGTTCATATGTCAATATATGTAGGATGGTGGAAGAAATGAGAGGTATGTGATGTTCTTGGGAGTGTTGGGTGGAAAAGAAGGAAAGATCATGCAATGTTTAAAATCATTTGGAAACTTGGAAGCTTGGAAACTTGAAATCCGAGCTCAAAAAAATTTCGAAAGTTACTGAGCACGTCGCGACTCGCGACGAGGTTCGTCGCGACTCGCGATGAGCCTCGCGACGTCATCGCGACGCGCGGAAAGTACAGCCTGGGAGCTCAAAATGTTCTGAGCTCGTCGCGACTCGCGACGAAGGGTGTCGCGACTCGCGACGAGTCTCGCGAAGTCATCGCGACTCGCGGAAAGTGGAGTCCGGAAGCTTAAATTTTTCTGAGCTCGTCGCGACTCGCGACGGAGTAGGTCGCGACTCGCGACGAGCCTCGCGAAGTCATCGCGACTCGCGGAAAGTGGAGTCCGGGAGCTCAATATTTTCTGAGCTCGTCGCGACTCGCGACGAAGGGTGTCGCGACTCGCGACGAGCCCCGCGACGTCAGGGCGACTCGCGGAAAGTTGGCGCTGGGAGTGGATTTTGCTCCCCTGTTCGTCGCGACTCGCGACGAAGCACATCGCGACTCGCGACGGCAGGGTATCCCAGGCTTAAAATTTTTTCTGTTTTCTTACCAACTGTCCAAGCTTGCTTCCCTCGTTCATTGATCTCGTTCCTTCATCTCCTTCATTGCAATGCACTTCATGTTGCTACAACATCATAGAAAAACAAGCCTTAAAAAGAACAACACAAAACAACAACAAAAACAAACTAAGAAACACAAACTAAGAAACAAAAATTAAAAGAAATGCCGAATTTATTTAACGTCGTCGGCACGACGAAGCTCCGTATTTTTAAGGGCGTCGGCACGACCCTAATGTTATCCGTATGGTGAAGGCTTGAAGCTCTTCACCATGAGCATCCAAAATAAGAGAGGTGGGGGCACAAAACCTTCAAGAGGAAAGTCTTGTGGAGGTGGAGATGGTTCAAAGGGAATTAAGTGGTTAGGGAGCTTTGGATAGTCTTTTGGCTCCTCTCTCGTTTCCCTCAAAACTTCCGAAAATATTAGAGTTGGTTCACTAGGTGGGAGAAGGGGTGACAATGCTAATGGATAATGTAGCACTATCACCTCTTCCTCCATTTTTCTATCCTCTACAACCAACTCCTCATCCCTTTCAAACTCAAAATCATTTTTATTGGTGACTTCACTCACCGAATCATCGAGTTCAAGTTGGGATGGTGTATTTTCGGAATCACGAGCTTCCATTCGGGCCAATACCTCTAATATGTTCTTCACATGCCCCTCAATGGCCTCAACACTAGAGGAAAGCTGGGTATCCGGCTCCTCACTAGTGAAGGAGTTCAAGTTTGCTATGGTATTTAAGACATCCTCACGTGTCAAACTTGAACTTCCTTGTTGGGCTTGGTTTTGGGGTATGGTATAGGGTGGTGATGACCAACTAGGTTGCTCGTAATATTGGTTTTCCGGCTCATTCTCATACCACAAATCCGGACTACCACTCCATTCCGGATTGTAAGAGTTGTGGTATGGATAGCATTCCTGAGCTTCTTGCCCTTGAAAACCAATATCTCCTACCTCTGGATAGCACTCTTCATAGTACCCATGGTTTTGGTAACCAAGGGTTCTTTCTCGGTCATCGTGCTGTTCCCACAACAAAGGGCAAGATTCGGTAGGATGATCGGAATGACACATCCTACAAAACCTTGCTTGTTGAGCCTCTCTTCTCATCATGAGTTCCCTCAAGGTGAGACGCTCCATTCAGAAAAAAAAAATTTTAATTTTTAAATTTTTCAAAAGTTCGGAATCATAGTGCAAGGATTCTCGATAAAATAAATTACCAAGAACTCGAGCAATACCTACTCCGAACAAAAACAACCACCAAGTAGTGGAAAATAAAAACAACTAGCTAATACACAACCAAATACACCTAAATACTTAAGAATAAACGCCTCTTCCCCGGCAACGGCGCCATTTTGACAGGCGCGGGCGGTCGTCGCGCCCGTGCGCCAAAAGATAATTTATAAGCCCTCAGTGCTTACTTTCTACAGCTAGGTAGATAGTGGCAAATCGGGGTCGTCCAATGAGAAGAGGGATCTTCCTAAGCGTCTAAGCACACAAATGGTTGATATACTAGGCTAGGAGTAAATATATATACACACACATAAAAGCGAGTAAAAGGGGGGTTGGTTGGTTGGTTTCCTAAGTTACGAAAGTAAAAAGACAAGATAACTAGCAACGTCAAGTGACTATGCTAATCATCAAACAAAACTAAGAAAAGGGGTTTTAAACTACAAAGATAAAATGCCTTGGGGGCAACGGATATCCACTTCCACATCTAATGTAGTTCATCGAATCATTCACACATTCCATCATATAGCATTCATGACCCAACAATCACACACCCCATCTAGCAAGTACCACAACACACACACCACAAGGAGTTCTAAGTTCATGCTCGTAGATCTTCATGCAAAGGTGCTACGGAAGTCGTCACGTTCCTACACCTAAGCAATTCAACCACACAAGCACTCCCTATGCTCAAACCACTCATGGCACACATGCAGTGAAACACACCGTCAAGAGTACATAAACGCCAAACAACAAATGCTTCAGGAATGAGTTTAAATCACCTATTCAATACTTCAACTACTTGTCGTGGAGACTGAACTCCTATCCTTCTTAGTTCGTAGTTTGCGAGAGTGAGTTCGACATCTCTCGTCAAACCTCACCAATGGCTCCCGAGTCACGACCACGACTCAAGGCGACATTGGTGGCATTTAGCACGAAGGACCAACAAGCTTGGCAATGCCTATGACCACTACACCGTGACTAGGCATTGAACCAATTCATGCAATTACACGAGATTGGATGAACGTGCAACGCACATTCATCCGCGAGCATATGACTCTCTCGTTTGCTACACAAACGAACATGACGAAGAGTTCGACATCAATCACATTCGCCTAGCACATTGTCAACACACTAACACAATCGAAAGCTCTAATTCACACTCTCACATTGCTAACAAGAACAGGGGGGAAATTAACCCAAATCCCCCAAACCCTAGCTAGCAATTAATCCAAGCATTTCATATCATCAAGCTCTCAATAACATCAATGCAATCAACAATTAACATTCAAAGCACAATAAATGCACAATAGCAAAAATACCAAATAGATAGATATAAATGAATTCTTGCTACATAGATAGTGGAAGCTTCAATCCTTTGCTCCCAAGAACAAGAACTACTCTAGAACAACTAGAAAAGACATAATCAAACTAAGAGAAAGCTAAGAAAAGAAGGAAGAAGAAAAACCTAAAAATGGCGCCCAAAACCAGAGAGAAGCGGGCTCCAAGAACTGGAGAAGAAGAGGGAAAAGAGATGGTATTTATAGTGCAAAGAAAATAAGAAAGATTTCTGGCCGCCCGATGGTCGCGACTCGCGACGGAGTTCGTCGCGACTCGCGACGGTGTTGGTCGCGAGGTCGCGACGGCAGCCATAGTTTTGCATTGTTTCTTTGTCTTCTTCATAGCCATCCCTCTCAATCTTCAAGTCTTCAACAGCTCCAAAATGGTCTTCAACGGCCTCCGGTCTTCATGTCTTCGAAGTGAGTATCCAAAAGTCTTCGAAAGTATAGTCTTCAATGTCTTCCGGTCTTCGTTGGTTCCGTGTTCTTCCCTTGTCACACAAAATCCACTTAAAAGAGGTAAAAGAGTACAAAGTTGCTTTTACCTCTCCTAAGTGAATTTCAAGGTAAAACACAAGCTCTCGATAATAAAAGAGCACAAAAGTGATCCTAAATACTACTAAATAATGCGCCTAAAATGGACACATCAAGGATCTTCATTGTTGTATTGATTAAATTGTAATCAGCACTTTTAAGTGCAGGAAAAAGTTCTTTTCTCTTCCCCAAATTCTCAGTTTTCCTTTACTCAATTCAGGAGATTTTTCATTTAGCTTAACTTCGTGCTATTCTCAAAAGCTCTCAGACCAACCCACAAATGCCTTCTTCTGGACCATTTAATTTGCTGGTCTTTGATGCATCAATTTCTTCTTTAAAGAAAAAATAGATAAAAAAGACAACTTCTAAGCAAGATGCAGTACAGTTTAAAATATGTTTGATCCAGTAGAATGGCGCATGTTAGTTAACGAGCCTAAAGCCCAAAAGTCAATTTTGAAGTCTTAGGGCATGGGCAGTGGTGGTCTCTTAAAATTAAAAGACCGCTTAAGAGACCGAAAACCACCACAGTGGTGGTCTTTTAAGCGGTCTCTTGTTAAGAGACCGCGGACCGAGCTCTTACTAAGAGCCCGGCCTCTTGCCAAAAGCCTCTGACCAAGCACATGTCGTCTGACACGGCCTCTCCTCTTCGCCCGCAATTTTTGAATTTTCAACGGGTGGGACACGTGTCGCCACCTGAGTGGGCCACGTGTCCCACTCAGCCTCTGGTTTTTTTTTTAAAATTTTCCGTTGCTGACACGTGGCACCCACTGGTTGGGCCACGTGTCAACAACGGTAATTTTTTCAAACGACATCAGCTGGGAATTCTGGGGGACACGTGGCCCAATACGGAGGCGACACGTGTCCCCCCCAACGGCTGTATAACGGGTATATTTTTGAATGGGACACGTGTCCCATTCTGGTGGCGACACGTGTCCCAGACGAATTTTTGCATGAATTTTTTTTTTTTTTTAAATTTCTGTTACAATTTTTAAATTTCATTCTCCCACTTTTTTTGCCTATAAATATGGACCATTTCAACTCATTTCACCACACCACTTCCAAATCAAATTCTCTTATCCCACAAATTCATCTTCTATATTGTTATTCATTTTTCGTGATGGATCCACGAAGAACGTCGAAAGGCAAAGATCGGGTAATCCCAAATTCTTCCGATACGGAGAATTTTTCGCAAATTCCGAATTATCGTCCATTTCCATATTCGGAATTTAGTGAAAATTCTCCGAACATGCCTCCCCACTTTTATTTCAATTCTCAACATTCATATATGAATTTTCAAAATCAATGCCACTCTTCCCGAAACGCATACATGAACCCTCCTTACCTGAACCACTCCCGAAATGCGAACACCCAATCGCAAAATTCGTACCATAATTTATATGGCCAAGGCTTTCAAGCTCCACATCTTGATGCTGTAAACGAATCGGGTGCATTTTCACCCCGAGCAGGTCGCGGTTCCCCGGGCCAAAATTTTGGGGGTGAAGATGGGCGACAATATGGAGGTCACGATGTTACGGACGGTAAGCCCTATTTTAATGTGTTTTATTTCAATTATGAAGATTGTAATTTATAAATCATTTATATGCATATATTATATGCATTTTAATATGCAATCTAGTACGTCATCTAATATGTTCGTTTATTTTAACATGTCATGAACATAATTTGAAAAATAATATATATTTAAGATTTGTTTTGCTTTGAAAAAATGATTTATTCTTCTAGGAAATGATGTAGGTGAAGGAAATGATGAAGTTGCAATAGTGTCTGGGAGTAAGGTTACGAAGACGAGAAGTAGCCGGGACAAATGGAGTGTAGAGGATGATAAAATCCTATGTGGCGCATGGTTCGAGCATTCCACCGACTGCGTGTTGGGTACGGGTCAAAATGCGGGCGTGTTTTGGACTAAAATTATGCACGATGTGAACCTTTATGCAAATTCCAACCGGTCAATGAAGTCGTGCAAGTGTCGGTGGTCAAAAATGGCTCACGATATTGGCAAATATGTGGGGTGTGAAAGCAAAGCCGCACGTCACTTTAGTCGGGCCGGGAGTGGGTCAAGCCAAGGAGACATGAAGTCATGGACCCTGAACTTGTTTGCAGATGAAAACGACGGACAACAATTTTTGTTCTTCCATTGCTATGACGATTGCAGGAGGAACCCCAAATTCATAGCACAATATGGCCCAAAGGATACCGATGGAGAAGAATATTCACTACGGGGAGTGCCATCGACACCCCGTGGTGGCGACGATCCTGAAGCTATGCAATATCCATCCAGGCCTATTGGTGTTAAAGCCGCTAAATGCAAGGCAAGGGGGAAAGGAAAGGCCAGGGCAACAGCAACAAATGATGAAAAAGAATCCGCTAGAATGCAGTGTGCGGCCGCAATTGAAGCAGCTACGAAAAAGGCTGAAATACTTGCGGAGAGTGAAAGAGCTAGAATGGAGTACAACATAGCACAGCGGGAGTTCGTTGAAAAACAATCAGATCGGGAGCACCTGATAGCTAACACTAAACTCCTTGATGGTTTGATTCGAAAGGGAGAGTTGTCTGCAGCAGAGGAAGAACTACGAGATAAATTAATTGGGGTAGTCTACGGTGGAAATTAATTGTAATATTTATTTTTTGGTCAGACTAGATCAATATTTATTTCTTTCCTATTATTAATTTGGTCAGACTAGATCAATATTTATTTATTTCATCATTTCTTTTTAACCGGTTCAGTTCCCGGGCTCATTTCATCATTTCCAAGCCACAAGACCAAAATTGTAGCACTTGTCATGGACACATCCCATCCACTCACATGGGTTCATTTCATCATTTCCAAGCCACAAGACCAAAATTGTAGCCCTTGTCATGGACACATCCCATCCACTCACATGGGTTCATTTCATCATTTCCAAGCCACAAGACCAAAATTGTAGCACTTGTCATGGACACATCCCATCCACTCACATGGGTTCATTTCATCATTTCCAAGCCACAAGACCAAAATTGTAGCCCTTGTCATGGACACATCCCATCCACTCACATGGGTTCATTTCATCATTTCCAAGCCACAAGACCAAGATTGTAGCACTTGTCATGGACACATCCCATCCACTCACATGGGTTCATTTCATCATTTCCAAGCCACAAGACCAAAATTGTAGCCCTTGTCATGGACACATCCCATCCACTCACATGGGTTCATTTCATCATTTCCAAGCCACAAGACCAAAATTGTAGCACTTGTCATGGACACATCCCATCCACTCACATGGGTTCATTTCATCATTTCCAAGCCACAAGACCAAAATTGTAGCACTTGTCATCTATATAAATGGGTCATTTGTTTACCTTTCATTCCAACCCCGAATTTCAATTCTTCTACCAATTCCCTTCTTCATCCCAACCATGACCTCTTCTAATTCCCATAACAACGATGATGAGCTTCACTTTGGAGAATCATCAAACCCATCAACCTATGATATTCCCGGTTTCCTACCTGACCCCGATCCTGAGACAATGAACTTCTTCTTAAATTTGCCAGAAATGGCTAAACAATGGTACGCAGCCATAGAGGACGAGAGTGCTCAAACTTCTCCAACCTTACCAAAGAAAAACAGGAATCATATCAGAAGGGATCGTGTTCGAGCACAGGAATTACTCCAGAGGCAATATTTTGCTCAACCACCTAAAAGAATGTACGACGACCGACACTTTCGTCAAAGGTTTCGCATGCGGCGAACTGTATTCGAACGTATAGTGGGAGATGTCACCAACTACGATCCTTATTTCATACAAAGGCCTGATGCAACCGGTAATCAAGGATTTTCACCACTTCACAAGTGCACGGTGGCAATGCGGCATTTGGCATATGGTTGTGGATACGACCAACTGGATGAATGCTTACAGATGGGCAAAACGACGGTTAGAGAAACGGTGTCTCATTTTGTGAATGCAATCATTGCCGTATACCGTCCAACATTCCTCAGACCAACAAATCAGGAGGACATTGCTCGCCTGATGCACGTGGCACGTGGACGTGGATTTCCAGGTATGCTTGGTAGTATTGATTGCATGCACTGGGAATGGAAAAATTGTCCTGTAGGTTGGAAGGGGCAATTTCAGGGTAGGAGTGGACGTGCCTCAATTATTTTGGAAGCCGTCGCCTCCTACGATACATGGATATGGCATGCATTTTTCGGTATGGCCGGGTCAAATAATGATATCAACGTTCTGGACAAGTCACCATTGTTTGACGACGTATGTGAGGGGAGAGCTCCACGTTTTCCATACGAAGTCAATGGTCGGACCTACGATCAAGGGTTCTATCTTACAGATGGAATCTATCCTAAGTGGGCGACTTTCATGCCAGCCTATACGGCTCCAAATGACCCCAAGAAGCAACTCTTCACAAAGCGTCAAGAAAGTTACCGTAAAGACGTCGAACATGCTTTCGGTATTTTACAAGCTCGATTTTCCGTGATTCGCAACCCAGCCCGATACTGGAATGTGGAAACGTTGGGCAACATTATGATAGCTTGTATCATACTGCACAACATGATAGTCGAAGATGAAAGAGACACATATGGGTTGCAAGTTCAACCAAATGATTATGACCAAATCGACGACTCTCCTTGGCATTATAATGCCGAGCGGCATGCTGATCTTCCGACTTTCAGGCAAAACTGGAGGGATGTGCGCAATAGAGCTAAACATGACCAGTTGAAAAATGACCTTACAGAACATCTTTACCAGCATCTTGGTGGTCAAGATTAGGGTTACGACATAGTTTCGTCATCCGTGTTTTTTTGGTCAGGCTAGATCAATATTTATGTGTTACCTATTTTTAATAATTGGTTGGATTAGACCAATATTTTGATTTCTAAATTGTAATATTAGGATGGAGATGATCAAAATTTTATTTAGTATCGGAAGTTATTTTCATAGTTGTTACAATTGGTTTCGCGCACTTTTTATGTTTTCCATAATTATTTTATTGGTGAAGATTTAAAAAACGAATTTAAATTAAAATATTTAAACATTGTATTAAATTTATATTTAAAAACGAATTTAAGTTTAAAAACGAATTTAAGTTTAAAATTAAAAACGAATTTAAATTTAAAAACGAATTTAAATTTAAGTATTTAAACTTATTTTTGGTGGTCAAATTAATGAGTAGGATAGAGAAAATCAAGTGGGTTCCATGAATAGTGTACAGTGGTCTCTTAACCATTGTGGAGAAAAAAAGGGGTGGTCTCTTAAGTGGTCTCTTAAGCTGAGGTGGAAGAGAGAGAGGGAGAAAAATAATATATTTAATTGGTAAGAGACCGGTAGTGGTCTCTACCACTGCCCATGGCCTTAACTACTTTACACGACCCTATGTACTCAAAATCAGGACACCCGAACCTACTCATAGTAAAAAAATGTTGGCCTCTTTTTTTATAAGAGCCCCATGGGCCCTTTCAAATTTATAGAATGTTAGTAAAATTAGTAGTAATGAACGAAAAGAATGAATGGTCATTTATCTTAGAAAACTTGTTTTCGAAAATGAACAGTGCGTAAAAAAATTTTGATTGTGAAAACCAAATTTAGAAGAGGAATTTTGTTTTGAAATCAAAACAGTGGGTGTGATAAATCACTACTTGAAACGAAATTCGCCCAATCCATAATGCAAGGTTAAACACAGACGTTCGTTCCCCAAGGTACCACAGAATCTCACTTGCTAATGCATTCAAGCAGTGAGGAGGAACTCGAATTATTATGCTCAGATTGTTTGAAAGAGGCATAGGAAGAGAAAAGAGTGCATAAAACTTAGTGTTTGGAACTGCTTCCCCTATGGCCTTTTACAGGCACTCAACACAACCAAAGCATAAAAGTTTGGAAAATAGAAGCAGTTCCGCTTGGACTGAAACATGGAGTCAGTACTGCATGGACTAAGTAAATTTTGGCAACAACATATGGACTAAGTAAATATCACAACAGTTCAACTCAGCAAAGACTCTTAGTTAAAAGTATTTATGAGTTTTAAAATTTTTTCGTCAAGGTAAAAATGAGTATTCAAAGGTAAGGAGAAAAATAGGTATAGAATTTAAGACCAAGTCAAAAGACGTTTAATCATTGAGAAGTCTCATAATGCTAAAATCTCAAACAGATTGGGACCGAAAAGATTAGTATAGGCTCCCGAACCGAAATGTATGGTCTGTGCAGTCGTTGGAGGCAGAGCGCACGAGAAGTCCCCCCCCCCCCCAACCCCCCACCCTCTCACCCTACACAAGGAGTAAAACACGTGTTTTAATTTATTTTTTTCCTTAAATTAATTTTGGGTTGAAAGAACCATTTTCATTACTAACATAGAATTCACACTATTCTTATTCATTTGTTTTAATTATTACTACTCTCTCCACTCCATACTAAATTGCATAATTACTATTTTCAAATCATTGCCGTCAAATTTTCACCATATATTTGATTTGATACATGTGCAACAATATTATCATAGGTAATATTGTTGGATTCGTCGTTACAAGTAGTTTTCCATATCAACTGTTTATCTGTCATTGTTATATGTAATTCAAGATATTAATAGTCACAAATTTTAGAAGTGGTTTTCCACATGATTGGTTGCACCGATCTTCCCCGGTAAAACTTGTTTCTCCATCACTAGTTGCATCAACCTGCACTTGACGATGCTCCGATTTCCGGTGGTGCCATCGTGAACGGACAAATCCAGCAAGAGATGAGTGTAGTGAGCCCCGATTCGTCCTCTTGAGTTCTATCAAGTTCCATCGAGTTCTATCAAGTTCGGGAGATGAGTGTAGTGAGCCAAAATAGGGCAGGAGTAATGCCCTATTGCGATTTCAACATGTATTTTTTTTAAAAAAGTTAATAATTATTATATGTTACGCATTAGGATGTAAAATAGTAAAATACAGTGCGTGATTTAGTAACATTCTTTAATTATTATCAGGCCTACTCTATGGAGAACGTTGGGGAATAGAAAAAAATGCCTATTGCAACTTTTTTATAGAGGTGCCTCTATTTGGTTTGAACTAAAAATTTTCTCTCAACCAAGCATTTTTTTTCGCCGGTTAATATGGTTGACAAATGGATTGATGGGTGGAATACAACTTGGATAATATGGGTGATTTAAAAATGTAGGCATGACTCATTTTGACCCATTTTATGATAAGTTGTACACATGTCGAGTTCAAACCATTCAACACGCATGCCAAAAATACTCAACCCATGGGTCAATATAACATTATCTGCGGGTTTCAATCCATCTTGACCCATATGTCAACCCATATGGGTTGAGATATAAAGTGAAAATTGTTTAGGCTACCTTTGTTTCACTATGTTTGTCAACATAGCTTTAAGTTTATTTTTCCTTTTGCAAGTTGAAATGTGTGGAGAAATTTGAGTGAAGGGGGTAAAAAGTTTAATGAGTGATTGAAAATTTGTCACTTTTTTCCATGAATGTAAATGGGACAATCTTATAGAAAACATACAAAAATGATAAGTGTGTCAAACTTAAGAAGACATAGGGAGTAAATTTTTTAAAACCATATATTTTGAGAGCGACTTTGTTAGACCGCCTAACGGATAGACCAATTATGTCAAACCTCATTTCATATGGTAAGATTATAATTATTTATATTTTAAATATATTTTAATCTAGTTTTTGAATTGTGGAAACATGATGCATAAACAAACATTAAATCACTTCATTAATTAAATTATTTATGTAATGACTTTGTTTAAAGGTTAGCCGATTTAAAACAAACTCTGTGTATATTTTTCAATTATTTTATTAGATATTAAAAGAGCTTAATTTAGGTGTATTTAATTAATCATAAGTTTATAATGACTTCAAAGATATTTTAATTAATCATAACTGGTATCAACTGAAATAGATTATAAAATACACTTCATTATATAATTGTGGGATTTTAACACTTATAACCCTAATTTTAGATTGAAAATGCCAATATAACTATGCAAAACGAGAAATTATCTAAATAGCCCTAACTTTATGACAAAAAGTGCAGTTATAACCTTTTGTCACTTTTACGATGTTGACTCATCAACTTGGGTGTTGATTGGACCTGAAATGATGAAAAAATACTCCTGCCCCATAAGATGAATTCCCATTTTACCCCTTTTTATCCGGGGGTAAAATTGTAATTTCCTTAAATTCTGCTCAAATCTCTCATTGACAATTGAAGTCAATGGTGCCTAAGGTTAGATTGGCACATACTCATAAAATATAAGTCTTTACTATGGTGCATTGATATCATATCAATAACACACATCATCAATCATGAGGGTTACAATATACTCTCTCCGTCCCACTCTAAATTGCTTATATACTTTTTCACGGTCTTCAATGAGCATATTTGATCGTAAATATCTCTAGTTACTTATAATAATGTCACATTAAAATTTAATATTTAAAAAATAGATGTTAAGAAAAATCTAACAATATCTCACATGATATATTTATTATTTATATATTAATTTATATTTAGGGTCAAAGTTTATAAAGTTTGACTTTGAAAAAGTGGGATAGGGGAAGTATAGAGCTACAACAAATAAAAGTCTAACCTAACTAGGATTCTAATTCTAGAAGGAAATTACTATATATAACTAATTCTATAAGGAAACCTATTATATAAGTAACTACCATTTATAACCTTTCATATAAGAAAAATATTTCTATTTCCTTAATACTCTCCCTCAAGTTGGAGCATGATGAACAAAAATGCCCAACTTGCGAAGAAGATTGTGAAATTGCTAATCATTACAATATATAGAGATATAACAAACCAAAGTCTAACCTGAATAAGATTCTAATTCTATAAGAAAATTACTATCTATAACTAATTCTATAAGGAAACATATTCTATAAGGTAACTACCACTTATAACATTTTCCATAAGGAAAGGGTTTCTATTTCCTTAACACATACATCATAAAGTTGGGGTTATTTTAACACTTTCTCATTTTACAGGGTTATATTGGCACTTTCAGCCTAAAGTTAATGTTATTTTAACACTTGATTTTATAATTAATCTAAGTAATGGAGTAGCTTAATTTAGTTTAATATTTAATTTTAAAAATTAGTTTTATAATTAAATATATTATAACTAGAGTAAATGACTTATGTGGCCCTCGAACTATCGTCATCGTTCACCTTTGGTCCTCCACTTTTTCCCATACTTTAGGCCCCTGAACTTACAAAACTGGTGAATTATGCCCCTTCCGTTAGGTCAAACCGTTAAGGAATGGTCAAAGCGTTAATTTTAAGGTTAAAACTGACATTTTTCCCTTTACTTTTATCTTTTTCATTTTCTATTTCCTTTCTTTTTCTATTTCTTTTTTTTCCACTCCTTCCCCTTCCCCCTTCCCTTCAATCGCCCCACCACAGCCAATACCCTCCGCAGCCACCAAATCCCAGGGCAACCTATACCTTCCGTCGCCCCACCACAGCCTATACCCTCTGTCGCCCCACCAAATCAACCCTCCGACACCACTAAATCAGTTCTTGTCCACAGCGAGAGAATCGTATCCCTATTTTCCCTATTCTCTCACCCCACCAAAGTCTATTCCTCTGTTCTCGAGAGAATTGTATCCCGCGACAGATGAATCAACCATATCCACAGGAACGACGGAGGGATTGAAGCTAATGAGCTCGTGGCTGGTGACATCTAGGGTGGGATGAGTCTGAGGCAGTGGGCGATGAACTCGTCCTTTAAGACAGAAGAGTTGACCTCGATCTCCACTAGGTGAGCATCGATTTCACTGTTAAGCATTGATTTCACTGTTGGAGCCGTTGAGCATCGATTTCACTGTTGAGCATCGATGTTGCGCATCGATGGTAATTTGGCTATGCTGGAATCGGTGTTGTGCAGCTCCAACTTAGTCGTCGGGGTGACGGGTTAGGATTCCGGTGGAGCTTCGGCGAGGATGTTTCTGATTATATGGTTTTTTTGGTGGGACTGAGGGTTTTAGCGAGGAGGCTGAGTGGGGTGGCGTTGAAGGTTAGGAGGCGGAGGTAGGTGGCACTGAAAGTGAGGAGGCGGAGGGGGTGGTGCTTGCTAAAGGTGAGGAGGGTAGGAAGGTTAAAATAAGGGTGAGGTTGGATTGTAATTATATTAAAATTGAATTGGGGATGGGCTGTAAATAAAATATAAAGAGAGGCTGACCTGAAAATGACAAATGAAAAAAGATAAACAAAAAATAGAAAATGTATGTTTTACCCCTAAAATTAACACTTTGACAATTCCTTAACGGTTCAGCGTGATGGAAGGGGTACAATTCACCAGTTTGTAAATTCATGGGCCTAAAGTATGGAAAAAAAAAGTGGAGGGTCAAAGGTGAACGATGATGATAGTTCGAGAGCCACAGAAGCCATTTACTCTTATAACTATGAATTAAACGTCATCTAAGATAAATATAATGAGTTTGTTTTTTTTATGAAGATGAGCATTTTGCTATGGTTGCTGCATTTTCCATTTAAGTGATGAATATAGGTGAGAATTGAAACCTCACCTGAAGTTGCTATTGATACCGATTAAACAGTTAACCTACCGATCTGCAGAGCTGGGTGATAATAGCATACAAGCCAACGACCTAGAAGTAAATTCCACTCGCCAGTTAAACCCACTACTTGAACAAACATTTCCAGGGGACTTGACAGAGAAATAATTTTCAATTATTACTTCATCATGCACAACACCAACTTCTCAATAAATAAATACTAAATATCCGATTCCCCCCTAACTAAAAAATGCCCGAGTTGTTTTATTCAGGATTTCTACTCATCAAAACTTGTCAATAATTATACTCCTTCCGTTTCACTAAGAGTGACACACTTATTTTATTAGAAGTTTTTTTAAATGACACATTTTTCATTTTTTGCAAGATTCCTACAATTTCATCCACTTATTCTACTTTTTATTTTCTACACTCAATTTTAACTACTCATTTTCTTCACATTAATCCAAAAATCTAAATCTAGTGTGTCACTCGTAGTGAGACGGATGGAGTACTAAATACCCCTCCCAACTAAAAAATGCCAGAGTTGTTCTGTTCATAATTTCTACTCATTAATTATAAGATTAACCCGGCCTGAGTTATAAAAGGTGGTCTTGCACAAGATCTGTAAGAATAACTAATTTCTAGTAAATGTATTATCTGCCTTGCACGTGCACAATTTTCTTTTTCATACTTTTATCGTAGATGTCACATTTTTTTCGACTATCAAATTCTATGTCGGGTTGAATGTATGGAGAAAATAGGACAGTAATAATTTATTAAGAGAATCAGTGTATGAGAAATAATAATATTACGTGAATATTACTATTTTTAATTGTAATTAAATTATATATTTTTTTTGTATGGGTCTTTCTCACACTATATAATATACCCTAGATTATGAATACAATCACATTATTATACTATTATTTTCTACATAGTATTAGAGACTAAAATTCTGAAACCTAAAATCTAATACTTTTGCCACTGTCCGCGATCTACCGCCATGGCCGACCTCGCCGTAGCTTGCCGTCCGATTCCCAGATCACCGATTGCCGTCGCATCGACCGTGCCACTGCAGTCGCCGATCCCAGTTTGATGTTCCAGATCTCGTACGCGCCGCACGTGTGTGTCACACACCGCCATCGTATGTCACGCATCGCCGCTAGTTTCCTCCACACACTGCCGCGTCATTCTCCTGTCGGCCGCCAATTCGATCCGAACTGTCGCTGCTACTGCTATTCAAAACTGTCTGCACGTACCGTACACGCATCGTCGCCTTTGATCTCACGCGCTGTCGCGTCCGCTCTATTTTTTCTGTCTGATTTTCCATGTGATTTTCTATCTTCTGCAAATCTGCTCCGATGTCTACCTCTGAATCTAAATATGTTACCCACCACTGCCCTCAGCCGCCCTTTGCTAGCGTCGTCACCTTGCTGCCAGGATTTGTGCTGCAGCCTCTGGCTCCCCTGCCCGATCTAATTTCGGCCCTTCTCTGTTTGACGACCAATGGAGTACGACCCTTAATTTTTTTAATCAGTTAAATTGCCCTTCTGACCATGGGTTAGGTATGCCTACTCTACCTTAGATTCTCGATTCGGGAGCCTCATATCACTTGACTGGTGACAAAGATTCTCTTATTGACATTACTTCTGCTACCGATTATGTTAATTTTCTACTACCTGATGGATCTGTGTCGTCTACAACACATTATAGTTCTATACATCTTGGAAATACTACTCTTACTCATGTGCTTTATATACCTACCTTGTGATGCCATTTATTATCATGCTCTAGATTGTTTTCTGTCTTAGAATGTCTAGCTTTGCTTACTGAAAATTATTGCATTTTACAGAAAATCACTATGAGGACTGTGATTGGCATGGGTCAACAGCAGGGGGTGTTATTGGCTTCGTCTGCTGTATATGCGCGTTCAGTCTCATATCCCGCCATCAAGTCTGACAGTTGCATCATTTTTTGCATCTTCATTTGATCTATAGCATCAATGTCTTTGGCATCCATCATCTACGGTGTTGTCTTCTCTTCCCATTGTTGATTTTAACACAATTAATACTTATATACCTTGCTCTGTGTGTCACAGAGCAAAACAGACTACAAATAGTTTTCCTTTGAGTTCTTCAAATACCAGTTCTCTGTTTGAATTGATACATTGTGATGTTTGGGGGCCTTATAGCACACCATCTTCTAGTAGTGTGTTTCATTTTTTAACTATAGTTGATGATTATTCCCGAGCTTCTTGTCTTTATTTGTCAGTGGCTAAGTCAAATGTAGCTTCTATATTTATAGAATTTTATGCTTTGATCAAGAATCAGTTTGGGCGTTCTATTCGCCGTATTCTTGTTGATAATGGTACAGAATTCCTACCTTTGAGATCATACTTTGCTGAATACGACATTATTTTTGAGACTTCTATGGTTAATACACCACATCAGAATGGCCGTGTAGAGCGTAAGGATCGTCATATGTTAAATGTGTCTCGTGCTTTGCACTTTCAAGTTACTCTACCTATTGACTTTTGGGGAGATTGTGTTCTCACCGCTGCATATCTGATTAAACAAACATCGACGAAGCAACTCAATGGACGTACACCATTTGAGTTACTCAACGGATGAACTCCAAACTAAAAGCTTTTGCGAGTCTTTGGTTGCTTGTATACATTCCCAGATATCGTGACAAGTTTGCTCCAAGAAGTCGACAATGCATTTTTCTCGGGTATCCTGCTAGAAAGAAAGGTCATCGCCTTTATGATTTGGAATCATGCACCTTCATCAATAGCAAAGATGTTGATTTTTATGAAGATCAGATTCCATTTTTTGTGGCATCCATACATGTTCAGACTACACAGTCACAAGCTGACACTTGGTTTGATGACTCTCTATCATCGGCTCCATCTGTGACCACCAGCAGCGCCACTACCTCGCCGTCGGCATCACTTCCGCCGATGGGGGATGCCATTTTACCTTCGGACTAGGTACAGACTAACGCGACCTCCTACATCGATTACCGGCCAGCATTGCCGCCAGCGTCAACAGTCGCTCCACCGCTTGACGTGGCCTCTTTATTGCTTGTCGCAGCCTCCCTACTGCCAACCGCGGTCGTCCCGGCACCTAAAATGCCTGCTCCGCTGCCAGATTCACTATCGACTCCATCCCTGGTGTCGCTCTTGCGACTAACTTACCTTCTTCTTGACAGAGTGTTCGCAATCGTCGACTTCCTGCTTATCTAGATGATTATGTATGCTCTATATCTGCTGTTAAAAACCCCCTACTGCTACAATTACTAATGCACCATCACTATCATCAGGTGTTCTCTATCCTTTAACTGATTATGTAAATTGCGATAAATTGTCTAGTATGCATTCTAGATTTTTGGGTGCAGTAACTTCTAGTGCAAATCCTACCACCTATTCTGAGGCTTCAAAGAATGCTCATTGGCGTGGTGCTATAGCTGATGAGATTAATGCTCTTGAGCACATTGAGACTTGGACCATGGCTTCTCTTCCTCCGAATAAGACTGCAATGAGATGCAAATGGGTTTATCGTACCGAGTTTAAAGTTGATGGTACTATTGAACGTCACAAAGCTCATCTGGTGGTTCTGGGTAATTGTCAGATTGAGAGACGGACTATACTAAGACATTTACTCCTGTTGCGGAGACTAGTTTGGTTCTTTTTTTCTGTTGCAGTCATTCGTGGTTGGGAACTTCATCAGATGGGCATTCACAGTGCTTTTCTACATGGTGATCTTCACGAAGAGGTGTTTATGCGCCCTCCTCCTAGCTATACTACTCCCCGTCATGGTTTGTTAACTTTAGAAATCTCTTTACGAGTTGCGACAAGCTCCTCGCAACTGGTTAGCCAAGTTGGCTCAGGCTCTATGCGCATTTGGCTTTGTTCAAAGTAATGTTGATTACTCTCTTTTTGTTTACTCTCATGGTTTGGTTTCTTTACATTTACTGGTTTATGTGGATGATTTGGTGATTGCTGATAGCTCTTTATCGCTTATCTCTGAATTCAATAAATACTTGAGCTCTTGCTTTCACATGAAGGATCTTAGTGCACTTAAGTATTTGTTGGGTATAAAGATTGCTAGAAGACCGGATGAGATGTTTCTTTCACAGAGGAAATATGCCCATGACATATTATCGGATACTGGTTTGTTGGCTGCAAAACTGGCTTACTTTCCGATGGAGCAACAACATGACCTTGCTCGTGTGAAGGGGCCACTTTACGATGATCCTGAGCAGTATCGGTGCCTAGATGGTTGTATCATTTACCTTACCATTACACATCCTGAACTCAGCTATTCAGTTCATACGCTTGCTCAGTTTATGAAGTCACCTTGTGTTGCTCACTGGCAAGCTGCACTGCGAGTTCTACACTACTTGAAGAGCCACCCTGGTCAAGGTTTATCCTTATCTTCACGTAGTTCTTTACATTTGACTGCTTTCTAGAAACTAATTGGGCTACTTGCCCCATCACGCAACATTCACTTTTAGGTTATTTTGTTATGATCGATGATTCTCCGGTTTCATGGAAGACCAAGAAGCAACCTACAGTTTCTCATTTTTCTGTTGAAGCGGAGTATCGTACCATGGCAATTGCTTGTTGTAAGTTATTATGGCTTAAGTCTTTGCTCCGGGACTTAGGTGTTGTGCATTATTCCCCCATGCAATTGTTTTGCAACTGTCAATCTGCTCTTCATATTGCTGCTAATCCCATCTTTCATGAATGTACAAAGTACATAGAGGTTGATTGTCATTTTGTCAGAGATCTTGTACATTCTGGTACTATTGTTACTCATCATATTTGCACTTCTGATCAGCCTGCTGATTTGTTCGCGAAAGCTCTTAGGCATACTCAGCTTCAGCTGCTACTTGGAAAGTTGAGCATTTTTTATCTACATGCTTCAACTTGAGGAGGAGTATTGAGGAATAGTAATATTATGTGAATATTACTTGTTATTGTAATTAGATCATATTCATTTTCCTTATTTGCCTAGGTTTTTGTAACACTATAATGTGCTGAATTGTTTGAAAATTATTTGACAATAGTGTTACTATTCACTATTTGTGCTGAATTCAGCTGCTACTAAGTGCTGGGCTTGAAAAATATTAATTCAGTTTTTCAAACCATAATCTATTTGTAATATGGTTTGTCAAATAATATTTTTAGTGTTGGGTACTAAGTGCTGGGTTTTTAGTGCTGAATTTTTTCACTAGAAGGTACTAAGTTTTTCTTTTCAAGTGCTGAATATTTCTGAATTGTTTTAGTTAAGCTAAATGCTTCTTCTATTTTTGGTTTTTCATCTTCTTTTATTAATTCTTTTAATCTAATTAAATATTCTGCCTTACTTTCTGAATCTTGTAATTTATCAATCATGTCCAGTAATACTTATTTTTTATCTCTGACACTACTTAACATATTGAACATGTTAGTCTTACAGTGACTCGAGTCAGAGTTACTAGAGCTTTCAGAGCTGGATTCAGAATCTGATTGTTCATCGCTAGAATTGTCTAATAATAATGCTAATAACTTATTTTTTAAATCTTGCTCATCAGAAAATAATGAATTAATCTTTTTCTCGGTTTTACAATGTGATGTTGTATGACCATATTGTTTACATTTAAAACATTGAATGTGGCTATACTTATTACTTTTCTTAAAAGGTTTCTTAACAAAATTCTTATTTTTTGTAAATCGTTTTTTATGCTGGTATTTATTAATCATTTCTTTAGGTTTGGATCTCTTTTGAGATGATGGTAGTTTAATACCCATAATGCCAAATTGTTGGCAAAATGTTCCCATTTCTTTTTCGTTCTGATCCATATTTGCGCTGTATCTTTAAGTCTTGGCATAATGTTAAAGCTTCTTTTTTAATAAAAGCAAATATTTGACCAAAAGTTAAAAAATTAAAATCTATCTTATCTGTTCCTAATGGTTTTTTGTAAATTAGTAATTATTCGTTGTGAAAATAAGTTTGGTAATCCTGTAATAAAATTTTCTTTCCAGAATGATGAATTTGAATCTGTTCTTCATAGGACTTGAGTAAAAAATATATCTCTATACCATTTATAATCAGTTAATGAAGGACATCTTAAATTTGTTAAGCGTATTTTTGAGCTGGATAAATCGCCTTCTGGGTTTCCTACAAAATACATTGATATTGCATAAATTAGGTATGTTGATCCATCTGGAACCATAATAGGTCTGAGGTTGAATCATATCATTTTGAAATCTGTTCTTTCAATGCAAAGGACGAAGAAAAAAAAAAGAAATATTCGTTGTCTAAAATAAAAAATTTGCAATTTTCCAAGACCCGTTTTCTGATACATGATTTATAATACTTTGTTTATTATCTAATGTAAGATGATTATCCCACCATCCCTTTAATTGTTCTGTAAATCCTGTAGTTAATAACATTACTATATTAGGTTCAGAAATATCAAGCTTTGCTTTGTTAGCCATTCTGGCCATACCCATTTCTTGTAATATATTTAATATTTGGTACTCTGATTTTCCATCTATGTTCCATTGATATATAGAGGATCCATCATAACTACTAAATGTATTGTTTTGTTCTTCAAATTGAATATCTGGTGGTGTAGGTCTTGGATAATAATTTGTTGTTGTATTATTCTTCCAGTTATTTTTAAATATATGCATCTTATTTAATTGTAATTGTGGTGTATAATCATTTTGTTCCACAAATTGTTGTTCTATGGCCTCTATTTGTTGTTCTTGTTGATCTTCCGATTCTTCGTCTGATGTATCACCAAAAGAGTTTGTTGTACTAAATGGTGGGTTAATTTGAGATATAACTCCTATTTGTTTTGAAGTACTAGGGATATCTTGCCGAGGAATATCTTTTCTTACTAATGATAATGTATTCTCCATTTATTTGGGAAATGAAGAGACTTGGAAGTGTGGTTTTGAAGTTTCATTTGGAAATTTTGATGGTTTATTATCTAACTAAGTAGATATCAAATCTTGGTTAGCTATAGTATGTAATATTTGATTTGAAAATTTATTTTGTTGATATACCTTTCTAATGTCATCTAATGATACTGTTTCATTTCCTATTCCTTATGATCTTAATTTGAATGGTGATGCTACTACTGTCTGATTTTCTATCGCAATTTCTATATGTTGCAAAGGTGGATGAATAGAACTTACTACTAAATTATTTTGTAATTGCCATTTTTTATATAAATTGGATTGAACATCAATGATCGGAATATCTTCTAGTTTATTAGAACTAACTATGTTTCTTTTTGTAAATAATATTCTAGCCATATAAAAATTTTCATTTTCTTATACCTTTTGTAGTTAATTCTGTATAAAATTCGTGTTTAAGGTTTTCTCTAACTCCTTTTTCTAGTTTTTCAAACCATAATCTATTTGTAATATTTTCTATACTGTAATAGTCAGTATTTAAATATTCCTTATCTATTGAAAATTCTTTAATACTGGTCATCATGTTTAGTTCAGAATGTCTCATTTGACTATATGTAGGTGATCCTATTGACGAATTAGAATCTTGAATAATTTATGGTAAAGGAGTTTAATATCTAATTTTAGAGTCTTGAAAATTTAGAGGAATGTCAGATGTTGAATATCTATGTGATTGATAGTTATCGATACTTGATTCCTGATTTTGTTTATGATTTTCTATATATCTAGTAGACATAGATCTATTAAATTTTATTAATATCTTTCCGTCTGTTTGTTCTTCAATGGTTGAAGGTTCAGTAATTCTTAGATTCCTCTGGATGCTTATAGGTCTTTCTGCTATTATTTCTACTGGAATAGTTATTTCATTCCACTTTAATAGTATTGGAACCTCTATATTTTTATTATCTGAATTAGTAGTAACATATACTAATTCATCTTTTTCTGTTGGATTTAATTTTAAGGATGATGGAATAAATGACCTCATTAATTTGAAATATACTCTGTACACAAGTACAAAATGTTCTGTTCCACTTACAATTTTAGTTTGTTTTAATTGGATATCTAGTTTTAAAGAACTCATTATATGTGGATCTGTTAGGCTAACTGAATAATTTGGAATACAATCAAATCTTATTGTTCCATTACAAATATTTGTTTGAATCATAGCTAGTAATGAATCTTTATATCCTTCGAGTCAATCATCCCTTAGGGCCATGAATATTGGAGTAACAATTCCTAATCTTACTAATGGATGTAAAGCTATTTGAATTAAACCGAAGTGTAAAAATCTATATCCTTGTTCTCTATACTTATGTATAGCAATCTGGGAGAGTAACCTTATCGATTGGAATTCTTGATGCATTGGTAGAATTTCTTCATGGATTTTAACTGAATATGATTTATTAAAATTTAGTATGCCATGACTATAAACTGAATTAATACTTTGGCTTGATAAAATATGTTGGATTTCATGACTTTGTAAAATATTAGATGATGTAGATGCTCTATTAGGAAGACTTGATTCTACGAACAAAATTCTTTTGAGTCTTTCTGTCATTCTTAACCTGTTTGTAATTGTTCAGTTCACTATATGAATTAGGATGGTTTATGTTTTCAGGGACTCCGTCTATACCTTGCGTGGACCACCTCTTTAGGCTGACCAACCGTCTTACAGGCTCCGGACGCTGACCAAACTGCCTATAGTAAACATTCTAATGCATACTTTAAACTTTGCAATTACTTGATAGGTTAATAATTGGGAGAGAGCTAATAAGAACATGGCTCTGATACCAAAAATACTAAAAAAATAAACCAGGAAAAGATAATTTAGATAATCACAAAAATAGTAAATAGTGAATAGTAAATATAGTAAATAGTGAATAGTAAAAAGTAGTGAATAGTAAACAGTAATTCATGTATAGTAAACTGTAATTAGTGAACAGTAAACAGTAATTTGTGAACAGTAATCGTGAACCGTAAATAAGGAATAGTAAACAATAAATAGTGAAAAGTAACAAAAATACAAAAACAGTTATTGAATGGAATTTCTTGATATTGAATTGGATTTTGGGACTTGCATATACATGGGAACAAAGGAATGAAGGCTAATTGTTTTTAGGGAAAGCTTAAAGGTGTATGTGAACTTGCAGCTAGAGGTGGTTGTTCTTCACAAAGTTGGTAATTACCAGTGTTCGAGTGATCCCGAATTCTAACTAAGGCTTTCCTATTTATAGAAGCCTGTGATGTCTAATCTATTGCAATGTATTGAATGAAATTTGAAATCCATAGTGGATGGATGAGTCACGTGGCTGCTTTTGAATTATAATGGAGTGTGGGATCCTCCATTATCTTGTTTGAGTGGTTGTAGTGGAGTGTGGGACCCTCCACTAACTCTTGTCTGCTGATGCTTGGTTTGAATGATTGTAGTGGAGTGTGGGATCCTCCACTAACTCTTGCTTGCTTGAATTCGTCATTGCTTACGTATTTTAGAAGTCAAACGGGTCTTGACCCAGTGGACCTCCAAACGGATCATCTTCTGGAATGCTTTCTGTTTTTACATATGTTGCGGCCTTATGGCTTTTAATTTGTTTGTAAATGGCTAGTATGTTCTTGAATTCTTCATCATCTTCATCCTTTTGAATTTGGGCTGGTGCAGGTTGGATACTGAATAGTCGTTGGACTTGACTCCAAATAGTTAGTTGGACTTGACTCCGAATAGTTGGTTGAATTCCCAGAGCATGCTGGACTGGACTTTTGGCTTGAATGGAGTTGATGCTATCTTCATTTTTTAATGTAATTCGTAGTTTTTCTCTGGTTTGTAAGTAGTGGGTTACTGCTTTGACTGAGCAGAAGTCAGATTTATAATTGTTCCACCACTTAATTCTGAATTGTCTAATTAGGGAAAAAGGCATGTTTGGATATATCGATTTAATCTGAAAGCTCCAGGAAAGAATCCACGGAACCCTGAATATGGAATGGAATAAGAATTCTTTTTCAAATGGTTTGCACTTGCTAAGCTTATGAAATGTGTCTAAGCTTTCTAAGACTGTAATGGGAAGTATTTCTTTTGATGGTCCTAATTTTAACCACCAATCGTAAAACCACATTGGAATATCTCCAGTGAATTGGTGGTGAAAATTAATGAACCATGAATGGTCAAATAACCTAATATAGAAAGTTCTATACCAGGCTTGCATATAATCGGCATAGTTGTATCCTGTGGGGAAGTAATTGACCGAAAAATTCCTATTGGAATGGATATTATTGAAATGGCTGGGGCAAAGTACTTACTTAATATATATTTTGGAGTAATCAACTCAACTGGGGTCTTGTTTATTCTTCATATGCTGAATTTCGATGGACTGGGTGTCTACTAGAATGAGTTCATAGTATGTTTGAGTCTTGTGGATGTCATCTGCCAACAATTGAGTCATTAGAATGTATTCTGGGTTTGGTTTATCAACAAAAGATGGGCTAGGGTTGGAGGTTGATGGAATAGGCTTTTGACTGGGAATCTGAGTAGCTGGCTTTGGTGGAGTAAGGATTGTATAGTTTGGAGTTAATAATGGAGTATGGATCAGTCTAGAATATGGACTCTGGGCTACTGGGGAATAGGTGAGGGGAGGATAATCTGGTGCTGGTATTTTTGGTGTTAATGGTTTCGGAATCTCATAATCACTGGCTGATTTTGAATTTGAGGATCCACTGGAACTGGAATGCTTACTCATGCTTTCCTGAGAGGAATTCACGAGTCAAAAAATCTAGAAAGGAGTTATCCTTTCCTTTAATAAATTGAATCTCAAAATAAAAAACTGATAAAATGGCTTGCCATCTGGCAAATATCTGTTTTGAGACCAAGTTTTTGACATCCTTTTGCAAAATCTCTTTTGCTGATTTACAATCTATCTTTAATAAAAACTTTTTTATTGAACACATCATCTTAAAATTTTGAGATGCATAAAACAATGGATAAAACCTCTTTTTTGACTGTTGAATAATTTACTTGTGCTCCTATCCATAACCCTGAATGATATCTAACTATTGATTCTTTTCCTAAATGTAATTCTTTTAATATGCCTCCATAACCTTAATTTGATGCATCTGTCTCTATTATCATGAATGCGAATGGATGTGGGATACCTAAACATGGTAATGACTTAGCTTTCAACTTTATTTATTTTATAATTTGAGTGTGTTCTTCTGTCCACATAGGTGGATTAGTCTTTAATCTGTCATATAAAGGTTTACAGATTATTCTTAATTTTGGAAAGAAATCTGAAATATAATTTAGACACCCTAAAAATCTTTGGAGTTGGTTTTTGTCTTTAATTCCGTTTGGAAATTTATCTGCAAACTCAATTGCTCTTTGAATTGGTTTGATTTTTCCTAAATGAATAGCATAACCTAAAAATCTTATTTTAGTTTGGAATAGTTTCATTTTTTGCTCTGATATAACTAAACCATGCTTCTTAATTATATTTAATAATATTTTTAAGTGTTTGAAATGACTGTCTATTGAGTCTGAATAGACTAATATGTCGTCAATATAAACTATGACATATCTTGAATAAGGAGTAAATATATCGTTCATAATTTTTTGAAATTCTGATGGTACATTTTTAAATCCAAATGGCATGACATTCCATTCATATTGTCCAAATGGAACTACAAAGGCAGTTTTGTACTTATCTATTTCATTTATCTGAATTTGCCAATACCCTGATTTTAGATCAAATTTTTAGAATATTTTTGCATTTACTAACCTGTTTACTAAGTCTCTTTTATTGTGAATAGGATATCTAATCCATTGTAATGCTTTGTTTAATGGTTTGTAATTTATAACTAATCTAGGAATACCTCTTTCTTTTTCTGCTTGTTTATTTACATAAAATGCTGAGCAACTCCAGGGTGATTTGCTTTTTCTGATTAATTTTCTTTTGAGATGACTTTGAATTTCTTGCTTACATAGTTCTACTAATTCTGCATTCATTTGAATGGGTCTAGCTTTGGTTGGAATGTTTTCTTCATCAAAATCTTGTTCATATGGCAGTGACACAATATGTGTCTTTCTATTCCAAAAATCATTAGGTTGAGTTGAACAAACTTGAATTTTAAATTCCGTTTTCAATATTGTAATTTTTTTCTTGAATTAGTTTCTTATCTAGTTGTTCTTCTATCTTTGAATAACTTAGTTCTTCTTTTAGGAATGCAATATCTTTTTGTTTTCTATTTAATATGAGTGTTTTTTTATATATAAAACTTATTTGTAATAAGTGTAATATCATCTCTCGGCTTTAAAAAAAAATTGCATTTAGACCCTAACTCACTAAACGATTGGGTGAAACGATTTCACACCATGTAGTTGTATTATTCCTTTGTGGAAACACATTTGTATTGTTTAACTAAGAGCATCTACCATAACCGCTTCACAAAACACACCTATACTTTCTCAACCACACTAGCTCACCACACTGGTGTATTATTCAAATAATATATTCACACTATTTTTTCTACCATACTCACTACGACTCTCCTCTCCAATTTATTATATTTCACGACCGTAAACTCATATGCACTCAACTTCACATCACCATTGTGATTCCCACATTATCTTAAATTTCTTTCACATATTTTTGTAGATTTTACAATGTACATCGAAAGTCAAATATTAAAATTCTAAGAAGTCGAATAAAAAAATTAAATATTTTTTTATCAAAAGTGTGAAAGAGAGAAAAATAACATTATAAAGAGGTGTGAGAAATGTATCAATATTAACCTCCATTTATATACATAAATTTTTTACAATATTGGTGTCGGTTCTTCATTTAAATTTTTTTATACTCTTTTAAATCCGATTGAAGCAAATGAGTCTGTCTCTTGAAAGATGGTATTTTCATAAGTCATGGAAAAACTAAGGTTTAAAGTGCAAATAAGAAGAACTGAAAATAAAAATTTTGGGTTGTGTGAATCGGGTTATAAACTTTATAACTACTACACGTTGTATAATAATTTTTTTAATATTGCAACTAAGATATTTTATGTTTTATTATTTTAATTAAACCATGTCGTTCCATAAGTGTATGAAAAGACGATCTTTCTCAAAAATTTGTCGAAGCAAATATCCAAGTAAATTGGACACGTGTCAATTAACCATTAACCATAAAAATGAATAAAACATTATTTTTTGCCTAGCCATTCCATGTTTTTTCTTTTTGGCCCAACCTTCCTACGCACTCACCTAGTCACCTCACGCTTGCCCTGCTCTCCTGTTATGGTCTCAAAACTCCACACCCCTACATTCTCACTCTTCTCCCACTCTCCACTGTAGGTGTTCTAAATTAGGTCCTGTTCTTTTCATTTTAACTTCATTTGAATTTAGTTAATTAATTAATTTATAATTCATCTCAATTTAGTTAAATAAAATTTTATTCTATTATTTTTCATTTAATTCAAATGAAACTAAAAAAATAGAAACTTAAAAAAATAGAATCTAAATATTAGATACCGAGGAGCGGCAATTAAGGAATTATTTTTATTTAATTCAAATGAAACTAAACAAAATAGAAACTAAATATTAGATACCAAGGAGCGACAACTAAGGAATTTATTATTCCCTCTTTTGTATCCTTTACAAAAGACACTTTTTTTTCTTTTCTTTTGTATTGGGATACTTTTTATTTTTTACATGAATTCTTTAATTTCATCAATTCATTAACTTTTTACTTTTTTAAATTTAATTTTATCCACTCATTTTATTCACATAAATTCCAGATAAAAACGAAGGGAGTACTTCCTCCTTCTCAACTATTTTTACATTCTTTCCGTTATGGATGTCCCCACTGATTTTGCAGTCTTTTCAATTTTAGAAATTTTCAACCCAATAAAAGACCTACATACCCCTAAAGTTCTCAATATTTACATTCTACCTCAAATTAATAATTAAAATATTTTATCTCTCTCCCTTAAATTCTTCTCGTATGTTCGTCTATTCCTTTGTTCTCCCCCAAAGTCCAAGTTCTCTTACCATTGATTCACCATTAATGGAAAACATGCATATATGCACCGGTATTTCAATGTTGGGAGAAAATTATCGGTGCTAGGAATTTTATAGGCACCGATATTCTATTAAATGAACCAAAGTACCGGTGCTTATGAATGAATCCAGCACCGGTACACTGAATACCAGTGCCTATGAATAGATTCAGCACTGGTACACAGAATATCGGTGTCTTTGAAGAAAAAATGTCTCAGTTTAATATATTTCAGCATCGATTCTGGATGAATGACATATACCGGTGCTAATACCGATGCTTATGACTGGAATAATAATATTTGTGGGTAAAATTTTGGTGGAAAAATCTCCAGCATCGGTATGTTGATGAATGGCACTGGTAATAGTGCTGGTGCTCGATACATAGAATTTTTTTAAAAAAAGGGTTTATGGTATAATTTACTCTTGAAAATGGGTTTATGGTATAAGTTACCCAAGAACATGTACTAAGCTTTCCAACATTTCACCAAGAATATAATTTATTTTATGTTATTATATTTTGGAAAGAATGACAAAAATCATGTATTTTGGAGCAATGGATTATTGGGTAACACAATTTTAGGCTATAGTGTAAATTTCCAAGAATGTGTAGAAGTAATCAATGTTGACTTTTGAGACCATTCTGCTCGCCCATACATGCCCAAATCACAAATTCACAATCATATACTATTGAATTGCATTTTTATGTCGCCAATTTTGTGATTAGACAACTCAAACATTCTTAGAGATATCTAAGTGCAAAAGGTAAAAACTTTATTCGTAACTCCAAATTGAAATCCGCTCGAACGTAATGCTATCCTATACACCCTCATTGTATTTTCCAAGTCTCTAGTGGAATATTTATCAACAATTGGGCATAAAAACATATCTGTAACTCTTTCCGATTTTCCTTTCTTACTTCTAAGTATACAACTCTAAGTTACTCTAGAACATGTACTAGCACTTTCCAACATTTAACCAAAAAAAATTATTTTATATTTTTATATTTATGCAAGAATAACAAAAATCATGCATTTTGGAGTAATGGATAATAGGGCAATACAATTTTAGGTCATAGTGTAATTTTCCAAGACTGTGTAGATGTAATCAATGTTGACTTTCGAGGCCCTTCCGTTCACCATACATGGAAAATCGTAAATTCACAATTGTATATTATTGAATTGCATTTTTGTGTAGCCAATTTCGTGATTCGACAACTCCAACTTTCTTGGAGGGGTCTAAATGCAAAAAGTAAAAACTTTACTCGTAACTCCAAATTGAAACCCGCTCGAACGTGATGCTATCCTATACACCCCTGTTGTATTTTCCAAGTCCGTAACGAAATATTTATCAACATTCGGGCACAAGAAATCCATAATTCTTTCATATTTCCCTTTCTTACTTCTAATTAATCAACTCTAAGTTACTCTAGAACATGTACTAGCGCTTTTAAATTTTTCATCAAAAAAATCATTTATTTTCTATTTCTATATTTATGCAAGAATAACAAAAATTGTGTATTTTGGAGAGAATGATAATGTCGTAACAATTTTTTGGGCCATAGCATATTTTTTCATAAATATGTTTGAGACTCTTCCGTTCACCCATTGTACTAAGAATTTCAAAAACACAATCGTCTCTTATTTAATTGCGTATTGGTGACTTCAATTTTGTGATTCACCGCCTCCAAATTTCTTCTATGGACCTAATAGTAATGTTTAAAAAATTAACTTAAAGATCAAATAATACTAGCACCGGCATTGCTTTCATTTATACCGGTACTAAGTTATGGAGGGAAAATAAATTTCCTGAATTTTCATGCATAATTTTGAGGGGATTGTTTAAAATTTTGAAATATTGGACCTAGCACCGGTATGAGTTAGTTAGGCACCGATATTTATACCGGGACTGCATAGAAATTTTTTTCTTATGTTTGCTCTCGAGTCCAAAAAATAATAAATGTACCACATTTAAGCAGCCCAAAGCAGCTGCTTTTCATATGCATAGGTACCAGTATGAGCCATTTTGGCACCAATTTTTGTACCGATACTCCATACTTAGAAAAGAATTTCTCATGTTTGCTCTTGGGTTCATTTAAAAAAAACCATTTAAAGCAGCGTTAAGCAACTGCTTTTTATATACATAGGCACCGGTATGAGACGTTTTAGGCACTGATTTTGTCCAAAAATTGATGCTACAGAGTTAAAAAAAAGTGCCCAACTTGATTTCATCTGAACCATTGATTTCTTTTGTTGATTGAATCTCAACCATTAAAACTAGCTATATAAACTAAATCTGAAACCCTAAATCTAATCCACCCTCATTGCATCTACCTCCTCTCCATCATCTCCTTCCTCCTCCTCCTCTCTACTCTACCGCCGCCTAGCCCCAACGACAATGACCCCCTCTCTGCCCTTCCATCGCTGCGCACCATCCCCGACACCATCTCCCAAGCTCCACCAAAATTGTCGGGTTCAGCTCAGATCTATGGCGTCTCAGCCGTTGCTTCCGACCTCACCTTCGCGGTTTTGGTTCGTAAATGTTATCTAGGGTTTATGGATATTAGGTTATAGTGTTTATGATAATTGATGTTGTTAATATATATTTAGGTTTAGTTTGCTTCATGAATTGTGGGTTGTTATGTATTTTCAGATATATGTAATGAACTTCAAAGTTGAGGTTATGAATTTTCCAGTTTTCTTACATGAAATTCTGGTTATTTTGTGTTTTGCTCGTCTGGGTTTCATATTCTGGCCAGTGAGTTTATTCTCACCGGCCGAATTTTCTTATTGATCACCTATTTACTAGCACTAGTACAAACGAGCATAGGCACCGGTATTTCGACCGGTGCCTAAGTAGGGGTGCTGGAATGTAGATTTTTAGCACTGGTATACACTGCCGGTAAGATTCCAGCACTATTATACTCTACCGGTGCCTTTGTAACTACGTTTCAGCACCACTTTACTTAGGCATCGGTAGGCCGGGGGCCCTAAATACCGGTGCCTCTGTACCAAAATACTGGTGCTTAGTGCACCTTCTTATCTCGTCACCATCGGCTCTCCTTCTCCTTCTCCTTCTCCATTATCATCTTTACCATCACCACCAGTAACTCATCTCCTTTAATTTTACTCGCCATGCTCTTCTTCCTCGGTATCTGAATTTGCAACATTGAGGTGGTGCATTACTGGAGAATTTCAATGCACATTCCCTGTTGTCGGAATCGATGTTAGCAATATGCAAATGAATCGTAGCGCTGACAGTGGTGGCAACAATCTCAATTTGAATGGAATCAAGAGGATCTCTACACTGAGGTTTTTAATTTGGGGGTTTTTCGATTGAGGGTTTTAATCGATTTGGATGAAATGTTGTGTAGGAGTTGGTGGCTTTGTGATTTTAACCGATTGAGGGTTTTAACTGATTGATGGTTTTAATTGATTTGGGTGAAAGGTTCTGTGGTGGTAGATTGTATTCTGTGCCGGAAATGGTGGCTTTGTGGTTGCGTTGGTGGTGGTGGTGGTGGTAGGTGTAGGTGGCGGTGGTGGTGGCGGGAATGTTGCGAGACGGTGGTAGTTGTTGCAACTGTAGGCTGTAGGCAGGAGGTTGATGAAGGACTAAGGGTGTATTGTTGGGAATTTATAAGACCACTATTTTTACTTTCTTTTTCTCTTTGTGTAAAAATAGCTAGGCCGGAGGGTATAATTGAGAAGGATTGATGGGTTTGGGAACTTGCAAGTTAGCCAATAAAGAGAGGCTAGACTGACGTCTATCCCAGGGACTCCGGTCAGTTCAGTTAATGACACCCCCAACGTCCCGTTTCCTGCCTATCAATACCTGTAATTACTACTGCTATGAAAATTCCACCGGCTTGCATTTATGTCCACAGCCCTAATGTACATCTCAAAAATTAAATCTCACAACAATTCTTTTGATTGCCTCAACCAACCAGCATCATTGACAATTAGTTCAACAATTGTGGAAAGAAAATTCGGCACGTACATGTATTAAGAGAACAAATATTAAAACATTTCTACTTTAATTTCTCATTTATTTCTAAAACGCATCTCCTTTTTGTTTGTATTTTGAAGAAAAAATCAATTGAAAGAGATTAGTATTTTATTACTATTTTGATTGAAAATGATACCCATTTTTTTTATTAAAAAACATTTTTTTATGATATATGTAAAGTCTAGATTTATCTAGTTGGCAATTTGTGGAAATTATGCAAATATGGAATTGTTGTGTTGAAACATCAAAGAAGGAATGACCGAGATTTATAGAAGTCTGCAAAGAAATCCGAGAAGGAAATATTTCGTCCATGAAGTTTAAATTCAGAATATATCAATTTCTATGGGATTAGATTGGATTTATCAAAATTGGAATTGATTTGATAAATATCCTTTGTGGAAGGATTTGGACGGAATATATTAATTCATTTCTTTAAGGGATTAGATTTGGTAATTTCTATCTCCAAGAGATTTGATTGTAATCAGAATATTTATGTGGAGAAGGAATTATATTTGCACATAACTTCATGCGTATCAGAACTGGAGATGGAATAAACTTCATGTGTGCAATGACTTTCCATGTTGGAACATATGGAAAGCTGAAACCTAAAAGGTTTTAACCGTTGACTGAATATTGCATGGATATTTATTTTTGGAAGAAAAGAGATTTCACAATATGGTATTTTAAGCGTGTGGTAGAAGCATATTAGGTTTATGGAAAATCCCTACAAATATAGTATTGATATTATCGAATATATGAGAGATATTGTGATAAGGAAAATCTCTTTCTTTATGGGATTTTGATATGCTTCAAAAGCATATAAGGAATAAGAATATTATGGAGAGTTCTGATCTGCTCATGGACTATATATAGAGGACATCACGGCTGCATTAATTTCACAGACTTAATAGAAAAAATCTTTATATCTTTCGAGAGTATTACAAGAGCCAGAATTCTATGTTGCAACATACGTAACATGTTGTTCAAAGTTCATAATCGTATACGTAACCTGTTTTTCAAAGTTCAGAATCGACGAGTTTCGAGGTCAGAGGGAGTCTGATCAAGTCGGATCGGTAGCAAGGGGAGCTTGCAGGATTCATGTTATAGTTAGATAAGATAAGTATAATTGTATGGCGTACTTTGTACTGTATCTTTCTGATTAGTGGATTCATTCTGAACTGGGACAGGCCCCACAGATGCAGGTGGATTCCACCGAACTGCGTAACCAAGCCTTGTGTCTGTATGCTTTACTTTATTGCATACTTGGTTAGATAGGTTATATTAAGTTAGATAGGTTATATTAGAACACAGCAGTGAAAAGAAATTAATCAGGTAAAACCAAATTTCAATATAGTATACAATTTTTTTTCTCATCACCGGAAGATTGGAAAATATAGTTTATTTTAATTAATTAATTTTTTAATTGTTTATGTTATTGAATAAGTATGAAATTTATTTTCCTATATTCATACTATTGTTCGATCTAATTGATTAAGTTATTCACGTCGATATATTGTGTCAAATCTAATTGTGCAAATTGTATTTTGTTCATGCTTTTAGTTTAAGGATTTATTATTTGAGTGCATCAATTTGTATTTTTTAAAGTGTTGATAGTTTGGACAACATAAATCAAGTGGTGTTAGAATTAAAGCAGATTCTTTTGACATATTAATGTTGATGTTTGATGCACTTTTCTCTACTAAACAGTCACAATTTTTACAGAAAGCAGGTGTTTAGTTTGAACAACATAGATCGTGATATGAATCAAGTGGTATTACCATTAAAGCATATTCTTATTTGACATAGTGATGTTGATGTGTGATACACTTTTCTCTACTAAGAGCATATCCAATTATTTCCTCTATTTTTCAGTTGTTACAGTGTTTGTACGTTGCTAGAGTGCATTTTCTCCAATGATTTGCTCTATATCTTCCTTTAAAAAGAATATTCATTTAAATTCTTTATGAACATCAATTTTATAAGCTTTCTAATCTTTTATTAAGTTCAAACTTATCACATGTATATGTTTACTTTGAGTTGTTAATTTTTAACATAAAATAAAATAATTTATTTAATAATAAAGAAGTTTTCAATAGTGAAACACTTAAAATTACATAGAATAATTGATAATAAACAAGCTCGAGAAATAATATACAGCTTAAAAAAACAATACAACAATTCAAGAAAACATAAAATTAAAAAATAATACAACATTTCTAAACATAATAAAAATACACAGTAATTACTTCCACTCGTTTAATAATTCATTTAAATATATGTATTCATTTAAACGAATTGCCATTAATTATTTATGGAAAAATCGCCGTTCAATAGACGGACTCATATAATATAATATAGATATTAATAAATAAAAATATATAAATAAATTATCAATCCTAATACTATTTTAATTAAAAAATAGAATTATATTTATCATTTATACATAAATAATTAAAATACCATAAAATGAAAGAAAAAAATAAATGATGTAAAACATTAATTATAAATAATCCAAGAAATCAAGGGAAATGAAAGGAAAGTAAAAATAAGAAGAGATGACTGAAAGAAAACGAAAAAGCAAAGCCAAAATCAGATTTGGCATTCCAGCAGTGGCCGCTACATACGTATCACTGTATATGCAGAACTCAAAAACGGTATATTTACCGTATTATGGGAACAAACCAACGCAATAATATTTCGTTGTCTCCTTGGAACGCTAAAATTGCGTATCATTAGAGTTGCCCTAAACAATCACATTTTTTTACTAGGAAACAAATTAATACTTTCGAATACTATATCAATTTTTTTACTGAGTTTCTAATCTGTAATATATCAACAAGGTTAACACATAATCTGCTTATCCTTGCAACGAAACTGGTAATATTGGATGTCATAACACGTTTTAAGCGTGAATTTTTCAACATCTATGAATATTTGGTTTAGAAAAAGAGTATGCCGCTTGAAAGACAGAATTTTCATAAGTCATGGAAAGACCAAGGTTTAAAATGCAAATTAAAAGAAATGAAGATAAAAATTTAGGGTTGTATAAATTGGGTTATAAACTTTATAATCACTACACGTTATATAATAAAACTTTAATATTACAAGACATTTTACCTTTCTATTATTCCAATAAAAGCCATATTTTCATAAACTTATAAAAATACGGTATTTTTCAAAATTTTACCTTAGAAAAAACATCTTTACAAAGAAATTTTCATTCTGTTAAAAAGTTTTATTTAAAAGCGAATGGTATTATTCACTATTTGCTGTTTTAATATACTCCTATTATCCAAGTCGCTTTCTGCAAGTAATGTGCTTCAGCTAGACTTCCAAATTTCCAATCTATGATTAATCAATTGTTATGGTTTTGAGTCATTGTCGCCTTTGAGACCCGCTTCATCCGTCTCACTCTAAATTGCTTATTTATTTTTTAAATTTTTTTTTAATAAGTATAGTTGATCGTAAATATCTCTAATTATCTATAATAATGACATATAAAAATTTAATATATTTATTAAGATAAATTTAACAATATTTCACATAATATTTATTATTTATATATTAATTTATACTTAGATTCAATGTTTTTAAAATTTAACTTCCAAAATGTAAATAAATAATTTAGAGTGGCACGAAAAGACAGACCTTTTATTTGTTGAGGACTAAAAATGTTCACAGTAGGCCCCATCCCAATTCTATATTAATTTATGAAATTGATATGGTCTCCCAGTCTCTTTTGGAGTTTTAAGGATTCGTAATTCTCAGCCAATGGAAAATATTCACTAGAGCATACTCAATATTCTATCTCCGTTAAGGTTTATAAGAAGAGGGGGGAAAATAGAATAAAATGTTATATATATAGATATGTATATAAAGGCAAAGTCTTGGAAATGATGGGTTTAATTAGAACAATGATAACGAAAAAGGTTTTATTTGTAATATTAAAAAAATTTATGCAACGTGCAATAGTTATAAGATTATGACACTAGTGGAGAGGCTTCTATTAAAGGCGGCAATGAAAGGCAGTTTAAAAAAATTCACCTAGAACTGAACTGCCTTCAATAGCCATTTCTGAGCTCGAAAACTGGCCGTCTTACCCAGCCTATAATTTAAGGCGGTTCAATTCAAATTTAAGGTGGTTTTCTAATAACAACCTTTAAATATGGCTAATGGAAGGCGGTTGAGGTTAGAACCACCTTTAAATTGCCCTAATTAAAGACGGTTAGTCATAACCGCCTTTAAAAATGGCCTTTTCCGAGATCGGAATTGAGGTCCGACTTGATTTCCAAACTCGTAAGTCAATGGTATTCGGGATGAAGAAAAGAACAAAATTCCAATCTTGCAAAAGTGTCGTGCCTATTTTCCGAGTTTGGAAAATAATCAATCGTGGCATTGTATTTAATGATGTCAATTTCCGAGTTCGGAAACTGGGGAAGTATATAAAAAAATACAACGCACCCTAATCATTAAATAGCCAAAGTTCAAAATTGTGTGATGGGTTTGCTCCCATTTCTTGTCCATTAATGAAGAAGTGATTCCATACTCTATAGTGTTTCATCTTTCCATTGGAAAATGTTCATTTTTTTCAAATTATTTACTTCAAAGTTTTGCAAATATTAAGGGTAGTGATGATTTCAAGGATATATATTTTTTCAATTGGGGTTTGTGATATGGGATTTGATTATTGCTGAATGAACGGTCATGGGTTGCATTGTAGCTAACTTAATTGTAGGATAATGATACAAAAGATGAACTCATTTGTAATGATCTTGGAAAATTGCCCGAGTGCATGCCATTGATAGAATCATTTATTTCTTTAGCGTTTGAATATGCTTCTAAAAAAGATTGGGTACGAGCATGATGCCCGCGTAAGGATTGTAGAAATGATGCCTATTGAGGAAGATGTGGGAACATCTCGTAATGATGGGGTTTCAAACTACCTACACTCATTGGGTATGGCATGTGGAAGTAATTGAGGATCCCTTTAAAACTATTGAATTGGGCAACACGAAGGTAGGAGATGAATTAGATGGCAATGTGGAGTTTGATGAAATGGTGGAAGATGTTGCAAGGGAGTTCAAATGTAAACCCGAGTTGTTACAGACACTGGTTGATGACAAAGGGACGCCTTTGTACAACGGTTCTAAACACTCGGTTTTGAGTGTGACGTTGCAGAAAATGAATCTAAAGGAAAAACTTGGATGTACTGATAAGTCGATGACCAACGCTCTCGAGTTGTTTAGGGATTTGCTTCCCGAAGGTAATGTATTACCCGATAGGTTGTATACTGCAAAGAAGATTTTATGCCCAGTGGGATTGGAACTGCAAAAAATTCTTGCATGCCCAAACGATTGTATGTTGTATAGGGGGAAAGTAGACAACGATCGAGAAACTTTTTGGGTTTGCGATGAGTCTCGGTACAAGTTGAAGAGCGGTGGAATTGTCGTAGGTGCAGAAGTTGTATCTAAATTAAAGAAAAAGACACTGGTAAAAGTGTTATGGCATCTCCCTATCATTCCCCGTTTGAAGAAGTTATATGTGTGTAGGGAAGAAGCAAAATTGCACGTGCATAGGGTCCGGCCGGCTGATGATATGATTAGACATACTTCAGATGTTGAGGAATGGAAGAAACTTGATGCCTTATACCCTGAGTTTGGCAATGAACCCTGATATTTGAGGTTAGAGTTGTTTACGGATGGTATAAATCCATTTGGTAATATGAGCAGCAATCATAATAGTTGACTTGTAATGTTCGTAATTTACAACCTTCTGCCTTGGTTGACCATGAAGCGCAAATATGTTTTTTGTTTTCTTTGATGATATCAGTGCCAAAGCAACCGGGTAATGATATTAATTTGTATCTTGCTCCTTTTGTGGAGGATATGTTGACTTTGTTCAAGGATGGTGTTTGAACGTTTGATGGTTTGCTTGAACATTTCTTCACTTTGAAAGCTATGTTATTTTGCACCATCAATGACTTCCCCGCATATGGAAATTTGTCTAGGTATTCTGTGAAAGGCCACTTAGCTTATCCCATCTGTGACAAGGATACTGATTTTTGTCAATTGAACACGGTTGTAAAATAGTTTATCAAGGACACGGGGGGTTTCTTCCAGAGGGGCACCCATGGCGCTCGACGAAGAAATGGTTCAATGGGAAAGTGGAGGCTAAAGGACCACCTGTGCCACTAAATTGTACACAAAATTTTGATGATGTGAAGAATGTAAAGTCCAGATTTGTTAATTGGCAATTTGTGGTAATTATGCAAATATGGTATTATTATGTTGCAAAATCAAAGAAGGAATTTTGGTGGAATAAGGAAAAGTTGAGACGAATCCGAGAAGTATACATCTCGTCCAAGTTGTTTTTGAGTTAGAGAATATATCAGTTCCTATATCTGTGAGATTGGATTAATGTTATGGAATTGAAATATTCAGTTATGGTTAGGATAAGGACGTGATATTCTAGTTCCTTATTTAAAGGGATTAGATTTGATAAATTCCTATCTCCAAGTGATTTGATTGTTATCAGAATATGTGATGGAGATGGAATTTTGTTCTCACAGGAAAATGGATACGTGCGATCTAGCTATATAAGGTGGATATTCTAGCTAAGCTACTTACGAATTAATATTGAGAAAATCTGCAATCAGGTTTTCAACATTCAGAAGTAGTGCAGAGTTGTACTATTGTGTCCCAACATGATCAAGATCTTTTGATCTTAAAGTTCAGAACGTAAGCCTTATGTCCTCGGGAGGAGGAGATCCAACATCGATGAGTTTCAAGGCCAGAGAGCCTGATCAAGGTGGATCGACAACTAGGGGAGCTAGTAGAATTCACGTGTTGAATTAGGAAAGATAAGTATTTTGTATGGTGTACTTTGTACTATCTTTCTGATTAGTGAATTCATTCTGAACTGGGCCAGGCTCCGCAAATGTAGGTAACCTTCACCAAACTGTGTAACAAATTTGAGTGTCATTAAGTTTTACTTTATTACGAACTTGGTTAATTAGACTATGTTGGAACACGGAAATCACAATTAAAGTAATAGGTAAAACCAAATTTCAATTGGTATCAGAGTTAAGTCACATATCCTTACCTTGGTTGTGTCAAGGAAAATGTTGATCTGGTTTTACCATAGCGACCAAAGTAGGAGCTTCTGTGTCTCGGCCTCTACTGCTAGAAGGAACGAATTATATCTATTGGAAGGCATGAATGCGAGTTTTTAATAGCTCACTTGATGAACTTGCCTAGTATTTTATTCAAACTGAATGGAATCACCCTATGGAAGATGTTGAATCTAGCTCAAAAGAGAAGGAAGGGGAAACAAGTGCAAAGAAGAAAAGGCTTAAAGATAAGTCAACTTGGAGTCTAGATAAGCTGAAGGCCTCGATGGCAAACTCCAAAGCTCTGAATGCTATCTTTACAGCAGTGGATGAAAACTAACTCAAACTCATATCAAATTGCCACCATGAAAAGAAAGCATGTGATATAGTGCAAACAATGCACGAAGGAACAATTAAGTATGTGACTCAAAGTTACAAATGTTGACCACAAAATTTGAAGAGTTGAAGATGGAAAAAGATGAAACTATTTCTATATTCAACGGAAAGCTAAGAGACATCTCCAATATGTCCTATCAACTGGGGAAAACTTATAAGGAAGAAAAATTGGTGAAGAAAACATTAAGATCACCCCCTAAACGATTCTCTATGAAGGTTGCTTCTATTGAAGAAGCAAGAGACGTGGCCAACATGACACTAGATGAGTTGATGGGATCATTGCAGACATATGAGATGACATTTGACAAACCATCAAAGAAATCACACAAAGAGTTAGCGTTCAAGGCCTCAGCCTTAAGGAATGATCATGAAGGTGACAGTCAAAGTGAAGCTGGAGAACTTGCTCTTATAACCAAGAACTTTCCAAAAATTCTGAAGAAGTGGTCTATAGAAAATCATAAGATAGACTTGGTGGTAGTAGACCTCGCTCACAGAAGTTCGGTAATTCCCGAGGACCCCGAATGGAACAAAACAATCAGTAGTTTTTGAGAAATTAGAACAGTGAATCAAAGTAGCCAGGAAGGATTCAATGTAGAGAATGTGAAGGTTTTGGTCACATCCAGGCTAAATATGCAAACACTCGAAAGAAGCAAGGGAGATTATATGTCACTTCATGGAGCAAAGATGAGGGAGATGAGGAAGAAAAAGAACTCATTGGCAACTATGTGGAATTTGGAGCAAAGATTATTGAATCTGACAGTGCATGTTCCAACACCGAGAATACAGAGAAGTCAGGATGTTCCAACACAGAGATATTGAGTGGAAACTCTTCAGGCGATGATGGTTAAGAGGTAAATGATGATGAAATCTACCAGGTGTATGAGAATATGTATGCAACTCGGCTCAAAGTTGTTGAGACAAACAAAGTTCTCAAAGTTGAAAAACATCCGCTTGTGGAAAGAAAGATGGAGTTAGTAGATATGATTGAGAAATTGGAGGATGAGATTGAACTGCTGAGGCAAAATCTTAAATCAGCAACTGTCAGGGCTGAGACGGCTGAAGCTACAATCACCAAGTTGAACACTCGATGATATACTAGCAATAGGGAAAAACACTGGAGATAGACAAGGAATTGGGTATAACAAAGCTGGGATAGGTCCAATTGATTTTAAAGAATGGATACATGCCATGAAGAAAATGATCATAAAGACACGACATCACAAGCCTATTTTGTGCCAATACTGCTCATATCAAGGCCATGAAGAGGAACAATGTCTCAGGCTACTCAGAGATATTATAAATGGGCGACAGCTGTCAGCATGTTCCAACATGAGCGATACCTAAAGAGCTAGATTGATTAGAAAGGTATGGATTCCTAAACAAAGTACTATATGTCTGGTTGCTCACACATCTCTTATTGCACATTCTAGAGATTCTTGGTACTTTGATAGTGGTTACTCCAGGCATATGACTGGAAATCAAGAATACTTGAACAACATCAAAACATACGATGGTGGTTTTGTTACCTTTAGCGACAGAAAGAAGAGTCGTGTCATTGGTAATGGAGAACTACAAATAGAGGGATTCCCTAGCTTTACAAGCGTTCTGCTGGTAGAAGATCTGAAGGCTAATCTATTGAGCATCAGTCAATTGTGTGGTGAAAATATCATAGTCGAGTTCCAAAAGGACAAATGTATTGTGAAGCATAGAGAAAATAAAGTATTGTCCAGAGTTCGTTCGTCAGACAACTGTTATTTGCTGGAACATGAAGTGAGGTGTCTGAGCTCTAGAAGGATGAAGGAACCATGTGGCACAGGAAATTTGGTCACATCAACTACAAGACATTGGTAAAGATTGTAAATGCTAAAGCAGTTCAAGGTATGTCTACCCTTACTAATAAAAAGGGAATTGTGTGTGGATCATGCCAACAAGGTAAACAAATTTGATATCCCCATTCATCTATTCAGTATATTACCACTTCAAGAAATCTTGAACTACTTCACATGGATTTAATGGGTCCGGTCAATACTTCTAGTATGACTTGAAAAAGTATATTTGTATGTGTTGATGACTATTCCAGATACACTTTGGTGGATTTTCCCAAAGAAAAATGAAATACAGTGGATGTCTTCAGAATTCTGGTGGTCAAGTTACAAACAGAAAAATGGAGTCTTGTTGGAATGATTGTGAGAATCCGCAGTGATCATGGCAGAGAATTCGAAAAGACTCATTTCAGTGATTTATGTGATGAACTTTGCATCCAGCATGAATTTTATGCTCCCATTACTACTCAGCAAAATGGAATTGTAGAAAGGAAGAATAGAACCTTGTAGGAGATGGCTTGAGTGAAGTTGGCAGAAAAAGAAATTCACAAAAAATGGTGGGCCGGAGCAATCAACACAACATGTTATACTATAAACATGGTGTATCTATGTCCATTCACAAGCAAGACCTGTTATGAAATCTGGAAGGGCAAAAAGCCAAATGTTGCTTATTTTCAAGTGTTTGGAAGCAAGTGCTACATCCTCGTGGATAGAGAACAGTTGAGAAAGTTTGACAACCGCAATGATGGGGGATTTTTCTGGGTTATTCAGTGAACAGTCGTGCATACAAAGTGTTTAATCTCCACACTAAAACTCTCATGGAGTCAATAAATGTGATTGTTGATAATTCAAAAGACAAGCAAGTATCAAGAAAATGAGATGATGAACCAACTCCCGATCATGTTCCAACACAACATACTTCGACCAGCCAGCAAGTTGATGTTGGAACACCCCAGCCTTCTGAGAATCCCGAAGACCCTAATGACATTGATGTTGGAACATCGACCCCTAAGTTTCCATCTCATGTTCCAACACAGGCTAAACCAGAACCAAGTATGAACTCTACCACGAGTTAATTATAGGGAACTTGCAAGATTACAATGTTTCATTTCACTAATTGAGCCGAAGACATACAAAGAAGCCCCCGTTGATGAATTACTGGATTGCAGCAATGCAGGAGGAACTTGGACAGTTTGAAAGGAATGATGTATGGTATCTCACTCCTCATACCAAGGGGGTAAATTTTATTGGCACTAAGTGGATTTTCAAAAACAAGTCAGATGATGATGGACATATTACTCGAAATAAAGCAAGGCTATTGGCGCAAGAGTACACTCAAGTAGAAGAAGTTGATTTTTGATGAGACATTTGCAACAGTTTCCAGGTTAGAGTCTATTTGGATTTTACTTATTATTTCGTGTACTATGAACTTTACATTATACTAGATGGACGTGAAAAGTGCTTTCCTAAATGGAGTGGTGAATGAAGAAGTCTATGTTGAACAACCAAGAGGATGTGAGGATCCACATTATCTCCATCATGTGTATCGACTCAAAAAGGCACTTTATGGGTTGAAACAGGCGTCAATTGCATGGTATGAGCAACTTATTAACTTTCTTATTCAGAAAGATTATCGTCGAGGGGGAGTAGATCGCACTTTATTTGTGCTCAACAGGTCATCAAAAATCCCGATTGCTCAAATTTATGTAGATGACATTGTTTTTTGCTCTACTTCACCATCTATGGTACACGATTTTGAAAATCTCATGCATGATGAATTCAAGATGAGTATGGTTGGTGAACTTACTTACTTTCTAGGAATTCAGGTAAAGCAGCAAAAGTATGGCTTGTTTAAAAATCAGAGTAAGTATGCTATGAATCTGGTGAAATGTTTGGCTTGAATTACTCTCGATCAGTTTGATTTCCTATGGGGGCTACAGACAAGTTGGTGAAGGACGAGAAAGGTATTTCAGTAGATAAAAAATTGTACAGAAGTATGATTGGTAGTCGTCTATATCTTACAACCAGTTGACCAGAAGTATGATTGGTAGTCGTCAATATCTTACAACCAGTCGACTAGATATGCTTTATTGTTGGGTTATGTGCAAGATTTCAGGCTAATCCAAAGGAAATTCATTGGACTACAGTACAGAGGATTATTCGTTACGTTAGGGGGACTTTTGAGTATGGTATATGGTATTCTAAAATCAAGACTTAGATCTATTTGGCTATAGTGATTTTGATTGGGCTGGTAATGTAGATGATAAAAAAAGTACAACTGGTGGTTGTTTATTTATTGGCATGAGTTTGGTATCTTGGTATAGCAAGAAGCAAAATTCTATTTCTTTATCATCTGCTGAAGCTGAATATCTTGCTGCTGGAAGTTGTTGTGCACAATTATTATGGATGAAACAAATGATGAAAGATTATGGAATTCATCAAGGGCCTTTGAAGATTCTATGTGACAACAAAAGTGCTATAGACATATCCAAGAATCCATTTTAGCATTCTCAAATGAAGTACATTGATATACGGCACCACTTTATACGAGATCCTGTGGAGAGAAAGGAAGTCACAGTGGTCTATGTTCTAACATCAGAGTAATTTGTTGATATTTTCACAAAACCACTGTATTCGGCCACATTTGAGCTCCTCAGACAGCACTTAGGTGTATGTCATATTTGATGTATTTTTAATCAAGCATTTTTATTAGTTGTAGATTTCTTGCTTCTTATTTTTGTATACATAAAAAATTGAAAAACACAAAAAAAAATTAGAAAAGAGAAAAGGAAGTACACAATGGAAAGGATATGCATGTTGGAATATGGAAGGTTAATAAATCAGAGGAGGAACAGAGAGAGAGAGGCTTATTTGATTTGACTGCTGGTAATTGAAAGAAGGTAATTATTACCTAGGGGAGGGAAAAGTGGTATGGTTTTAGAGAAAAAGAAAAGTAGATTTCTAAATTTTTTTATCTTTCCATCTTTTTCCCACCACTACCTCTTTCACGCAACCTCTCCACCTTCTCGATATTCTTGCCGTTCTTTTGGTGTTTGTGTGGGATTGTGTTTCATGAAAATATTTGGCAAGAAGGTAGAAAGCAATCAGGTGTCCCAAGAAATTGCTATGAGCAGCGAATCAACTCAAACCCGAAACATGGAAAGAAGAAAGAACTTCAAGAAGATTTTTGGGTGACCCGAACAGAGCTTCAAATACCAGAAAGCAATCTCCTTGAGACTTGGGATGGTGTTCAAGAACTAGGAGTGGAAATTGTCTGATCATCACCAGTTGAGCTAGTAACAAATCCCTCTCTGCTTGTGAAAATCAAGGTACTTCGCGAGAAATATTTTACCTTTAATGGACAAACCTTCAAGTCTTTGTAGGATTGCATGAAGCATTATTTGAAGCACAATAAGAGGGTAAATTAAGAGGGTAAATTTAAGAGGGTACAAATCTATGTTTGGGTATATTAATGGTGTTGATTTATTTTGATCGTTGAGAGGGACCATTGGGGGAATTCAGAAAATCAAGGATTGGAACCCTAGGTAGGTAGAACTGGCATGCACATAATTTGAGGAAAGGAAGTTAATATGTGTTTATTATAGAGCATCATGGCCAGGAAAGCTGAAACTTAGAAAGCTGAGAAATTGGCCTAAAGAGCTTGGTGTTTTAAGTTCATCGAGCTATAAGGCTATTCAGGTTTATGATGCAAGTGTAAGAGAAATTTTGAAGAAGCTAAGGGAGTTATCCCCTGCTCTTATTGAGATTGAAGACTCAGATGAGGATGAACTGGAAAGCGGGGATGCTGGTCCAGTAGAGGATGAAAATGCAGGGGGAGAGGATATGGATGCAGACTTGAAAATTGTGGAAGATTATGATCTGGGAGGAGAATTTGTGATTCTGACCCTAGAGAGGGATGCAGGGGGAGGGGATATTAATGTGGTTGATAACTATGATTTGGAAGGAGATTATGCCCCAGTTAATCAAGAGGATGAGGAGAATGACAATGGTGATGAGTTTGAAGATGATAATGTTCCAACATCAGATCAGTTAGATGATATGGAAAGAGAAGTTGAGGCTGAAGAGCTTGGCCTTGATGATGTTCCAACATCAGGCCAACCTGAGATGGAATATGCTGAGGTGTTGGGTAGTGCTCCAACACAGGAACACACTGAAGCAAATAAAGTATGAGGAACTGATGTTCCAACACAAGAAGTGCCTACTTATAATTTAACCTAATCCAGTGATGAAGTCCTGGATGACTTTGTCCAAACTCTCTCAAGAAGATCCAATAGGAAGGCTTCTGTAACAGAGATCCCACAGTCAGAACTAAAGAAGAAAAGAGTCAGGGCAGGCTAGAGTTCAATACCCGCATCTTCAGCCAAGGAAGCATAAATTTTTTTATGAAGGCTATCGGGATATTTGCAATGCTATTTGCCATAAGAGGATTATGCCAGAAAGGCCTGCTGATCTAAATGCATACAAGAAGTGTAGGTTCACTGACTATTTGGAGTACTTGGGGTTTACAATAGCTGCCTCTGGGTACAAAAAGTACAATCGGGACTTGGTGCAAGAATTTTATTCAAATCTGATAGAAGAAAATGTAGACAGTGAGTCTGTGTGGTTTAATAGGGCTTATGTTCGAGGATAAGTGGTCAGATTTTCTGGAGAGCAGATTAACAAAGTACTTGGACTGCCTACTCTTAAGTTTGAGACTATTTACCCTAAAAATTTCTCAGTCAGCTATGACCAGGTTCTGACCGAAATCCCGGGAGGATATCAGACACAGTGGCCAGTTCAAGGTACTGCAGCTGCATCGAGTCTCCGTACCAGGTATTTCTATTTGTATCAAGTGGCTACCAATTTTTGTATTCCTTCCTGTAACACCACTGCATTAACCTGAGATATGGCTAAGTTGTTATACTGTGTTGGTACTAAGACTCTTATAAATCTTGGTCTTCTAATCCAAGAAAGCATAGTTGAGCATGCTGGTTCATCTCGGGCCAAGAACTCTTTGCCTTATCCCTGTATTATTTATGTTGTGCTGAGAGGAGAAAAGGTAAGGGCAGAGAAGAGTGATGTGGTAGTGTTTGTTGTTCCTCTGAAACCGAATAAGAAGACCTTCCAGAGAACAGTTAAGGATCTACCTTGGAAACCACCAGAGGCTGAAACTTTGTCAAATGCTGCTCACAAGGTTAAAGAAGCCAAGAAGTTGGTTGTGAAGGCCAAGATTGCATCACTTCAAGTTCAAATTGTTGCACTCACTTGAAGATGAATTGAAGAAGTTGGATGTTGTAGATGAAGATCTTAAGGATGCGAAGGATGATGCATGGTCTATTTTTTCCTGGATATTATAAAGTTTTATTTTTTTTAACATGTTTTATGGCCCCAAGGGGGAGTACTTTTGGAATGTTTGGATTTTATTTCTGGAATTCTGGAATTCTAGTTCTGTGTTATTTTGCTACTTTTGAGTCCAACTGGAAGCTAGGGGTATTTTAAAATTCTGTTTGATTTGCAACCTATTCTTGGATTATTAGTACTTATATGTCGTTTGTGTTGGTCTTGTGTTCCAACATATTTTTTCTGGGAAAGATAAGTATTGATTGTGTTTTGAAGTTACAACGTGAATGTTGAGGTCCTGATGATTTGAAGCTGTGAGATTTAGGGGGAGCTACAATTATTTTTGCTTATGTTCCAATATTCATACTGGTTTTAATTGATTTCTATATTTGCATAGTTTTTGCATTGAAAGTCCAAAAGATTGATGGGTCTATAAATTGCCAAAGGGGGAGATTTTAAAGTCTAGATTTGTTAATTGGCAATTTGTAGTAATTACGCAAATATGGTATTATTGTGTGGCAACATCAAAGAAGGAATTTTGGTGGAATAAGGAAAGGTTGAAGACTGAATCCGATAAGTATACATCTTGTCCAAGTTGTATTTGAGTTGGAGAATATATCAGTTCCTATATCTGTGAGATTGGATTAATGTTATGGAATTGAAATAATCAGTTATGGTTAGGATAGGGACGTGATATTCTAGTTCCTTACTTAAAGGGATTAGATTTGATAAATTCATATCTCCAAGTGATTTGATTGTTATCAGAATATGTGATGGAGATGGAATTTTGTTCGCACAAGAAAGCGGATATGTGCGATCTAGCTAAATAAGGTGGGCATTTTGGCTAAGCTACTTACGAACTAATATTGAGAAAAACTGCAGTCAGGTTTTCAACATTCAGAAGTAACGCAGAGCTATACTGTTGTATTCCAACATGATCAAACTCTTTTGATCTTAAAGTTCATAATGTAAGCCTTAATTCCTCGAGAGGAGGAGATCCAGTATCAATGAATTTTGAGGTCAGAGGGAGTCTGATCAAGATGGATTGGCAACTAAGGAAACTAGTAGAATTCACGTGCTGAATTAGAAAAGATAAGTATGTTTTATGGTGTACTTTGTACTAACTTTCTGATTAGTGGATTCATTCTAAATTGGGCCCGGCTCCACAGACGTAGGTGACCTTCATCGAACTGCGTAACCAATTCGTGTGTCGTTAAGTTTTATATTGTTACAAACTTGGTTAATTAGACTATGTTGGAACACGGAAATCATAATTGAAGTAATTATGTAAAACAAAATTTCTCAGAACTTTCCCAATGACTTTGGGAAGAAGAAAAGAAAAGTAGTTGATGGTAGTTGGAAGAAATGCTCAATTTTTTTCAATCTCCCTTATTGGAAGGATTTGGATTTCAGGCATTGTTTGGATGTCATGCACATTGAGAATAATGTCTGTGATTCCTTGATTGGGACGTTGTTAAATACCCTTGGAAAACAAATGATAGGTTGAAAGCTAGGCTTGATTTGGTTGAGATGGGAATTCGGAATAATCTAGGGCTAGTAGCTTTTGGGGAAGATTGTTATTTGCCCCCTGCATGCTATTCTATGTCGCAGTCGGAGAATAAATATTTTTGTGATACATTGAGTAGTGTTAAGGTTCCAGGTACATACTCGTCCAACATTAGCATTTGTATGTCACTGGAAGAGTTGAAGTTGGTTTGGTTGAAATCACACGATTGTCATAATCTAATGCAGAAATTGAATGCCATTGCGCTTCGAGATTCACTCCCATCCCATGTAAGACTGTGCATTATGAAGCTATGTTTGTTTTTCAAGTCAGTTTGTTGCAAGAGTTTAAGTGTTTCAAAGTTGCATAGGTTGCAAGTAATGATTGTTGAAGTTTTATGTAGGATGGAAATGTATTTCCCGCCCCTATTCTTTGACATTATGGTCCACCTTTGTGTTTATTTGGTTTGGGAGATAAAGCAACGTGGTCCAATTTTTTTTAAAAGATAGATGTACCCCTTTGAGATACATGAAAATATTCAAGCATTTTGTGAAAAATTGGTACATACTAGATGCTAGTATTGTGCAGCGGTACATGACAAAAGAGTCTATCGAGTTTCACACTGATTATATGAAAGAAGTTGAATCAGTTGGTGTTCCAATCGGTAGACATGATGGGAGGTTGGAAGGTGTAGGGGTGACACAGGGAAAACTGTTCAGTCCTAGTGCCAAAGATTTAATTGCTGCTCATCTTTACGTTTTGCGCAACTATGAAGACGTAGTCCCATGCATCGAGGTTCATATAGATGCCATACGAGTGGGGCACCCAAATTTCAATGAGGCCCAAGTCCTCCAATTGCATAATGGGACATTTGATTCATGGTTGAGGGACCACGTAGATGTTGGGGAACATTCCTCGAAAGTTAATTGATTGGCTCGTAGACCATTGGGAACTGTTCTATCCTATGGTGGTTACAACATCAACGGTTTCACGTTTGCTACGAAAGAAAACAATGATAAGAGTGTCTCTCAGAATAGTGGTGTGTCACTCGTCTATGAAGTTTTGCATGTAGGAAGTGGTAGTGAAGATAATCCCATGTATGCTGAAAAGTGTTACTTTGGGACGATCTCTAAAATATGGGAGCTTAGCTATGTCTCGATGAGGGTCTCCATTTTTAAATGTTAGTGGGTGGATATTAACAATGGTCAGTGAACCGAGGATTTGGGATTCACCCTTGTTGACAGAAGTAGTGTGGGCTGGAAGGACCATCCATTCATTCCGGCGTCTCAAGCACACCCTGTTTTCTATGTTAGGGATCTTGTTGATCCGAGGTGAGAGATTGTTGTAGAAGGAAAACGAGCTTTTGTCGTAGAGAATGAATTAGAGGAAATCAACGGATTTGGGCAGCATACTCTGAGTGGTGGATTGCAAGATGATATTCTCCTTCAGAAGGAAGATACGAGTCTTAACGGTTTCCTTGGCTGCAGTGATCACGACGAATGTATATGGTTCAACGTTAGAGGGAAGATCAACCATAGAAGAAGAAAAAAATGAAAGAAGGTGGTGAGGAAGAGGAATGATAAGTGATTAATGGTTCCACCTTAAGTTTTGTTATCTCATTTGCTGAGTTCGGTATTTCTGATTAGTGTTATTTGTACCAAAATATTATTCCCTGAAATGACAACTGTAATAATCTAGAGATCATAACCTTCAAGTCACTAGTTTCCATAATCACTAAAATATAAAAAACTAACTGAAAAGTATTCAAAATAACAATTCGGAAGACAAATTATAGGTTTTAGTCAAAACATAAAACTAATCCTAGTATAGCATAGATCACTTAAACGTAGTCAACAAATTCACTTGTTTAAAAATATTCATTCTTCATCATCTTCAATGTCGGTCGTTGAAGTCGGTCGGTTAAGTCGTGGGCGGGAGGTTGACGCGAGGTGTCACTCGTAAGCTCTTTGGATTTTTCCATGAATTTGATCTTTACCTTCATTGCGCAAAATTCCTTGTGCATCCACTTGTAGCAATCTTTGAAACCTATCATATAAAAATTTTCGGTACCTTAATAGAAAAACAGTTGTTACACTTCAAGAAACAATGCTTTTTACCTCAGTTCTGCGGGGGAGGGGGGGTGGGTGTTTACCTCGGTGTTTAGTCCAAAAAAAACCCAAGGTAAATGTGGCTGGCATAAAAAGTTTACTTTTTACCTCGGTTCAAAACCAAGGTAAAAAGTATTTTTTACCTCAGTTTTTTTAAATAACCGAGGTAAAAAACTAATCTCAACCGAATAGAGTGCGGCCGCGCTAGTTACATCGGTCATTGAGTGTCATTCATCCTCACCGACAGCAGTTTGGTGCGACGTCAGTAGGTACATCGCAGAAATTAAAAAAACTACCGAATGTAGTATCCAGCCCAAAAACTATCGATCATGCATTCGGTAGATCATAGAACCCCGGTGAGAACCCAGTTTTCCAGTACTTTTCCGGGCATACAAACAAAATAAAAATCCAGCCCAAAAGCTAATTTTACTCCACAAAAATTGTACAAAATGATGCAATTCCATACAATCATTCACAATTCCATATATTCAAAAATCACAACCTAGCATCTACCGTAGCAAAATGTTTCAAACCCTAGCGGCAGGAGCAAATGTAATCACCGGGAATACTTTATCGAAGCAATGGCGCCAAGAAGACTATAATGCAGCGTCGCTTGAATGTAGTGGCATCATTGGATGAGAGCCGGTAATAGCGTTGGGAAGAGTGGTTGAACGTGGTGGCGTTGCTGGATGTGGCATCGGAGGAATGCGAGGCGCGGCGGAGTACAACAGCGGAGTGGCACAGTGGAACATTTGGTGGAATCCGATGGCACTGAAAGAGAGACGGAGGCAGAAATAGATGGAGAATAGGCGAAATCCAGTGAGGTTGATGCGAAACCCGATGAAGAGGTGAAGGAGAGGTGGGATTTGGTGGAGACGCTGAAGGAGGGGAAGATCTCGATGATGGTGTGGCTGTTAAGCGGTGGCGGAGGGGCGCTGAAAGAGAGTTTGGGGTCGATCTGAAGAAGGAGGGAATAACCATAGAGTAGGGTTTCAGTTTTATATAGTCTTAGGGTTTGGGTAATTTTTGGGGCTCCGGGTTTTCTGTTACACTTTTGTGTAACACTCTATGTTACACCAACAGAATTACACCACGTGTCCCTCCTAAACTAATTCTAATCTAACTATCTAACCTTGACTAACATTATTATATATTTATTATATTCCATAAATTATTTTCACCTTTAAAAATTTACTCTCTTTTTTGTTTTTCTAGAATTACTTTTCCTCTCCAGTTCATCACCGCCACGGGATCTGATCATCTCGTCAACTGCCCAATCTAATGATTTTTTAGAAATTATTTGTCTAGAATCGACCAAATATGGAGAAATCGAAGTCCATTAAATGGGGCCTTCCACAGGGCTTGAGCAGTGGTGTCGATAGTTAAATTAAGGTTATTAAATTTGCATTAATCAGGGCCTCTAGACGATCAAACAGCTCGCCCTCAGCTGCGCTGGCCGCACCGACACCACGGTCATAACCGGAAAGGTAAATCACAGCACTCACGTAGCTAAACCCTGACCCTCGACTGTACTCGGTGTGCACAAGGGACCTCTCCACTGGAGAAATCCCCACACTGCCGTGGCCGAGAGTCGAACTCACGATGGCAAGAGCATAAGTCAGAGGCCCAACCACTTAGGTGATCGTGTGGGTGTAATCGGGGCCTCTAGAGCTACTCATAATGTTTGGAGATGGCAGTGCAGCGAATGACATCTTAGGAAAGGTTAGAAATTGAGCTTTTCATGTACAGTGGATGCTTTGGTGCAATTTTAAAACTAAGCAAGAACTCTCCAAACTTTCACAGAGCTTTGATCAAGTTTAGATTAAAACATTAGATTGGGTTGACGAGAAGATCAGATCTGAAGGTGGTGATAAACAGGAGAGGAAAAGTAATTCTGGAAAAACGGAAGGGGCACATGGAATAAAATAATTTATGGAATAAAATAAATATATAATAATGTTAATCAAGGTTAGATGGTTGAATTAGAGCTAATTTAGGAGGGACATGTGGCATAAATCTATTGGTGTAACATAGAGCACACAAAAGTGTAACAGAAGATCTTCAGCCAATTTTTGAGCCAGAATTAACATTGGGATGAAAAATAAATATTTCAATTTTTGTTGTGGACTGAAAATTTTAACTATAGATTTATTTTTAAAAAATTTTAGAAATATAATACGAAAACTAAAAATTTGTGGCATAAATTTAAATTTTGAAAAATATGTTAATGATAAAATTTAATTTTAATTATTTTTAAATTTTGAAGTAAAGGCTCACTGTTAATTAATTAAAATAAAACTTACTTATATATTAGTTGATTTTTTTAAATTTTGACCTGATGCCCATCTCTACTTTTTAGTGTTTTGTAAAGTGCTGAAAAATAGTATATTTTGAAAGTAGAAACTATTTTTGGGGGAAAAGGCAGAAACTTTTCATCAGTGTTCATATGTTATTTTTAGACTAAATTATTTTTTTAGTCTCATACAAAATATCTTATACCATGTTTTGGTCCCCATTTGCAAATCAACCCTTAGACAATACTGAACAAATTTCAAACTATTTGTTCGGTACCCAAAGGTGGTTTTCAGGTAAATCTAAGTTGTTTTCCGATATATTCAAGGGTATTTTCATAATTTTTACTTATTAAAAAATATTTTCAATTCAATTCTGGGGTCAATACACAAATATTATATATTCTGGATCATTTTCAAAGACCATACAAAAGATGAAGGGCTTAATTGCAAATAAACTAAAAACAAGAAACCAATGCCGCTGCAATTCGTTTTCTCTGGCAAGGCGTCTTCTCCGATGATTCTTCCTCACCGTTGCACATTACGTGTCTCTTCTTCGGGTTCTCCATATCTGGTTCCAAAGCTTGAGAAGAAGGTTTGAGCTAGAGAATCGCGCTCTCTAGATCTTCCCCGCCGTTGGGATTCACTGACGGCCCATCATCCCGCGGCGCCACTGAGACTAACGTCTTATGCCGTGAGACAAACCTGAATCTCTGGTGATTGGGAAACCTTGAGGACAAGATGCAAAGTACATTTTTTCGTATATTCTTCCCCGTCGATTTGCAAGCTGGAAATCCGGCTTCATTGTCGCTGTTATTGAAGTTTCCAGCATTGGTGTCGTTGCAAAGCACAGAGGTAGACAATGGTTTTGGCAGACGATGGCAGATGTATCGCCGACCTTAGATTAGGGTTTGTATGACGGCAACAACAGACGTTTATACGGCGATGGCAGGAGTGTTAACAAAGAAGACATACCTTTTCTTTTTATTTATTTTATTTTTTGAAACTCTGAGGTATAATGGTCATTTTATAGATTTTGATCAATTTTACCATTGACTTTACTTGAAAACCATCTTTGAGGACCGAAGAAATTGTTTGAAATTTGTTCGGTACTATCCGAGGGTTGATTTGCAAACGGAGACCAAAACATGGTATAAGATACTTTGTAGGGGACTAAAAAAACAATTTAGTCTTGTTTTTATATTGATTGGTTGCGGTCTAGCTCTTTCATTAGTGTTTTTATGTATGGAAGCTCAATTGATTGTCGATTGGTTAAGGTCAAACCTTGGCTATTAGTGTTTAAAGTCAAGTAAGGGTCAATTGTTGATTAGTCGAGATCAAACATTTTCATTAGTGCTTATGTAAGTCAAATAAGAGTTAAACTAATCAATCAAATACACCTTTCAGGGAATACTCTCTGCCTTCTCTCTACTCATAATCTCTCTCTAGGAAATCCTTTCCTAGTTTTTCAATATCTTCAAGATCTTATCATCCCTTCAATGATTCTGAAGCCTATTTTCACATGTTGTTTTGAATTTCAAATTTGAATTTTGAAGAGCAAGTAATGTTTATATTCTTACAAAATCAATCAGGATATCCACAAATACTTGATTGAATGAATTTCATCAATATGAAGATCCCATTAATCTCTATATATTCACGTATTCAACACCCTTCAGCTCTCACCAATTTCATTCATCACAACCATACTCTCCCTATACTCATAATCTACTATATAGATTCTCTTACTGCTGCAACAATGAGGGACGAGTTGATAGCCCAGTATGCAAAAATTAACCTCTCTGATGAAACCCAAAAAAAAATCATAGCCCCAGACTCACTGCAATACGTATACCAACAAACAAAATCATACTTTCTAGGTGCAAAGATCCTAAATTAGAAATCAAGGAGAGTTGATTACATAATCTCCACAATGAAGATGGCGTGGAATTGTAACGGCAAGGTGGAAGGATACCAGATGGGAGTCAACCTCGGCTTGTTCGAATTTAAAAGGTTGGAAGATAGGTTCAAGGTAACTGAGTCATCTCCCTGGTCTTTTGAGCATCACTTGGTTGTACTTGTGGAAACAGATGGAGCTGAGGCCCTTCGTCATCTCTGTTTTGCGGAGACCCCTATCTGGATTCATGTTCATGACGTCCCACTGATTCTAATGACACCGGACATGGCTGCTTTGATTGGAGATTACCTGGGGGATTTTGTAAAAGTGTCAAAAAATAAGGCTGGAAAATGTATGGGAAAGACACTGAAGCTGAGGGCAATAATCAATGTCTATAAGCCATTATCAAGAGTAATCACAGTTGAATTCAAAGGTACTGATTACCTATTTTACTTTCAATATGAGAGATTTCCAATGTTCTGCCAACTATGTTGTTGCTTGGACCATCCGAAATCGGACTGCCCGAAGAAGGATACCCCACAATGAGACTCGCTCGTGCCAATGGGCTATGGACAATGGCTGAGATATGAAAATGATCAGCCATACTCGATGGAGGGCCCAGGGGTGCTTCACCTAAGAAGGCTGAAGGAGGACCAGGAGAAAGCGATATACAAGGAAGCAGCTTCTGACCCAACCATGGCTGGAAACGAGCAGGGGCAATGGACTCCGGTGATTGCAGCACCGGAGCATTCAAGCCAGGGCGCTAATCAAGGCATTAATCCAGCAGAGACAAATCTCCAAACCCACACAATGTAAGCAAAAAGCTCCCCTATTATTACGCCAGTAACAGAGCGTGATTGCAAGATGGAAAATAATTACATCCCATTAAAAGTAAAGGCAGTGGATTGTGCAGTGAGTTTTTCTGTCAATAAAGAGAGACATCTAGTAATTAATACTCCTAGACAAACTCCTAACGATTTTCAAATTGGAAAGGATTATATACCATTACAGGAATAGGAGGACTGAACCTTTATGTCAGATACCAGCTGAAAGGTTCTGGGCGAAAGCATTGAGCATCAACGATCAACACTGCCAGCCGATCAAGCCTGCATCTTATGATAAAGCATTCATCCAGTCCCTGGAAACTTATTCAATCAATCTACTGAGATCATCACCAGCAAAGTCCAACAAACAAATTTCACAAGGCAATGATGGAGGAAGCATATAGCTGAATTCGCCACCACCGGGATTTGAGATTAGGCTAGTGGTAATTGAAATCCCATCAGAGGAAGAAAATGACTCAGTTTATCCTCTCAAACTAATAGGGCGTCGAGAAGAAAAACAAAGCACAGAAATAGAAGCTGAACTTACACAGGTTCAAGAGTTTATTGGTCTGACTCACAGGACAGGGAAGGAGCCTATGGCAGAATCTGAACAAAATCTAGCGAAGAGACGCCCGTGCCAAGTCTCGCCGAACCGATGTTAGGCTTACATCAGCCCCCACCATCGTGGAAATTGGCCTTTCACAGCCAATGGCCCCCACCGGCGTGGAAATTAGGCTTTCACAGCCAACGGCCCAAGGGCGGATAACATCAGCATCTCCGAGAAAGCCTGGGCACCGGTGAGCAGCAAGCAACCATTCATGGTAACATACAGCCCGACAAACCCAGATAAGGAGCAACGTCAAATCCCAAGTGACATATGGGGTGGAATAGATCCGACGATACTCACAATGATGAAGCCACTGATTATAAAGGAAATTAGCTCCATCCGAGGATCGAAGCCGGCGAAGACAAAGGCTCCTCCACTTAATTGGACAAAGGCGCCAAGTTCACAGGATCCCTTTCTCTTTGGGGACGCAGAAATAATCACTACAACACAAAAAAGATGGAACAGTAGAGATAATTCATATGCTGGACCGAAATAAAGGAAACACAGAGGAAGGAAAGTAGGCTGAATTACCTTTGGTGGCCCAATACTCACCTACACAGGCCCAACTCACCGTCTTTAAAAGAAAATCAGGAGATACTTCTGAAATAATGGAGGATGAAGATGGCCAGGATCCAAAAAGGCTTAAAGTGGAGCTGATGAAACCTTTTGTTCTCGACCCAGAGTTGAAATTTAATGTGGGCTCACACGCATTTGGACCAGTGGCGGCAAATGGCAAGAATCAATCCCGCTGACACCAATGAGTCTTCTCAGTTGGAACTGCCTGGGGGTGTCACACCCTCGTGCAGTCAGACATCTAAAAGACCTCCTTCGCAAATTTTCCCCCAATTTAATTTTTTTTGTGTGAAACTAAGTGTACTTCAAATAAGTTAGTAGGATTACGTGATTCCTTATACTTGCACAGAGTCTTTGTTGATTCTGTAGGCAACTCAGGGGGTCTTGCTTTACTTTGGAATAAAGACTTGGAAGTTTCAGTTTTGAGTTATTCTTTTAACTTTGACTTTACTGTAAGAGATCCAAAAACTAACTTATTATAGCGTTGTACAAGTATTTATGGTGAACCTGACACAAATAAGCGACCACAATTTTGGCGCAATTTTCTAGCACTCGGGAACGGTCCTAATATGCTATGGTTATGCATAGGGGATTTTAATGAAGTTCTACATCAGGATGAGTTTCAAAGTGCCAATCGCAGGCCTCCAACCCAGATTGATAATTTTAGGCTAGCTCTGAATAATTGTAACTTAATTGACATGGGATATGAGGGCTACAAGTTCACATGGTTCAGAAATTGGAAAGACCCACACACTGTTATAACACGCTTAGATAGAGCTGTGGCAAATCCTGGTTGGCTAAATGATTTCCCTACGGTAACGCTTAAACATTTGTATAGCCACCAGTCGGACCATGTTTCAATATTATTGCACTTAAGAGGTACATGAACAGAATTGGTGCAGCAGAGAAGGTTCAAGCCTTTTCATTTTGAAAATTATTGGATCCAATCCCCGAGATGTCAAGAGAAAGTGGCGGAATATTGGAACTCGGTAACACCGAATATGCCGGAAATAATAAAAGAGTGTTCAAGTAGACTGGCTTCCTGGGAAAAATTAGAATTCTACAATCAGCATAATAAAAAAGAGGACATCTCAAATCATCTCAAGAGACTCCAACAAGGTGTTATAACTGCTGAAGTACAAAATGACATGGTGAATTTAAAAGCTGAGATGGAGAAACACCTTGATATGGAAGAGGCAAGGAGGAAACAAAGAGTTAAACAACACTGGCTGGAGAAAGGAGATATGAATACAATTTTTTCCACTCTTTCGCAAATAAATGGAAAAGGAGAAACATCATTCATGGACTAACAGACCAGTCAGGGCGATGGTGTACAGAAGAGAAAGATATGGAATTCATTATCTCCAACCATTTTCAGACACTCTTCAAAAGCTCTGATCCATCCCCACTAGTGGTGAACCATTTGGCGGACCAGATTTCCCCAAAATTCTCGTCAATGATGAATGAAAAACTCACAAGATCGTACACGGCGAGAAAAATACAAGCTGCTCTAAAGAGTATGACACCAAATAAATCTCCATGACCCGATGGGATGCCACCATCATTTTCCCAACAATGCTGGGGTATTGTGGGTCCAAATGTTACACGTGAAGCACTGCGATACTTGAATAAAGAAAGATATATGAGTAACCTTAATGACACTAATGTGGTGCTCATTCCGAAAGTGAAGAAGCTGAAGAACATCACCCAATTCCAACCCATTAGTCTATGTAATGTGGTTTATCGGATAATATCAAAGTGCATAGCAAACCGGCTAAAAGTGGTCTTGGATACAGTGATCTCGAGCAACCAAAGTGCTTTGTTAAGAACAGGCTCATCACAAACAATGTACTAATAGCCCATGAAGTTCATCATCTTATAAAAAGAAAAACAACAGGGAAAAAAGGGCAGATGTCCATTAAGTTGGATATGAGCAAAGCTTTTGACAGAATAGAATGGAGTTTTCTTCTGAAAATATTAGAGAAGATGGGCTTTCATCCAGTTTTTATAAATCTGATTGAGAACTGTATCTCGACATTACGTTTCTCCTTCCTACTAAATGGAAAATGTTTCAGAAGGGTAACTTCTTCTAGAGGACTAAGACAAGATGACCCTCTGTCCCCATACTTGTTTATCATTTGCAGTGAAGTTTTTTCTCAAATGATCAAACAAAGTTTAAGGACTAGAAGACTTCATGGAGTGAAAATTGCAAGAGGGGCTCCTATACTTTCTCACCTTCTGTTTGCGGATGATACGTTGATATTAGTAGAAGTAACTAATCAAGAAGCCAGGGTGCTAAAACTTGAAAAGTACTTGGGACTTTCGGTAATCCTAGGCCAGGGTGCCAGGGTACTAACTTTACAAATGGTTGAGACAATCGCTCATGAAAAGTACTTGGGACTTTCGATAATCCTGGGTCGTTCAAATTCTGCTGCTTTAGAAGGAGTTAAAAATAGGATCTGGACAAAAGTGGAAAGTTGGGAGAATAAACAATTATCCTAGGGTGGAAAGGAAATTCTCATAAAGTCAGTACTTCAAGCAATCCCCACCTATACTATGTCGTGCTTTATGTTGCTGGATAATCTTATAGAGGACATATTTAAGCTCTACAGTCAATATTGGTGGGGTAATACACCCCAGAAGAGGAAAACGTATTGGGCTATATGGATTAGGCTATGTTCGCCAAAAAGTATGTGAGGTTTGGGCTTTAAAGAACTCAAAATTTTCAATATCGCGCTGCTAGGAAAACAAGCATAGCGTATACTAGAGAAGCCACACTCCATGGTTTCGCAGATCTTAAAATCCAAATACTTCCCATCAATGACATTCTTGGATGCCAAGTTAGGATGGAATCCGTCATATGCCTGAAGATCTATTCTAGAAGGAAGACAATTATTACTAAAAGGGATTCAGAGAAGGATTGGATTGGGAGCGGATACAAACATAAAAAATGATTTATGGCTCCTGAGGATAGAGAATAAAAAACTCACATCCTTGCCGGACAGCTATCCTGGAAACCTTACGGTATCTCATCTAAAGACTAACAATGGCACAAGATGGAATGAAGCCTTGTACGGAATACGTTCAATCATGAAGAGTCAGATATCATTCTATCGTTGCCAAGAAGTACAAACTCCAAGGGCCCAGACAGATGGATATGGCAACCAGCAGAGGACGGTAAGTACACGGTCAAATCTGGCTATAACTTGGGTATTAACTCCTCGAATTTCGCCTTTGCGGGAAATATAGCAACGAGCAGCTCAGGACCCTCCCCACATTAGAGGAGGATATAGTCTCTAACAATACAACCAAAGGTCAAACACTTCTTATGGAGGCTACGTAAAAATCACTTACCATCAGTTGTAAACTTAATTCAAAGGTGTATGCCAACTAAATCGTGCTGCTTGAGCTGTTCTATGGACGACATTTCTCTTGAGCACTTATTCTTCCATTGCCCTCTAGCGCACAAAATCTGGTTTGCAGCAAATCTACACGAACAGATATTCGCATACCAATAACAAAATGCAGGTCTATGGGTTCACGACTTAATCTTATAAATGAGATCACAAGATATGGTTATAGCTACGGTCATCCTATCTCAACTGTGGCATCACAGGAACAAACTCCTTCACGGAGAAACTCATGAACTTCAACCATATCATTGTGCCAGCTATGCGATGAAAATGTGGTTTGAGTTGGTAAAGATCAATAGTAAAATGGAATCTACTAAGGAGAGCCATAATCAAAGTACCCATACGACGTCGCATGGAAATACACTTTACTTCGATGCAGCCATATCTTCAAGAAGAACATGTCTAGGATGGTACATACGATCCGATGAAGGCTTTTGGATATGCGGAGGAGCACAATATATACCGCTCATTTACACTCCAAAACAAGCAGAAGCCATAGCTTTGCGAAGCGGACTGCTGCCCGCCTTGGAAAAAGGCATTCTACTAAGGAAAATTGAAGGAGACGCACAAATAGTGATAAATGCGGTCGAAAATAAAAAGGAAGATCTATCGGACTTTGGCCTTATCACTGAGGATATATTCAGCCTTATTCCAAAACTAAACTATCCAGAACTATTCTGGATTATGAGACAGGAAAACACTGTAACCCACTCTTTGGCTCAATATGCAAAAATCTCTGTGGATTTTAATTCACAGTGGGATCGTATCCCAACAATTGTACGCCACATTTGGAATGAATGAAATCTCAATCTTTTACTTCAAAAAAAGTCAAATAAGAGTTGATCATTAATTAGTCAAGGTCAAACCTTAGGTATTAGTGTTTATGTATGAAGGTTGACCGTACATTAGTTAAAGTCAAACCATTTTATTTATGTTTATATACGGGAAATCAAATTAGGGTTGACTATTGATTAATTATTTTATATAATGATGAATATAGTCCGTCTATTGAAAGACGGTCTTTCTATAAGTTATGAAAAGACCAAGGTTTAAAGTGTAAATGAAGATAAAATTTTTGGGTTGCATGAACGGGTTATAAATTTTATAACTACTACACGTTGCATACTAAAATTTTAATATTGTAACTAAGAACTTTTACCTTTTATTATTCTAATTATACCCGTCTTTCCCAAGACTTTGCCTGATGAATAAGTGGTAAATTAGGTTACCCTTTATTTTATGAGGATGAAATGAACAATTATTCTCCAATTATTGATCTTTTCACTCCTCACACTTAATTCCTCCATATTTTTTAATTTATCTTAACAATACTCATAACATTTTTAAAATTTATCTAAATTCAAAATATAGGGAGCATGTGATTAATATTTACGTAAGAAACTCAGTAATTTTAACTATTAATTACAACACAAGAGGTAATTTTGATGCGCATAACTTATTTAAATTACAAAAATCATATTGTCAGAAATGTCCCTTGTTTTTAGAACACTAAATCAGCAATCAGGATTCATCCAGCTTTAGTCCCTACAGCAGTGGTCCTTGGATCGTCTTCTTCGATCAGTAGTGATGAAGTACAGTGATTTTCCACTTGTATCTTCACGAGTCTCAACTGCGTTCTATAGGCAAAAATTTTGTAAGAGGATAATTTTTTAAAAACTTTTGACATCTCCAATTACAAAACATCTGTGTTTTAGTACTTTAAAAGGTGTCACGATTAAGGTGTTTTATAAGTTGATGAACCAAAAATACTATAAAAAAAAAGAGTAGACGATGATAATAATTCAGGGACCATCGAAATCATTCGCACATTTTTAAATGAATGTAGTGAAAAAAAGATTTTATCTGTTACTGCAGCGCCTGGTCAAATGGTCATTGTCTTACTCAATGAATATGAAGCTTTACGTTACGTCCAGCATCAACATGCCCGTGAAAAGCATTAAAGATCATTCCCTTTCTCCTTCCAAGTTTTTCTCGGGAAATTACAATTGATTGAATGAATACAGAAGACACCACTTATTCATTTACAACCCCTGTACACACAGTTCACATGGATTTTAATTTCAATGTTGTAATTTTTTTATAAAATTTAAATATTATATTTTATAAGTTAAAATAAGTAATAATATTCATTTGAATATGAAAATATAAAAATATATAATATAAAAAAATTTCAAAAATTCTAAATTTTGTAGTATGTAATTTAACAAATGCAATATATAAGGTAAGAAATAGGTTGTATGTCCATAAACTTATAGATAGACTGTTTGTCAGGAGACCTACTCGTGGCTCAGGATCTTCTATTACACTTTTGTGTACCACTGTGTGTTACACCAGTTAGATTCTGCCACGTGTCCCTCCTAAATTAGCTAAAATTAGATAAAAATCATTGGCAAAGTCTTGGGAAAGATGGTCTTTCCATAAGCTTATGGAAAGACGGGGTTTGATTAAAATAATAAAAGGTAAAAGGTCTTAGTTGCAATATTAAAGTTTTAGTATGAAACATGTAGTAGTTATAAAATTTATAACCCGGTTCATGCAACCCGAAAATTTTATCTTAATTTCTTCTAATTTACACTTTAAACCCTGGTCTTTCCATAACTTATGGAAAGACCGTCTTTCAAGAGACGGACTCAAAATCCTTAACCTAATTTTAGCTAATTTAGGAGAGACACATGGCAGAATCCTATTGGTGTAACACACAATGATACACAAAAGTGTAACAGAAGATCTTGAGCCCCTACTCTGTATTAGAATACAAAGAAGTAAACTATTCTCTCATTCCACTATATTTGTCACACTTAGTTTTTCACTTAGATTTATGGTGAATAAATTAATTGAAAGAAATTGAGTGTAGAAAGAAAAACGTACAATAAGTGAATGAAATTTTAAAAATCTTGTTAAAAAACAAAAGTGTAACAATATAAATGAAAAATAAAAAAATTTTGTTTCAAATATTCCTCCGTTTCACAAAGAGTAGCACACTTGCCTCATTGAGATTTTTTTTTTAAATGACACACTTTCTATTTTTGACAAGATTCTTACAATATTATCCACTCATTCTACTTTTTACTTTCTATGCTCAATTTCAACCTCTCATTTTCTTTACATCAATCTAAGAGGCTAAATCTAGTGTGCTACTTTTAGTGAAACGGAGGGAGTATAATGGAATGGGTTTATGTTGATATATTATTCCGTGATGTTATGATGATTTTATATTGTACTCAAGACTAACACCATCATGATGCGAGTGTATATTAAGAACAAAAAGGGGTAAAATATAGTTTATGACCATTAGTTCACCTCTCAATTCAATCAAATTGTTAAATCGTGGCCAATACCATGTTTAAGCCTGATGGATGTATTTTTAATTTTAAAATTAATGTGTAGAAAATTTATAAGTTGCATAGAACATAATATATTCCTAATTTTAAAATTTTGAAATTAATCACTCAACAAACCATTAAAAAGTTGAGTTTGTCTCTTGAAAGACGATCTTTCCGTAAGTCATGGAAAGACCAAGATTTAAAGTGTAAATTATAATAAATGAAGATAAAACTTTTGGGTTGCATGAATCAAGTAATAAACTTTATTTCTACTACACGTTGTATAATAAATTTTTAATATTGCAACTAAGACATTTTACCTTTTATTATTCTAATTAAACTCCGTCTTTCCATAAGCATATGGAAAGACCGCCTTTCCCAAGACTTTGCCTAAAAAGAATTTTGGGTTTGTTCCTACAATCACAAGGTTTATTTAGTAATCTTAGAAACTAGAAAACTTAATTTAGATAAACTAATACTCCCTCTGGTCCTCTTTAAATGTCCCATTTAATATGAGTGTTGGAAGTTGAATTAAGAAAATAAAAGGTAATAACATAGATGAAAATAATCTAAAAATTAGGATTTATCAAAAGGACAATGGGTCAAAATAAAAAGACTATATCACAATGGAAAAAGAACCATTATAATAGGGTATTGCTATATCACGCCCTGTATTTTACTTGATTACGCCCTAATACGTATACATGTGTATAATACAATATTTAATTTTAAAAAAAACAAAAAATTAAGAAACTCTGATTTGCCGGCGCCACCGCCGCCGCCGGCCGTTCCTCCCCCGCCAGCCTTCACCTTCTCCGCCGTCTTCTCCGGCGAGAATGAGGGCAGGGATGGACGACGAAGATCCGGGTGAAGGCTCCAAGCGAGAGACGAAGACGAAGACGACGAGGTCCAGGCGAGAGACGAAGACGGCGAAGCTCTCTTGGAACAGACGAAGACGGCGAAGAAGATCGGGTGAGAACCGAAGCTCGATCCGGGCGAGAACCGAGCGAAGAAGATCGGGCGAGAATCGGGCGAGAGAACCGGGCGCGAGAACCAAAGCTCGATCCACGCGAGAACCAGACGGCGAGAACCGAAGCTCGATCCAGGCGAGAATCGAGCGAAGAAGATCGGGCGAGAACCGGGCGCGAGAGTGGGAAAGGGAACCGAAGACGGCGAAGAAGATCGGGCGAGAACCGAGCAAAGAAGATCGGGCAAGAACCGGGTGCGAGAACCGAAGCTCGATCCGTGCGAGAACCGGACGGCGAGAACCGAAGCTCGATCCAGGCGAGAACCGAGCGAAGAAGATCGGGCAAGAACCGGGAGCGAGAACCGGGCACGAGAACCGGGCGCGAGAGCAGGAAAGGAGAACGGGAGAGGAGAACCGGAGAAGATGAAGTTTTCGCCGGAGAAGGAGATCGGAGAAGATGAAGTTCGCCGGAGAAGGAGACCGGAAAATCGGGGAGAAAGAGGAGAAGGCGGAGGAGAAGGAGGAGAAGGAGGAGGAGGAGGAGGAGGAGGAGGAGGAGAAGGCGGCGGCAGTGCTTAGCGGCGGCGTTCGGCAGCGGCACTCGGCGGTGTTCGGCAGCGGCGACGGAGGCGGCGGCGGTGCAAGAAGGCGGCGGCGATAATTTTTATTAAATATTAAAAAGTAATTTTTATTTAATTTAAATTTAAATATATTTTACTTATTTAAATTAAATTAAAATACATATTGTATATTAAATAGTATAAATACATAGCGTAATCAAGTAAAATACATGGCGTAATATAGCAACTCAGTTATAATATGATTGGATGGGGTACAATTTCATAGAGATACTTGTAACTTGCCCAAAATACGAAAGGTTAAGGGGAAAGATGCAAATGACTAAAAGAGAGGGACGTTTTAAGTAATTAAGCCATTTAAATCTCTTGAATCAAAATTTTTTTTTCCAACTGAGGTCTATTCCAAAATCTTTCCAATACATTTTCCTCTGTTCTGTTTTCTAGATTTTTACAGAGAAATATGTCAGCCTTTTTTACTTGAACGCCAGAATTACATGCAAAAACCATTGGGTCATGTACCTGCTCACAGAACACATTTTTCATAGATTGCACCAACAATATAGGGTAAACTCTCTCCTACATTCTAGTACTTGGACAAATACTACCATTTCACCTGTTCAATTTTACCTGTCCTCCACCTGGACCCTATGAAAGTGCAATAAATTGTAGTACTACCAATATTCCAGCAAAATTAATTGTTGACTAATGAACGAGGAAAGTCCTTTGCACCAACAATATTGCCTTATTTGGTTCATTTTAGCTCCCACATTTGATGGGAAATGGTACAACAGTGAATCTAGTATCTAACATGTAGTTGCCATTGAGTGCTCTTCATTTAGTACAAATTGGACAACCACCCAACCTAAATTGCCCCATTACCATCAAGAAAAATTCACCTAGGCAACCATGAAAGAACAAACAAGATATGCAGATGCAGGAATTTTATATAGCGAGTATTGGTAGGGAATTTTTTTTTTTTTTTTGTAATGTTCTTCTTGGCAGGGGGGTGGATCCTGAAGATACATGTCTTCGAATGTAGCCTTTCTACCTTTACGCACATTTCATCATCTCTAAACTTTATCCCATAAAGATTTATTGCAAGTATGATAAGTTTGATTTACTTTAAAACAAGATAGACTAAATAAATTTCCTCAAAAAGAAAGATAGACATATAGATTAATGCCCAGCACATTCTTCAACTAAAGAATGAGAAAAAAGGAAAACTTTGGTGGGGTGTTAGCTGAATTTACAATGAGCACACCATCATCAAAATCCATCCTCATCATGACTCCTCATTGTTCCAACTTTCCAACACTCTCCTATCCCCTTGAAAAAGAACTGGTAAAAACAGCATCACCAGGTGAAGGAATGACCAGTTTAGGGCAGTATAATCCAGAAACTCGAATCATCGATCAAACAACACTTCCCTGATCCGACAAGGCATCTTCATAGTAGTACGGAGTTAGTTTCCCGTCCTTCATGCTCGAGTTTCTGAGATGGATTCCACCGGCATCTTGCAACATCTTCACCACTCTCCTCATCGAGGGGCGGTTGATGGGGAGGGGGCTTGTGCAGAGGAGACCTACATTTAGGACCTTGCCTATCTCTTCCTTGAAGCAGGAGTCGAGCTTTGTGTCGATTACATGATCAATGCCCTTCTGGTCCAATGTGGTGCATACCCACTTCACCAAATCCTTTTCGCCATATTCAGGATCAATTGGGAGCCTTCCTGTGACCAACTCAAGGATCACTACACCAAAACTGTAGATATCACTCTTTTCGTTCACCCTCAATGTGTATGCATATTCTGCGATTAACAACGGATGAAGAATGTCAACATCAGAAGGAAAAATCGACATTTCTGTCGCTAACAACGGTATTACAATCCGACTCTTAATTTGGGACAGACATGGCATTAAACTAGAAACCTAAGGCATGCTTGAAACCATTAACATCTCTTTAAGAACAGAATGATAATTTCAGGACTGTTTTCCTAGTTTGATTGAATTATCTGAGAATTTCAAATCATTAGAACTGAAAATGAATAAACCAAATAAGAAATGCTAAGAAAGATCAGAAACGAAGGAATTGTTGAATAAAAACAATCAAGAAACAGACCTGGTGCAATGTAGCCACAAGATCCTGCAATGACAGACATGGACTTGATCCCCTTTGCATTTGCATCAAACACCTTAGCAACGCCAAAATCCGCGACCCGGGCACCAAAATCTCCGTCCAACAAAATGTTGTTAGACTTGACATCGCGATGAACAATTGGAGGAACACAGTCATGGTGCAAGTAAGCAAGCCCCTCAGCAGCATCCACGGCGACCTTATACCGAATAGGCCAATCCAAAAGGCCACTTTTGCTACTGTGAAGCAAATCCCCCAAGCTCCCATTTGGCATGTACTCGTAAACCAGAAGCTTACTATCCCTAGTACTGCAGCTACACCAAAGCTTCACAATGTTCTTATGCCTGATTTTCCCCAGAGTCTCGACTTCTGCTGCGAACCCATCATCTCCAGCATTGCCCTTCTCGAGATCGCCACTCTCATCAACGAGCTTGGATGATTTCCCCCACAGCCTCTTCACTGCAACACATTCACCATTGCTGAGGACCACCTTGTAAACCTTACCAGAAGCGCCGCTCCCAATCAGATTGTCCTCATCTAGTGCATCCAAGATCTCGTATTCGCTGAACCCCAGCTTGTGGAACGACATCAGTGTCCATTTCGAGTTGTCAATCGTGCGCTTTGCATCCCTGAAACTAGCCAACCTTTTGTAGAACCAAGCCACACCAACAACGAAGACCATAGCAGCAAGAACAAACATCAGCCTCAACACCCACGCGTATCGCCTGTTTTGATCAGTTCTTCCTTCACAGAGACCATCAATGTCCTTACACAGACCTGGGTTTCCGAGGAAACTGTTTTTATACATGATCTTCGCATAGAGGGGAGGGATATCGCCAGAGAGACGATTATTCGACAGATTGAACTGATTGAGCTTCAGATTCTGCAGCTCATTGGGTATCTTCCCGGACAAACGATTCCCTGATAAATCAAGGTAATTCAACACGGACACTTGGCCGATTTCGCGAGGAATGCTCCCGGAGAAATCATTGTTTGCCAAGTTCAACTCATTGAGCTTCCTCCAAGAATGGACTCCTTTCGGGAGCTCACCCGACAAGCCATTGTCATGCAGATCAAGCTTTCCCAGCTGCCTCAGATTCACAATGCTGTTTGGTAAGGACCCCAAGAACACATTAGCATCCCCAGAGAACTCCAACAGGTTATCCAAAAACCCGATTTCCTCCGGTATGCTGCCGGTGAACCTGTTGTTCGACAGGATTAAGGAAGACAAATTGGAAGCACCGGCGACGGTTTTTGCTATCCCTCCGGAGAAGGAATTGCCCTTCAGGTCCAGCAATGAGATGTGAGGCAGTCCCCATATCCCGTCCGGCACGGGGCCGGTGAGATTGTTGTTGGTAAACCGGACCCGGGTTAAGCTCCGGCATTGGCCCAAACTCGCCGGCAATTCGCCGGAAAATGAGTTATCTATCAATAAAGCCTCTGACAAAACCCCTTTTGCGCACAAATTCGGCGGGATTCCGCCGGAGAAATTGTTGTTTGAAACATCAATCCATATCAATGGAGAGTTTTTACCTAATTCCGTCGGCAAGGTCCCGCCGAGACGGTTCTGAAACAGCCTCAGTTCGTACAAATTCGGCGATTTGGCAATGCTTTCCGGCAACTCACCTTCCAGGAAATTCTCATACAAGTTGAGCGACTCCAGCGGCAGATAGCACAGCTCCGGCGGGATAGCTCCGGTGAGCTGGTTCATCGAAACGTCAACTCTTCTAAGCGCCGCCATTTTTGACCACCCCGTCGCCGGCAGCTCTCCGGTCAAGGAGTTGTTGTAGAGCTCTATCTGCACAAGGCTCGCAAGCCCAGTGAGCGAGCTCGGAACGGGCCCCTCCAGGCTGTTCAAGGCCAGGTCCAGGTCGGCGAGCCGGGCCAGCTGGCCCAGAGAGCCCGGGATTTCGCCGATCAAGTTACACTGAGTGAGCCAAAGGGTCTCCAAATTTGTCAAGTTGCCGAGCTCCGGCGGGATCCGACCCGGATTAAACGGGTTATAAGATAAATTCAGCTGCTTCAAGCTCGAGATATTGCTCAGAAACGCCGGGATTTCCCCTCCAAGCAGATTCTCCACCAGCCCCAGAACTTCAAGCTGCCGGAAAGTCCCGAAGCTCGACGGAATCTCGCCGGAGAAGTTGTTCCCAGTCAAATCGAGATACCTCAAGTTGGGAAGCTCGGAGATTCTTCCCGGAAGCGCTCCGGTCAAGAGATTCTGAGCCAAGTCGAGATGAACTAAAGACTGGCACCCCACGATGTCGAACTCCGGGAAGGTGGAATTAACCAAATTGTTGTAGAATGAAACATACGTCAAGTTCTGCATTTGGCAGAGCAATTCCGCCGGAAAAGGACCGGCGAGATTGGCATCGGAGAGGTCAACAGAAGTAACGGAGCTCGCAGCGGAGTCGCAAGTAACCCCGTTCCAGGTGCACGGGGTTTCGTCCCGCGCATCCCAGTCGGCGAAGAACCCGTCCGGGTCATCGAAGTTCAGCTTGAGCTTCTGAAGAATCAAACCCTCCTGGTTAATGCAGGAGGCGAATGGAACGACGACAGAAAGAAGGAACAGAAGGAGGGATGTGCGGGGCGCCATTTCCAATCCCGAGAAAACTGAAGGGAGCTTTTTGGTCGAGGATTGAGAAGAATGGAGTTCAAGATTGAGGGGAGGGAGTGAAATCTAGAAAGCGGTTGATGGGGACATATTTCATGGGGGATTGGAGTTAGAGATGAAGAAGACCTGTAAACTTGTTTGTTTGTAAATGTGGTGCTTGCTTATATAGCACAGCTAAAAAGGTTAAAAGAGAAGATGGGGCCATGGAAGGAAGGGAGACAGGGACGGACTGAGTGAATGAATGACTGTGTGTGCTCTGTTTTCGAATTCTGGCGTGCGCGTGTGTTCATATTTCTCTTCTTCGTGATTTTGAATTTGTTTTCCTACAAAAAGAAAGGGGGAAAAAAACATTTTAGGTAAAAATAGTGTTTTGCTTTTGTTTCTTTATGAGAAATATTTTTATTTTGAGTGGTTCTCTGAAAGGTGGTCTGTCTGTAATCTTATATGTATGTTAGGGGCTAATTTGCAATTTCAGCAAATTAAACAAACCTTTCTTCTCCAAATTGAAGCGCAAACCTTCTTTCCCAAACTGATATTACCCTCTGCAAATTTCTTCATTCTCTAGTCTTCTTTCTTTCCAAACTTCAATCTCTCCCGTTCTCAAACTCCAATCTCCATTCTTTGCAAGTTTAACTTCTCCCAACCGACCAAATCCTTCTCCGATCGATTCTTCTTCTTTTTTCTTCTGATGAGCTCCCCAAACGACCGGTTAGTGTCCGACGAAATTTGCGATGAGCTCTTCACCCTAGAACAAGATCTACATCAACGAATTTCAATTTTAAACGAATGAAATTTAGTTTCAAGAGGATGAAATATTGTCTAATAGTGTCCAATATATGAATTTTCACATTCGATGAGTTTATGGTGTTAAATTGCATTTCGATGTAAATGAAATTGTTGTTGAATTCTGCTGCTATGAATTCTGCTGCTATGAATTCTGCTGCTATAAACATGTATAAACATGTGGTAAATATTCGAAAAGGAAATAAATGTTGCTGAAAATTTTCATATATACTATGCACCCGTTACCTTACAATACGTATCGTTTGTGTTAAAACATGCTGTTGTTTTTTAAAAAATGTGTATATGAATTATGAAGCTTTCCAGGAGATCATGTATAAGTTAAGTTAAAATTTGATAGTTTAAAATTGTCATATTAACTCTACATTAATTAATTTACATGTGTTGCTTAAATAAAAACACACATTTGATTTTAAATTGTTAATTCTTTTATGAATAGAAAAATTTTGCCGTGAGGTAGTGCATAAGTAACCTTGTGAATCGTTTCTATTTTGTTAAAACATGCATATGTTATAGCCTAAAACTAAAATTTCTTATAGTATACATAATAGAGGTCACATAATTTTGTACCATTTCAATTTTTCATATGTAATGCATTTAATACTTTACAATATGTACTGTTACATTAAAATTTGTATTTGTTTTTAAAAAATATGAGCATATTTCCCTGATTTAAATCAAAGAGAGGTTACCATTAGTCTTTCCGGCGTGAAAACAACACAGGTAAAGCATTGCATACTTTGTACAAAAAGCATGCAAATTTGTTCATTTTCAAACATGAGAGGCTCTGAACATCTAAACAAAATGGAAGATAAAGTACTCGTGACAGAAATATTCCATTAGGAAATTACAATTACAATAGTATTCTTATCTAGCTTAACTGACGGTCTCTAATACAATGAATCAATTAAAATCATCAAAAGGGGATCATCTTTGAATTTTCAAGTTTAATGTCATTTTCATTTGAATCTTCCTCGTGTTGGAACGTCTTGTGGAGTCCAATGATCAATATTGTCTAATTCCTTAAAAGTTATAACAATTTCAATCTTATATCCAACTCCTGCAAAAATCCATACACATTAGATACTAATAGTTCCAGCATATAGGCAAACATGTAAAATTTATAATTCAAAACGAACGATAATCAACAATGAAAATAAAAGTCAAACACAATAAAACTAACAAGTACATATTGGATACTAACATATGCAATATATAAGTAAACCAATGCAGTTCCTAATTTAAAATGAACAACCAACAACAATTTTTTTAATAAAAAACAGTCATACACAACACAATTAACAAGTGCATACTGGATACTAATATATGCAACATGTAAGTGAACAGGTGTAGTTTCTAATTCAAAATGGACAATCAACGACAAATGAAAATAAAAAGGCATACACAGTACAACTAACAAGTACACAATGAATACTAACATATGCAACATATAAGTAAACAGATGCACCTCATAATTCAAAACAAAAAATAAACAACGAATGAAAAAAAAAAATCATTCACAGTACAACTAACGAGTACACGTTGGATAATAATTCTTGCAACATATAAGTAAACGAATGCACCTCATAATTCAAGACGAACAATCAACAAGTTTGTTGTAACAAGAAGGGGAAAATTCAAAACTAGATCTCAGAAAATGCACAATGAAACTCAAAATACTATGAACGATGCTATCCAATGCTCAACAAAACAAAGAACATACCAAATCTGACTAATCGAACAAAAATTGGGTAATAATACTGTAAAAACCCTAGATATAAAACATACCTCATCCTCCGAATGATGAACAACCAATGAAGAAACAAAACAGCAATGCTGGAGAAGAATCAGAGAAATGAGCGGACCGAGAATCGTGAAGAAGAGGCAGAGAAACGTGCGGTGACGGAGAAATGGAGAAGAGGCGGAGATATTGCCGGAGAGAAGAGGAAAATTGCTGGATAAAGAAAATACCAGAGAGATAAGAAGAAGAGCCGTAGAAAGAAATAGGAACCAGGGTTTTAATACAGTTAAAAAATTAGTTTTTCATTCCATTTTGTAATATAGTCTCTGGCCTATCCACAAGCTTATGGGCAGTCCGTCTTTCTTGAGACTTTCTCTTTTATTTTTTAATGCCCCACCCCCGTTGTTCTCTAATTGTCAATTTTAATAAATGAAAAGGTGTTTATGTAACTTCAATTTTTTGATAAATGTTAATCTAACTTTTAATGTTTTTAGTGTAGATATAATCCTGATTTGCTCTGATGTTTTGGTCAATTTTTGTCTTTGCCGATTTATAGTAATAGACTGATGTATCTATCAAATTGAAAAATTTTAAAAATGTTTGAGTAACCCCTAGTTCCCTTATGAATGCTAATATGATTATCAGTTTTTCGAAAGTGTAGAAGTAAGGGGTAATTTTGTCTTTACATAGCAAGTCCACACCAGAAAATTTTCATCAACGTCGGTCGCTAGTAACTGGTTCAATATATCTAAACTAAACATTGGTCCTTGGTATATCTCCATATTCAAAATGGAGAAGTTCATTGAACCAATGAAGTTCAATTTTGAATCATCATACTATGAATATAGTAATTTCAGTCACTATGTTATGAAAAATTATAATTCTCACTTGGCCAACACTCACTAGTTAAACCTCTATCATCTGACATGTTCCCCTTATTAAGGATATTTTTTGGTATTTCACTCAAATCCTAATCAATTTCTCCTTTTCTCCTAGTATGATATTGTCTCCACCACCGGTGCAGTCTCCTACAAATTCTGGTTGGCATTTAACTCAAATCCTAATCAATTTCTCATTTTATCCTTTTATGACATTGTCTCCACCACCAGTGCAATCTCCAACAAATTCTGACCAAACGAACACCGACATCACCATCAGCCGCAATCGATGTTGGGTTTCGGTCAGTCTTGAAGCTTCTTGAACATGTGTTGTTGGAGTTGTAACCTACATCATCAAAGAGGGAAGAGTTCTTGTTGGGTGTGAAAGTCGGGTGGTTGTGCACCCTGACTGAACCAGAATAATTGATGTTGTCATCATGTATGAAGGACTGCTGGTTAAACCTGAATCCAACAAAACTGCAATTTGACGTGTATATCATATGGTGACATCACGAATAAGATCCATAGAATCCATCGAATTTATTTGAATAGAGAAAACATCATCATAGTCCAACCAGCATCATCATCCATTTCACGCGTCACACCACCACCTGCCACCTTCGTTACCCATGTTTTCTCCGTCGCTCTACCACCACCAGCATCAACTTCCCTTCCGTATCTAACCTCAACTTCCAACTCTTGCTACACCGCCGACTCAGTGATATCAGCATACCCATGCTTAGCAACTGTGTATGGGGCACTGTGCCCTTGCGGCTGCATAAGGCCTCCGATTTCAGGACTTCAAAAATATTTATTTCCTATAAATAATACCAAAATAATTTTACGATTTTATTTTAGTTAAATCTGTAAATAAATTAAATCTAGGTTTAAAATTTTATTAATGCGACTTCATTTCAATTCTTAGATTAATTTATAACTTGATAAATAAACAAATTTTTACATTAAAAATATATTAATAAGTAGAAGCAGAATGAAAATTTAACTTTTCAAACCTTAAAATTTAATGCTTGATGTATACTTTTCAAATATAAATCTCAAAAAAAAAACTCTAAAGAGAATTTTGTTATCAGCATCTTACACATTTTAGTTAGAAGCAACTATATATTCCTTCTTAATTCTTATGAATGTATAAATATTATTTAAAAAATATATTTTCACCATTATTGTTAAAGATGAGTGATTTAATAAATAACATATTTAATATATATATATATATATATATAAAATGTAAGAGATGGTCTCTTGTGAGGCGGCCTAAACTTTAGGCATGGACCTTTCTATAATTCTAACAATATTCTAACTCCAATGACTTATCTCTCATAATTTTATAGGGATCTATCTCTAATTATTTTACAGGGACCTATTGCTAATAACTTTCCAAGGGCTTTTTCGTCCAACTTTTTCCCATCATTTTCTTGCAACCTGCAATCTGCAAAAAAATATCAAAAAAATATTTTTAAAATGCAAAAAAATCAATTAAAAACTGCAGCAACATCAGCAAAAAATAGCAAAACATCAACGAAAAAATATATAACATCAACTACAAAACTGCAGCAAAAAAATATATCTATATATATATATATATATAAACATTTTAGAATTTTTACACATTCACAGTGAGATCGATCAGCCATGAAACGGGGGCAAGGCCGGCCACGAAAAAATGTGGCTTTGCCGGCGGTGGATGGAAGTACGTCGGAGCGGGAAAAAGGTGACAACGGTAGCGGTCAACAGGAAATTGGAAACGATGAAGTCGATGAATTGGCTAAATTGGGAGCGACTGAAGCAAGGGTTAGTCCTGTAGCCCTAGATGATAAGCTTAAATTTGGTGATAAGCTATGGGTAGATGTTATTACTGGCAATAAGGTTCAGGCTAATGGTAAGAAGATTGATTATGTGCCCCCAAAGGTGATTGCTGGAAAATTTGAAATTGAGATTGAAATTGAGGATGCTAGGGATGAACTGGTGTATTGGAAAAAAAATCGTTAATCATGTATGTGTTTGGTGGAGAGTTAAATATGAATGCGATGAAACAATTCATGGTGAAATTTTGGGATTTTGTAGTTATCCCTGAACTGCTTTATAACGAGAAAGGATATTTCATTATGAGATTCCAGTCTAGGGAGGAGAGAGATGTTGTGATGAGGAAGGGGACATACACTATGTATAACATGCCGGTGTTTTTGCAAATCTGTAAACATAAATTTTGGTTGAAAGAGGAGATGGTCAGGACTTTATCTCTGTGGATTAAGTTTCCAAAATTACCATTGTACTTATGGGGGGGGGTTAGGATTTTGAGTAAGATTGGGAGTGTATTTGGAAAGCCCCTTTTTACGGATGAATGTACAACTACAAAGTTAAGAGTCTTGTATGCTTGTATTCTTGTTGAAGTGGACATGTCTCAGGATATACCTGAAACTATGACAATTAAAGATATGGGGGGGGGGGGGGGCAGGTCATTGAATAACTAGTTGAAGTGGAAGGGAAACCGTTGTTTTGTGGAAAGTGCTAGGTGGGTGGACATTCTTGTGCAGGAAAAGGAAGTAGAGTGGTACAACGTTGGCAGCCAAAGCAGAAACCTATTGAAAGGGAAACAAGGGAGGATACATATGAAGGGTTAAAACAAGTCAAAGAGACTATGTAGAAGATAGAAAAGGGGCCTATGGGCCTAGCTGACTAGGAAATGGGGAAACCAGTATGCAGGAACATGTGATGCGGGTTCATGCAGTGGATGATGGACTGGGGAGTAGTAGGTGGAATGTAGTGCATTCTAAAAACATAAGCGGAATGAAACTGGATGATAGCAGGGGAAATGCTGGAGCTGTGAGCAGTGGAAGGAAATATGGTTGTATGGGACAGTAGCTCCCTGAGGATTTAGTAGGATCCACCAAGGAACTATGATGTTCTATGATAAGTACATGGAATGTGCATGGCTTAAATAATGTTGGCAAGCAAAGAGAGGTTAAAGCTAGCCGCAATGGTGTGAGAACAATTATTGCCATAGTCCTAGAAACACATGTCAAAAAGAGCAGGCTGAGAGTATAAGAAAGGGATTTGGGGATATATGGAAGTTTACAGATAATTATACTGATCATCCAAATGATCAAATATGGTTGATGTGGGATTACATCAAGGTGGAGATACAGGTGAAAAAGTAGACTGACGAGTTCATGTTATGTGAAGTAAGTAGAAATGGGGTTCTATGGTTATGCTTGACTGCTATTTATGCAGGAAACCAATTAAAACAAAGAAGAAAGTTATGGAAGGTGTTGGAGAAGGTACGTAAACTGATCTGAGGGCCTTGGGTGATGCTTGGGGATTTTAATAATGTTTTGAAGACTGTGGACAGAATTGGGGAAAACGATGTGCAGGTATGTGAATTCTGTGATTTAGAAGAAACGATGCTACAAATTGGTTTAAGTGAATGTGATTCGGTGGGTGAATACTATACTTTGTCAAATAGGCATATCAAATGGGACCATTTATTCCAGGATAGATAGGGTTCTAGCAAATGTGGAGTGGTTTAGGGAGTTTCCTGAGGCTTTTGTTGAGGTACAAGAAGCTGGAGTATCTGGCCACTCTTTACTGGTGGTGAAGATAATGGAGGAGATGACATACAAGCCTAGACAATTTAAGTTCATTAACTGACTCATGGAGCAGGAGGGAGTTGCAAATGCCATTGCAGAGAGTTGGGTTGAACCTTTAGAATGTATCCCAATGATTATGGTGTGGAGGAAACTTATCAGACTTCAGAAGGTACTAAAAGGGCACATGAAAGAGATGAATGGGATAAGGAAGAAGCTGGATCAGGCAAGAATAGAGTTGAAGAATCCTCAGCAGGAATTAGCCAATGATAAAATGAACAAAGGGAAAATTTAGAAAGTTATTCAAGGGATAGAGGAAGTGCAGAGATCGAATGAAATGGATGAGAAGATTGCTAGGCAGAAATTGAAAGTGGACTAGCTTAGGTTAGGTGACGGAAATAACACTTGTTTCCATGCATCAACTAAAGCAAAAAATAAGCTCATTGGCATCCAGAAGATGGAAAGATAAAATGGTACGGTTCTACGTGCACAAGCTGAGATGGAAGAAGGGGTGCTCCAGTTCTATACTCAGCTAATCAGGCAGAAATCAGGAAGAAGTATGACTCTGGATAGGAAAATTGCTATTACTGGGAAAATTCTCGGTAAAGGAAACTGACAAGACCTGTGGATATGAGGGAGATACAAGAGGCTTGAAGGGGATTGGGAATCTTAAGGCTCCGGGGGTTGATGTCTTTAATGCGATGTTTTTCAAAGATAACTGGGCAGTGGTGAAAGATGACATACTAAGTGTTGTTGAAGAGTTCTTTGTGAAGAAGAAGTTGTATAAGGCAATGAATGGAACGCTGGTTACTTTAATTCCTAAGCATCATGATGCTGTTAGGATTAAAGAATTCAGACCCATTTCGTGTTGCACAACAATGTATAAAATTGTATCCAAAATATTGATTGGTTGATTGTGTAGAGTGATTGGAGAAGTGGTATAACTAAACCATGCAGCATTTGTGCCTAACAGAAGTATTCACGGCCACATCCTGATGGCCTATGAATTGGTTAGGGGCTATCAAAGGAAAAATAGGGGTAGAAGATGTACCATCCAAATGTACATTCAGAAGGCATATGACATGGTGGATTGGGATGCTCTGGAGGAAACCATGCAGTGTTTTAGAGTGCCAAAGCAGTTTAGTGACTGGTTTATGGTGTGTGTTCGCTCAATATCATTCAAATACTTAGTCAATGGAGCACCGGCTAAGTTTATTCAGGTTGAAAGAGGTTTGCGCCAAGGTGATCCTATTTCCCCATTGTTATTTGTCCTTGTGATGGAGTATATGTCCATATGTATGCAGGGTGTGGAGAAGGAACGGGGCTTTAAATACCACTCTAGATGTGAAGGTTTTCGAATCATCAATCTTAACTTTGCTGATGATGTGCCACTAATAAATGATGGTGATGTAGGTTTGCAGATGCTACTGGCCTGAGGGTTAGCAAGGCAAAATGTAATGTCTACTTTGGAGGCATGAATCAGGATGAGAAGCAGACAGTTCTGGAGGTGACAGGATTTATTGAAGGGGAGTTTCCGTTTAGATATTTGAGGGTTCCGTTGGCCGGGAGAAAGTTATCTATACATATATGCCAGCAGTTGATCGAAAGGATTGTGGGAAGAGCTCCAAACTACTGAGTTATGTGATGAAAATGCAGCTGATCAAGAGTGTGGTATTCTTGGTGATGAACTTCTGGATACAGGTATTTCCTATGCCTAAAATTGGGCTCAAACATTTTGAGGCATTGTGTAGATCGTATTTATGGAGTGGTGGTGATACCATAACAAGGAAATCACCGATTTCTTGGGAGAAGATTTGTGAACCTAAGAAATATGGGGGAATGAATGTGGTATCATTAGTAGAGTGGAATTTGGCTAGCTTGAGTAAAATCCAATAGAATCTATGTTGAAAGATGGATAGACTATGGCTAAAATGGGCACACGAATATTATATCAAAGGAAGGGATGTGATGGAGATGAAAATGCCTACGGAGTGCTCTGGATTTTGAAAAGCCTATTCAAATGCAGAAATAGAATGAATGATATGCTGGAATGGACAGAATAGAGGGAACAAATGAAGTTTCAAACCAACAAAGTTAACCATAAACTGAAAGTGGAGCAGAATGAGGTACCATGGAGAAAGCCTTTCTTTGGGAACTTTGCGAGGCCCAGAGCAAAGTTCATATTAAGGATGCTGTATCACAGGAGATTGCTAACAAAAAATAGGTTAGCATTGTTTGGGATTCATGTGGATAGAATATGTGTTCAGTATAATGAAGAGGAAACTATAGACCACCTTTTCTTTGAGTGTTGTGAAATGAGGAAAGTGTGGGAAGGGGTGCTGAGCTGGTTTCAGGTGATCAAAAAATTGAAAAATGGGAGCAGGAGTTGGTCTAGTTACAACATAGAGTTGGTGGCAAAGGTTGGAGAAATATGGTGCTGAAAGCAGCAGTAGATGAGACGGCATATGGTGTATGGACGTGGAGGAACGAGGTCTGCTTCAAGGGCAAGATCAAGAACAGAAATATTTTGAATTCAATCTTGGATAGAATTGTGTATAGAGCGTGGAAAATTTCAAAGATTAGAAAACAATGTGCAGAGTTAATGATAGTAGAGACATAGTGAAGTAGAAGGGTTGTAAAGCTGACATGTTTGGAAATTTTGATCAATGAAAGTTAACATATTCCCAATAAATATATGTATATATATATATATCAAATAAAATAGCAAAAAAATATAAAAATCTAAATAAAAGTCAACAAAAAATTGAAAAAACGTGGACTGTGACTAACAAAAAATTAAATGAAAATCATAAAAACATCAACAAAGCTAAACTGTCATTTAAAAAAAACTAAAAACATTAACTTATATCCCCAAAAAGCTAAAATCATCAATTATTATCATCTAAACTTCACCTCCTGGTGTTCGGGCGAGTAGTGTTCCAGCACTGCGGCCATGGTACTGGGTCAGTGTGACTTACCTCTCATACGATGCTCGGGTGGTCGGGCGGTATGGGCACCCTAAGGCTAGGTGTGATAGCCTAAACTTCACCCATAAAATGAAAAACGTCAACATAAGGAAAAAAACACCACAAAACATCAACCATATCACCAAACATCAACCCCCATCACCTAAAACTCGCGTAGAAAATAAAAACTATCAACATGAGAGGAAAAAACTTAAAAAATCTACAAAAAAACTACGATACCTCAAGAGTATAAATTATTCACTCTGAAAATCATAAAACATCAACATTTTAAAAAAACCTACATCACCCAAAAACTACAAACTTGAACCTCATTCTGAAAATGAAAAACATCGACAAAAGAAAAAAGACACTACAAACATAAACTTTTATTACCAAAAACCTCAGCCAGAAAATGAAAAATATCAACTTGAGAAAATTTTAAAAAACTACAAATATCAATCCATATTACCCAAAAAAAAAATATAAAACCTCAACTCATATCAATTAAATCTCACCTGAATAATGAAAAATATCAACATAAGAGGAAAAAAAAATCTAAAAACATCAACAAAAAGCTATAGTACCTCAAGCATAAAACATGAGAATTTTTTTTAAAAAATTACAAATATCAATCCATATTACCAAAAAAAAAACTACAGAACCTCAAGTCATATCAATTAAATCTCACCCGAATAATGGAAAACATAAAATAAGAGGGGAAAAAAAAGCTAAAAACATCAACAAAAAACTAAAGTACCTTAAGTATAAAAATTCTTTTTTTGAAAAAAAAGAACCTAGTGGGATTAAAACCCATGCCCATAACCTCAAAACCTAGAGAAATAACCACTAAACTAAAAACTATTATTGAACATGCACCCAGTCAAATAATAGTAATCTCCAACATTTACATCAGAAACATAAAATTTTCAAAATAAAAGTCATAGTGAGATTCGAACTCCAGACCTCACACCTCAACAACAAGAGTACTAACCACTAGACCAAACAATAATTGGTGATGTAAGCTCAGTCAACAACATATTAAACCTCAGCAAGTATTTAAAAAATGTAAAACACAATATTGAACCTCACCTCTCACGCGCATAACCTTCTTATGCTGTTGTCCGCTACCGTCCGTCGCTGGTGCCGGCGCGTGTTTGCATGTGTGTGTCGTCGTCTTCAAGGATGTGTGTGGATCTGACGGGCCTGACGTTCCTATACAACAACTGCTCTGGTCGCAGCGCTCGCCTCGACAATCAATGTTCTCACTCCGTTCCGACGATTTCTGTTCAACACTCCGGTGCGTTCTCTTCAGATCTGACGATCTGCGTTCTCACTCTTACTTCGATGATCTCACTCCGCTGCCAGAAATGTTTCATTCTCAATCCGCCGCCGCGCTGCATCTCGGCCTCACGGAAGCGGAGCGATCATCAGAAACGTCGACGAATCCAGCAGTCAATGTGTGTGAGTCGCAGGAAGCATCGTCGGCGGTAGCTTTCTCCAGCAGTATTCGTTTGCCGGTAGAAACCAGAGAAGAATCGGAGATCGGTGGAGGCGGACGGAGAACCGGAGTATATCCAGCACAATTACGGTGACAGGTGGCGCTTACCAGCGATAGGCAGCGGTTCCCAATGACTAGCAGCGATTTTCGGCAGCTGTTCCGAAAGAAAAAAGAAAATGATAATCTAAAAATTCTGAAAATTTTGCAATATATATAAAGTATTTGATATTACACAGCAGGCCCAGCCCCAGGCCCCTGAATTTATTGACATATTTTTATAAAAACTCATCCCAAATGAAACTATCTTATAATTGCACAATAAACCCCTGCATAAAGTTTAGGCTGCATAACATAAAACTTTGTGATAATATAATTATATATTTTTAATAAACAAAAGAATATCATAGACTATAACTTTATCTTTTTGTTCGAGGCATCTAATGTTAAATCCAACCCGGATAATAGTCATTCGTTTTTACCCTTAAAAAATAGTTTAATGATCGTTTACACATCCAACAAAGTGGAAATTGCATGCTACTTAACTCTAATAAATGACTTACACTTAACTACAATACATTCAGAATTATTTATTATTTTAAAATGTAAACTAAAATATTGTTCATAAATTTTAGCTGGACATTTTTTTTAAAGTATAAATTTGAGGAATTACAAAGTATAATTAAGACAAGGGAATCCCGTGTACGCTTTTGTTTTTACGTTACCATACATGTTCTTAAAAATGCAACCAGACATAAGGAGAGCAGAAAATTTCAGTGATTTATATGGTTTGTATGATTAACAAAGTAGGCGTGGTTGTGTATGATTTGTGGCCTCTTCGTTTGTTATGGATGTAGACAAAATTGTTATGATAATGTTTGAGAAATTGGAAGTAGCGTGAGCAGGGCACAATTATACCACGCCAGCAGCCCACTTTAACTCCTCTATCTACTAAAATTGAGATGGCTCAAATTGTCGGTGTTTAACTGTATCATTACCGAGTGCTCTTTTATCCGGCAAACAGAAGAAAGGGAACGTGACCAAATGCTAGGCATTGGCTGGTTTATTTTTTAATAAATTTTTACACTTTTAACCCTAGATTTAAACTAAAAGTGTCAATATAGCACGATAAAAAAAAATCAAAATAACCCTAATTTAATGATAAAATATGCATTTATAGCCTTTTATTATATTTCGACATTGACTCATTAATATGAGTGTTGAGCGAACCTGATAAAACAAGCCTTACCTCCATAAACTGAAAAGGGATAAAATGGAAATTCGGCTTAACCACCACCTCCCACCACAACTTTCATCCCCATCATTGCGCTTGGCTGGGAAGCACCTGTTGGAAGCACCTCTCGGAAGAACCGTTGGTAAACTGAGCTTGACTGGAAAGCATGATAGGGGGAGGGAAGTGAGCCAATTTTTATTGCATTTCATACCCTGAAGTTCAATGTTTTTAAAAATTTAACCTCAATTCAAATGTAATTACAGTTTGACCCCAAATTCAAATACCTCTTGCTTTATATTTTCCTTATTTGTATTTTATCCATAATCATACTAGGCAATTATTGGGAATGACCACATTTTTATAGGCATATGAAAAGACATACTCTATATTTTTATAGGCATATGGAGTAGTTGAATTAGAATTATAGAAAGGTAAAAAATTTTAATTGCACTATTAAAAATTTATTATTCAACATGCATTAGTTATATGTTTATGACCCGATTAATTCAATTCAAAAAATTTTATTTTAATTTATATTTTAAACATGGATCATTCTATAATTTATAGAAAGATGGTCAGAGACGAAATCATCTCAATGTAATACGGTCTCATGAGGAACAGACTCCTTATAAAGATATTATCAATGAAAACACGTAGATACGTATTTTTGGATTTGTGAATATGCTCCTAGAGAAAACAAAGAGCTTTTTACGGAAGTAGGCAATTTTTTTTCACAAAATTTTGTTTTAGGCAGGTTAAACTTTATCATAGAGTTCATTGGGTAATTATTGTAAATTTTATTTGGGATGAAATTTATAAAAAAATATATGTTAATAAATTTGGGAGATCTACTGTACAATTATATATACCACAAAATTTTGGGGATCTGGCAGCGTCGCCGACAGTTACTGCCAGATTCTGCCTGAATCTCTCGGTAATCTCATCGGAATTCTCGGTTCATCTTTCTCGGCAATAGCTTCACTGCAATTCGACGGCGCTGCCGTGCTTCTTCTTCTTCTAGTTTGCGGCGGCGGTTATATCGAATCTGTGCGACAGAGAAGGACCGACGTCGGAGCACAACGACGATGCGGTGGAGCACAACGATTAGAAGAAGAGTGACCTCTATTGAAAACGAAGCTTCTCCAATTTTTTGCTGTTCGAGATTCACGACGAGCTTCTCTAATTTTCCGTTGTTCAAGAAGACGAAGCTTCTCCAATTTGCCGTTGTCGAGATTCACATTGGGGCAACCATTAGGGTTTGCAGACGGCAAGGCAAACGCGACGATGAGGCATTGCTGCGGTTTTCCTCCAGGTGCGTGAGATTAACGTACCTCGGTGAAGAAAAAGATCATTCGTGCAAACACGCACGGATGACGGTGGCAACGGACGGAGGATGCAGTGGATGACGGAGGCGGCGGACGGTGGCGACGACGAAGGCGAAGGCGGACAGTTGAGCTTTAGTTCATGAGATGTGAGGTTATTTTTTCAGAGACTTGCTGAGGTTTAATATTATTTGAATGAATATATAATCAACAAAGATTCTTTCATGCAGTCGTTAGTATTCTAGGTATTGAGGTTATAGACTTGAGTTCGAGTAAAACCAGGATCTTTATTTTAAAGAATTTATGTTCTTGAGGTACATGTTGGATTTAATATTATTTTATTGAGTGTGTGTTCAGTGGTTATTACTCTATGTTTTGAGGTTAGTTACATGGGTTCGAATCCCACCAAATCCTTTTGCGGAAGAATTTTTATTCATAAGGTACGTTAGATTTTTGGTTAATGTTTGTGTCTTTTTTTTCTCTCATGCTGATGTTTTTCAATATTCGGGTGAGGTTTAGTTGATATGGGTTGATGTTTTGTAATTTTTTGGGTGATATGGATTGATATTTGTAGCTTTTTTTTAATGTTCCCATGTTGATATTTTTCATTTTCCGGGTGAGGTTTAGGTAGTAGGAGTTGATGTTTGTAGTGTCTTTTTTCTTATGTAGATGTTTTTCATTTTCCAGATGAATTTTAGGTGTTAGGTGTTGATGTTTGTAACGTTTGGGTGATATAGATTAATATTTGTGGGTTTTTTTATCAAAAATTTTGTTGTTGGTGTTTTTTGATTTTCAGAGTGAATGATTTATACTCTTGAGGTACCATAACTTTTTTGTTGGTGTTTTTTGTTTTTTCCTCTCGTGTTGATATTTTTCATTTTTCGGGTGAGTTTTAGTTGATATGGGCCGATATTTTGTAGTTTTGTGGGGGGTTATATGGGTTGATATTTTTACCTTTTTTTTCTCTCATATTGGTATTTTTCCATTTTCTAGGTGAGTTTTAGGTGATATGAGTTGATGTTTGTAAATTTTTTGGTGATATGGTTGATGTTTTGTAGTGTTTTTTTTTTCTCATGTTCACATTTTTCATTTTTCAGGTGAAGTTTAGGTGATAGGAATTTATGTTTTTAGCTTTTGGTGATGTAGGTTGATGTTTGTAGTTTTTTAAATTTTTTTTTGATAATTTAAGCTTTGTTGATGGTTTTATAATTTTCTGTTTATGCTGTTTATGATTTTCAGTTGATTTTTTGTTAGGTTAGTCAATGATTTTTCAATTTTTTGTTTATTTTTTAATATATTTTTTGCTGAAATGTTTTAGTTGATGTTTTATGATTTCCAATCGGTGTTTTGCTAGTTGTAGCTGATGTTTCTAATTTTTAATTCGATGATCAAATTGATTTTTCATATTTTTAAAAGTTTTTTTTTTGCAGATTGCAGCTGGCCGGAAAATGACGGGAAAAAATTGGACAAAAAAAATCTTGTGAAAATATTAGAGATATGTCATTGTAAAAATATTTGTTATAGGTCCCTGTAAAATTATTAGAGATAGGTCTCTGGAACTAGAATAGAGTTGAATTGCATAAAGGCCTCTGCCTAAAGTTTAGGCTGCCTCACAGGAGACTATCCAATTTTCTTATTGAAAATTATGAGTATATTAATAGGCAAAGTCTTGGGAAAGACCATCTTTGCATAGGCTTATGGAAATGCGGGGTTTAGTTAAAATAATAAAAGTTAAAAGGTCTTAGTTTCAATATTATAAATTTATTATGCAATGTGTAATAGTTATAAAGTTTATAACCCGATTCATGCAACTTAAAATTTTTATCTTCATTTCTTCTAATTTGCACTTTAAACCCTGGTCTTTTCAAAACTTATGGAAATGCCGTTTTCAAGAGACGGGCTCATATTAATATAGGAGTGGGTCTCCTGACATGCGGCTTGTCCATAAGCTTATGGACATGCCACTTTTTTCTTACCCTATACTGCATTTCTTAAATTACATACAAAATTTAAAATTTTTGAAAATAATTTTTTATATCATATATTTTTATGTTTTCACCTTCAAATACATATTATTACTTGTTTTAACTTATAAAATGTAATATTTAAACTTTATAAAAAATTACAACATTTAAGGCAAATGCTCCTGAGGATTGTCCTTAAGCTTATGGAAATGCCGCATTTCCTGAGACTTTCCCTTAATATAATGTGTATCAATATTAATGTATTTAATACTTAATTTCATGTTAGATCAACTAACGGTTAGACTAATTATGAAAAACTCAGTTTTAATAACTGTTATGATCAATTTATAATTATTTATATATAGCAATGCATTTTTAAAAAATTCAAAGTTATAAAACAAATATCAAATCATCTTATTAATTACATAAATTATAAAATGATCACGTTTAACTGTTAGTCAATTTAATACAAACTTGGTGATTTCCAGAAGAGTATAAATGAATGTTAAAATTACTAAAAGTATCATTATTATGTTAGAGTTTAAACATGGCATGCATGCTTTTCATATGCGTTTGTGAAGTAGCTCAAAATAATTTCATATGACGACTACGAGTATCTGAATTAGATGAGAGTAGCAGGCCAAAAACCAATCCTCTCTCTTGCCGAACACTTCCTCTTCACAGAAACCCTAACCCACTTGTCCAGTGGGGGAGCCGCCGCTGCCGGAAACTTCTGCCTCCGGTGGCTCCCCCTTCCCAATCTCACCCTCCCCAACACCCCTATCCCATGTTACCCAGAAGTACCCGGACAGATCCAACTCCAGTTTCTGAAAAAAGGCGATCAAGATTTGTAGAGCCGGATTTTGAAGTGCCGATGAAACACCGGTGTTGAACACCGGTGTTTAAACGCAGGGAAGGGACCAACTTTTGAAGCGGAGTCGAAACGCTGATGTTTGAAACACCGGTCACGCAATCAGCGTCGAAGCGGCGGTCAAACAGAGGTCCTCTTTCACTGCAACGCTTCTTCTCCGGTGGTGCGCCACGAGACGGTGGTTCTCCGGCAGTGCGCCACGCGACGGTGGTTCTCCGGCGGCGTTGCTTCTAGTGACGCGGTGGTGGGACCATTTTTTGCTCTGGTGTTGCTCCCGGTGGTGATGCTCCATGCGAGATCGATTTTTTTTCAAGCGGAGGTCGAGTTTCTTAAGTGGCGCTGACGGTTTTGTTTCGAGCCAAGCTGGTCATCATTTCAACTCACCGTTAGCCCTTCAGATGTGAGGTTATATCCTCAATGTCACAAAGGTAAAGTTACCAGCCTGGAGGTTTTTTCCGAGTCTATTCGGATCTGAGTCGGCCAACTCAGATCTAGTAGTGGCCAACTCGGTCTCGACTCAGGACAGGGTTAACTCAACTCAGTGACGAGTCAACAGTGAGTCAACTCGGGCCAGTGACTCAGCCCAAACAATCTTTCGGGTCAAATAACAGCCAAGTGCCGAGTTACAGTCCGGAGGAATCAAGGTCACGAGGGGGTAATTCTCCATTTTTGTTTTATTCTTCAACCTTTTATTTTTTCTTTTCGGGTGAGAGGCTATTAATTTATGTCAGTAATTTATTTTTTCTGCTTTTAACTCTTTTTTCAGTTTTTAAATTGGGCAAATTTCTCAATGGTTTTTTTGATTTAGAGTGTCGGAAGGAATTATCTCTGTAAATCTTATTTTTTTGGCAGCCTGAGCTGTTAAAATATGTTTGACTTCAGATTTGATAACTCAAGAGACGGTGAGGAGAAATCCAAGTCAAAGTTGTAATATACGAACTTTTGGCAATACTGTTTCTCAAGTAAATCAGATTTGTAGATTTTGATCCATAAGGGGGTTGAGGCCAGTTTATTGAGAAATCGATTAACTTGGTCACTAATACCTTTTGGATTTAAATTAGGGATAATTCTATGCATAGAAGTGACTTCAGTATACTGATGACATATATTTTTGGCAATTAAAATGACGGGTCTTAGTCTTCGAGTGAGGAAATGGTCTTTACGGGTTAAATGGAGGCGGACTTGATCTTTAGTTAGGGAGATATAATTATTTCGTTTTGATTGCCTTTGATGTTTGATCAAAGGTGTTCAGTGGTCTTTTTGTGCGTATCTTTTGATACTTCACCGTGTTTGTTCTGATGGTAGTCTTGGGTCGATTTATTGTGACTACACTATGGCGATTCGGTAGAAACCACATATCCTCCACGTGCCCTTCTCATTGTCACATATGTTTTTTCTCAGTATTGTAATATTCATTAGGGCTTATGTGTGTATCACACTTTATGTCTCCGAGACCTTAGATTATAAATGTATTATTTAGCTAGCGTTTCAGTGTAAATGGGTTATTCCCATATCATATATTGTAATGGCACATTGTGCAAATTTGAGCTTAATATAAAAAGGAAGGGAACCCTATAAACCCTTAAAAAAGTTGATTTTAAAAAGATGAGAGTAGTAGGCGCGTCATTACTTCGACGTCTCTAAAGCATTGGTGGTGGTAGGAAATGTATGATTATACCCGTACAAGTCATTAACGTAATTAGGGTTTTTAAAAAATAGGGAAATATATACTCCCTCCGTTTCAATAAGAGTGGCACACTAGATTTAGCCTCTTGGATTAATGTGTAAAAAATGAGAGGTTGAAATTGAGTGTAGAAAGTAAAAAGTAGAATGAGTGGATGAGATTGTAGGAATCTTGCAAAAAATGGAAAGTGTGCCACTTAAAAAAAATATCTCAATAAGGCAAGTGTGCCACTCTTAGTTAAACGGAGGGAGTACATATAACTTTATATAATTGAGAAAGTTCATATATAACCTAAGATAACTTTTAATGCAAATATAACCCTAACTACTTATCGAAAGTGCATATAGAATTTTCTGGTAACATTTTCGACATTGGCCGTATTTTTCAGGCGTTGAACTCACCAAATCACTTTGAACTCACCAAATCACTTTGAACTCCCCAAAGCTTCCCGCACTTTGAACTCACCAAATCTCTTTGAATTTTTCTGGTGTTGAACTCACCAAAGCTTCCCGCACTTCCACTTCAACGCCTGTTGCGTCGACCTCGCCAAATCTCTTTCTTCAAACTAGAATCACACTTTGGAACGTCGAAAATTGGTAGAAGAGGTTGACATGGCGGTTGCATACGGTTGACGTTGATTTTGCACTAATATGACACTTTGTTTTTATAGTATGTTCAGATATAACTCTATAATTTTTATGAATGTGCTGATATAACCCTATCAAATTTCATAATGTGCTGCTATAACCCTACCTGGCCCGGCAGCAGTCCGGTGGCGGTCCGGTGACAATATTTAGGTATAATGATGCTAAGGGCAATAACGTCATTTCCTATTTTTTAGTTTTTTAATTTTCTTTAAGAAGGGCAAAAATATCTTTTAATAAAATTACGGCTAAAAGTTTTTGGAAAATGTTATATTTGCACTTTCACTTATTATCTAGGGTTATATTTGCACTTTTAATTATCACATGGTTATATGTGCACTTTCGTGAATTGTGTAGGGTTATATATGCACTTCGCTCTAAAAAAATTAATCTGTTAATGACTTGAATGTTTGAAAATCCATCTTTTTATATTAAATGTATTGGTTAAACGTTTAAGTTTTAAGTAAACATTACAAAATAATATGAAATAATCTCATTCACACAAAGTTACTAAAGATAAAATATTAAATAAGAGCATTTGTGACAAAATGAAAGGTGCATAAGATAGTAAAGTGGTCATCTACTATCAACCTGTTCAACAAACTTGAGTTGAACCCCCAGATTGAGTCCAACCCGACTCGAGACGATGTCTCGATTCAAACCGATCCCAATAGCAAGCATTAGACAACTTTTTTTTCTTTACTAGTTGCAAGCTTGCTACACAGATACACCAACCACACAAAATTCAATCTAACTACACTTTCGTCATCAACACCAAGACAAGTTAGGATAGAAAACTAGTTATGGTAAGAACAAATGTATAGTTATAGTTTCGATATTTACTTCTAGGTCATGTACACTATATATTTATATTCAATACCTAAACACTTTATCCAAGGGATTAGAGCAATGATTGTATCATGCCTCTCCCCCTCTCAAATTTTTGGTCGGTCTCCCTTTCCTCCATTTTTTAGATCGGCTGCACCTACCTCTCCTCCTCTTTCTTTCTATCAATTCTTTTTCTTTTTTCAATGGATTCTGCAAATTCAAAACTCTATTGCAAATTTTTATCTATATGATCACTTTCAAACTTGCTTCCAACAACTTTATGATATTGGAGACTAATGTTCAACATGTTCTGCAACCCCAGGATTTATTCGGCTATCTCCACAGTTCAATTTAATGCCCAGCCGTCCATGTACCTATTCACGGCACTGACGATGAGGATTCTCTAGCTTCCTTCACAACAAAATTCCCCTCGCCAATTCCCGTCACGACCACCTTGGCTCCGAAGCGGCCGCTGACTGGGTTGCATGACGTACTGAAGATCAATCCTTTTGCGAACTACTTTTCTCCTCCCTGATAACAAAACTAACATTTGAGGTCATTGGCTGCACCACCTAAAAGCATATCTGGGATACTCTGACAACGGTTTATCAGAATCGCAACAAGTCTAGCATTTTGAACCTTCAGGTTCAAGTTATGAATCTCTGTTATACATGTACTGTCTATGAATTCATCTTTGTTTCAATAATATATTTGATCAAATTGTGTCTATGAGTGCTCTGGCTATCAATGATGATTAGGTTTTATGGGTTTTAATTGCTCTCGGGGGGGGGGGGGGGGGAGGGGGTGGATTATAAGGAATTCAATGCACCTATTTTTAATCGTGCCCCTACATTGGATTGTGATAGTGCAGTAGCCCATGTTAAAAATCATGAATCTTTTTAAAATTATTTGACTAGATATAGTGCTCAGAATACAACTCCTATACATCCAACAACATTCGCTGCGTCTGATTGCAACCATCTCGACCTCGCGTGAGATCACGTATCAGCAAGAGGCAGTGGTGCGTACGATTCATGTGCCACCTGCGGCAACCATTTTGGTAGTCACCATAGATCTCGTCCGAATGGCTCCCTCTTGGCCCTGAAATGGCTTGTGATAGTAGCTTGTCCATCATATACCAATGGTGTACTCTTTATGCTTTCATTTGATCCCATAGGCACATCAGTCTAACTCCAGTTATCTTGCTGAATAATTTCAGTTGTTTTAGTTTGAGCCCTCTACTTAAGCCTTAGAATAGTGCACTAATCCAGGATCCACAAATCACGTGAGTTCTTCTATTCTGCCTTGGAGAGTGTCACTCCTTATACTGTTAATTCTTCTGCTCGTATTGGTAATGGTGATTCTATTCCCATATCTTATATTGGTGACTATTAAATTTCTCTTTGCTTAAGATTATTTGATGTGTTTGTTGTCCCAATTATCACTGAAGATTTACTGTCAAATAGTAAGTTGACTCGGGATTAAGATGTTCTAATTTTTTAAATGACCGGTCATTTATTATTCAGAACAAACTATCCATGGAAATCATGGGCAGGACTTTATGTGATGAATTGTGGGGATACAACATTGATGTCTTTCATTCAAAATAAGAAGCGTCGAGCATCTTTTGAGCTTTGGCAGGCTCGATTAGGTCATATACCACATAGTGTTATTTCTTCTTTAAGTGATTTTGGACATTTATCAGTTTCTTCTTTACTGCCCGAACCTCATACCTTCGCCCCATGTGTTATGGCAAGGGGTCAGAGGCAATCTTTTGTTGAAAACCCTAAACATACTGTGCATGTTCTTGATTTGGTACAATGTGATATGTGGTGTCTAGCCCTGCTGGAAATGATTTTAACTATTATGTTGTCTTTGTTGATGATTACTTGTGTTTCTCTTGGCTTTATCCCCTTTGTCGAAAATAGAATTTTGTTGCCATGTAGTTCGAGGCGCTTGTAGGGAACCAATTCCCTGCTCATATTAAGGTTTTGCAGAGTGATAACAACATATAATTTACTAGTACTCAACTTTGATCACATTTTTCGGCCATGAACATCCACCATCAAATGCCCCTTACAACCCAGAGCAAAATGAGTGTTGAACGAATGCAACAACATGTAGTCGAAATGGGGATGACCATATTTTTCTAGTCTCATATATATGTGTGTGTGTGTCTTTATTTTATAGGTATGATGCTTTTTCCACTGTCATTTATATCATCAATCAGGCATTTGATATGGTGCCAATATATAGAGTCGATGGGGAGTATTAATTTCACAAGAACATTCCCGAGACCGAGCACTAAAATTTACCAAATAGTACGTGGCACATGAATCAAATACTAGAGAGTCTAGAGTAGGGCTGGTTATGCGAGTCCGCGGGTCAGGGCGGGTCAGCTATTCCATTCCAAATCGGCCCAAAGTTTTGGTTCAAACGGGTAGGACAAAATTCCCATAATTTTAGGTCGGGTTGGGTAAGGTTGGGTTGGACGGGGACAAATGACCCAAATTACATAAAAATAGTAAAATATTATAATCAATTCAAATAAAATGAATAATATTTAAATGTACTAATATTTAAATAATAAATAAAATTACAATTAAGTTTCATATAATTAAAATAAGAATTTTATATTTTCTTTTATTCTAAAATTTTCACTTAATAAAGAAAATACAATTATTTTCATTCCACTTTTTTTTAATCAAACCGTTGTAGACGGGGTTTGGACGACGTCATTCTCTTTTCATTAAGCTCATGTGTTGCCAAAAATTGGATTTCGTTGCCCAAAGGCTTACATCGAGTTGCCCGAAAGCTTACAACAATTATCCAAGGCTTACATCAGTTGCCCCAAAGGGTTTCATAAAGGCACTAAAAATTGAATCACAAATTTGTAGCCTTTATGTATAAACAAATAGAAATAGAAAGGGGTACATCCGAAGATAAATGGTCAAATACTGCGTACACTTCCGACTATTTCGGCTCAAACCACTAGAAGCTTATCACAATACTCAAATATCAGTCACCTTCTCCCAAAGTTTCCAAAACATTGTACTACTCAATCTAAAGCAACCAAAATAAAAGTGAACAGCTCCAGAAGTGAAAGATCCAGTTCATCTCCATTAAATTAAAGTTTTTGTATAGAAAGTAGGAATGACCACGGTCATTTGGGTGCCCAAAATCTTTTGTAAATGTAAGTGAACTCAGGAGAAAGTACAAAAGTCTCTAACACAACACAAAGTGATCAATCAAGGAATTTTCAACTTGCATGGTATACAAAACTAGTATGTAAACTATAATCAGGATCACAAATGGTAATTTGTTATAACTACCTTTACTCGAATTTTTCCTATACCAACATATAGACTAGACTAGTTCATAAGCCATCTATGTTTAACCAAGCAAAATGAGGCATCAGAAAAATCTAGGGTTGGCAGAGAACAAAAGTGACTAATATTCCAGCAAAAAAAGACCTAGTTTGATCCACTATCCCAATAATGGTGAAAAATAAAAAATTAAAAAATTAAAAGTCTCTCACCAGAAAAAGGAAAACAATGAGTAGATAAAAAAAATTTTAAAAATGAAGAATTACACTTAGTAACCTTTCTACTGTTGGAGTAAGACTCGGCTGGCTGAGTCAAACCGCTCTTGACTCGCTTCTGAGTTGAGTCTGCCAGGACTCCTAGTTGACCCGAGTTGGCCACTATTGGATATGAGTTGGCCAAGTTAGATCCGAGTAGACTTGGGAAAAAAAGTATATTTGATGTTTTCGGCGCCAAGTTAAAGATTGTTCCTCTTGTCTTTGGTCACGGGTCGCTGGAAGCCTCTCGCTGCCGCTATAGTTCTCAACCACCCTATGGATGTTCCTCTCTCGGCTGGTTGTTCCTCCAGCCGATGGGGACCACGCCGGAGCCTCTCGCTGCGGCTGAAGACCGCCGTAGGAGTCCACACCGAAGCCTATACCCGCCGTTGGAGACCACGCCGGAGCCTATACCCGCCGTTGGAGACCATACCAAAAACCTCCGGTGGGAAGCCTATTGCCGGAGGAGACCATGCCGAAATCCTCTCGCCGCTATTGGAGTTCTAGGCCGCCGCTGGAGTTCTCGTTTAAAAAAATAATTTTACTAAATGTTTTGGTAAAATCTTGAAAAATACCATCTTTTCAAATGCCTATGTAAAGACAGGGTAATATTAAAATTATAAACTAGTAGAAAGTTGTGTAAAGTACTAAAATGACCCTACATTTTTGTTGAAAGTGCCAATGTAACCCTGCAATTTAAAAAAGTGACAATCTAACACTGGACTTGGCTAACTTTTTAGTTAACGGTCATTTGACCGGTTCCGATGAAATGGCATTTACGCCCTTGATTTAAGAAAAGAAAAAAAAACAAGAAAAGAATCATATACCCTCTGATTTCTCATTTCTCTTCCACCACCTCTGATTTCTCATTTCTCTTCTCAATAACCCAACTGACCGTGCTCAGTCATTGTGCGAAAACAAACATAAGCCCTTTTCCTCGTGGTTTCTCCAAGTCAGAGTCAGATCGCAAGGAGAGGGGAGAGGTGGGTCTAGGGTTTTGATGGTGGCGGAGGTCAAGGTAAGCCCGTCAAACGGATCGGGTCACCATATAGATAACCGTTATCCATATACCATTTTCACTTATTGGATAAGATTTAATGGATAATGACACATTGGGTTAATGGATACAATTGAGTTGTACTTATTGGATTTAGTTGGGTTGGATAATGGGTTACCTGTTGGATAATTTTGGGTGGGTTGATTTGGGTTGGGTAATGGATGACCCCTGGATAATTTCATATCACAAGATAACTAAATTTTCACAAGTTTAATTACAAGTGATTTAATTTTCCCCTAATAGGATCGAGCTCGAGCTCAAATACTGTACGAGCTCGAATATTGTACGAATTTGAATACTGTACGAGATTGAGCTCAAATATTGTACAAACTCGAATACCGTACGAGATTGAACTCGAATACTGTACGAACTCGAATACTGTACGAGATTGAGCTTGAATACTGTACGAGATTGAGCTCGAATACTGTACGAGATTGAACTCGAATATTGTACGAACTCAAATACTGTACGAGATTGAGTGCGAATTTTGTACGAACTCGAATACTGTACGAGATTGAGTTCGAATACTGTACGAGCTCGAATGCTGTACGAACTCAAATATTGTACGAGATTGAGCTCAAATTATTTGTGAATTATAATTTGTATAATTTGTGAATTATAGTAATATTTATGTTAAATATTACATATGTATTTAATTGGGTAATTTTGGATATTTATTGGGTATTTGTTAGATTCCCATTGAGTTAGCATAATACGAGACCCATTGAGATCAAAATTTTCCATTAACATAATTATTCTCATCCCACCCAATCTCAAAAACTAATGAGTATTTATTACCGGATCCCATTGGATAATGACAACTTGTAACCTAAATCGAAAGAAAATGTTTAATAATAACTTATTGGGTTAATTATATAATGAATTATTGGATAATGACTTATTGAATAATATATTTTAACCCATTAGGTCATATGAATATCTAATGAGTTACCCAATAGGTTATCCATTTAATGACTCAACCCATTTATGATCCAATTCATTATGACCCATTAATGAATGAGTTCATTGGATAATGACTCATTGGATAATGAGTTAATTGAATTTGGATAACGAGTTAATCCAATTAATACATTTGACGGGCCTAGGTCGAGGAAGGAGCAGGGCAGTGACGGCGAGGGGGAGGGGAAAGTGTAGCGGCTGCGGGGAGGGGGTGGGGAACGAAGGCAGGGACGCACCTATGGCTAAGCTGGCTTAGTGGGGATGGATTTGCGGAATGTGCGGTGGCATGGAGGGTCCAGCGGCTCATTTTCTGTGGTGGCGGAGGAGGTTTCCGGCGGCGGCGCGTTTTCTGTGGTGGATTTGGCCATAGTGTGAGCAACCGTGTTCTGTTCCCTAAAAGCATGATTCCAAGTAATTTTCTTTCCTGGTGTGGGTGCCTCCCGTACCCAAACTTCTCTTTGGTTGATCCAAACATTGATATGCTGCATTCTATCATTTGTATAACCTGCGAAGTCATTTTTAACCACAAGAGGTAATAGATTTTGCTACAAACATATTTTAACCCCCTCAATACTCCCTCTGAGTTCAGCCTGGAATGGATTAATGCAATCCCTTGGCACAGTTTGGGCACCAACATTTTAGCCTGCCCCTATGTATCGCTTACTTACAAACCACATGAATGATTTGAAGTTGGCGGAGGAGGCTTCCGGCAGCAGTGGCTAGCGGGGCAAGGTTGGGGTGGGTTGTGAAGAAGAAAGAAATAGGGGTATTTAAATTTCAGTTTTGGTCCAAGGGGTTTTTTGGTCATTTCTATTTTTGTTCAATGCCTGAATTCTTTGGGTCAGTGTCGGAATTTGGAAGTTTGGCTATATTGGCACAATTTGATCTATAATTAGGGTTAGATGGACACAATTTGTAATAAGTTCGGGTTAGATTGACACTTTCTCAAATTGCAGTGTTATATTGACAATTACAACAAAAGTTAGGGTTATAAATGTATTTTGCCCAAAAAAGTTGTAGTTGCAATATAAAAAATTTATTATACAATGTGCAATAGTTCTATACTCCCTCCGTCTCATAATTATTGACTTATTTACTTTTTTACGGTCTCCAATGTTCATGTTTGACCTTTAATATCTCTAGCTACGTATAATATTTTCTCATTTAAAATTGATATTTAGAAAATAGATGTTAAAATGAATCTAACAATATCTCACATGATATTTTTATTATACATATATTAATTTATATTTAAGGTCAAAGTTTACCAAGTTTGACTTTGAAAAGGTAAATATGCCAATAATCTTGGGACGGAGGGAGTATAAGTTTTTGACTCGATTAATGCAACCCAAAATTTTTATTTTGATATATTCTAATTTGCAATTTAAACTTTAATTTTTCTATAACTTATGGAAAGACCGTATTTTAAGAGACGGACTCAAAATTTATTTATGTAATTATTTGATTAATTATGAATATATATATTTATTTCATATTTTAATCAACATATATTTATAATTTTTGGCAGTTTTAAAAAATTATTTTTATCTTTATAAGTGTGTGTATATATATAAGGCAAAGTTTTGGGAAAGACGGTCTTTCCATAGGCTTATGGAAAGACGGAGTTTGATTAGAATATTAAAAGGTAAAAGGTGTTAGTTGCAATATTAAAATTTTAGTATGCAACATGTAGTAGTTATAAAATTTATAACCCGGTTCATGCAACCCAAAAATTTTATCTTAATTTCTTCTAATTTACACTTTAAACATTGGTCTTTCCATAACTCATGGAAAGACCGTCTTTCAAGAGACGGACTCTATATATATATATATGTTATTTGTCAATAATTAGTCAAATAAATATATTTTAATTCTTGTTTGTAAATAAAATACAATATTAATAACTATGCTCACTTAAGTTTGTTTATGAAGTAAATTAATGTTGGATATCTCGTATTAAACTAATTCGTTTTATAAATTTTATTTAAATATTTTTTTTTTCAAGAAAACGAGCCAAAATTGTACTCCCTCCGTTCCACTAATAGGGGCACCATAGGTTTATATGCTTGGATTTAGGTGAAGGAAATAAGTGGATAAAATTGAATGTAGAAAGTAAAAAGTAGAATAAGTGAATGAAACGGAAGGAATCAATCCAAAAATGGAAAGTGTGCCAGTATAAAAGAAACAATAAAAAAAGAAAAGTATATATATATGGATTAAAATAAATTAAATTGAATTAAAATTTAACTCAATCCAATTTAAATAAATTAAATCAAAATAAATCGGATCATATTGGACCGAATAATTTGAACACCCCTAATCCAGAGAACATTAAACTCGTAGGCCGTTTGCACAAACGGTGTACCTAAAGGTACGTAGTACATCAGCCAGCGAAACACGCACTAAATCTGTTCGTCAGGTTGTGCACCTGAGAAAATTTAGCCGAATCAAATCTAGTTTGCGTGCGGACTTGTGTACGGCAGATAATTATAATCGATGAGAGAGGAAGAAACAGAAGCCTTGAAAACAGTAAGAAAAGTCTACTATGTTTGCAGAGTTTTCAAAGAGGTCAAACAAAGGGAGCAGTAACACTGGAAAGTCAGTTTTTTTATAAAAAAAATACACTAAAGGCCAAGTCTGGGGAAAAGTTATGGAAAGATGGGGGTGTATATAGAATAATAAAATATAATTTTTTTATTTATAATATTAAAAATTTATTATGCAGTATATAGTAGTTATAAATTTATATCTCAATTCATGCAATCCAAAAATTTTATATTCACTTTTTCTAATTTACACTTTATAACTTGATATTTCAATGACTTATGAAAATAGCATCTTTTAAGATACAGATTCATATACTAAATGCATGTAAAGTAAATTGATTGTATATACTCCCTCATTAATATATTTGCGATACACTTGGGATATTTCTTTTAAATGACACATTTTTCATATTTTGCAAGATTCATTCAATTTCATTCCCCATTCTAGTTTTTACTTTCTACATTCAATTTCATCCATTCATTTTCTTCACTTAAATCTTAACACCTAAACCTATGTTGCCACTAATAGAGAAACAGAGGGAGTATTAATATTACTTATTTGATATAAAGATAAAGTTACTAATAACAAGTACCATATAATAGAATTTATTTATATCCTGGTTTGGTTGAATGGTGCCGTCAACCGGAAATATTGAGTCATTTTGGCTAACCTAAACTCAAGTTGTATTAAAATAACATACTGATAAGATGTATTTTGCGTAAGTATTATTGTATTGCTCACAGGAATATATAGAGTACAATGATGTGATAGAATATGAGTAGAATTTTAGCTTAGTCAACATGACTTATCTAGAATCAATTAAAATCTAATCAGAAATATGATTAACTCTACACCCCCCTCAAGCGAAGCGTCGAATTTTCAGCGACGCAAAGCTTGGACCAGAAGAACTCAAAGAGGGGACGAGAAAGTCCTATGGTGAGGATGTCAGCAATTTGAAGACCAGTGGAGACATGTGCAACACGCAGCTTGCTAGATGCCACCAATTCACAAACAAAATGATAGTCAATATCAATATGCTTGGCCCGCTTATGAGCAACCGGATTTTGAGCCAAGAAAATGGCACTACAGTTGTCACATAATAGCAATGGGAAGCTCTAAAGCGGAAGACGAAGGTCACGAAGCAAATGAGTCAACTAGACCATCTCTGAGGCAGTGTTTGCAAGGGCTCGATACTCGGACTCAGTGCTGGATCGAGAGACGATATGTTGCTTCTTGGCACTGCAAGAAACAAGATTTCCACCAAGAAAGACAGCATATCTATACGTAGATCGGCGAGTCTCAAGACAACGAGCCCAATCAGCATCTGAATACCCCAAGACCCCAAGAGTACTGGTCGAGCGAAAAGTGAGGTCGAAATGAAGAGTGCCTCGGACGTGGCGAAGAATCAAAGTGACTGCGGCATAATGGTCAATGCGAGGATCCTGAAGAAACTGACTGACTGTGTTGACCGCAAATGCCAGATCAGGACGAGTAATCGTCAGATACTGGAGGGCACTAACAAGAGATCGATACAACGTTAGATTCTGAAATGACAGACTGGTGGAGCTGTGCAACTGCGAACCAGGAACAAAAGGGGTAGAGACCGGGACCGCATCGGACATACCTGCACAAGTGAGAATATCTCGAGCATACTTAGCTTGACCAAGAAGCAGACCCGAGGAAGTGGGTGATACTTCTAAGCCAAGAAAGTAATGGAGAGCACCCAAATCCTTAATAGCAAACTCCCGATGTGTTTGATTAATAAACTTTAGAAGAAGCTTAGAGCCGTTGCCTGTGAGAATAATATCATCAACATAGACCAGGAGATAGAGCAATGTCGAGCCTCGAGAGAGAACAAACAGAGAAATGTCGGCAGAACTGCACTGAAACCCGAGTTGAGATAAATAGGTGCTGAACCGCTAGAACCATGCTCGAGGTGCTTGCTTATGACCATAAATGGCCTTTCGCAAGCGGCAGACATAATCATGATGAAGAGAGTACTTGTAACCAACTGGTTGCGCCATATAGATCGGAGTATCAAGAATACCGTTCAAGAAGGCGTTCTTGACATCCAACTGATGAAGAGATCAGGACCGCATAGTGGCAATGACAAGAACGGTTCAGATAGTGGAATCCTTGACAATCGGACTAAAGGTATGATCAAAATCAAAACCCGGAATCTGAGAGAACCCTTGCGCAACAAGGTGAGCTTTGTGACGATCAACCGTACCATCAGGATGATACTTCGGTCGGTAAACCCATTTTGAGCCAACAACGTTAACACATACTAATATTATAATATGTTTCTGATTTTAGTTATTTACTATATATAATCAGTCATAACTTGTTAACATACTAATATTATAATTTGTTACTGATTTTAATTTTTTGCTATATAAAATATATAAATTCTAAAGATATATTTAAAACCATAAATATCTTATTGTACCATATATATATCACTGAAGGAAATCCAAAAGAAGCACATAATCTAAAATAACAAAATGTTTAGATTTTTTTATACAATGATAGAGTACCTTTGTTAGAAATATGTATACATAGTATTTATTTATTAATGTATGATAAATTCTTATTTTAGACCGACTAATTGTTAAATGAAGGCGTTTTATGTGAGACTAATAAGGTCATTTGATATTTACTTTTATTTATTGCAATGATATACGTATAATTATGATAACCTTTAAAAATGAATCTCAACATATAAATAATTATTTTTAAAATAATTTGAATGAAATATTATAAAAATAATCAATTTTTATTGTATTCAATATTTAACGGTTTCTAACTAAATTAATTATTTCACTTCACAACTCTTATAGTTTTCCTTACATGTATAAACTTTAAAATTTTAAATAAAACTTAATCTCAATATTTTAGTTAATGAATTGCGCAATGCGCAATAGTACTCCGCTAGTAGTAGAAAAACAATTGTTTTAATAGATGTGTAACGAAAGGTGTTCATCCCAATTAACATATAATAGAAATTGTTTATTTTTTGTGGTTTTGTGAGGTAAGGTTGTTTTCGTTATTTTTACTTTCCTAAGTGTCTACGCCATTTACTCTTCATTTTTGTTGCTTCTTCGCAAAGAATCTAACAAACCGTGAGCTTCGGTTCCATCATCCCCTCTTCACTGCCGCCGAGCACCTTCTGGAACACCGCTATTATACAGAAACTGAGGCGCGGTAAACTTTTCATTCACAAGACATGTATTGAATGTGCAATGTTGCGCTAATTTTGCTAATGGAGTGGTGTTCACTAGTTTCAATAAATCAAATTTTACATTTAACTATCCATAACAACGACAAACAAAAATTTGATAGTATTTAAAAAATAATTATTATGACAAATTCAACAATATCACATAAGATAATATTGTAGTTTATACATCAATTTCAATATACGATCATACTCTAATAGAGAACAGTGTCAAAGAGTAAAATGTGCAATTTAAACTGGAACAGAGGAAGCATAGAAAATAAATATTTAAAAAATAATAACTAACAATGTATGTAAGATATTGCAAGATAATAATCGATGGTCTCTTGTGAGCTTGTATAAACTTTAGGCAGAGTCTTTTATGCAAATTTAACAATATTCTTGCTCTAGAGACATATCTCTAATAATTTTATAGGGATCTATCTCTAATTATTTTACAAGGACTTATCGCTAATATTTTTTCGGGGGTTGTCCAATTTTTTCCCATCATTTCCCCATCTGCAATCTGCAAAAGATTTTTTTTTTTAAAAAAAGTTTTAAAAATGCAAAATATCAATATTATCAACGAACTCAAAATTATAAACATCAACAAATATAGCAGAACATTAATGAAAAATTATAAAATATCAACTAAAAATTGTAGCAAAAAATATATAAAAAATCAAATAAAATCAACAAAAAATTGAACAATCATCGACTACAACTAACAAAAAATCAACTGAAAATTATAAAAATATCGACAAATATTAAATTATTTTTTTTTAAAAAAACTATAAACATCCACCTATATCACCTAAAAGCTTAAAACATCAATTATTATCATCTAAACTTCACCCGGAAAATGAAAAACGTCAACATAATGGAAAAAACACTAAAAAACATCAACCATATAACCAAAAAAGCTACAAACATCAACCCATATCACCTTAAATTCACGTAGAAAATGAAAAATATCAACATGAGAGAAAAAAAACTTAAAACATCAACAAAAAAGCTATGGTACCACAGGAGTATAAATTATTCATTTTGAAAATCATAAAACATCAACAATGTTTTTTTAAAAAAAAAAACTACAAATATCAACCTATATCACTCAAAAGCTACAAACATCAACCTCTAACACCTGAACCTCATCCAAAAAATGAAAAAAAACATCAACATAAGAAAAAAGACACTACAATCATCGATTCCTTTTACCAAAACCTCAGCCGAAAAATTAAAAATATCAACATGATATTTTTTTAAAAAACTACAAATATCAATCCTTATTACCCAAAAAAACTACAAAACCTCAACTCGTATCAATTAAATCTCATCCAAATAATGAAAAACATCAACATAAGAGAAAAAAAACTAAAAACTTCAACAAAAAGTTACAGTATCTCAAGAATAAAAATTCTTCAAAAAAACAAAACTTGGTGGGATTTGAACCCAGGTCTCTAACTAGGGATGACAATGAGACAGGGCAGGTAAGGATTTTTTACATCCATACCTATGTCTACCTAAAATTAAAAGACTTGGTTTTCCTAAGTTATGAAATTAAAAGACAAGATAACTGGCAAAGTCAAGTAACTATGCTAATCATAAAACAAACTAAGAAAAAGGGAAAAAAGTACAAAAGACAAAGCCCTGGGGGCAATTGATATCCACTTCCAAACCTAATGCAGATCATTGAACCATTCACCCATTCTATCACATTTATTATCTATGGGGAATGCTATCACTTCCGTTTAAATAGATATACATTATTTTCTTCTTAAGAGTAATTCACAAAGACGTTCAACGAACATTTGCAAACCTATTGATAATCACTTTAGACGTTCAATGGCCATAAAGATATTTCATCAATGACATTATACACGAAAGACCATATATTTGATAACAACAAGCCTTCTACCAAAGACATAGACATTTAACCAAAACAAAGCATTCATGAGGTCAAGCCTAGAATGATCAACATTCGAGATTAATTGTTTAGATAAAACCTAGAACAATCAACATTCAAGATTCAACCTTTCAGTGCTTCTATAGGATAAATATGAGAACAATCCACACTAACATACTCATCTAGCAAGAATCACAACACATTAGGTACAAGAAGTTGTAATTTCATGTTCTTGAATTCTCATGTCAAAGAGCTAAGAAATTTGCAACTTTCCTAACACCCTAACCCTTCAATCATACAAACACTTCATATACTCAAACAACTCATAGCATAAATGAAGTAAAACATAGCATTAAAACACACGAATGCTAATAATAGATGCTTCAAGATAGAGTGAAATAGGGTTCTTACTACATAGATATGGAAGCTTCAATCAATTACTCCCAAGAACAAACTAACCTAGATAATAAAAATGCATAATTAATCCTACAATAACTAGGAAAAGAAAGAAGAAAAACTAGGGTTTGAAACCAAGAAAATTGCAGAAGAAGGGAGTGGTAAGAGAGAGAGGATAAGGTGAGTATTTATAGTAAAAAAAGTAAGAAAGGTTCTGGCCACCCGTCCATCGCGACTCGCGACCAATCTATCGCGAGTTGCGACCGAGCCAATTTTCAGCATCTTGATTTCTTTCTTCTTTTAGTTTCAAGCTCTCCCCTTCACTTCATTTATCTTCAATTCTTCAAGTCTTCAAGCTCAAATGAAAGTATTTAAATTTTCAAAGTCTTCAAACAAATTGCCTTGTCACACAAAATCCTCTAGAAAAGTAATAAAAGCGTAAAAGTCGCTTTTAAACCTCTTTAGAGAATTTCAAGGCAAAATGCCACATCTAGAGCACAAAAGTGTACAAAAGTGAATCCTAAAAGTCCTAATATAACCATATAAAATGGGCACATCACCGTCTCATTACCCACTTCATACCCATTGTATTAATTCCTCTTATATCTTTAAAAATAGCTAAAATCTACCTTTTATAGTAAATTTTATATTAAAATTTAATAGATGTATTTACATAAAAATATCATGGGTAAAATATGTGCATTATGGATAAATAATAATTTATAATATACGAAATTAGTAGGTATATAGTGGGTTTGGTGGGGCGGGGTGGGGACTGAGCGGGTATGAACTAATATCAATGTCGGATCCACTACCCATGGCGGATATCATTTTTCATACACATACCTGCCCCATTCCCACCAAAACTACCTCCATACTTGCCACATTGGAGCGGATGTGGGGTAGACCTCCATCAAAAGTTGCCCCACTACCATCCCTATCTCTAACATCAAAATCTAGAGCAATGACCACTACACCCAAAGACTCTTATTGGGCATAGGCTCAGCCACATAATATTAAATCCCAACATGTACATCAAGAACATAAATTCTCCAAAATAAAGGTCATAGTGAAACTCGAACCCCAGACCTCTAACCTCAACAACAAGATATCAACCATTAGACCAAACAATCTTCTATGATATAAGCTCAGTCAATTAAGTATTAAACATCAGCAAGTCTTTGAAAAAAAGTAAAACACAATATTGTACCTCACCTCTCATGGTGATAAGCTCAGTCGTACGCCTCCGCCATCGCCATCATCCGTGCATGCAAACACACGTGATGTTCTTCTTCACCGAGGCGCGTGGATCTCACGCGCCTGAAGAAAAACCTTGCCATCGCAACGCCATGCCTCGCCTCACCTCATCGTCGCATTGCAGTCGCCTCGCCGGCAGATCTAGGGTATAATTACAGAGGTGTCAGAGCTAGGGCATGGCAGAGACGTCACTCTGCTCGTCATTTGCGGAGCTAGGGCGTAATTTCTGAGAGGTTGCCGGCGTAAACAATGGAGGCATCGCGAATCGGATTTAGGTCACGGTGACTTTGAAAAGAAAATCCGTCGATGTCGCCTCGCTCGTCGCAGTTTCGTTGAGGATGCACCACCGTTGCAGAGCACGGGAAGAAAGATGAAAAGCACTAGCTCTGCCGCTTCGCCGGTGGAAGAAGAAAAATCACGGCAGCGGAGCGGCGGTTACCAGATTCAGACGATAGGAGAAGAGGAGAGGAAATGAAAAAAAAACAGACAGAGCATATCGGTAAAAATCCAACGAAAAACCAGCGAGATTCCGGCCTAGAACAAGACTTTATACTTACACTTTTATAAAAATTTATGGCAGTACATAAATATTTGTCATAAATTGTGACACATGCCCCTCCCCCCGTCTCAACTTAAATTTCGTGGAATATCTTTCACGATATTCAAGAAATATGTATGACTGTTAATATATTTAACCACGCTTAACGACAAATAAAAGTTGATATTTAGAAATTACTTGTTACGCCGTTATTATTCTTTCTTATATCTATTTAAATATGTAGTCAACGTTTGATAGAGAATATTATCAAATATAGTAAAGTGTGCAATTTAAACTGGGACATAAAGAATACTCTCTGTTCGCTTGATTGTAGCACATTACTTTATGACATAAGATTTTAGATGATACTAATTGTGTGGATAAAATTAAATTGAAAATTGAAAAGGTAAATTGAATGGTTAAAATTATCTTAAATTATGCTCTAAAAGAAATATGAAAAAATAATAATAAAATATTTAAAAAGGAAAAATGTACCACAAGTAGTTGAACATAGGGAGTGTATGCCACGGAGTTTAATTAATCTATTTTTTAATGAAAATTTAACGTTTCCGATATGCTTAAAAAAGACAAATTTTTATTGGGCCTAACATATTTAAAAATATATTTTGGACTCAAACAATATTTTATTCACGAAAGTTGTCATAACTTAAGTGAAACCTAAATGTTATCACAAAAAAAAAAGTGAAACTTAATTCTTAGGCCACTACAATGATTTTATCATAATAGTCCTTTAAAATCCAATCTTGTGGTGGTATTTTAGGCATTTATGTGTATTTTTCTTCTTCATTCATCCTCCCCACCCCACCGAGTCTTCTTCTCCTCTTGCCTCATGACCTTCCTGGAGCGATGGACACCCAGGCCCAACCCTCAAGTTGAGGTATATGAAGCATTCGATTCAAGCTCCCCATTCGATAACTATTTAGGGGTTTTATTTTTTTAAAAAACAAATTAAATGTAAATATAAAAAATAATAGTAAGTATTATATTTTTTAATTAGTCGCCTCACAATTTTCTTTTTTATTTTCACGTGAGACACCATTTTACAAATATCAGACACTCTAAATATTATATATGGGGCCAATATTTTTAATTTGCTTCAGGAGCCAAAATAGTTAGGGCCGTCCCATAGGACACCACCACCCACCACTAGACCTCAACGAGAGTGACGTCATTTGGTCACCCACCTCCATCTCAGCCCACTCCTCCGACAACGACTCCCAATATCCTCCTCCCTCTGCCATAGTGTCACAAATCTCCCCTCTTAGATTAGGAGAATCATGAAAAACACAGTGTTAGAACGCAAAGCTTACGCCTAAGCTCCAAGACGTCACAATCACCGGGTGACTTATAGCACACCAAGCTTTTACATGGATGTTGATAATGTGTAAATTCGTACTGGGCCCAAGTGCCTAGTCTAGCCGCCCCAGGTCTCCTATTTTACCCCTTGGGTAATATCCTTTGGGTCAGCCTAAGGGAGAAGTACTTGCTCCAAAAGCAAACAAAATAGTTGCCCTACTTGCCAACCTATATAAAGGCTAAAGGTAACCCTACAAACTCAATTATTCATTCCTAATTACAATACAGTTTGTTGACTTGATTCCGGGGCCTTTGTTTTGAAGATTCAGGCCACCACAGTGGTGCGCACGATAACAGTAAATTGGGGCATATCAAGTTGGCACACCCAGTGGGACCGTTAGTTGGATCTGCGTATTTTTGCTGTTTATGTCCACCTTTATAGCAAGCACCTTGCGTAGAAGTGAACTGCTAAAAGGTAAGACCTTAGGCGCCGGCGAGGAAGTACAATTCTCCTACTGAAGAAGAAATGGGCGGAGGAGCAAGATGCAATCAGATCTTACCCCCTCAAGTGCCGGTAACAACTCCCAAAGGTAGGCCGAGACCGAATCCTGGCAATAGGGGTACCAGAGGGGTCTCAGATGGAAGTTGCCGTACCTTCAAGATGGATGGAGGTCAACGTTGAGCCCTGGGTAGGAGGCATTGGAGCCCTACGTCATAGAACCAGGCACGCCGACTAAGGGAGGATGAGTCGTAAATCATGGAAGCTACGGTAGATTCACAAATAGAAGCCATGATAGGGGCTGCTCGAATGACGAGGGGCACGAATAGCATGTTCCCCCCATCACAGCAGGACTTAGGACAACTAGCTCAAACCCTCAGATCGGTTGGCTAACAACATTCCTCTATCAGAGGATGGACCTGTAGCAGGTGGTGCCCCCACCCTCGATGCCCTTGGCATTGCATCCAAGATTCCAATTACAGGTCACCCCAAGAACATCCTACAAAGTGGATATAGGGATAGTGGCCCAAGATCGGCCCCAACCAACGTTCCCTAGCATGGGCCAAACATTGGCATATTCAGTGCCTATTTTGGTACTCATGTTTTGAACTAGGAAATCCCTTAATTGATGGCTGTGCCAATGAGGTGTTACCCAGGTTTTGAGAACCAGATGCATTCATGGCCCTGACCGGAGATCCCTTTATATGACCCCTATCATCAGGGTTAGCAACTGCGGTATCACAGCTCTGCTGTGGGAGGACCGCGATCTGAATACATGGCCTCGAACTAGATACCTAGCATAGAAGCTTCATTTTGGCTAAGTCAATATGCAGATCCGTGGATGGGAGGTGAGTCGAGCGATGCCTTAACAAGGGACCTGGACAAGTTGATTGGGCCTTCAGGTCAAGTTGTAGCCCCCTCTTTAGTCCTGTAATCATGGCCACTCGATGGCCTAGCAACGTGAAACCACCCAAGGGACTCCCCACGTACAGTGGAGATTCAGAACCTCGGTAGTTCATACAGACATTCCTCAGTCTGATGAGTTTGAGGGACTTCAACGAACAACTGACATGTAAGCTGGTAGAAGGCTACCTCTGAGAAAAATCTAAAGAATGGTTTAACAAGCTGGATAAGGGGTTGTTAAATTCGTAGAGAGACTTCGGAATGGCCCAGTTGGGCCAATTATTCCAAAAGAAAAAAAATCCTGATTAAGCTCTATTCGAGCAAGCAGAGGCTCGTCGAATCGACAGAGGCATTCTATCATCAATATGTGGACGAGAGCCCCAGTGTAATCAATCTCACTGAGGATGGAGTGATCCTTGGCTATATGAATGGAATGTCCAACCTAAATTTCTTCAAGAAGCTGGTCTTGAAGAAACCAGAAACCCTACAACAACTACAAGAAATTGTGGAACAATATTCGAAGATTGAGGAAGCCACAAAGAGAAAATGAGAGGGGGACAGGTGGGGTTAAAAGGCTCTAAGGCCTCGAAATCAAGACCAAGAAGGTCGGAAGTTTAAAAAAGGGCTTCGAGAGCTATCTTCCCCTAACCAAATCCCAAGTGGAAATACACTCCATCCACAAGGGCCTATTTCAAACTCCCTTTCTGGGGAGAGAATACCCCCAAAAAATGGATTTGCCCAAATTCTGTGGCCATAATAAAGAGCGTGGACATGATACAAACGAATGCACCCACCCAAAGAAGGAAATTGAAAGATGTACAAGAGAAGGTTTGCTTCCAGAGTTCGTCGAAAGACCAAGAGGAGAAGCCTTCTCGAAGGGATAAGGAAAGTGTCACTGGAAAGGTAACAAGAAATGGGCCAATCGAGGTGGAAGAGAACAACAAGGAAATGATAGGGAGCTAGCTGGAAGCCCGGAGAGAGAAAATGTCAGACCTGAATTCGAAGATCGGATGGATAGGAACGGGAGGGACGGGGCTAGCTGGGTGATTAACTTCATCAATGGGGTGGTGGGTGACCAGTCTTCAAACACTATCCTCAAAGTACAATCTCGGTACATGCTCCCTAGAGAACCCTGCCTAAAGCGATTGCGAGCAGAAGAAGCAATCACTTTCTCGGAAGCAGACCTGGTGCCCCACCGAACCCGATGGTAATCTATGCAACTATCAGAGACTTCTATGTCAAAAGGGTGTTCTTGGATGATGGAAATGGAGTGGAATTTATGTTCACAAATTGCTTTTATCAATTAGGGCTTGGGCGTGAAAGTTTGAGGAGAACAACCTCTCCCTTATATGGTTTCACCGGGAAAACAGTGCTGCCCTTAGGGGTCATAACCCTCCCAGTTAAAGTGGCTGATGGAGATAAAGAAGTCACAATCGATTGCAGCTTCACAGGTATTGGCATTGTATACCAGTATATTGTGATACTGGGAAGGACCTAGATGTGCCAGGCGAGGGTTGCATGGTTCCCCTATCACTTGACGATGAACTTCCCCACCAGGATGGGAATAACAGTCATAAGGGGGAAGGGACCAACTTGCGGTCAGGTGTTGTTTGGAAATAGCATTGAAAGAAGCTAAAAATGAGGACATGGTGGCTTTGGTAAATGGAGAAATTAAACCCACAGACAAGGAGCCAATGGTCGTACGAGCGCAAGGAACGGTGTCTGTGGGAAAAATGATACCACCCACAACGAAAGAAAAGCTGAAGGGCTTCCTGGATAACTATGTTGACGTGTTTTCATGTAATACATTCGACCTCACATGGGTACCTAAACAGCTGATTCTCCACAGGTTAAATGTGGACCCCTCCCAAAAGCCAATTTAATAGAAAAGGAGGTCATTTACCTCTGAAAGGGCGGATGCCATAAAGAAGGAAGTTAAGAAACTTCTTCGAGCGGAGGTCATCGAAGAAGTATTTTACCCCGAATACATAGAAAATCCCGTAACGGTTCCCAAGAAATATGGGGCTTGGCAAATGTGCATAGACTTCACGGATCTCAACAAATGCTGCTCCAAAGATAGCTATCCCTTGCCCTCCATTGACGTGCTAATCAAAGAAATAGCAAGATATGAGGTGCTAGCCTTCTTCGAGATTCGTAAAGGCTACCACCAAATACTCATGGCGGAGGAGGAAAAGCAGAAGATGTCATTTATAACAGCCATGGGGACGTTTAGTTAATAAAAAAGCCATTCGGCCTTAAAAATGCAGGAGTTACTTACCAAAGGCTGGTCGATAAGCTCATAAAAAAAAGATTGGCAGTAACATGGAAATATACGTGGTCGATATGGTAGTCAAAAGAAAGAGCTATGGCCAATTCCTTTTGGACCTGAAAGAAACCTTCCAGAGGCTCCAAGAAGCCAATCTAAAGCTGAACCCAGCTAAGTACATGATCAGAGTCGAAGCTGGAAAATTCTTGGGATTCATGGTCTTGAAAAGGGGGATCGATGTGAACCCCGAGAAAGTCAAAAATTTAATAAACATGAAGCCCCCTCAAATGGTTAAGGACATCCAAAGTATAACATGATCGCTGGCTGCACTCAGTGGATTCCTTTCCAATGGGGCCAAGAAACATTTGCCATTCTTTACCGTGCTTCAAAAGGCCAAAGGATTCGAATGGACAGAAGAGTGTGAAAAAGCCTTCTGATACTTGAAGGAACACTTACGAAGCTTGCCCACCCTGATGAAACCAGACAAGGGGGAAGATCTGTACCTATACATCTCAGCATCCCCCTTAGCAATAAGTGCAGTTCTGGTAAAGGAAATGGACAAAGCCCAACACCCAATCTACTTCGTAAGCAGGGCATTGCATGGTCTGGAAACTGAATACACTGCCCTTGAAAAGTTAATATTGGCCCTAGTCCATGAGGCAAGGCACCTCCGAAAGTATTTCCCAAGGCACAAGATCATCTTTTTCACCAACCATCCAATTAGGCAGGTGCTTCTTAAGCACGAGGCCTCGGGGTGAATGATGAAGTGGGAAATTGAACTGGAGGAGAACAAAATCTAGTTTTTCCCAAGAACTTCCATCAAAGGCCAAGCCTTAGTGGATTTCATTGTGGAAACTACAGAACCAATTTTAGTCAACGATGTAAAAGAATCTGAGGAAACATGGAAGCTATGCGTTGATGGGTCATGACACTAGGGAGGCAGTGGGGCTGGTCGCCTTCTCATAAGTCACAGTGAGAAAGACTATCCCTATGCCTTATACTTTAACTTTAAGCCCACGAACAACGAAGTGAAGTACGAAGCACTGATCATAGGTCTTTGAATAGCCAAAGGCTTAGGAGTTTGAAGGCTGGAAATATTCACCGATTCTCAAGTTGTGGTCCTCTAAGTCAACGGGGAATATGGGGCTAGGGAAATAAGCTTGTAGCATTACTTGGAACTGGTGAAACCCCTCCTCGAACATTTCCACTATTACACCCTCACTAAAGTCCCTCAAGAGAAAAACCACAAGGCCAACGCTATGAGTAAGTCGGCTTTGTCGGACTTGGATTTACAATCCCAAGGGAACTTAATGGTGTAAATACTGAGTAAACGTAGTTTCGAAGAAGAAACAATGATTATGATGGTGGAAGAACAAAATTTGTGGATAACGCCTATTATGAGCTATCTCCGAGATGGTAATTTTTGGAAAATTCCATCGAAGCAAGGAAAGTTAGGCTAAAACCACCCAAATATGTAATCCACGAGTATGTGCTCTATCGGCGAGGTCATATGCAACCGCTTCTTTGATGTGTAGCCCCCCACAAAGCTGACTATCTGATCCACAAGACTCATGAAGGAGCCTGCGAAAGTCACCAAGGGGCTCGATCAATAGCTAAAAAGCTCCTCCTGGCTGGAAACTATTGGCCCAAGATGTTCGATGAGGTTAATAAGCACATCTAAGCCTGCCACCAATGCCAAAGGCATGCGCTAGTCACCCATGTCTCCCAAGAAGAAGTGATGAACATAAATAGCTCTTGGTAATTTGACAAATGAGGGATCGATCTGGTGGGCTCTTTCCCAGAGGCCCCATGCCACTTTTGATACCTAATCGTGGTTGTGGACTACTTTACAAAGTGGGTCGAGGCCGAAGCCCTATTCGGCATAAAAGGGAAAATGGTGATCAATTTTTGCTAGAAGAATATCATCTGTTGTTTTGGGATCCCTCGAACCATCATAACTGACAATGGTACCCAGTTTGTCAATGACCCATTTAAAAAATGGTGTAAGAAATATAAGATCCGTCAGAAAATCACCAAAGTTTACCACCCCTAAGCTAATGGGCAGGTGGAGGTCACAAACCAAACCATCGTCAATGGAATCAAGTCGAGGCTCGAAGGGGCAGGCGGGATTTGATCAATGAATTGCCTAGCATGCTTTGGTTGTCTTGAATAACGAAATCATTTGCCATGGGTGAAATCCCGTACAATCTGGTTTATGGTTTGAAAGCGGTTATTCATACAAAGATAAGGCTGGCCACCTTCCAAAGGTTTTCCATAATCAATGAAAACCAGGAGGTCAACGATGACCAACACCATTTGAATTCAGACCTTCTCAAAGAAAAAGATGGCATCCTTCCACGAAACCAAGGTCAAAGAAAGGATCAAGTGGTATCATGACCAGAGGGTCCAAAAAATCTAGTTTTCCCCGAGAGACCTCGTAATGAGGAGAAATAAGAAAATATGAAGGGAGCTAGAAGGGAAACTGTCAGCAAACTGAGAGAGACCCTACCGATTCATTGAAGTCGGCCCTAGAGGCAGTTACGTGCTGGAAACCCCCCAAGGTGAGTCGATTCCACGCAAATGGAACGTTTTCAAACTTAGGAGGTACTATTCCCCTAAATCTCAATAGACTTGGTGAGCCCAGAAAATAGTTTTCCTTTAAGTAGCTATGGGTCAGAGAACACCTTCAACGAAACAGTGCTCTAAGTCCATAGGGTTCCTTGGTTCTTGTTAACTATCTATTGAAGTGTGTTTTATTATAATTACTTCTTGTTCCCGTTAAGAACTTAAACACACTCTGTCACGAAGGAACGAAAATTCCCCACTCTTCTCAAATTAGAGCATTAAACATTCGAAGGGCCACCACGGCCCATCAAGCGCTTTGGGGTCGAAATACCCTCAACGCGTATAAAGCGCCCAGGCTAAAAACTTTGCAAACATTTGAAGGGCCACCACAGCCCATCGAGCACTTTGGGGTTGAAATCCCCTCAATGCGTGTAAAGCACCCAAGGTAAAAATCTTGCAAATATTCGAACCACAGCCCATTGAGTGATTTGGGGTTGAAACCCCCTCAACGTGTGTAAAGCGCCCAAGGTAAAAACCTTGAAAATATTTGAAGGGCCACGACAGCCTATCGAGCACTTTGGGTCGAAATCCCCTCAACTCGTTTAAAGTGCCCAAGGTAAAAACCTTGTAAATATTTATAGGGCCACCACAACCCATCGAGCGCTTTTGGGTGACTTAACGCATGAAAAAATGCTCAATGTAAAAACCTTGCAAAATATTTGAAGGGCCACCACGGTCCATCGAGCGCTTTAGGTTCCAAAACCCCTTAATACATGTATGAGTCAAGAATAAAAACCTTGCAATCAAAAGGCCCCATGACCTATCGAACGTTTAGGGTTAAAATTCCCTCTTTTACATGTACAAAAACACAGTAAAAGAAAAGAAAGAGTTCAAATACTCAACTAAATTAGAAGGTTTAATCCCCTCGTGAAAAGTTCAATTTCTCAAAAAAGAACAAGGAGCAAAGAAATTTTATTTGATACAAAATGCCGTAATGGCTTACAAGTAAAACGATAACATTACAAAATACAAAAACAATCTATATACAATTGAGGGAAGCCCATCTTAAGGAATGAGAGATTCTTATTCCTTTAAGTTCCCGACTTCTGGTACTTGGGTAGAGCTCGAAGGCACAATGAATAAACCTCAAGATCTTCTCACTAAGGGGGTATCCTCGATCTCTTCACCCCCAGTGTTGGAGGGGGCCACTCGGCTTCTACTGCAAGCAACACCACCCCCTCTGCTGGACGAAGGCCCTCTGGTGAAAGCTGAGCTGCTACTCCCTCGATCAGAGGTGCTGGCCTGATTACTTGCTTGATTAATCCTTGGAATGGAAGGTGCAGATCAAGAGCAAGAGGTTGCTACTTGGACGAGATCTGTCTGTGAGGTAGGGATCCTAGAAGATTGGCTCAGGTGAGAGAAGATGGAGCCTTCCCTTGCGGGGTAAGTCCTAGAGGGGTTATCCTCCGCGGGGCCTGAAACCCCACTCCTACTCGAAGCAGAATGGGAGTTCGAAGCACTGATATTATTCTTCTTCTCTTTTCGTAACTTACCAAGCCACCTCTTAGCGTCCTTGTAAGCCTAGCGGTACTTAGGATCCTCCGTAATATGCTTCTTCTCCATGATGCTGAGGGTCTCTTGAAGAAATACTTTAAAGTCTTCGATTAACAGTCCCAAGTCAGAGCCTATACGCCCAAAGACTATTAACAGTCACCGTGTAAATCTGATGTAACTCGGCATATTCCCTCTCAATATTTTCCTTGTCCCTATAGGCAGCCATGCAAAGCGCTTTATTTTCCTTAATCGCTCGCTCGAGGGATGGAACTAAATGTTGGTAATTATGATTCCATTTTTTCCTCTCCTCCAGCTTGGCAGTGGTCATATGAAGGCATGTGGGAACTGTATCCACATTTTATTGATGCCCCTGGGCCTCACGATAATAACACTTATAGATCTCATTAGGCTAAGAAGATGATGCCATCCTAGAAGCCTTAAAAGCTTTGGCAGTGACGATGCACTCATGCATCGAACTAAACCTGGCTTTGGTGGTGACCTCTTCAAGGACCTCATTGTGGCAAGATTCGAAGAGGCAATAGTCCTTCGAGAGCCCATCCTTAGCCACAACAAGGAGGTCCATTTCCTTCCTCAAATGGCTAAGCGCATTTAGGAGTTCTTTTTGTCTCCCATTAAGACCATTACATAATAGGCTAAGCTCCTCATAGAAAGCTCGAATCTGATATTCAAGCCAAACAAATTTATACCAGAATTGAAAGGCTTCAATTCGGTGCTCCTACGCCTATTCTTTATTTTGATGATACCATTATTTCATGACTTGAAAAGAGAAGTAAAAAATGCCCCTTTGAAGCTACAGGGGGGGGGGGGGGTAGGGCACCAAGTCTAGAATCTACAAGTGACAAAAAGAAAAATCGTATAAGAAAAGAAGTAAAAACATTCATTAATGGTAGAAAAAGAGGGTACATTTGAAATCCTAAGGAAAATAGTTCATACATCCTCTCTTTCCCTTATGCTACGCTCCGTTGGGTTAGAGCTCGAAGAGGTTGCCCTGTGATGAGGCTTTGGCCAAGTCAAGGGGCCTAGATGCCTCCACTTGTCGTCCTCGTCAATTTCCAGATTGCAGATCTCCTCCACAGAAGTATTGTTTGGAGGACTTCAAATGCTTGGGCAATGGGAGTTTGATACCACTATCCTGGACGGACTTCCACCAAAGATGGTCCAGCTGCTCCGGCTCAGAATTGTTTTTGTGGACATCCACCATCATTGCATATTTGGAAGGTAGGTCCTTGGAGATGGAATAGGCAAGGTTGTTCTGAGTGATCCTCACCAAGACTCCGGAGAGGGACGGGAAGAAATTCCAGAACCCCTTGGTTTTCACAAGCTTATTGGTGTAAGCCTCAAACACGGAGGCTTGTTGCTCGGCAGAGTAAAGATTGGCCAGCTTAGCATTCTTGCTAGTCAGGACTTCTACGGATGCCTGGGCCTCTGACAACTTCTTCTCTTGCTCCTTCAAATTCCCCTCCTCCTTGGAGCCCATTTTCTTCAATTCCTCATGTTGGGAGGCCACTTTCTCCAATCCCTCCTAATAATCGGAGGCAGCTTTCTTGAGCTCTCATTCGACCTCGTTCACTTTGGCCTCAGGGGCCTTCTCCCTAGTCGCAGCCTCTTGAGCTTTCCTGGTATTCATCAAGAGGGTCTAGAAGACAGAGTCCAGAGCAGTCACGACAGTGGACACCTCCGGCGGAAAGGATGGGATCAACCGTACCAGAGGGATGAGGTTACCCTTCCCCAAAGTGATCTCGACCTTAGTGCCAGCTCGTGACCTAACAAAAAAACCCTCGTCAGTCCACTTCTTTACAACAAAAGGGCTGTGAGAAGAGGTTCCCTCATATGACCGAGTGTTATTCACCAAGGTACCAGAGACCTTCGGCTGGACCTCCGGATGGGGCTCCGACTGGAACGATGCCTAGGGCTGGGGGCTCTTCTTAGAATATCTCCACTTCCTCCTTTTTCCCAAGGTAAAGGAAGCTAGTGAAGCCCACTGAATCAAATAAAAGAAAGAAAAATTAGTTGAGGAAATAAAAAGTAAAAACAATTAAGGAAAAAGCTAAGATGCCGCAAATACCTTTGTGTGGTGGGGAGGAAATCCAAGAGGGGGCCCCTGCGCCTATATTAGGCTTTGGGGGCTCCGAAACAGTTTTGAGAGGGCTCAAAATAGCCTCGGAGGGCTTCGAAGAACTGTCCTTTGTCTTCTTTGGCCTTTTCGTGGCCCCATCATTGGCAACCAGAGAAACTTTCCTCTTAACTTTCTTGGGCTTATATCTCTCAACTACCTTATTTTTCCCTTCCTCTTATCTATTAGAGGGGCTTTCAAAGGATCCTTTGGAGGAGGGGGCTTAATCAAAATCGGTTCTTACTGCTCGTAAACCTCGTCCGGCCAAACATGGTTAAATTTCCTAGAAATATATAGTGGCTCACTCAATAACCTATCTCTATCCGCTATCACGTGGTCAGGAGCGGATTAATTAGTTGCATTCTTAAACATGGGTCTTGTATTCCAGCCTGAGATGTAATATCTCTCTGCCTCACAATCAAACATGTAAATGAGAGGATTATGCTAATCTCGACAGTTCTAAGAAATTTTTATGGGATGCTCTGAGAACCTAATGCTAACGGTCAGGATCCTTTCAATTTTTGTTCCCCTATGTTCTATGACCTTGCTACAGGATAGATAGTATAAAGGCATAACTAATTCGTGGTTCGGGGTAATTCCTAAGTTATGGCAACATGTCATGAATGCCATAACATAAAGTATGAAGTTCGAATGTAGTTGGACAAGACTGACTTGGTGCTCCTCAAGAACATGAGAGAGGATGAGGGGAAGAGGGGAAACAAAGCCCAAATAATAAATGGCTCTTGTAAATAGTGTACCTACCAAGCCTCGTATCCCTAGGGTTTTTGTCTTCTCGAAGGACCTCCAAACGCAAGTCCTTCAGAAGCTTAATTGCAAGTGGAGGGGATGACAACAAGTGGGAAATCTCCTTTGGGACTTCCTGGGGGATTTCGGGAACTGGGGTTAAAATCTTCTCAAAAAAGAAGGGACGACCCTCCTTATCCTTCTAGACCCTAGCCTCCCTTGGAACCTTGGACATTGAGGTGACCCATTTTTGGTGGTAGCCCTTAGGTGGCATCAGTAAATTGGCAGAGCTCTCTCCACCTCCCCTACTAGATGAATTGGAACATACAGCCGATGAGGGAACAATGCTGGAATCCTTGAGGCGGGAACTTTCAACCCCACCAGCGGAAGGCATAGCTGGGAAATAGGCCGAAATAGAAATTTTTCCACCGGATGGTGATTGCGACATCTTACAAAGATAAAGAAATGATTGATTAAGAATATACTTACTGGTTCTTGGCTGGAGTGTTTGGCCGGAGTTCTCTGAAAATAGCAGCGAGAGAGGAGAAGTGCTCTGGTTTGCTCTAAGTAAGAGAGAGAAGGATTTTGAAAACTGAAAAAAAAATTTGGGTAAAATGGAAATTAAGGCATAGAAAGGCACCTTATATATAGAGAGAGGAAAAGGCAATGATTACCTCGGGTCACCACACAGAAAGTGAGTATGTGAGTAAATGGGCCGCATGGGTGAGAAATCCCAAGCATTAATGAAAGAAGTGACGGGCATGAAATCTAGCATGGATCTCACGTGCCCAAAGGTATGAGTAAGCATCACGCTCTCATGACCTTTCCACTTCTTACGTCGGAGTCCTCTCGGGAATAAAGAGATTGCGCTCTCTCTATTCCTAACTATTGAGGCCCAAAGGTCTGTGTAAAATAAACAGGGTCAAAGCCAAGCCATCAGAATCTAACACAGATTAGAAGGCTGAGTGTTGAACCCCCCCTTTTCCTAAGGCCCCATGTAAAATAAATGGGGTTGGAGCTAGGCCCTTAGACTCTAACACAGTTTAGAAAGTCGAAGGTCGGACCCCCTAACAAATTAATTCGTTCAAAGGACAAATTTGAAACTAACCTAGAGGACCTCGAATCCACCCTGGGATCGAACCCCCAAAGCATTGCGGGGGCTCAAAAATTGTATCCCTAAAGAAGTGTGGGGTCTCAAAAGTCACACCCCTGCTCAATAGTGAATTCGAAGCAGCCTCATCGAAGGGAAAATCACTAAATTCGTAGGGGCAGACCCGAATTCTAACCCAGGCTCCTGGGATGAATTTGAAGGCTGGGCCCTCAACTTTCCAGGGGTTTATTGATAATGCATAAATTCGTACTGAGCTCAAGTACCTAGTCTAACCGGCCTAAGTCTCATATTTTACCCCTTGGGTAAAATCCTTTGGGCCGGTCAAAGGGAGAAGTACTTACTCCACGAGCAAATAAAATAGTAGCCCTACTTGCCAACCTACATAAAGGTTAAAGGCAACCTTACAAACTCAATTATTCATTCCTAATTACAATACAATTTGTTGACTTGATTGTCGCAGGCTCTTCCCTCTGAAAACCTCTGGGGCTTTATCTTGCAGATTCAGGCCACCACGACATCGCACACTGCGATGGTAAACTGGGGTGCATCAGACGTGATGCTCAAGGCCCTAGGGGACTCGAGTAATAATGCAGCGAATACACTTGAAAAGTGTTTCCACACCATTTGTTAATTAGGATGCAATATAAGTGAAAATCAACAACTTGGTTGAGCAGAATCCCGTTCTCGCTTATATTACAAAAGGGACAGTCGAATTTGAAGTTGGATGAATCTAATACTCCATATATATGCTGGGGGAAAGTAATTCTAGGTGACAACTATAAGAGTAAAAAGAGCTCGAAGATAGGGTGTGCAAGCCCTATGCCTCCCAACCTTCATAAGCAAAAAGAACTCGAAAACTGTTATTTCTCCATCTCTTCATAATGGGAAGATGAAGAAAAGAAAATTGAAGAAAAAATAGAATTTTGGAAGTGTGATAAGGAAATAGAAATTTATTCCTCGTATGAAATGTTATAAATGATAGTTACATTTTATAATTAGTTTCATTATAGAATTACTTTTCTTGTAGGTTAGCATATAAATGGTAATTTACTTATAGGCTTTAGACTCATATTCTTGTTGGATTTTATATTTTAGCTCTGTATATTTTAATTATCCTTATTGATGAGGCGTGTCATTGATGGGATATCAATGCACCATTGATTATTAAATAAACCCTTTTAATATTTTATAATGGTATCAAAGACTAAGATTATGAAACCCCTAAAATTATGATTTTGATCGGAGTCGACGTCCTTCTCACCGCTATGTGTTGTCGTAGTCCGCTACAGATTAACGTCGTCGCCACCTGATATTTGTTTATGTTTCATTATTGTTGTCGTCCGCTGCTTGCCGTTATCTGTTGTCCCAGCTCGCCGACTTTTGTTGTTGCTTTGTTGTTGCCGTCGTCCCTGCTTGCCGCTGTTTCCTGACGCAGCTCACCGACTTTTGTTGTTGTCGTTCGGTGCTTGCCGCTATCTGTTGTGGCAACCTGCCGATGAACTCCTTCAATGTAATCGCCAACTGATTTCTACCGATCTCCAACATGTCGAATCCCAAATCCGATGTCATTGCTACTACAACTTATGAATATGAATTTGAAAACTACTCTACCGCTGCTACTACTATCGTTGTTGCTGCTACTTCTACTGCTACTAAAGTTGAATCTTGTTCTATGTGGAATTTTTAACCATCTATATATAAGGGACAGACAATTTGTCTAATTTGTACATATTGAGAGTTTTATTTTAAATCCCCCAACATAGTAGTCACACGATTGAAAGTAAAAAAAAGTTTCCTAATCAATGCTTTTTTTTAAATTAAACCATCCTTAGATGGGGGAAATTGTATTGGCCTTCCCAAGCCATAAAAACAGAAGTAAGATGAAGCCAAAGCTTAGTTTAGATATACAAGATGAGCACACAGCTCCTGAAGCAACACTTGTTGCTTCCAAAAGAATGAGATAAGAGTTATTAATAGCTAGAGGATTACCTAATTAGGCTAGGTAAGCAATTCTCGAACTTGTTAGTGAAACGAGCGAGCGAAACACAAGTTAGTCAGAGAAAATTTACTTAGACCAAAGAGCCTATCCTCTACTAATATCAAGGCTGGTAGAGAATCAAGATTGATTATCTATGTCCGATATATCACATGGGACAGCTGCCTGTTATGAGCCATTTTGTTATGCTTGTTCAATTGAGTTGAAGCTTTGAACTCCTGAGCTTGCTGCTGTCCGGGGTTCGTTTGTGCTAAGAATGCTACTAACCATCCCTGCAAATTAACAATCAAACAGACTCAGTAGCATCCATACAAGGAGAGAATCTTAGCGAGGGCATACCTAACTGATCTAACCTAATCAGACCTGAACAAATAAGAGGTAGCATTTGAAAACTACTGAAAGAACTGGTAGTCTTAGCAATGAAACATTCCTTAGCCAAAAAATCAGCAACCAAATTAGCTTGTCTATGTATATGCAGAACACTCATATCACCCAAAGCCTGATGAATTTCATCTGCCAGTTCAAAAAGTTTCCAATTTGCATGCAAAGGATCTTCAACACAGCGAACCGCATTTAAGCAATCAGATTCAATGAAAATAGGAGCCGAGAATCCTACACCAATATGAATTGCAAAAAGAATTGCCCTTAGCTCAGCTTCTAAAGCAGAATTTGCATGTGTAAACCTAGTGTAAGCCGAAATGATACCACCACTAGGGTCTCTGATAATCAATCCTAAACCACACATGTCAGAATAAGGACTCCATGCTGCATCTACATTAAACTTGTACCCCTCATTTGGCCTTTGCCAAGCAATTTTGAAAATCTTTGGCTTCGGTGCAGATTTTATCAGAGGTAAGAATGAGTGGTTTGCAATACCAAAGTTAAATGCAGATGTAATGTAGACTGGTTTGGAGCAGAAGGAGTAAAAAATTTGATCCCTAATATGACTTAGTACTGTACCTCTACTTGGGAAGGCCGAATCATGTATGCATTTGTTCCTCATTTTCCATAGATTCTAACATGTAATTAGAGTTGCAGTTCTAATTAATGTTGAGTGTAATGAACTTAAACCTGGATAGGTTAAATAGTATGAGATTCTTTCCCATATGGAGGGGAAAAATATTTCTTTGATACCCATAAACTGATTTACAGTACTCCAGACATGTATGGAAAAGATGCATGAATTGAAAAAGTGATCTAAAGAGTCCACATGATTACTACACATAACACATTTAGAAGGCAAGCAAAAAGTCAGTTTTTGTAGAATATTATCAAAGGGTAAATACGAGTTGATCAGTTTCCACATAAAAACTGAAACTTTCTTTTCAATTCTACTGCTCCAAAAAAGTTGAGTCGAAGCAATATTACCTGACTGTGGACTAAGCAGGAGATATGTGGATTTGAAAGTGAAATCTCCCTTAATACCAGGCTTCCATATAAGCCTGTCACACCTGTGTGGATAGAGCTTAGAGTCCTGCAAAAGAGAGATGACATGAGGTGGAAGTAAGTGGGAAATTTTCTGAATCAAAGTATCTTTGTTCGAGATGAAATCTGCCACTGTGCAATCTTCCGAGATATCCACCTGGTTTGGATCACAATGATCTATAATAGGACCAACATCAAGCCAATTAGAAGTCCAAAAATTGCAGTTTCCCCTACCCAAAATGACTCTGGAATTTGCTTCTGCCCAAGTATTAAAGCTACATATTCTTTTCTAGTTAGAGGAGGATCTATATGAGGGTGGCAGGGATTCAAGAAAATGTGCCCATGGGGCCTCTGCCTTTTGGTATTTCCACCATAACTTAACAGAACATGTATCAATTATGGAGTTAATTGATCTGAAACCTAGACCATTTTGGTTAATGGGAAAACAAAGAGATTCCCATTTTCTCCATGATCTTTTAGGTTTCTGATCAATAAAACCCCAGAAAAACCTGCTCATTTTCTTTTCTATTATGGAAACAATTCTCTTACTAGGTTTTAGCACTAACCATATATGTTGGGGAATAGAGAAAATGCATGATTTTATGAGTGTTATTTTTCCCCCCATAGATAGCCATTTATTTTTCCAACTACAGATCCGGTTATCAATTTGTTCAATTAATGGCTGGAAATGAGCTTTATGTGCAGAACCTGTAAAAATAGGTACCCCCAAGTATGTAAAAGGTAAGCAACCAATTTTCATTCCCAGAGTCCTCTTTATTTTATTAACTGTGTGAACAGAGGCATGCTTCCCAATATAAATATCACTTTTTCCATAGTTTATCTGTTGACCAGTGACATCCTCAAATGTAGATAGGAAGGCTTAAATCTAACCAAAGTTTTATTTTCAGCCTTTAAAAACACAACTGTATCATCTGCATAAGATAAATGAGAGATTTGTGGGGATTTACCTGGAAGATCATAGTAGGCCAATTTACCCGTATGGAAGATAAATGCTAAACTTCTAGTAAATGCCTCAGAAAAAATGTTAAAAAGAAAAGGGGAGAGGGGATCGCCCTGTTTAATACCCCTTGTAGATTGAAAGAAACCAGCTGGCTTACCATTTATCAAGATAGAGAACCAAGCCTAAGATAAATTATTCATGATGGGAAAGAGAAATCTGGCATGGAAACCAAATTTAGCAAGTACACTATATAGAAAAGACCACTTAACCCTATCAAAAGCCTTCTTAAGATCTAATTTGACAATGCAATTTGGTTGTCTTTGCTTCCTATTCAAAAATCTTACCATTTCTTGTAAGTAAATTACATTATCAGAAATATCTCGGCCTTTAAGAAAAGCAGTTTGCTGGGGAGAAATGAGTTTTGGCATTAATGGTTTAAGTCTTTCCATTATCATTTTTGAACAAATCTTGTTAACTACATTAGAGAGACTTATTGGCCTGTAATCATCAAAAGAAATAGGTGTTTTCTTTTTAGGTATGATTGTGATCCAGGTGCTACTAAAACCCCTAGGAATGTTATTTCCATCCACAAAGTCCTGAACTGCTGCTAGTAGGTCAGTGGAAATTATATCCCAAGATTTAATGTAGAATTTAGATGTGAAACCATCTGGACCCGGGCTACTGTTTTTGTTAAGACCAAGTACAATATGTTTGAGCTCAGACATTGTCACTGGTTGCATAAGATTTTCATTATCCTGTTGGGTGACACAATTGGGAATCTGGCTGAGAAAGTGAGTTTTGAAAAGGTTGGATTCAGAAGAGCTATCATCTGTTAAAAGGCCTTGGTAGTATTGGATGGCTTCAGTTTCTATGTCCTGTACCCTATCTAGCCATAAACCATTACCACTTTTGATTTTTGTGATCTTTAATCTACCTTTTCTTTCCTTAACCGAGTTGTGAAAAAAACTGGTATTATTATCCCCCTCCTTTAGCCATTTAATCTTTGCTTTATGTTTCCAGAAACTTTTCTGTTCCACTAAGGCTCTAACTAACTTAGCCTTAGCTTCCTTAAGATTAATCATATTAACCTCAGTTGCATTCTAATCATACAGTTGCTCCTGAGTCAGAAGAGCAGTTTCGGCCAGCATTACATTATCATGAATATTTCCAAAATGCTCCTTATTCCAGATTTTTAATTCCTTTTTTAATCTTAAAAGTTTAAGGCAGAAACCAAGCATTCCTGAATACTAAATAGGGAAGTCCCAATTATTCTTAATTACATTCATGAAATCTTTCCTTTTAAACCAGGTGTTCAGGAATATAAAAGGTCTAGGATTAGATGGAATATCACTTCCGATAGTGAGAAGCATAGGGCTATGATCAGAAGAAGACCTATTTAAAATTTGAACAGAAGATGTAGGGAAAGAAGATGACCATGCAGAGTTACAAAGCCCCCTATCTAATCTCTGAATAGTAGGATTTCTCAATCTGTTATTGCTCCAAGTAAATAAATTACCAACTGTATTGATTTCCTCCAAAGCCATTACATTGATAAAATCATTAAAATCCTTCATACTGCCTAATTTAGGAGTAGAAGGACCTTTATATTCGTGTACAGATGTAATGGCATTAAAATCCCCAATAAAAATAGTATCTGAGTGAGTAGAGGACTTAAGGTCAAACCAAAGAGATTTCCTTCCATCTCTAGTTCTAAGGCCATACACAAAAAAAACATCCATATTTTTATTCAGAGTGAGACTATACAATGAGACAGTAAGGAATTGTAAATTATCATATTTGACAGTTAGATTAACAGTTGTATTCCAAAATAGCCAAATCTGTCCATTCATTGCATACATACAGTTATCAAAATGTAGCAGTTGCCTATATGAATCACATTGCAGATTGTCATGTTTTGGTTTAATTAAGCAAATCAGCTCAAAATTATGCCTAGTGATCAGATTTTGTAGTCTGAGCATGGAAGTATCCATTCCTTTTAAATTCCAAACCAGAAATTTTATCCTAAGAGTTGTATTATTCATATTAAAACATTATTGGCGCCTTTTAATCTAGTCATGATAGTATTTAACTGAGTTAAATATGTCTCATTCCTATGATTTGATTCATTCACTGGTTGGCTACCCCTCTTCTGCTTAGATGGTTTGGAGTGGGAAATTGAGGGACTTACCTGTCTAATCTGATTGATATAAGTATCAGAACTGTGTGAAGGAGAGGCTCTCACAGGTTCAGCCTCAGTATCCTCTCTAACCCCGGTAATGGTTGTAGGATTTCCTTTAGTGTTCCCCTCACTAGATCCATCATCATCCTCAAGTGGGAGGAATCTGTTATGTCTATGTTTCTGCTGAGAGAATAAGAAGTTTTTAGCAGCAATAATGGTATTGAAAGGTGAGAAAGATTTACCTCTTTTGCTAGGAATGTCATCCTTAGCAAATACTCTCTTTGAGATGGAAAATGGTGGAGCAGAGTGGGAATGTTTTGATTGATATTTAGGAAACTGCACAATGTGATCATTGCCTTCTTCACCTTGGATCCCACTAGTCCCAGCTACCGTAGGAGTCAAATATGTCCTTATATTATGATTTATCTGAGATTGGTCCCCAGTCTCAGAATCAAGAACATTAGCTAAAGAAGTACTTACTTTCTCCTGCTCACCAATCTGTGTATCAACTCCAGAGACTATAATTTCAGAGAGCCTAACTCTGTTCATCTCAGCTATAGGTTCGGGTACCCTAGTCTCATCACTGATTATAACTGGAGACTCCTTTTGTTTTGGAACATATTTAAAAGTCTTTGTGATACGAGTACCTTGTTTCTCAGCAACAGACAAACCGGAACTACCTGCCTTAGTAGTTTCATTATGTAAGATGGCTGCACCCTCTATAGGAATATTTTCTGAGGCTCTTTGTTGTACAACCGAAACACCCCCAGAAATTATCTGATTTGAAAGTTTATCAATCCTATGGGACTTGGTTCTCTTAAGTTCGGGATGCAGGTATATACAGTGATTATCCTCATGCCCTATAGTTTTACAGTGGTGACAATATAGAGGTATATCCTCAAATTCTAAAGGAAGCTTAACCACATTATACTCAATACCGTCTTCCTCAATTCCTACTCTAATAGATGTTGGAAGCTTATTTGTTAGATCAATTTATACACACATCTTAACCACTGAAGGTCGAGTAAGGGCAGCAGTAGCTGCGTCCATCTTAATAAAAGTCCCTATCTGATTTCCCATCGATTGAAGCATAGCAGTATTATAGAAATAGATTGGGACATAGGGAATGTTAACCCATACCGGTACTATTGAAGATTCAGCCTCTGGGGAGAAATCCGTTGTCCATTTGAGAACCTTCATTGGAGCCTGATTGAAGATCCAGTGACCTTTAAGCCATAGCCTCTGGTAATCCTCTTTGTCTTGGAATCGGATTAAGATGTGTCTGTAGTCGACCGAGCCGATTTGAAAATTGCCTTTGAAGCCAACCGACTTGAAAGCCTCATTTAGTGCTGGCATTGGCGGCTTTCCTCTTGCAAATTTACCCACCAGGGCGTTTTGGTAATGGGAGGCAAGTAATTCTGCATTGCGACGGGAGACTAGACAGGCTATATCCCCTTTGTAGTGAGTTTTGGGGACAATTTCTGGGTTAGATGGGAGGGCTGCCTGTAGTGGGGGTTGACGAGTTCCCAATGCTTGAAGAAAAGACTTGGCCGCAGCGTTGCCACTACGGCCAGGCGGAGGAGCCGCCATAACCAGGAAACAATGTTCAGGATCCGACCGTTATCAGTTAGAGGACTAAGGGGAAGAAGAAAGAAGAGAAAATAAACGACAGACAAGTTTGCGTTTAGGCAAATCGCACGTTAATCGCACATAGCTACAGTATCAATCGCACATAATTCTCAGTTGTCACAATTAATTCTGCCCTCCTTTATCAATGCTAAAATGTTGACATGGAACTTAAGAGGCATACAAAAATCAATACTGATCATAGTACATAAATTGGTCTACCACATGGAATTTCAATATTTATAATAATTGAAACAAAATAAAAGTACATAAAATGGATATATTTCAGATAAAAAGAAGTTATTTTAGGAAGTATAACCTTCCTGAATGGTAATTTTTTAGGCACAATCTACATGAAAAAAGTAATTTTCTACCATGATCAGATTACACACAGAGATATTACAAAATATAATTACTTGAAAAATTAAATCTAATGGATTGCAACACAATCTAATTTGACTTAGCAGCCACGACAGTTTATGAAATTCAGCATCGACCGGTATCATAAAATTTGGAAAGAGTTTCTTCAACTAACTATGATATGTATTTTTCCCGACTTTTTTCTTTGCTTTTAAAAAGTTTCTATATAAGAGTTGTATTTACTTGTTTGTGTCATTTATTTTGATCTATCATTATGCAAAATGATACTTCCTCCGTTTCTTTAATAGTGACACACTTTTTAATTTGATAAATTTCTTTTATATTGACACTTTCTATTTATGATAAGTTTAAGGTTATTACACCACTCATTTTAATTTTTCTTATTATAATTCAATTTCATTCACTCACTTAGAATCTTCTAAATTCTAACACCAAAAATAATATACCACTATTAGAGAAACATAGGGAATATGTTTAAGTAAGTTTACTGTCAATTTTATCTATATATTTTGCGACTTTTTTCTTGACACTTAATGCATAGATTTAAATTTACTCATTATTCTACATCGTATAATTGATATTCACTGATCCTCATACTTCTATTTTTAGTAACTTAACTCTATATTATACAAGGAGAGCGTCTTCTTCTGGTCCAACTCAACATTAGAACAATCATAATAAATTTCATTTCTCTAATTTTTAAGGTTTAACTATAACTACTTATATTTTAAAATATATTTTAATTTTTTAAAAGATATTACGAGAATCTCATTATAATAAATAAAAGTAGGAGTCCGTCTCTTGAAATATGATATTTTCATAAATCATGGAAAGACTAAGGTTTAAAGTCCAAATTAGAAGAAATGAAGATAAAATTTTCGGATTGCATGAATCAAATTATAAACTTTATAATTACTACACATTGCATAATAAATTTTTAATATTGCAACTAACACCTTTTACCCGTCTTTCCATAAGCCCATGGAAAGACGGTTTTCCCAATATTTTGCCTATAAGTTAACATCAAATAATTTTATTAATTAGTTATATAAATTATTAAATCATCACATTAAACGATTAAAAGGTGTAAAATAAGATTTTGTGCAAGTAAGTATTAAAGCGGTGAGAGTACGTATTAACCGACATTTTCTTTTTAAAACACTTCTGAGACACTCTTAAGCAGCTGTACCATCAAAATACATATAATCCATCCAAAAAAAAATTAAAATGAAATTAAGAAAACCATGATTTGGCTTTGACTTCAGTTAATCACTACTACATAACTTATTGATTGATGTTTTACTTGTTCTCAAATTAAGTTAATTGATTATTTTGACTCAGAAGTTGCATACCTCAAGACAAAATGATAACAGTAGAGTAACATTTTAACCTTATACCAGTCAAAATAATATTTCATGATTATGTTTCTCTGATATGCACTACAAAAGTTAGTTGGAGAAATTTGTAGGAGTTAGAAAATAAAACTTGCATCGCTGCTAGCTAGGGTAAACTACATGTATCTCATCCAGCTTTGGAAAAATTAGATATGTTTATTAATTAATTTGACTGTATTTTAGTTTAGTTTATTTTAATTTTATGACACTTTTTAAATTTAGTAAAATTTTAGTTAATGTAATATTATTATTAATTTATTGAATGCTAGTTCGATTTTGGTTTAGCAATTTAAAATAATTCAATTATTATTATAGTTCAGTTTGATCAATTTTAGTTCAATTCAAATCAAACAAAAAAAATAAATACATCAGACGTGTTTTGTAGACCGTACTTTCATACTCCCTATCCTCACTTAAGAGTATCTCCAAACAAAATGACACATTATTTAGAATAAAATGAGTGGTGAAAATTATATTGAAAGAGTAAAAAGTAAATTGATTGGATGAAAATAATCTAAATTTTACCAAAAAATGAATGAGCCATTATTAAAAAGACAAACAAAAATGGAAATATAGTCAATGTTATGAGACCGGAGGGAGTACACTATTACTTTGTTCAAAAAGTAGTAAAAGACCATTCAATGTTTTTTCACCCAAAATGTCGCATATACTTTTAAAATGAATTATTCTTTAGCAAAATTGATTAAATTATAAACAAAACAGTTTATAACATTTTTCAAATATCGTAGAGAACTTGTCAACACCTTTCAGGTGAACACATTTCTCACATCTCCTAGGTTATAGCTAGAATGGGCGATAAATAACCCTTACCCTTGCGTCACTCTAGATGATCGGCATCATAGAATGCCCCGAGGATAACAATAAATATGGAGACCTAATACAACTAGCACAATATCCTACAAGTGAGAAACATAAAGATAGCACAATTATATTTTCTAATAACGACTATGAGGATCGACTTTCATGCTAAACGTTATTTGTGAGCCACATCGATAATTAAGCAAACCCATTCAAATTCATCCTAAACCAAAGCAATCTCATCAATCGATAATTATAATTAGTTGTCACCCATAATTACAACCTAACATCAATCAATAATAATCACATAGACCAAAAGACAAAATCTTTGACCACAAAACCTAGCAAACAATCAATTTATAATCATCGACTAGTTAACGCAACAAATCACAAAAGATAATTGATAACCAAAGCATAAAATATATAAACTAAATCTCACAAATTCATACTAGAAATGCTTACCAATTGCTTCCAACAATATATTTAGTAGGGATGGCAATGGGGCGGGGAGGGTACGGATTATGGTACCTCCATATGCATGCCCACCTAAAATTTTCATACCCATACCCGCCCCATCACCCATAACAGGTACAACATTAAAATTCACCCCCGTTCCATCGGATATTATCTAAAATCCACCCCTGCCCCATCACCCACTTGGGTCTCCATACTCACTTCAAATCCATTTTACTCATCCCATTTATAACTCATAACAACACCTATATATTACTTTAAAAATAATAAATTTAATATTAAATTTAAATAATATTTACATGAAAATATTATAAGTAAAACATGTGCATTATGGATTAATAATAGTTTATTATATAATAAATTAGTGTGTACATAACAGGTATAGTGGGGTGGGGGTGGGGCGGGTATAAACTAATATCCATGCCCGACCCACTACCCATGGCAGCTATCAATTTTCATACACATACCAGCCCCAACCCCACAAAAACTACATCCACACCCGCCCCATTTGGGCGGATGCGGGGCAGACCTCCACCAAAACCTGCCCCGTTGCCATCCCTAATATTTAGCCTAGAAAGCTAAAACTCTTAACATAGAACATAAATCTACAAAGAAATATGGAGGAAATTGAAAGATAAATGGAAAACTAGGGTTTGGAGGCCCCGAGTCAGGCTCACATCAAATGGGGAAAAATGGGCTATATATATAGTTCAATAAAATAGAGTACTCCCTCTGGTCCTCTATTTATGTCCCCATTTTTTCTGAAATTTTTTCAAAGCATGCTTGACCATTGTTTTTTACGTACGATAATAGATTATAAAATTTTAATTTTTAAAAACTATATGTTACGGAGAATCCAAAGACATCTCATATAATGTTCATTACTATATACACAAAAGTTTTCGATGGTCAAACATACCATGAAAAAATAACTGGTCAAAGGGGGTCAAAAATAGAGGACCGAATGAAGTAGAAAAGACCAATAAGTCATGTTTTGGGTAAAATTCACGGATCGTGAAGGAGCTACTGCACTCTTCTTATTACCACCGCTACGTGTGAACCACTGATCCATCTTGAGAGTTCTTGTAGTCGATTATATAGTACTCGTGGAGAGAAATTAAAAAAAAGCTATCCATGAAAACCAATTCCTCTCAAATAATGCACCATAATTGGCTTAAATATTCATCTCAATATTTTCCCCACATTTTCAATCTTCCTTCTTCCACCACTTTTTGCAAGTGTCCTTTTTTCGATAATCGGGTCTTCACATTGAATCCAATCTTCAATCCTTGAACTGGTCATGGAAGGCTCCAACTACACATTAACACTTCACAAACCAAGGAGTTAGGATACAAAATGATGAAACGTGATCATAGCCCTCTAATCGGTAAAGTATCCAATTTTGTAAATCAAAACCTCCAATCTATTACAGCTATGAGTATCAAATGTGCTAAAAAGAGAGTATAAAATGATCAAATCAATTGCCCCAAATTAAACTTTTACTCGTTCTCGGGTAAACAATCAAGATTTATGTTGGTTTCCTTATCCTCTACCCAAGGTACATTTGAGCTCACTAATTGAGAACTTCCCAAAGCTAAAAACACAAATAACTACCCATCCCCCATATTACAACCTAAGAGATGTTCTACCCAAAAGTACCATTAACAAGCTAACAAAATCTAAAATTACTAAGACATCAAACACAATAGAATATTGCATTATACGTTTAGTCACACTAATTCATTCACAAGCTAAGTTTCAATCTCTTAAAGGATAAAAAAGTGAAGCTAGACTCCCCAGATTATCTTTATATCATTTTCAACCTTATGGCTCCGAATCCGGCAAATGATCACAACATTTTATTTTTCTCTCATTTCTCTCATTTTGCCTAGGAGCCCTTTTTGGGTCGCCCTTTTGGATTTTCGACCTATTCGGACCCCCAATGTTTCATAGCCGCCCTTTCGGGTTTTTAACTTAGTTGGATTTTTTTCAAACAAAACAAATCAAACTAGAGCATATGCATGATACAATATAATACAATACAATGAAATATATTTAACTCCCCCCACACTTGAAACACACATTGTCCTCAATGTGAAAGGACATGATAAACAAATGAAGGGGAAAGAAAAACTCACAACTAGGACCTTGAAGGTCCTTCTCGGTGGTGGAAATGCTCACTTCTAAATGCATGTTCTCTCATCCATGTTCATGAACTCCACCCAATTTGCACTTTGACCAGTCCGCTACACAATTCTTATATTGTACCCCTGGGGTACCATAACTGTGTATGGTATATATGTAGAATGTGCATTTCAATGTTACTACTCCCTCTATTTCTTTAAGAATGACACATATGTTTTGGCTCTTGGATAATTGCTAGATATAGGATAAGACATAAAGTTGATGGATGTAGTATGTTTAGTCTCTAAAAGTACACTAATTGCTGTACAACAAGCTGCCAAAATATAGGCTAATTCTTCCCTCCTAAGTTATGAAAAAGATGGGAAATTCTACACTTTAATTCAAAAGTACCTCACATGGCCCATTGGCCAAGGTACTAAGAAAATTAAATAAGAGGCTGTGGTAAATTTCATCAAAAACAAGAACAAGGGTGCTACCATCCACTTCTCTTTCACTCTTCATCTTTTCCTCTCTTCATATTATTCCCTATTCAACCTTTTCACATACGTAGAAGCAACATCCTAGTGGCGGAACATGATCGATTGACTTATTTTCACCGCTGTTAAATTGGGGAGTTCATCCTCCAAAATTTAAATAAGGGTAAGATTGCAAGCCATCGTCGGAAGGAGGCAGCCCAACAATGGAACACTTCAGTATGCACCATTAGCCGTCTTTCAAACCTGCACAAAAGATAAGGATAGGTAGGGTTATGTACAGACTGGAGAAGGAAGGTGAAAGGAAAATAGGGAAAGGGGATATGCAACAACAATTGGGGTAAGCACTTCCACCATGCATCATCGGATAAAAAAGGGTCAAATTCGAAGCCATTCAAATGCAATAAAACCACAACTATCAGCAACTAATCAGCTACACAGGTTATACTACTCAATATCTCACTTGAAGCATGATACAAGTTCCGGAAAAACATCTTTTATGGATATGCATCACATTATACATATAGACGAGAAATGGTTTTACATAACTAGAGTTGTGGAGAAGTACTATCTTCTCCCGGATGAGGAAGAGCCTCACCGGACTATTCAAAACAAAAAGTATATACAGAAGATAATGTTCCTTTGTGCCGTATGTCAACCAATCATCAATAATGAGGGGGAGGTCTTGTTCGATGGGAAAATTAGGATTCAGCCATTCCCACATGAAGAGGCAGCAAAGAAGACAATCAAGAATAGACTAGCCGGTACTCTAGAATTCAAACCAATTCCATCAATCGACCGTGATTTTACTAAAGCGTTCATGTTGACAAAGTTGGTCCCAACCATCAAAAGGAAATGTCCGTTACTAGCTAGCACAAATATAACAATTCGACAAGATAATATAAGACCTCATATATGTGATGATGATGCTAAATTTAGAATGGCTGCAAGTTCCGACGGCTTCAACATAAAATTGGGTTTCAACCACCTAGAAGCCTGGATTTGAATGTTTTAGATTTGGGTTTTTTAATTCAATAAAAAGTTTGCAGCACAAGACAAAATCACACACTATGGATCAACTCATTTTAACAACAAAAGCAGCTTTTGAAGAACTGCAGCCAGAAAAATTGAACAAAGTGTTTCTAACACTCCAATGTGTCATGGTGGAGATAATCAAATGCAAGGGGTCTAACAGTTACAAACTTCCACATATGAAGAAAGATGCACTCCAACTACAAGGTATGCTACCAACTGACATAGAGGTTGACACGGTTGTAGTTAGGGAGGTCTTACAAAGCTTGATAGCAGCGAACACATCAATGGGTCTTGAGTACATTATTCAGCAACTTATGTGATAGCAAAGATGTTTGAAGTGCCATTTGGTTTTACAATGTGGTTTGATAGGGGTGGCAAAGATGCAATCAAAATGCTAGGTTTTGTTACTGTGTTTGCAATCCAACCATCGTTGTAATGAAAAATATTTGGTTTCAGATTTTAAAATAGATGAATTTGTAGTTTTCTTTCAAGACAAAGGCGGGCGGATTAACACACGCAGGCTGAACAAAACAACCTCATTGAATACACACACTGTACAATAATAGAAATAGCCACATTGAGTACACATCATTTTCTAATCGAAATGAAGATTCCAATACAAATCATTCAGCCTATCCAAAAGAGAGCATATATTGTTCAAAGAATAATGTTGAAGAAATAGCCACAGTTTCCACCTTCACTATATGGAACCATGTGACAAAAAATAAAGAACTGGTGTGATCAATGTTCCAGCAATATGTACTTGTCTACATATTTAATGAACCTTATTATCAAGATGATCATTCCACATACAGAAAAGGCAGAACATTGCTTTCAGGACCACCTATTGCACATTATCACACATTGGCATACCAAAACAACAACATTGAATATACACAATGAACAACAACACAATATGCTAAAATAACACAATTTTTCCCTAAAAAACCCATTCAACAACACTAGCTCCACAGTAAAATTTTCAGCACTTGTGCTACATTTTAGTTTTCATCGACGTACCTACAAAGGGAACCAAACCTTCCACATATCCATTAATGCTTTTGGAGGCAATTTTCCAATCTCGTCACTCCGATATTGAGGCAATAACAGTTTGTGAACCCAAGGATGTACCTGAGAGGGGTCCAAAACCAAAAACTTGTTAGAGTTAGTAATTAAGTATTACACAGTGCAAACTTATCGCACTAGACACTGGTTTCTGAAGGATTATTTAACATTTACCACTATAAGGAAATCTTCAAATGTACAAATCTAGATTAAAATATTTACCTCTAACAAGTCGATGGGCACTCAATTCAGAGCGTACACGTACTTTTGAGATTCTGATATTTCAGGCTCAATCTTTCCCGTCTTCTCTGGAGTAGCGAAGGTAGTGTCCTCCACCAGTGAGTCAGACTCAATCTCTTCGTTGGATTCGTATATGTCAGCGACGCCAGGCTATCCCTCATCATCAATGAAATCGCGACAACTGGACCTGACCCACCTTTTTGTGAACAAGCTCAACCTCTGGAATCAAGTGTTTGGAGACCATCTTGTCGATGCCAATTATAACCGTGCCAGTTCCTTAGAGGATTCCGCAACCTAAAATTGTATCGGCCGGAGCTGAACACGACCATTGTCAGCAGGAGACATAGAGGAGATGACATCATCGCCGGGCCATTCTATCTCCTTGATGATGGTGTCGTCGATTTGGGACTGAAATTGGAATGGTGATTTAGATTCACCGGGAAGAGGAGGATTATTTTTGGATCCGGAGGAGCTTCGGCTGAACATTGCGGCTTCTGGGTTTTGGATGAACTCGGATCTGTGAAATGGGTTTACGGTGGCAAGGTTCAATTTCTCATCACACAAAAAAATGAAAAAGTGGCGAGAAGGCTGAATTCTGTAAATAGCCAAAGTTGATCTAGGGTTTCAACTCTTGATTCCTTTTATATGGTGGCTTGAAGATTGGGAGTAGTGTTCAAAGTTGGGCCAAGGTTTGGGCTACGTGTTTGGGTTAAATTTTAAGATTTCGAAGATATGGAGGGAAAGGTTAGGCTTAGGGTCGGGTTAGTGAATGGATTATTTGGGTCAAGGTGGCAAATGAGGAAGATAATTGTGGTAAATTCTAAAATGTCATGAGGGTAAAATAGTCAAAATTAAAATTGTCCCTTTCCTTTTTAAGCCATTGCTGCATGGGTGCCACTTAAAATAACACCCACTTTTAGAAAATGTATCATTCTTAAAGAAACGGAGGGAGTACTTCTGCATACAATATTTATGTAATAACCACAATAAAATTATGATAATGCACAATCTCATGTAACATAATGCACCTCCCTACAATATGAAATGCACAAAATATCATTGGGGATACGATACTCTTGGTGCCCCATGGATACCATATAATTTGCCTCCACTACAAATATACAACTAGGCAAATCTCGATCAATACCACACAATAAATTTAAAACAACTAGTAGTATTTCTAGGTGGTGGTTTTGGTGGTGGTTGGTAGTGGTATATTGTGGTTTTGGGGTAAGAGTTTGAAGACAAGGGTGAGGAAAGTTTTTGATTCTTTTCAGTAAAAAATAAACACACAATCCTCAATTAAAAGCTCAGGTTGCCTCCCGAAAACTCCGTATATTTAAAGTTATTGGCACGAACTTAATGCTATTCATATGGTGAAGGTTTGAATGCCTTTACCATGAGCTTCCAATAGTATAGAAAGGCGGGGGTAGAATTCCTCCTTGGAAAGGATTTTGTGGAGGTGGAGTTTGTTTTAAAGTAGATGGGTGGTTTGGAAGCTTGGCATAATCATTTGACTCCCCTATTTTCTCCTTCAATAATTCCAAAAATAGTGGAGTTGGTTTAACAGATGGAGGTAGGGGTGATGAGGGTAAGAATAATGAATGCGTAGTATACACTACAAGAAACATGACCTATTATTTTCCCCCTTTCACCTCGGTTTTTTTCTTAACCCTAAAAAATTGAGGTAAAAAGTTCTTTTATGTTTTTTTGTCGAAGTAAAAAATATTATTTACCTCTGTTAAAAAAACTGAGGTAAAAGTCTAACATGACCGACGTCGCATGCATGTCTGGCTTACCAACGTTGGTTGCTTTTGTGACCGACGTCACATGTTCCTATCCCAGACACTAATGACCAACGTCACACGCATGTCTGGCTTACCTACGTCTGACTGACGATGCACGTCACTCTCGTAGACACGAATGACTGACACACACACGCATGTCTGGTTTACCTACGTCGGTTGTTTGTGTGACCGATGTTGCACGTCACTCTCGCAGACACCAATGATCAACATTGCACACATGTCTGGTTGTTTTTCTGACCGACGTCGCACGTCACTCTCGCAGACACATCACTCTCGCAGACATGATACTTATACGTATATGAATAACAGATAATACCCTTACGATGCACAACTTAAAATAATTTAATATATATATATATATTAATAATTTAATTTATTTTTTAATAAAACTAAAATATAAATTTTTATTTTTTTATACAACTCCATTTCTTTTAAATTTTGAAAATATTTATAACTATACTCTTAAATATAACTCTATGTTATATTTTCAAATGAAATAAATTAAACGTAGAGTTTGAGTAATACATGATCAGAGTCGAATATAAATGAATAAACTTTATTTTCTCACCGAATAAAATTTTATGTACTAATTATTCATAATTATGTAAAATAAGTAGTATATAAAATTTTATATATTGCTTATTTTATATAATTATGAATAAGTAGTGTATACAATTTTATTTGGTAAAATAAAGTTTATTTCTTAATATTTGACTTTGATCACATATGTCTTGAACACTACATTTGATTTATTTCATTTGACACGTGGCTAATTCCAAGGGTGACACGTGTCAAAGGTGACGTGGCTAAGAGTTGCTCTTTTCATATTTTTCATTTGATACATGGCTAATCTTTTTCTTAGTTCTATGTAACCAACTCTAAGTTATTCTAGAACATGTACTAGCGATTTCCAACATTTCACCAAAAAAATTATTTATTTAATATTTCTATATTTGTGCAAGAATAACAAAGTCATTTGGAGCAATGGATTATAGGGTAACACAATTTTGGGCTATAGTGTAATTTTGCAAGATTATGTATAAGTAATAAATGTTAACTTTCGAGGCTCTTTCGTTCACCCATACATGCTTGAATTGAAAAATCACAATTGTATATTATTGAATTGCATTTTGGTGTTGCCAATTTCGTGATTCGATAACTCTAATTTTCTTGGAGGGACCAAGTGCAAAAGGTAAAAACTTTACTAGACACTCCAAATTGAAATCCGCTTGAACATGATGCTACCATATACACCTCAATTGTATTTTCCAAGTCCGGAACATAGTATTAATTAATAAACATCCACAAGAATATATTTGTAATCTTTTCCGATTTACATTTCTTAGTTCTATGTACTCCATCTGTTTCTTTATTAGTGACACATTTTCCTTTTTGGATTGTCTTTTTTATATTGGCACACTTTCCATTTTTGGCAAGATTCATTCAATTTCATCAACACATTATACTTTTTACTTTATATATTTGATTTTATCCACTCATTTTCTTCACCTAAATCTAAGCACCTAAACTTATGATGCCACTATTAGTGAAACAGAGGGAGTAACCAACTCTAAGTTACTTAAGAGCATGTACTAGAGCTTTCCAACATTTCACCAAAAAATTCATCTATTTAATATTTCTATATGTATGGAAGAATAACAAATATCATGTATTTTGGAGGGACACAGGTGCAAAAAGTAAAAATTGACTAATCTGCAGTTAACCCTTATTTGACTAATCAACGGTCAATCCTTACATGAACTTTTATATATAAACATTAATGAAGTTATTTGAGTTTAATTAATAAATGGTGAATTATTGCTTAACTTAATATACATAAATACTAATGAACGACCATAACTTTAATTTATAAATGGTCAACCCTTACTTGGTATTAAATTTGGTTCTTTATCTTCTATGCAACAATATAATATTTATTTTTAATTATAAATTTAAATATAAAAATAATGTTTTTTTTAGTTTTTATTATTGATAAATTTTTTCAAAACTTGAATAGACAAAACAGGAATTAATTTTTAATTCATAAATATTTGTTATTTGAGTTTCATTTTAGCCCTAACCCCTAATATAAATCCTGATAAAACTAGTTTAATTCTAGCCGAAACTCCTTGTTTAATTTCAGCCCAATCCCCATTAAACTCATACCCAAACCCCCTAATGTAAACATTCAATACTGCCTTCTCCATCCTCTTCCTTGATAAGATCGGCCTATTTTCACATCCTCTTCAAGTTTCATCCTTCTTCAAGATTGGCTCTAATTTCACATGCCGATGACCACCAACGACTTCACCTACGCCGATGCTGACGTCGACCAATCGACCAACGTGACTTCTCCGTCATGTGCTATGACCAACGAATTCTCTACTATGACTCCAGTTCATTCTACGAGTCCAGTTCATTTTCTCGGTGACTCCACTCCGTCTCCACCTCCGTTGTATCGCCGGAGATCCGCTGTTGCGCTGCCCTGTCTCGCCGGAGCACTCTGTCGAGTGGAGTGACCACTGTTACTCTCCGCCGAAGCATTCTGCCGACGCCATCACTTCTTCTCTTGGCCGGAGCTTTGTCGATGCCACCACTTTCTCTCCGCCTAGCACTAGTGAAGCTTTAGATTATTTAATATGTTTGATTTCTTTGATTTATTGTCGTAGATTTAATTATGTTCATTTATTTTTTCGGAAATCATTGAATACTGAGTGTATAATGGATCTGTTTAAACACTGTGTAATGGTTCATAGTTTGGGTATTGTATTGGCTTACTGGAAAATATTTGGGTACTATTTGGGTTGCCGAAAAACTCTCTTAGGGCGTGAACAACCGAATGCAAACCGACATCGGTCCTGCATTCGGTGGTTTTTTTAAGATCAAGAGACACATCTACTGACATCGCATATCTATCGGTAGTTTTTTCACTAGCATTTTACAACTTGCGATGTCGCTAAACCTTCTGCCCGATCACACTTTTTACTTCAGTTATATTTTAAATAATCGAGGAAAAAAATATTTTTTTACTTCGGTTTTGAACCGAGCTAAAAAATATAATTTTTACTACTGCCACATTTACCTCTTTTTTGGACTAAAAATCGAGGTATAAACCCCTCCAGAACTGAGGTAAAAAGAGTTGTTTCTTGTAGTGATAGGATAGTCACCTCATCCTCAACTTCTTTATCTTCAATAACAAACTCCTCATCCCCTTGGAACTCACCTTCAACTTCCTTCACCACCTCAACCATCAAGGTAAAAGGATTTACATTTGGCTCCAGGCTCACCTACGGTTGTGATGGAAGCTTGCCGGAATCTCTAGTTTCCAAACGGCGCACAGATGATGCAATTTGGCTAATTTGGGTCTCCAATTTTTTTAATCTTGAGGAAAAGTGAGCCTCAAAATCTTTGACCATGTTTAATATTGCTTGCATGAGTTCCTCATGTTTTGAGCTTGGACCAACTCATTCACCATATTTGATATTGCTTGCATGGACCTCCTATTTCCGACACTTAGTTTGCAAAATTGGCATTGCTCTCCTGTTATTGGCTCTCAGATCGGTGGCGCCATTGACACAGGGGGAGGTGCGGAAGCACAACAATGACGTATTCTGATTGTGAGAAGTGGTGAAGGTGGAAAGTAATGGCAGCGGGTGTACAACTACGTTGTCTTCTGGTCGTATGAAACACAGTGAAAATTATAGGCGTACATCGATGATGATGGAGTAAAATGATGGTGGTGGAAGCATAACGATAAAATGTTAAGGCCGCAAGAAGTGGTGAAGGCGGTGGGCAATGGCTTTTTACATGCGACCGTGGAGCTGACGTGCGGTTGTGGACCTTTTGGAACCTTTGCACGTTTGAACAACATCAGGGACCGTCTCTCTGAAGTTAAATGGGCAGCCACACGTCCAAATCCATCTTCTCAATTACTGAAACAAGAGAGCAATGCTAGAGATCTTAAAGAGCCACCGTTGAGAGGTAGATCGTCGACCTCTCCGGAGGTCAGGAACGACTACTTCCTCCCTGCTTGTCATGATAAGTTATTTTCCTTTGAGTACAGATGTAGTATTACGTAATAATTCAATCTCCAAAAATAAAGAAATGTGATTGTGTGAATATTTTACTGAATTTGTGTTTGTGTGAATTGAATTTTTTTGGTTGCATTAGTGTGAATTATGGAATTTGTGTTTGTGTCTCTATGTGAATTGTAGAATTGTACTGTGTTTGTGTGTGTGAATTGTAGAATTTGTGTTGTTGCACTGGGGTATCGGGGTGGTGGAGGCAGAGCTAGAGAAGGGGATTGGAGGAGGTTGGTGGAGATGGGGCTGGAGTAGGGGGTTGGGTTTAGTGTAGAATAGGATGGCGTATTTCAGAACTACATGAAAAAAATGGTCAACAAAAATTTAGAACTAAAGACTTTTCATTTTAAGTCAACGTCAAAATTTTTTGGGTAATTGCCGATCTCCGGGGAGAGGACTGTGAGTTCTTACATCAATGTCGGTCATGGACATAATTAAGGGAATTTTCAAAAAAAACAATTGTGTTATATCTGCACTTATAAGGAAACATGTTGTTATCTAAGCATTTTACCCTCATTTGTTTTAGAGGTTTAAATGGCAAATCATTTGGCCTCGTCAGGTTAATTGCAATTTGTTCCAATTAAAATCAATTTTATTTAGTTCAATAAAATAATACACTCAAACAACAAATAAGAACCTTAGCAAAAGTAAATACATTGCTTAAAATCGACCACTCTTAAGAATTTTGTATAATCTATTTGGTAAAAATAAAAGGTTATGATCCATCTTCTACAAGAACATCTTAAGCTAATATTAGTGATACAACTAGGGATAATAAGAACACAAAATAAAGAGAAAGACTCACGTGAGACCGTCTTATGGTGAGACGAGAGATCATAATGAAATTTCAGTCATATTAATCAAATTTTACGGGTTAAAATACTTAGATTTTGCTCGGGTTATAAGATGACCAGATATCTAAATGCCACGCGCCTCTTTCCCCCTCTCTCTGTTCTCCTCACTTCGCCCTGTTCCCATTTCCACTTTTTGCCTTCAAACAATCCATTATTCTCCTCACTTCATGTCCGACTGCTTCCGAAACCAGTGCCAAGAGATGCAGAGGAATCTCACGATTATGGCGAGTTTCAATTACTGGTCCAAACTATGGAATTTGGCCTCCTAACTCATCGCCGCCTCCGTTTTATCCTAATTAGAAGCCACTGTTGTTGATAGAGCTACTATTTCAGTCTAATTATGATGCAGAGCCATTGATTCCGATAATGGTAGAGAACTTCTTCCAAGGGGAAAGGGCATAGGGCATCTTCTCCGGCTTATTGAATTTTCCTTTCTGGGTTTGGTTGTTAATTGGATGTAATATACCAGACAATTTTATATGTTATCAAATGTTGTATGTTAAGGTGTTTGATAAATTAGATTCACGTGCTCTGCAAATTCTATATTTAATAAAATTATGGGCTTTTTAGAAAATAGAAAAGTATTTGTTGAACACGTGACAAAAATCTGTTTGTCCAACATATTAACGTACAATATTTTTAAATATATATAAAATTTCTAGTAATATACCGTATCTAATTATTAGTTCAAAGAATTGTCAAAAGAAGGTTAGCACTAGCCTTTTTCTTCCTTACAAATATGTAAAATTGGTATTCTTTATAGGTTTGAGCCTATATGGAATTGTTTATTTTTGCATTTGGTTACAAATTAGTAAAATTAGTGTTCTTTGTGTTATTGCCTATTGTATAGTAAATGAAACTATAACTAAGTCATTAAAACTATTAACAAACATTCTAAGTATGCGAATTATTTTTTGCATTTGCTACTTGCACATTCTATATTTATCTTACTGTAAATTAAAATTATAAACTAATTCATTTAAACTACATTAACAAACATTTTAAACATGCGAACTATTTTTTGGATTTGTTATCTGTAAATTCTATAATTATCTTAGCATAGATGAAGACATAAATTAAATCATTTAAACCATTGCCAAACATTCTAAACGTACGAACTATTTTTTGCATTTGCTACTTGTAAATTCAACAACTATCTTAGCGTAAATGAAAGTATAAACTAATTCATTAAAACCAGTAACAAACATTCAAAACATACAAACTATTATATCCAATTTCTACCTGTAAATTCTATAATTATCGTTAGCATAAATGAAAGTGTAAACTAAGTCATTAAAACCATTAACAAACATTCTAAACATACGAACTATTTTTTGCATATGCTACCTGTAAGTTCTATAATGATCTTAGTATAAAAATGAAAGTATAAACTAAGTCATTAAAACCATTCACAAACATTCTAACATACAAACAAATTTTTTGCATTTGCTACTTGTAAGTTTTATCATTATCTTCCAGTTACTGAGAGTCTAAACTAAATCGTTAAAACTATTAACTAATTTTTGCAGTTACTAGCTGTATACAATATTAGTATGTTGCAAAATATAAAATTTCAAATAAAGTTATGATATTGATTAACAAACATTCTAAACATATGAACTAATTAATCTTTTTGCTACTTGCAACTTCCATCAATATTTTGCAGAAAATGAAAGGCTAAATAAAGTCATTAAAATGATTATCAAACAATTTAAACATGTGAACTATTAGAGCATCTCCAATGCACAGAAAGTCTTCCCTATTTATCGGGAACACATGGCAAATTTTTATTGGAACTTGCACACACCTTCGGTATGATGTAATATTTTAACTTTTGACTGCAGGATTCTTTTAGAACTCTTCTCCAATCCAAACATCAAATGAATAAATTTTTTCTGACGTGTACACACACAACTTGCGCGAAACATGAAACTCCTTCCTGGTAAAAAATTGGGAACTCATTATCTTTACTGCAAGAGAATTTCATCAACCCATTTTTCATCGAATCGATCAAGTTATTGATTTATCAAGGTATGTGAATAATATTTGGGATTTTTCAATTTTACATGTACAATTTTCACCGCTATACGTTCTAAGTGATCATCCTGGTATGTTTTGATCTCTATATATTCCCATGCTCTAACGATGCAAATGTTAATTGTCAAATCTCTTTGTTGCTAATTCGATTTTGAAAACATAATTTACTTCCAGATATAGAGATGTCTTCAGATTTCAAAGCTGACTCAGAGTTAGATAGTTCGAGCGATGAATCAATGTCCATCTCAAAAAGGTTATTTGACAACCAGCAAGAATATGATGGTATTGTTTCCTCGACAAGAAGCTATATGCAATCAATTTCTGTAATGGTTCCCGCTTCACTTTTGATGATGTCCATGAATAAAAAGCGACCACATGGAGGCTCTATTCCCGGACGATGGTATATAAAGCGTGAAAGACGTGAACGTCATGAGTTAATCATTAATGATTACTTTAAGGGAGATGATTCTAAGTACACATCTGAACAATTTCGTCGTCGTTTTCGAATGGATGTAGAATTATTTAATCACATTTTACATGCAGTTGGGAATTATGATCAATACTTTACCCCGAAGGTTGATGTAGTTGGTAGATGCGGGATAAGTCCTTTACAAAAGATGGTGGCAGCTTTGCGGATGCTTGCGTATGGTTGTGCTGCAGATGTTCTCGATGAATATGTTCAAATTGGTGAGAGTACTGCAATTGAAAGCCTCAAACATTTTTGTGATGCTATAATAAATATTTTTGAAGAAGAGTATTTGAGGAGACCGAATGAGAGAGATGTTGAAAGGTTACTTAAAGAAGGGGAGGAACGTGGTTTTCCTGGAATGCTTGGAAGTCTTGACTGTATGCATTGGCAATGGAAAAATTGTCCCACGGCTTGGCATGGTACACATACAAGTGGATTTAAGAAGACACCAACTCTTATCCTTGAAGCTGTGGCATCAAAAGACTTGTGGATTTGGCATGCTTTCTTCGGTATGGCAGGTACAAATAATGATATTAATGTTCTCAATAGGTCCCCATTGTTTGATGATCTTGTCAATGGTATTGCACCTCCATGTCATTTTGAAGTTAATGGTCATGAGTATGATATGAGATATTACCTATCCGATGGAATCTATCCGCCATATGCAACTCTTATCCAGTCAATATCATCGCCTTGTTCTAAAAGAGAAAAATTGTTTGCCAAATGTCAAGAGGCCGTGAGAAAAGATGTAGAACGAGCTTTTGAAGTGTTACAAAGTAGATGACACATTGTGAAAGGACCCGCACGCATGTGGAATGTCAAGGATCTTGGGAAGATTATGAAAACATGTATCATATTGCATAATATGATCATTGAAAGTGAGAAGTGTAAAGGAATCAACCCTGAAAATTGGGTTCCTCACGTGGGAGAAATGATTGACAATGTGAATGTGGAGCATGACTACTCCCTTATTGTCTTTAAAATGATCAAGCGACTTAAAGAAGTACAAAGCACAAGCATCCACAGAGACTTGAAAGATGATCTCATCAACCATTAGTGTGAGAGACATGGTGTTGCATAAACTTAATTGGTTTTCTTTATATCTAGAACTACATTATTTAATTTTGTAGCTTGCTCCTTGATTATATTTGTCGTGCCTTTTAGCAGGTGTAAACAAAATGTGAATAAGTTCTTCCGGGATTAGTAGTCTTAGTGTGAGGAGGAACAAGTGTCTGAATCTGAGAAGTTATAAGGAAATATGTAGGAAGTTGGCAGTAATATTTGATTGCAATATTGCATGAGGAAATTATTTCAATCTAATGGTTTTTGAAGTTAATGTGCTGTGTTGGAATTCCAAGGGAAAGCTGGCAGTAACATTTAATAGCCATATTGCAAGAAGAAATGGTTCCAATAAAACCATGGGGCAAAATGATACTGCATGCAAAATAGAATGCAGTGAACTAGCAGCACGAGTGCATAATGGAATGGGCTTATTTTAGCATTCAAGGGACTCATTTGACTCAGGATTACAACAGCAAATCATTACTGATCACTGGCATTATTTCTCCCCCTTCGGCATTAAACCCCATACTCACCCAGGCTATCATCATTTTAATTTTGGAGTACAGTTCTTAACTTTTAAAGGCATAAAAACGAGATCAAAGACATTACTGCAGCGAGAAATATGATCTTAATAAAAATCGAACTGTCACAATGTGGGGAAAACAGCTAGTGCTTACAAAACTACTTCACTCCACCACTAAACTTGACAATATTCATAATGCAAGAAGCCTTTGAAGCCTTTGAAAAAACATATTGTATTCTCAAACTCAAAACTAAACACTAAACACTTCAAAAGATAGAAACATCAGATGTCAATATCATCATTGGAAGACACATCTCCAAAAAGTCCATCCTTTTCCCATTCCTTCAATATCCGAGCTTGCATTATTTCAATTTTTTTGCGCATGTCTGAACTAAATTTGGTGAGATCTTTCTCCAATATGCGTTCATCTTCTATTCGCTTCTGAGCTTTCTGTTTCATCATTTGGGTACTTTTTTTGAATTCAATATCCGCATTGAATATTTTTTCCTTCAACTCATACTCTTTCTTATCTCTTTCTTTCTTCATATTGAGCTCTTCACGATTCAAATCAAATTGCCTTTCAAGAGAGGTTTGAAGATTACCTAGAGCATCAACCACACCCTTATCTGCTACCACCTTTTTCTTCTGATCTTTTACTCCTTTTCTTCCAATGGTTGGACGAGCAGCTCCTTCATCGTTTATGTTTTCCGATTCGTCAGCTTTTGTTTCAGAACAAACATTTTCATATGAATCTGAAATTTAAATAATAAAACAGTACACTTTCAGAAACTATTTCAGGTACTAAAATATTCAACAGTCGCTACTACTACTATTTGAACTTATATGAACAAATTTGCACACACATATTCAAATGCTACTACTGCAGTGTGATTCAAATGCTACTACTGCAGTGTGACAGTATCAGTAGCAGACAAAAAAAATGATGCAGAAACCCGGAATGGTTAAGTAACTTATGAAGTGGTACTCATAAACCTGGAATGGAAATTGTGTCGGACTGTGTTTGCTTTGAAGTTGGTGAATTTTCATTTGTGATATCAACTACACACTTTTGCTTCTTGACTCCATCTTGCTTAGTTAGGTGTTGTGTACACCATTTTGCATTTTGTCTACAAATCTCCCAACATTCTTCATGCTTGAATGGTTGATTGTTGTTGGTGTCTTGGAATGTTCGCAATGCACCTCTTTTCTACACATGAAACAAATGAAAAAACATTACCTATAATTGTGTTATGTACATAATTAAAAGTTATAAACAGTTTCATTAATTAAAAGAGATTACTTACCACATCTTCAAGTGTTGTTCCGCTTTTTCTCATTCTCTCCAACCGTTCATAGCACCCATGAAATTTGTTTATTGCTGCTTGAAGTCTTCCCCATCGACATCCCAAGGCATTTGCATCAAGTGTTCTATCGAATTCCCCCATATTTTCTCTCCATACATGTAAAATGCAAATCCACAGAGTTTCTGATTTCTGTCCAGCTCCAATATCAGCATCACATGAGACATGTAGTCGAGCATTTGTAAGTGCTATATCTTCATCAAGACTCCAACGTTGAACTATCGCTGGAGTTTTTTCAGGGTTGAAGGGAGGCTTTTTTTTTTCTTTCGGGATGGATTGGATGGTTCAGAATATGAGCTCACATTATTCCAATTCGGAACACTAAGTAAACCTTGATAAGAAAAGTTTTGTCCATATTGTTGTGGAGGCTGAGAAGAAACCTGAGGATAAGTTTGTTGATATTGAAAGTTTGATGAAAACACCCCATTGCGAAATTTATCTAAATCAACAAAGTTTTGCTGAGTGGTAGTAGTTTGAGACTGAATTCCAATAGAATTAAGAGATTCTATGGTGTCCTGGGAATCAGTTTTGTTTGACTGAGAAGCTGGCTGAAACTCTCTAGAATCCATGAGCTCTATGAAATAGAATAAACAACCTACATAAGGACAGAATCTTATCTCTGATTCTAGAAAATGATAAGCTCCAGAAATTTATGAATGGACAACTACTAGGAAACATAAGTAATAAAGCACAACAGCTGAAGGTCCTAGACAGAAAGGAAATACTAGTCACAATAAGAAAGTATACTAAGAGGCACAGAGAAGAAAACTGATAAGCAAATCCTGAAGAAATGCACCACCATGCTGATCAACTAATTATTCTAAGAAAATAAATATGAACAAGACCATAGTTAAGAATGTTCAGATTCATCATCAGAACTCCAGAAAAATAATCCACAAAAAACAGAAGTAAACATACTCCCCTGTTGAGTAAAATTACTACAAATTAAAAACAAGATAACCATTAAAGAATGCCACAAAGCCTTCAAGAAACTTGGAGAGATGCAGAACATAATCTGAATCTATCATACACAGCAACATTTTACTATCCCCAAACCAGAATGCTAAAAAGTAAACACACTGCCCTGTTGAGCAAAATTGCCAGAAATTAAAGAAAAGGCTAACCGCAAAGCAATGCCACAAAGCCTTCAAGAAACTTGGAGTAAAATTTAGCCTGAATATACCGTAGACAACATCATTTTACCATCTCCTTACTGAAAGATGCTCATCTTTGAGAGATAAAAATAAGATGCCAAAAAAATGCAGGGCAGAACGAATTTGTTCTGTCAGTGACACTGATGCACATTTGGATGCACAGATGAATGTTTCTGATGTTGATCTTAACACGGATGCACATTTGGATGTTTCGGATGTTAATGCACACGTGGTTTCTGATGTTAATGTTAATATGGTTTCTAATGTGAATGCACTCATGGTTTCTAACATGAATACACGTGTGAGAGTTGGTGCACACGTGAAAATGGCTGCTACTAAAGATACTAACCCATCAGTTCAGAATTCTTAAGTACCTCACAAACCATTGCAATTTGCCTCATACTCAAATTGATGACAACCAGATTTCACATACAGGACAATCAGGGTCACATAATTTGGAGAACACTTGGATCTAACAGACTCAAATGAAGAACCTCCACCTGGTTTCCCAAATATTCTAACCAACCAAAAGGATGATGATTCATATGTTGCCCCAAAAAATATTTGCTCAGACAGATCTCCTACAAGGCATCCTGCTCACAGACTATGGCTCAGAGAATGCAGACGTTATATTTCCAAAATCCCCAACGGTGGACTCAAAATCGAGGAGATAACAAACAATCAAAATTAGAACAGAATAAGACGGAACAGAATTTGCATGTAAATAATAACAAACGATAAATAAAAACAAGAATCACCAACCCAAGTTCGCTCCACAATGCTCTTCTCTTCAAAAGCTTTTCACCGCCTCTGCAAATATATGGCGGTAGGTGATCAGCAAGAACAACAATTTACAAACTAATTGTGTCTCTGTCACTCTACAAATCATATTTACGTTTGATGAAAACACCCCATTCCGAACAAGATTTCAACTAGAAATTGATAAAAAGTGGTGAAGAAAACCTGCTTCTTGTGGATACAAGTTTGAGATTCTGAAATCCCAACTGCGGGAAGTGGATACAAGTTTGAGATTCTGAAACCCCAACCGCGGGAAGAAGAAATAGAGAGCAAATGTAATCCTGAACGAAATTTGATTCACCCGCCTAATTTTTTGGTTGATTTGGCAAAGAGCGAGCGTCAATTTCACAGTCGGAGAAGAGAGGGTCACTTTGACAGGGTCGATGTAAATTTTGTCCACGTAATACTGACTATGGTATTTGACCCTTGGGTTGGAAAGCAAATATAGAGTGGGAGTCATTAAATCCTATGTGGCAATAGAAGTTTAAAAGAAAGAAGGCTACATTAGAGATGCTCTTATACGGAGTATATATTTTTTCTTCTTGTAACCTCCATCAATACACTACCAAAAATAGAAGTCTAAGTAAAATCATAAATAATTAATAAATATTTTAAACATATGAACTAATCTATATATGTGCTACTTGTAACTTCCATGAATATATTGCATGAAATGAAAGACTAACATTAAAAAGATTAGCAAACATTCTAAACATATGAACTAATATATATACTTGCTACTTGTAACAACGTGCGATATATTGCAAAAAATGAAAGTCTAAACAAAGTCATTAAAATGATTGACAAACATTCTAAACATATGAACTAATCTATATATTTATTGCTTGTAACTCCCGTTAATATATTGCGGAAAATGATAGTCTAAAGAAAGTCATTAAAATGACTAAAAACATTCTAAACGTATGAACTAATTTATATATTTGTTATAACCATAAATTCTTTTATAATATTTTAAAAATTATAGCCTAAAGTATTTAAAATTATTAATTTATTCTAAACATATAAACTAATTTATTTATTTACTACTTATAAATTTAAAAGAAAATTCAGGACAACAAGTATAAAACAAATGGCGGCCTAAAATATATCATACAATAAAGAGACAGGTTCAGGGTACGCTTATCTTAAGAGTATTTAATTATGATTATTATGGAAAATTATTAAATCAAAACATGAGAAAATAGAGAAAAATATTGAAGTCCCAAAAAACTGAAAATTTGAGCCATCTTTAAAAAAAAGTAAAAAAAAGGACGTGAAATTTGTTTACTAAAAAAAAGAAAAAAAAAGGAAAGGGAGGGAGTGGACTAGCAGCTCATGTGACTATTAAGGAGGGAGGACAAGCAATTAAGCACCCACGCGCGCGTGAGGTGACGCGAAATCAAGACATACGGCCGCGCATGTGTTAATATACGAAGAGAAAAAAGGACAGCAGTTTCCATTCTAACCAAGAAGGGGAAATTGTAGACCTAAAACTAGGAGAAACATAGAAATAAATCTTGTTACAGCCCTAAGGAGATCCAATTCGAACCCCAGGAAAACCATTTTTGTCAAGTAGCAGAAGACCCCTAAGGAATAGTGGAACATTATCAATATGTAAAACTCCCTGTAAATTATTTTCCATGGCAAATTTTGCCAAGAAATCAGCAGCTGTGTTAGCTTCCCTGGGAGTGTGTTGTATTGGGTTCAGTAAATGTTTTAAATTTAGACTGCTGCATATAGAGAAAACTCTCCACGGGCAGCACATTGGATTCTGAATTCCTTTAACAGCCAGTAGACAATCAGACTCAAACACACAACAGTGAAGATCCAGATCTGAGCACAATTGATATCCACTCTGAATGGCAAATAGTTCAGCATATAATGGAGAAGGGGATTGGAAAGTGTTAACTTTCATTTAATCACTTCTCCCTTCCAATTCCTAACTATAACAGCAGATGAGGAATGACCACCAGGTTTCCATGTGGCATCTGTATTTATTTTGTAACCATTTAGTGGGTTTTCCCAACTGACCGCAGTAATAGGTTTTTTCTTTTTTGGAAGGATTTTTGGGATGATTCTAGCTTGTATCAAATCCTTATGCTTATCTATATTACCTTTCAATTGATGAGCTGTGAAAATTAGGTAAATCAGTTCTTTAGCATTCTGAAAACATGCATCAACTGAGAAAGATATATTGTCAAAGATGATTTTATTTCTGTGAATCCAAAGAGACCATGTTGTGACTAATAGGGCTGCAGTAATCAAGTTTGACATTATCTTAGAATCAGCCCTGAAAGAGAGAAATAATTCTACTCTATTCCTGAAGCTTCCAAAAACTGGTTGTTGAAAATGTAATAGATTGTTAACTCTATGCCAAATAGCAATAGAAGAAGGGCAGGAGTTAAAAAAATGATCCAGAGAATCTGAATGGTTCTTGCATAGAGGACATTTGGAAGCTAAAGAGAAACCAAACCTACACATGATATTATCAAATGAAAGGATTCCATTGAGTGCTCTCCAAATGAGAACAGACATCTTTTTAGGAATGAAAGGGGACCATACCTTGTTAAAGTGTCTGATAGTTGGTCTTTTCTGTCTGAATAATTTATATGCAGAGCTGATGGAGAAATTCCCATCCGATGTTGGAGTCCAGACAAGCCTATCTACATGAGAGTTAACCAGTTTGACTTCCTGCAAGGAGTTAAGAGTATTGGTAGCCAGGTGAGGCTCCAGGTTTGGAAGGAAAGAAACTTTGTTAACTATGAATGACCTGAGTGAAATATCCTCAAAGGGGATATCCAGCTCATGGGGCCATTCATAACACAAAGCTCCATCACCATTCCAGTTAGCATTCCAGAAAGAACATTCACCAGTACCATGTATAACTCTAGAGAGATTATCAGCCTTAGCAGTGATTTTACTAATCCTATTCCATGTGTGAGATTTTTTGTAAGATACTGGGAGTGACCATAAATGAGCTGACCATTGAGTATTATTTATTTGCAATTCCCACCATAGTTTACAAGAAAAGGCATCTACTATAGCATTTAGATCTCTAAAGCCTATTCCATTCTCTTCTACAGGGAGGCTCATTTTTTTCCAAGATCTCCATTTTTTCCTATATGTATTATCACAGTTCCCCCAGAAAAAGGCCAGAAGCTAGTTTTTCCATTTTTTAAAGACTATCTTTGGAGGACTTAAAACTGCAAAAATGTGTGTGGGAATTGAAAGAAAACAATGGTTAATGAGGATGATCTTACCTGCAGTACTTAGCCATCTGTTCTTCCAATTATTAATGGATTTCTCCATTCTTTCCAAGATAGGATGGTAATGAACCTGTAGATTACGACCTGGAAAGATAGGGACTCCTAGGTACTTAAAAGGGAAAGTGCCTTTCACCATACCTAAAATCATACACACTGTTTGAACACTTACCACAGGAGTGTTTGGAGCAACAAAGATATCAGATTTGGTAAAATTTACCTTTTGACCTGATGTTTGCTCATATGCTTTCAGAAAGCTTTTAAACCTTTTCAAGTTTTTGTGATTGGCATTTAAAAAAACAGCTGCATCATCAGCATACATCAGATGGGTTATAGGGGAACATGGCCTTGGCAAATTAAAGTATTGCAGATATCCTATACTGAACAAATTTAAACCTCTGGAAAAGGTTTCAGACAAAATATTGTACAGGAATGGAGAGAGTGGATCTCCCTGTTTAATACCCCTAGAAGATGCAAAGAAGCCTGAAGTTATTCCATTTATTAAAACTGAGAAGTGAGTTGCAGAAATATTATGCATAATGCGATGCACAAATTTACCATGAAAACCAAATTAGAGGAGGATTGAATTAAGGAAAGACCATGAGACCCTATCAAAAGTCTTTTGCATATCTAATTTAACTATGAGATTTGAATCCTTGGATTTTCTAGACAGAATTCTGGTCATCTCTTTCATTAGGATAACATTATCAGATATATCCCTACCTTTTATAAAAGCACTCTGTTCAGGGAATATAAGTAATGTCATTAGAGGTTTAATCCTTTCCATTATCATTTTAGAGAAAACTTTATTCACAAAGTTAGATAGGCTTATGGGTCTGAAATCAGAAAAGGTGATTGTAATTGGTTTTTTGGGGATTAAGGTAAGCCAGGTGCTAGAGATGGCCTTAGGAATATTACCACTATTTAGGAAATCATTTGCAGCATCAAGAAGGTCATCCTTAATAGTACCCCAGAATGAAGTGTAAAAAGCACCAGAATAACCATCAGGTCCTGGAGCACTAGCTTTATTTAGGTCAAACACTGCAAATTTGAGTTCCTGTATACTAAAGGGTGACAGAAGAAAGAGATTTTGTTGATCAGTGATCACTTTAGGAATTTCTTTTAGGAAATGATGTAGATAAGTTCCCATTTTTTGAGGGGCCTCTTCATTAAGTAATTCCCTATAAAATCTCACACCTTCTTCTTTAATCAATTGTGGTTCAGATATCCAATTCCCACTACCATCCTTGATTTTACTAATTCTAGATCTTGCTCTCCTTTCCCTAATGGAGTGATGAAAGTAGCTAGTGTTTGCATCCCCATATTTAAACCAATTTAACCTAGCCTTTTGCTTCAGAAAAATATTTTTTTCTTTTTGAGCTCTCATTAGCAAGTCTTTTGATTTATTCAGATCAGCTAGGATCGATTCATCTTGTGTTTGCTAAAAAGAAATTTCTAGATCATTAACTGTGTTCTCAGATTGTAGCAGATTTTGGTTGACATTACCAAAGTGTGATTTATTCCATTGTTTAATTTCCATCTTTAGCCTCTTTAGTTTAAAAACTAACCTATGCATCCCACGGAATGGGGAAGCTAATTCCCAGTTTGAGACTACTAAAGCCTGAAATTCTTGTCTATTTGACCACATTTCTTGGTATCTAAAAGGCCTAGGAACTTGTTCTTCAGCTGATTGAACAGATAAAAATAAAGGGGAGTGGTCCGAAGTCATTCTATTTAGCACATGAATGGAGCTATTGGGAAATAGTTCCAACCAGTCTAAAGTAGCAATACCTCTATCTAGCCTCTGAAACATTAAGTCCTTACATTTATCCTGATATCTATTATTGCTCCAAGTGAAGGAGTTACCTACTGTAGGGATATCATGCAGGTCCATATTATTTATAAATCCGTTAAACTGTTTCATGCTTTTTTTTGTGTTGATTTCCTACCTTTGTATTCAGATACTGAAGCAACAGTATTAAAATCCCCAATATATATGGATGGATCATGTGTTGGAGTCTTTAAATCATTCCATAAGGCCTCCCTCATTTGTCTACTTACACTAGCATATATGAAAAAACAACTCCAGCTAACAGAAGATACAGTATCTGAAATTTTGACTTGTAGAAATTGATCTGTCTCCCTTAAGCTTGTTATACTGAAGACATGGTTCCATAATATCCAGATTTTAGCACTCTGAGCAGGGAGAGCATATTTGTATCCAAGGTCATGCATCAAAGAATTTAATTTCTGTTTATCATGCCAAGGTTCTATTAAACATAAAATGTCAATCTTATGCTTAAATTTTAAAGCCTTTAATCTATCCAGTGATGTTCCAATACCTCTAACATTCCAGACTAATATATTCCCTATTATGGTGTGTTTTATCATTTAAGAACTATAGGGGTTGCTTTTTGTGAAGATCTTAGGTTTCTAGATGTCTTGGCAGAATTTTTAATTTTGTTACCAGACTTACCCCTACTATTCTCCATATTATCCAAAGTAGATATCTGTTCAGAATTACTAACCTTGACCTGACAGGTATGCTCCACATTTGAAATCAGTTCAGAAGATTCACTAACCTGATCTTCTTCCTTGACAGCTGGATTGGTAATTTGATCTGTGGGACCTATTTGTGCATGCTCAAGGATAGCCAAAAGTGCTGTTGATGGTGTTAAGTTGTCATCAGCAGTAGAGTGCGCTGAAACATCCTGTGATTCCAAAGACTCATGGAAAATCTCTACAACTTCACCCTCCTGATCATCCTGTAGGTCATCTAGGGTTTGAAAAGCATATGAAATTGTGACTGTATTATTTTTAGTTAAATCTTCCCTGATAGGAGAAAGTTCAGATTGTTGATTCTTTTTTCTCCAGAAAAAGGTGGTTATTGGTTTAGAAATGTCATCCAAAGAATAGAAAGGAGCATTTCTTTTCTTATGAATAACATTGAAAGAGTCGAGATTATTTTCATGTTGAAAGCCTGCAATAGTTTTTTGAGATTGAAAATCTTTCTCTTTTTGTGAGGCAAATAGAATTGAGGATCCCTCTATGTTTATTATTTCTTTTGGAGGGGATTCTAATACTGTCTGAGTATCAATATGTACTGGATATTTTCTTTCCTTATGCTCATTGACTTCAGATTTATTAACATTCTTTTTTCTCAACTCTAGATGCAGGAAATTACAATTGACCTGACTGTGACCTATTATCCTACAATGAGTGCAGTATGTTGGCAATTCATCATATTCAATAGGATATTCTGCTACCTTGTTACCAATTCCTACCACAATAGTAGAAGGGAGCTGGGATAATAGATCAATCTCGACACATACTTTAATGGCAGAGGGTCTAGTTAAGGCATTTGTGGCAGCATCCATCTTAAGGTATCTACCTATCTAACTGCTGATACCAATAATTGCAGAAGTATTATAAAAATGAATAGGTAGTTTGTGTACCGTTACCCAGGCAGGAACAATGGAAGATTCCAAAGTTGGTGAGAAGTCCGGAGACCACTTCTGAACCTTCATAGTCGATCCTTGAATCATCCATTGGCCCTTCATCCAGCATCTTTGGTAATCCTCGCTTTCCTAAAAACGAATAAGAACATGGCGGTAATCAATGGAGCCTAGTTGAAATTTTGATTTAAAACCAATTGATTTGAAAGCCGACTGTAGAGTATCCATAGGGGGTTTCCCTCGGTTAAACTTTCCAACCAGGGCATTCTGATAATGCGAGGCTAGAAGATCTCCTTTCTCCGGAGGGAGGATGTAGGCTATCTTGCCCTTAAATTCCGTGATGGGATGCAAATTTGGAGTATCGGGGAGTGATGATAGGAGCGGGGAAGATTTTGTGTTGAGAGCTTGAAGAAAACTTTTGTTAACGGGGGGCGAAAGGTCGGGAGGTGGGATTGGCGTCGGAGACGCCATGGTCGATAACCAGTGACAGTAAAGAGGACCGTTATCAGTGAAGTTGAGATGAGAAAGAGAAACAGTGTTGTTAGTGTGTTTTTCGCACGAAAATCGCAATTTGTATATATTATTAATCGAAACGTTGAAGTAGTATGATAAACTTAGATTTTCACATCACTTAAATAATATTTAGCGATTGTAAATGAAAATGAAAAACTATATAATTTATTTTTATCAAAATAAGAGACTGTAAAATAATCTCTCAAAAATGTTCTTGGAAGGAGACGAATCCACATGAATGACATGAAAATAGTTGAACCTTCCAATATTCCAAAACCCCAAGAAAAAACACTTTAACAAATTTTTAGAGTTAATTGTTAAAAAAAAATTATAATGGATGCTTCCTCCCCCTCTATCAATGAATGAGCTCGTGGCTGCAACTTCATGCAATAGCAAAGTCTTTAAACATCCAAAATCTGATTTAGTCCAAAGAAATCAACATTCTTCCCTGGTCTAGTTAATCGTTTATATATAGAGTCTGAAAATTAGGTGCTTGAATGGAAACACAGTTGGCGCTTTAAAATGAAAAAAAGTTAATTCTAACATTTGCTAAATGTAAAACCAACAAATGATTGTGGCTGTGTGTATTGATATATAGTGAGTACAAAGGGTATACAAAACTTAATCATATATGGAGCAAGATGTTACAAAACCAATCAGAAAAGGGTATTCATTTCTTATCTTGATTCTAAATCAACTATATCTCTATTACACCCCCCCAAAGCGAAGCGTATGACTGGTCGCAACACAAAGCTTGGAACGTAAGAACTCAACTAAAGACGAGATAACCCCTTTGTTAAGATGTCAGCAAGCTTCAAGTCTGTAGGGATATGAGCAAATTGTTTTCACACAGAAAAACAGGAGGCGCATGAGTCGATACACGCAAATCCCAAAGAAGATTTATCAACCAAGCCAACTCCGCAGCAGTATTTGCCATAGCATGGTATTCTGATTCTGAACTAGAACAAGAAATTGTAGGCTGCTTCCTAGCACTCCAAGACACCAGGTTACCACCAAGGAAAATGACATAACTATATGTAGACCTACGAGTCTTAATGCAATGAGCCCAATCAACATTAGAATAACCAAGAACCGGTAAATCAGATGAACTTGTTCAAAACTGAAGACCATAGTTGAGAGTGCCACAAACATAGCGCAAAATTCGAGTGACAACTTGGAAATGGTCATTAGTAGGAGGAGCCTACATGTACTAACTGACCATGTTCACATCATAAGACAAATCGGGACATGTAATTGACAAATACTGAAGTCCACCACCCAGAGATTGATAAAGAGTGGGATTTCCAAACGGTTTACCGGAAGAGCTAGAAAGCTGTAAAAAAACCACAAAATAAATGGCAACATGAAAAGAATCTTGTATTCTGGCATGCAACAAAATGTCCTTGGTGAATCTGGCCTTACCAAGGAACAAGCCGTAAGATGTATGAACAACTTCCCAACCCAAAAACTACTGCAGAGTGCCAGGATCGATATTATTAAATTCCTGATTAACTCGATCAATAAACTTCTAAATGAGATGACCATCATTCCCAGTAAGAATAATGTCATCAACATAAACCAACAAGTAGAGCAAAAAGGCACCCTGAGAAAAGACAAACAGAGATGTATCGGAGGAACTTCATACAAAACCCCATGCCAGTAAAAAATGAGCTGAAACGTTGAAACCAAGCTTGAGGAGCTTGCTTCAAACCATTAATGACCTTGCATAAACGATAAACAAATTCAGGACACATCAGGTTTTTGTATCCAACAGTCTGCTCCATATAAACTGGTGAATTAAGAACAACATTTAAAAATGCATTCTTGACATCCATCTTTTGTAAGGGCCAATTACGAGTGATAGGCAGAGATAATATAGTCCAAATAGTAGATGCCTTCACCACAGAACTAAATGTATGATCATAATCAATACTGAGTAGTTGCAAAAATCCCTGAGCAACTAACTTTGCTTTTTTATGTATGTCAAGAGAGCCATCAGCTTTATACTTCAAACAAAGAACCCATTTTGAGCTAACAATATTGGCATTGGATAGACGAGGAACTAAATCCCACATCTGTTGAGTGCGGAGAGCATCCATCTCTATGTCCATAGCAGCAACCCATTCAGGATTCTTGATAGCTGAGCAATGTGAACGAGGCTTGGTTTTAGCAAATAAAGCACTCAATAAACTAGTAATATCATATTCTAAAAAATCTTTTACCGGAGAGAGCCAGTGCCCAATCGAGTAGCCATTGGATGGCGAGAAGGACCCGACACCTGAGATGGCGCAGATCTTGAGGTGGACATGGAACCTAAGGCTGATGATGGTGGAGATCGAGCAAAGGAAACTGGCACCGGAGACTACATAGGGTGAGCAGACGGAAGATTTTCTGTAGAGGCCACAGGAGCTAGGGATGGTGGAGCATGAGTCATACGCGCTGGTGATGCATTGGCCGTACGTGCTGGTGTCCGATTGGATGTGTTGGATGCTGGTGATGTGTGCTGTAGTTGGGCTGGCAATGTGTGTTACTGGTCTTTGTGTGGAAGATAAAAACATCTCATCAAACTGAGCATGATGAGTGATGTACTCTTCTTGTTAGAGGATTTAAATAGTGACAACCCATGTACTATGAACTGTAACCCAATAATATATAAGGCATACTCCGAGGTGCTAATTTATGCTCACCATATGGCCTAAAATACGGAAAACCTCGACAACCAAATGGATGAAAATTGGAGTAGTACCAATAATAGAAGAGAGCGGAGACTGACCAAATAAAACCGGAGTAGGCAGTCTGTTGATAATGTAGACTGCAGTAGAAAAAGCATCATATCAAGAAGAATGATGAAGACAAGAGTGAAAGAGCATCGATAGACCCATCTCATTAATATGACAATGCTTCCGCTCTGCACGACCATTTTGCTTTGGAGTGTAAGGACGTGAAAACCGATGATGAATGACCTTAGATGCAAAATGTGATCACATGTGATATTTAGAAACTTGGTTCCACCATCACTCTGAAATACTTTAATGGTGGTAGAAATCTGGCTCTCAACAAGAGCCTCAAAATGCATGTAAGCCTCCACAAAATCAGACTTGCGTCATAGAGGATATAACCAGGTGAACGGAGAAAAGTGATCAACAAAAATGACATAATAAGAGTATCCAACATGAGATGACATGAGGGGTTCCCTAAAGATCACAATGAACTAAATAAAGTATACGTGGTGCTCATTTTAAATTGTCACAAAAAGAAAGGCATTTGCCTTTAGCCATCTCACAAGCGGGACATAAATGAGGCTTAGGCAGCAAACTAGTAACTGACAAACATCCAGACTTGCTCAAAGAAGAAATGGTGTTGTGGGGAACATAACCCAATCTACTATGCCAAAGTTCAAAAGATTCTTTAGAAGCACTCGGTGCAACAAAAATAGATAAAGCAGCACCACCAATATCCAAAACATATAAACTCTCATCACGATGGCCTTTGCCAATAACATCACTAGTAAACTTGTTCGAAATAGTGAAGGAAGAATCATCAAAGAAAATAATATCATTCATATCCCGACTTAACTTGCTAATAGAAAGCAAATGTTTAGTAATTTGGGGAGTCGCAAAAACATCAGACAAGGATAATGAATCAGAGACTCGAGAATGACAGACATGGGTAATCTGAAGAGTAGAACCATTACCAACAATAACACGATTGTTACTAGAATAGGAGTCACGTGATCAAGAGTGGATTAAGAAGGATTCATATGGTTGGTCGCGCCAGAATGAGCTATCCAGTGAGCATGCGATAAAGAGTCAGAAGAAAGAGCTTGAGAGACCAAGTGAGGACACATCGAGGCATTGTGACCAAATTTTTTACACCACTGACACTACAACTGGTACATTAACCGTGCAATTTAGAGCAAAAAGAAGCAACATGACCCAGAACATCACACCATTGGCACCGTGGTTGTTCAAAATGAGCCATAATAAAATAGAAACCAATCTATTTTTTAACGAAAAACTACTTAAGGTGGCATAATGTGCGCACAAGCTGAAGGAAGCCGAGGACAAGCACATGAAAACACGTGCAGCAGGGAGTAGGTGCACATACGTGTCACGTGCACATGGATACACGTGCTTCTGGAAAGGACAGTGGGCGCTTGGATGTGAAGGAAAGGCTAAGATGAAATCTCAAAATACATCGGAGAAGACGACGAAACTTGAAGACGTCGGATCTGGCGATGGACGGAAGCAGACTAGAGAAGGCTGGTACCAAAGGAGAATAAGAAGATCGATAGTGGCGTAAGGTTGAAAATGGCGCCTGAGGAAGCAGTATCGTGGGCAAGCGGCGGCGTAAGCAAGCGACGACATGAGCAGGAAAGATCGGCAAAGGATGATGGGAAAAATTGAGGTATCCAGAGATGAACGTCGATGAGGAGAATTCAAATTTTAGATGATCGGAGTTGGCGGCGATGAGCGGCGGCCATCGGCGGTCGAATAAATGAGAACGAAAGAATTTTGGGAAAAAGAGAAAAGGGGCCAGGATATTTAGTAAAACCTGACAGATACCTTGACAGAATATAAAACCCATAATTAATTTTGGTTGTGTATATTGATATATAGTGAGTATAAAGGGCATACAAGACTTAAACAAATATATAACAGGACATATACAAAAACAATCAGAAAGTGTATTGTTTTCTTATCCTGATTTAAAATCAACTATATCTCTATTCCACTAAGTAACGGATCCGAGCCAGAGCTCCAGCACCACCGCATCCACCTTGGATCCACCCATTGTTAAGAGGATTCGTTATCGCAGTATTTTGTGTTTCATCACGATAATTCGCTGATCTTTCTTCCATAATTATCTAGCGGATTTCTTCCGTTATAATCATGTAGTGTCTCCGGGATTCGTAGTGCTTTACTTGTTTGTGTGTCAACGAAGATGAAAAGTTGGGTAAAAAATTTGAGCTTTAGATTTGAATTGTGCTCGACCCAACTCCTTGTAGCCTATTTCTAAGAACTAGGTTGGTAACACCGCGCCGCCCGGTGAGCTTGATAATAAATTTTAGAAATACTGTAGGAATGTTGCTACAATATAGGAATGTGAAAAGAGCTATAATTAAAGTTACAAATATACCAATTTTACATGTAATTGAAGCTCATAATTAACTCGAGCTATCAAGTAAAGCAACGTACCACTCAAACCTCCACTCGAACTCTGACCTCTCGAACCCTCCACTAGAACCTTCACCTGTCGAATCAGCCAATGGAACCTGCACCTCTTGAACCAGTACCTCTCGAACCCTAATCTCGAACCAGGTCTCCAACAAGGTCTCGAATCAGGTACGGATTCGAGAGGTGAAAGTTCAGGTGGAGAGGGTTTAAGTGGAGTGGTTTCCAGTGGAGGGGTTCGAGAGGAACTGATTCGAGAGGTGAAGGTTCAGTTTTTTGGGGGGGGGGGGGGTAGTGATTCGAGAGGTGAAGGTTCAGGTGCAGAGATCGAAGTGGAGGGGTTTGAGAGCTACTAATTCTAGAGGTGAAAGTTCAGGTGGAGAGGCTTTAAGTGGAAGGGTTCCATTGGAGGGATTCGAGAGAAACCGATTCAAGAGGTGAAGTTCTGGTGAAGAAGTTTAAAGTGGAGGGGTTTGAGAGGTACTGATTCGAGAGGTGAAGGTTCCAGTAGAAGCTTAGACAGGTGAGAGTTTGAGAGGAGGTTTGAGAGGAACGAATTCGAGAGGTGAAGTTTCCATTGGAGGGTTCAAGAGGTGAGTATTCCAATTGAACCCTCATCACCTCTTGAATCGGTACCCTCTCGAACCCCTCCAATGGAACCCCTCCATTTGAACCCCTTTATACATCAACCTTCACGTCTGGAATCGGTACCTCTCGAACCCCTCCAATGGAACCCCAAACCTCCACCTCTTGAATTGTCGAATGGAACCTTCACCTCTCGACCCGTGCCTCTCGAACCCCTCCAATGGAATCCCTGAGCTTCACCTCTCAAATTGTCCAATGGAACTTCACCTCTTTAACCCGTACCTCTCGAATCAGTACCTCTCAAGCCCACTACCTCTCAAACCCACTACATCTCGAATTGTCCAATGGAACCTTGACCTCTCGAACCCCTCATTGAAACTCTCACCTCTCGAATCTCCACTGGAACCTTCACCTCTCAAACCTCCAATGGAACTTTCACCACTCGAATCCGTACCTCTCGAACCCCTCTACTGGAACCCCTAGACTTGAACCCTCTGTACCTCAACCTTCACCTCTGAAATCGGTACCTCTCGATCCCCTCCAGTGGAACCCCTCCACTTGAACCCTCTCAACCTGAACCTTCACCTCTCGAACCCCTCCAATGGAACACCTCCACTTGAACCCTCTCCACCTGAACCTTCACCTCTTGAATAGGAACCTCTCGAACCCCTCCAATGGAACCTCCACCTTCCGAATTGTCGAATGGAACCTTCACATCTCGAACCATTACCTCTTCAAACCCCTACTCGAACTCTCACCTCTCGAATCTGCACTGGAACCTTCAACTCTCGAACCTCCAAAGGAACTTTCACCACTCGAATCCGTACCTTTTGAACCTCAACTGGAACCTTCACCTCTCAAACGTCCAATAAAACCTTCATCTCTCGAACTCAAAAAGAACCTTCACCTCTCGAACTCTAATAGAACCTTCACCTCTCGAACCATCACCTCTCGAACCCCTTAAATGGACCCCGTCACTTGGAATCGGTACCTCTGGAACCTTCACCCCTCGAATCGGTACCTCTTGAACATCCAAGGGAACCCCTCCACTTGAACCCTCTGCAACTCAAACTTTACCACTCGAATCTGTACCTCTCGAATCCTCTGCTCGAACCCACTACCTCTCGAACCCTCCACTGGAACCTTCACCTCTCGAGCCTCTAATAAAACCTTAACCTCTCGAACTCCTCCATTTGAACCCTCTCCATCTAAACCTTGACCTCTCGAATTGGTTTCTCTCAAACTCTTCGAAAGGAACCCGTAAACTTCACCTCTCAAACTCGTACTTCTCGAACCAGTACCACTCGAACCTTTCACTTCTTGAACCAGTACCACTCGAAACTTTCGCCTCTCAAACCCACTACCTCTTGAACCTTTCACCTCTCGAACCCACTACATCTCGAATTATCCAATGGAAATTTTACCTCTCGAACCCGTACCTCTCAAACTAGTAACGGTCGAACCCACTACCTCTCGAACCTTCACCTCTCAAACCATTACCTCTCGAACCCCTACTCTAACTCTCACCTCTCGAATCTGCACTGGAACCTTTACCACTCGAATCCGTACCTTACGAACCCTCCACTAAAACCTTCACCTCTCGAACGTCCAATAGAACCTTCACCTCTCGAACCTCCAATAGAACCTTCACCTCTCGAATCTCCAATAGAACCTTCACCTCTTGAACCATCACCTCTCGAATGGGTACCTCTCGAACACCTCCTATGGACCTCACCACTTGAACCCTATGTACCTCAACTTTCACCTCTCGAATCAGTACCTCTGAAACCTCCAAGGGAACCCCTCCAACTGAACCCTCTACACCTCAAACTTCACCACTCAAATCCGTACCTCTCGAACCCTCGCTCGAACCCACTACCTCTCGAACTTGAACTGGAACCTTCACCTCTTGAACCTCCAATAGAATCTTAAGCTCTCGAGCCCCTCCACTTGAACCCTCTCCACCTGAACCTTTACCTCTCAAATCGGTACCTCTCGAACCCCTCCAATGGAACCCCTAACATTCACCTCTAAAACCCGTACCTCTCGAACCAGTACCACTTGAACCCACTACCTCTCGAATTGTCCAATGGAACCTTCACCTCTCGAACCAGTACCTCTCAAAATAGTACCTCTGGAACCAGTACCTCTGGAACCAGTACCACTCGAACCCACTATCTCTCGAATCGGTACCTCTCGGAACATTCACCTATCGAACCTCCAATAGAACCTTCGTCTCTCAACTCCGTACCTCTCAAACCCCTCCAATAGAATCCCTCTACTTGAACCCTCTCCAACTGAACCGTCACCTTTCGAATCAGTACCCCTCTCCAACTGAACCATCACCTCCCGAATCAGTACCCCTCTCCAACTGAACCGTCACATCCCGAATCAGTACCCCTCTCCAACTGAAACGTCACCTCCCGAATCAGTACCCCTCTCCAACTGAACCGTCACCTCCCGAATCAGTACCCCTCCACTGGAACCCCTTTACTTGAACACTCTTCACCTGAACCATCACCTCTTGAACCCTTCCAATGGACCCCGCCACTTGAACCCTCTGTACCTCAACCTTCACCTCTTGAATCTGTACCATTGGAACAACCCCTCCAATGGAACCCCTAACCTTCCCCTCTCGAATTGTCCAATATAACTTTCACCTCTCGAACCTTCACCTCTCGAATCATTACCTCTCGAACCAACTACCTCTCAAATTGTCCAATGGAACCTTCACCTCTTTGAACTCTCACCTCTCGAATCTCCACTAGAACCTTCACCTCTCGAACCTCCAATGGAACCTTCACCCCATGAATCCGTACCTCTCGAACCCCTCCACTTGAACCCTCTGTACCTCAACCTTCACCTCTCGAATTGGTACCTCTCGAACCCCTCCAATGGAACCCGTAACCTTCACCTCTCGAATTGTCCAATGGAACCTTCACATCTCAAACCATTACCTCTCAAACCCCCAACTTAAACTCTCCAATCCATACCTATTGAACCAGTACCACTAGAATCCCTCCATTGGAACCCCTTTACTTAAACCTCTTCACCTGAACCATCACCTCTCGAATGGGTACCTCTCGAACCACTCCAATGGACCCCGCCACTTAAACCCTCTGTACCTCAACCTTCACCTCTCAAACCTCCAAGGGAACCCCTTCACTTGAACCCTCTGCACCTCAACCTTCACCTCTCGAAAGGGTACCGCTCGAACCCCTCCAATGGAACCCCTAACCGTCACCTCTTGAATTGTCCAATGGCAGCCACTTGAAAGCACCTATAGACGAACATGGTTAGGCAGCCTTTTTTTTAAAAAAAATATACCTCTCAAATTGTCCAATGGAACATTCACCTCTCGGACCATCACCTCTTGAACTCTCACCTCTCAAATCTCCACTCGAACCTTCACCTCTCAAACCTCCAATGGAACCTTCACCCCTCGAATTCGTACCTCTCAAACCCCTCCACTTGAACCCTATGTACCTCAACCTTCACCTCTCAAATCGGTACCTCTAGAAACTCTCCAATGGAACCCATAACCTTCACCTCTCGAATTATCCAATGGAACCTTCACCCCTCAAACCATTACCTCTCAAACCCCCCACTCAAACTCTCCAATCGGTACCTATCGAACCAATACAACTGGAATCCCTCCACTGGAACCCCTTTACTTGAACCTCTTCATCTGAACCATTACCTCTCGAATGGGTACCTCTCGAATGGGTACCTCTCGAAACCCTCCAATGGACCCCGCCACTTGAACCCTCTGTACCTCAACCTTTACCTCTCGAATCGGTATCTCTCAAACCTCCAAGGGAATCCCTCCATTTGAACATTCTACACCTCAACCTTCACCTCTCGAATGGGTACCTCTCAAACCCCTCCAATGGAACCCATTACCTTCATCTCTCGAATTGTCCAATGGCAGCCACTTGACAACACCTGTAGACGCACATGGTTAGGCTGCCTTTTTTTTGAAATGCCCAAAACGACAGTGTTTTGGACAGCCACTTGATATGACCTACATGGTTAGGCAGCCATGTGCGTGAACAGATGCATGGGAATTTACCATTCTACCCCTAACGAATGACCAAACGATGTCATTTTGGGCACCCACTTGACAGGACCTACATGGTTAGTCAGCCATGTGCGTGAATAGGTGCATGGGAATTTACCATTCTACCCCTGACAACGATTTAAGTCAACCATGCGGTTGGCAGGATTTCTTTTAATAAGTACCCCAAGATTAGAAATATCCATTTCAATTATAAATACACAATTCCGTCTCTTGAAAAACGGTCTTTCCATAAGTTATGAAAAGACCAAGGTTTTAATTGTAAATTAGAAGAAATAGATAAAATTTTTGAGTTGCATTATTCGGGTTAGAAACCTAACTACGACATGTTGCATGATAAATTTTTAATATTGCAACTAATTACCTTTCTATAATTCTAATTCAACCTCGTCTTTCCATATGCCTATGGAAATATGGTCTTTCCCAGACTTTTCCTAATATAATAAAAAAATCATAAAAAGTCAACTATAATAGTTAAAACATTAAATAAAAATACTGAAATATACATAAAATTACAACAGTTAAAAATTGAATAAAATACTAAAATACATATCAAAATGGACATAGTTAAACAAGAAATACAAATACTAAAATACACATCAAATAAAAATTGTTAAACATCAAATAAAAATATTAAGAATAAACACTTTCAAAATTAGGATAGTTAAACATCAAATAAAAAGATAAAAAATACGCATGAAATTAAAAGCATTAGATTAAGTAATAAAGTACATATCAAATGAAAATATTTAATCATCAAGTAAAAATGCTAAAATACACATCAAATTAAAATAGTCAATATCAAATAACTACACTAAAAATATACAAACAAAAATAGTTAAATATCAAATAGAAGCATACGAAACACACATTAATTTTTAAATACTAGAGTACACACCAAAATGTTATCATGATATTGGAAAAAAACATCAGGAGTGAAATTTAAATACAAATTAGACTTGAAACATCAAAACATACATTAATTAATAATCTAAAATTCGAAAAAAGAAACATACATTAATAGTCTAATTGAAATTTAAATACAAATTAGACTATTGAAACATCAAAACATACATTAATTAATAATCCAAAATTTGAAAAAATAAACATACATTAATAGTCTAATTAAAATTTAAACACAAATTAGACTATTGAAACATCAAAACATACATTATGTTTTTAGAGAAAAGTGCAGATATAACTCTATAATTGACGAAAGTGCAGATATAATCATGTGCTAATCGAAAGTTCAAATATAACCCTATCTATTTAAGTTATGTGCAAATATAACCTTTTCCAACAGTTTAAGGCCAGAATTCAGTAAAAAGACTATTTTGCCCCTCTATAAAAAAATGAAAAATTGAAATTAAATTACAGGCCCTCTTCTTTCTAGATCATTTTCTTTCTCTCATCTTCTTCATTTCTCTCTAGCCTTCTCTAGCCTCCGTTTCTCTCATCTTCTTCTCATCCAGGTATAGAGGCCTCACCCTTTTATCTTTGTTTTCATCGCAGAGTCCAATTATAGCGTCGGGCAGATGGGAGCCCCGGTGATGATGAGACGATTGATGGAGGAGGGTTTGAGGTCAGAGTAGGGGTTCGTGGTGGCAAAGGGGGGATTGGTGGCGAATCGGTGATGAGGATGAGGATTGTTAGCTAGTGGTAGAACTGGTCTTCTTCTCATCTTCCCCTCATTTGGGGCTTGGCTGAGTGACATCGGAAAAAGATTGCGGATGGTGATGGAGGTGGTGGTGGTTGTGCGGGTGGGGATTTGGGGTGGTGGAAAAATGATGTTGGGATGAATGGAGCGATGGTGGTTGTGGTGGAGGTGGTGCTAGGGCAGAGGAGGAGGTGGTGGTGGCGAGGAGTTTGGGGCTGTGCTGGTGGTGGCGCTAGGGCAGAGGAGGCGGTGCTGGAGGTGGCCGGGTGGAGGCAATATTGGTGGTGGTGAATGTTGAAAGGTGGTGCAGGTGGTGGTGGTGGACTAGCGATGAAGGTGAAGCCAGGCGGGTGGTGGTGGTGGTGAGGGTAGAATTGTCCTTCTTATTAAAGGCTTGGGGTGGAAGGGCATTTTAGTCTTTTCAAGTGAGTAAATGGTCGGAATTCATTAGTCAATGCCGGAATCATGGTCGGAGGGTTATATTTGCATTTTCATTCAATAGTCAGGGTTATGTTCGCACTAAAAAATAATTCAGGGTTATATATGCATTCCTCAACATATAGGGTTATATTTGCATATTACGATAATTTTTAAGTATTAATGTTAAAGACGACACATTGAAAAGCTAACACATCAATTAAAATAAAAGTGTTAGTTAAAATCTTAAACACTAATATAGTAAAACATCACAATATTACAAAATAATGTCAAAATGTATTAAGGAGCGGAAAAGTCTCAAGAAAGGCGGCATATCCATAAGCTTATGGACATGCTAGGGACCTAATTACAAAATGGGGTATATTTTGTAATTAACTAAAAATAGAGTATTTCATAGAAATAAAGAAAGACAGAATGTATATTTCCAAACAATTTTTGGCATCATTTTGAATTAGGAACTGCATCTGTTTACTTATATATTGCATTTGTTAGAATTTAGTATGCACTTGTTAGTTTTATTACGAGGTGCATTTGTTTGCTTATATGTTGCAGCTGTTATTATCCAACGTGTACCTGTTAGTTGTACTATAAATTGCCTTTTTTTTCTTCTTTTTTTTGCTAATTGTTCATTTTGAATTAGGAGTTGTGTCTGTTTACTTATATGTTGCATCTGTTAGTATTTAATGTGTAGTTATTAGTTGTAGTGTCCATGACCTTTTGTTTTCATTTGTTGTTACTTGTACATTTTGAATAATCAATTGCATCTGTTAGTATCTCGTGTGTACTTGCTAGTTTTGCCTGTATGACTTTTTTTTTATAAAAAATATGTTATTGGTTGTTCATTTTGAATTAGGAACTGCATATGTTTGCTTATATATTACATCTATTAGAATCCAATATGTACTTGTTAGTTTTAATACGAGGTGCATTAGTTTGGTTATATGTTGCAGCTGTTATTATCCGACGTGCACCAGTTTGTTGTACTATGAATTAAATTTTAATTTTTTGCTCATCGTTCATTTTAAATTACGAGCTGCATCTGTTTACTTGTATATTGTAACTGTTAGTATTTAATTTGTACGTGTTACTTATACTGTTTGTGACCTTTTATTTTAATTTATTGTTAGTTGTACGCTTTTAATAATGAGTTGCATTTATTTACTTATATATTGCATCTATTAGTTTAGTAAATGTATCTAGCCATATAGTGCTAACCGAATATAATACACGTCTTATTAGATATGTAGCCGGTGTAGTAAAACACATGAAGAAATACTGCAGGCAGAGCTAATGTTACTACAAATATCATCTGTATTCCTCAAGTCAGTAACTGAACGTATTATAACCAAGATATTCTTTGGCAATAGCAAATAACTTCAAGATAAGGATACCAGATGAGGAGTACAATATATAGGGGCAAAAAAATCAAAGTCTAACTGGAATACGATTCTAAATCTATAAGGAAACTATATTCTACAACTAATTTTATAAAGAAATTGATTCTACAAGGTAATACCATCTATAACCTTTCCTACAAGGAAAAAGTTTCTATTTCCTTAACACCCCCCTCAAGTTAGAGCATGATGACAAGAATGCCCAACTTGCAAAGAAGATTATGAGATTGCTAATCATTAAAAAAAATTAACATAGATCGAGATTCAACTTCAGTAGCTGTAGAAGTAGCACCAACAACAGTAGCATTTGCAGCTGGTAGGGCAATATTCAAATTCATTATCAGTAGTATTTGTAGGAGACTATTCAAGGTAATTCTCTTGACCATTCAGGATGATGGATGCAATAACCAAACCATGTCCATCAGAAGAGCCAATTAAGTAGGAGTCAATCCACAAACGACCAACATGAAGCCAGAATTGGGCATGTGATTCCGGACGAAGCCAGAATTGTTAGAAGCTATTTCGAGGTGAAGTTCCATAATGAATAAGGAACACAGGGTCGTGGAGAGCAGGTCACGCACATGGCATGTGGGAGATCACCAAATGGGCTAGTAGTCATTGCTTGTGTTGGGGCTGGTCGATCAATGGGTAACACTAACCTGACATCGTTGATGATTGCCCATTCAATTTGCCACCACATTGACGTAAACCCTTTTTACACGGTGAAAGATGTACAAGCGCATGTGAAGACGGAGTTAAATGTGACCCTTTACTATAAGAAGGTGTGGTATGCTCGACAGAAAGCTATTGACTTAGTATTCGAAACTTGGGAGAAATCCTTTGAACAGTTGCCAACATATATGGATGAGCAAGTCAGGGCCAATCCGAGGACCGTTGTTGATTGGGCAGACATACCTGATAGAATACACGGGCACGGGTGTAGGAAATTTATGTTCATTTTCTGGGCATATGATCAGGCTATCGATGCATTTCACCACTGCAGGGCGGTGATTTGTGTGGATGACACTCATTTGAGAGGTGAATACAAGGCCACAATGCTAGTTGGCGTGATGCATGATGCGAACGACTACATACTCCCCATTGCTTATGCAATTGTTGACACTGAAACTAGTGAGAATTGGAACTGGTTCATGCAGAGACTGCGTCTCCACATGGTTGGTGGTAATAGTAGGCCAATCTGTATTATATTAGATCGCCATGATGGAATTTTAAATGCAATGAGACATATGGAGGAATGGATGGAGCCAGCAGGATACCACCAATTTTTCTTGCGTCATTTTCAGTCCAACTTCCTTAGTGTTGAGCGTGAAAAGTTCAAGAATGCACTTCTAAAGACTCTAGTTTGGTAGCTTGGTGGTGCCAGACAAAAGAGCATGTGGAGGGAGTACAAGGAGGAGTTGGAGAGTATCGAACCATCTGCTTGGGATTGGTTGATACAACATGATACCAGTAAGTGGTGCCTTGCTTTTGATGAGGGTGATCGACATTGGGGAATTCTTACAACCAATTTTTCAGAGAGTTACAAAAACCGTTTAAAGCGTGCACGACATCTCCCGATAACTGCGTATGTCAAAGCGACCTTTGAGCGAACAGTTGAAATGTTTGCTCAAAAGGTAATGGATGCCACAAATTGGAGGTACTTTCCTGATTCATTACAGTTCTTTATGTGTTCATGGACTAGTTTCTTGATTCTACATTGCTGTTGAATTGTGTAGGTCCGAGTTCCCTAGTAGGATTTGGAAAAAATTTCAGAAGCAAGACACTTGGGCACAAGAGCATATTGTCACCGTGTTTGGGCATGCGTCACAAACTTACAGGGTTGTAACAAGGACCATTGATGGCAGCATTGGTGAGAGCCAATAAACAGTCAAATACCGGAGAAAGGAGTGTACTTGTCGTGAATGGCAAATTTTCCGTTTCCTATGTTTGCAAGCATTGGCTATCTGTAGGTATAGGCGTGACGATCCAGCTACTCTATGTGACAGGGTATATCACACGACCACCTATGTACAAAATATAGTCAGGGTTTCATGCCTATACGAGATCCATCACTATGGCAATGTGCTAGTTGGAGGATGCTTCCCGATATTGAAAAGTTTCGCAATAGGAGGAGTGGACAGTTTATAGAGAGAAGGATAAGGAATCAAATGGAAGAGAGGGTGTCGGGTGATTCCAGAGGCATCCGTAGGCAAGGGCGTGATTAGGGTTGTGTATTTAATATCCAAATTTTCAATATTTGGTTGAATATGTATGGCATTATTTTATATAGCCAGTAATCTTGCTATGACAGTTTTTTTTTGTTTTTTTAGTGCAATGGATTGTGTGGATTCGGATTATGTGTATCTTTCTAAATTAAAGCTAATGTACGATTGGGTTGGAATATTTATCACATGTTATTACATTTTTTATTTGGAAATTTGGATCGAATTATTTTGCCATGTGATTTTGATTGTCAACAGGGATACACCATGTATCATCCAGGACCTATTGACAATGAAATGATGTACCTACACCAGGAGCATCGTGCACGTGTTCTGTACAATGGTTATTTAGAGGATGAGGCACTATAGGTGAGGCGATGCGATGGGGCTTTTTGGATTCGTCGGATCCCTTATCCAGTCATGCTCTCCGTGCGTGAAGCTAGATTCCAGGAAGTGTTGGATTCCGCACCAATCCACATTGATCATTACCTCGTCACAGCCTTAGTAGAGCGTTGGAAACCATAGACGCACAGTTTCACCTGGCAATAGGAGAGACTACCATTACTTTGCAGGATGTTGGCATGCTATGGGGTCTACCGATCGATGGCATGCCAATTACTAGTGTGGACACTAGCCAACACACTAAGGATTGGCAGTGATTATGCACAGACTATCTAGGGGCTACACCGAACATGAGTGCTTTCAGAGGGGGTCGCATAAAGGCCAGCTGGCTGGGAAACTTATTACACAGTCCATTCCATGTTGATGCTACTGAGGTAGATTGTCAACAATGGGATAGGGTTTTCATTCTACTCCTAGTCGATAGAATGCTAATGCCAGACACATCCAGGCACCTTATCCATTTGCTCTATTTGTCAGTACTGATAGACCTAGGTGCAACACATCTGTACAGTTGGGGGAGTGCTATTTTGGCACACTTGTACAGGTGCTTATGTGATGCTGCAATCCCACAAGTTAAATCCATATCTGGACCATGTGTCTTGCTACATGTAACATTGTTGGTTAATCTTGTCAGTTGTACATACTGTCGATAATGACCTCTTATATTATATTAAATTTTATTTTTTTTTGTCTGCTGTGGGCATTGGAGTGAATACTATCCATCCTCCGGCCGGACGACTACCAGTGACCATTACGATGGGTGCTGTTGGGTCCTAGTACGTATTGAATTAGTCAGGAGACAAATTTTAAACTGCTAGGCAATTGCTAGGAATGGTTAATATTATTCATTTTGTTCCTGGCAGGTGGAGAGCCTGGTACGATTTATCACAAATACCCATGCATGTATTGAAAGTGTACTGCGATCAGCTGACAACTCTCCACGACAGACAAGTATATTGAAATTCGGATTTCCTTTCGTTGAGCTAATGGATAAAAAGGTTTTCCTCTTCTAACCACAACACCTACCAGTTATTGCAGCTTATTTGGCCATTGTACACTGAGGATGCCATGCAACAACTCCCATAATACCGTACAGCCGGTAGCAACAATTGGCTACTGTGTGCTAACCTCATTAGTTGGCATATCGTGGAGTACCATTACGATCATCGTGTTCTCAGGCAGTTTGGCCTTATCCAGCCAATACCTACCCAGTTGGTCACTAAGGATGAATATAAACTGATTCATACTAGAGACCGTCGAGGGAGGTCAGGAATGGATTAGCATGTTGAACTGAGAATATATCTCAATGCTTGGGAACATGGAGCATAGCAATAAGTTTATGTGCGAGGGTCAGCGGATCCATACACACCCAGTCGAGAATACATGAAGTGGTATTTTCGCAGGACAGTGACCCTAATTGATCAGCCAGGATGGGCCAAAACAATTACGGAGGGTTTTCATGGAGATAGGGCTACTATGAAGTATATGGTATTTCCTAAATCTCCAATAGTGTTAACAAATAATACTATACGTTTCCTCAATATTAAATATCTAACATATTTACCTCATTCATGTAGTTGCAGGCAATGTCCCAGATGAGCATCATGTTGGATGTAAATTTGGACGACTGTCCCCCACGTATCGTGGACAGTTATCAGGGGGGTACACGATATTTCCACACGTACTCTACAGTATGCGCATGAGTCCTCCAGACTGCAGTTCAATCAGCCATATGTGCACTGTGAGGAACCTCCACTTGGTGTGAGATATAATGACATCAGGAGCCACCGTCCAACTCCACCTGGTCGACAGGGTGGTCGACGACCACGTGCTCGGGGCCATACAGACCACATTGGTTCATCACAAGCTGGACCCTCATATGCTAGTCTGACGAACCTTGGACGATCACATGGTGGACCCTCACAGTATGACACTACTACGGCTGATTTCAATGCATATCATACTCCCACTGCTAGTCATGCCGGACCGTCACATGGTGGACCCTCACAGTTTGTCACTACTACAACCGATTTCATGGCATATGTTACTCCCACTGCGAGTTGTGCATACATGTCGCCTACTGCCCGATTAGATACAGGTGGTGTTCCACTTGTCCAGTATGGTTCATGCCTGGACACAGGAGATGATATGGAGGAGGATCTTACAGAGGGAGATCCACATGATGCCGTACATGTTTCTACTGAGATAGTCGTTCCACGATGCTCATCCCGCACCATACGTCCTCCACCACGTGGAACAGGTGGAAAGCTTTGCAGAGGCCATCATTAGTACATTACATGACATTGAGCACTCATTTCATTACGTTTGACACGTCTTCTTCAGATATTGTACATTTCTATTTAATTATATTCATTCCTACTCTATATTACTGCAATTTTTAAAATATCATAAAACAAACACAAGTCTACTTATGCGCTATCTTCACCCAAAACAAAAATATGGAAAACAATAATTTATAAATTATATAATTGACTGATTACAATATTGAATTTATATAGAGGACGCATTCATAAAATTATGGATTAAAAAAATCATATGTTAAATTCAGGACCCATTTTTAATAACATGCAAGTCAAAATTTATTTAATAAATTCAAGGGATTTTTTTAAAATCACATATTGAGGATGCATTCTGTGAATGCGTCCTCTTCACATAATTTTAAAAAAATCGCGACAGTGAGGATGCATTCAACGAATGCGTCCTCTGCATGGCCTGAAAAAAAAAGAAATTCCCAGAGGGCGCATTCTCAGAATGCGTCCTCCGCCATGTTATCCAAACCTCTGAAGATGCACATTTGCATCCAAAATCTTGAGATCATGCATAGTAAAATCAAGCTCTCCCTGAAAGGAATACCAAATGCCCGTGTCAATCTAAAATCTGCAAGCTTCCGCACATTGGTACGCCTATCAATCAGCAAGTTTTGTGGCTTCAAATCTCTATAAAGTACTTTTCATCCTTCTTAGATATTCAGTAATCACAAGTTAGAAATGGCATTAGATATAGGATTGCTTCTCACCTCGGAAGCCACCAGAATCATCTTCTCCCGGTCAAACAACTATTGATGAAGCTAGCCGGAAATTATGCCGGTGAATTTGCTGATTCGTCGACGTTCCCGCTGTAAAATTGCTGATCATACCTCACTGACGACTACGATAAACATTGCAAAACCGATGACTTTTGATCAATGCTCGCTATAGTTTGCACACACATTTGCACGCCACCTGTGGTTTTCTGGGAAGCCGCTTCAGAATTTCGAACACCAAATCCTCCAGCAGCGCCATCACAAACACGACTACTAGCACACACAGTATAAGATCTTCTTTGACGAGACTAAAAGAGGAGGGTTTTGTAGGTGACGATGTACTCTTTTATTCTCGAGCTTCATCACAATGAACGCTTCGTAATATGAGCCCTCAAATCATGGAGAGAGGAATGAAGAAAGAAAGGGTTTCAAGTGACCCATTTTTGTCTTTTAACTGGGCCTGCTAATTTCTTCAATTTTCTCTAATTTAAAAATTGGTCCATGGCCTGTTCATAAGCTTATGGACAGGCTGCCGGTCATGAGATCTACTCTTAAGGAGCATATGCTCAAATTGGTACCCACTTTTAATTAAAATTTGCATTTTGATACCCAAAATTTTTAAATGTATAAAAAATATATCCAATTTATCATTTATGCTTCAAAATGATGCCTTGACTGGCAAGAGCAGGTTTAAATTTGGTCAAATCTCTAGTCAACGGTAAATGGGGTTAATCTGTAACATCAAAAGAGTTGAGGGAGGAGAAAGATAAAATTTTCTAATAAACTATTTCGCCGGAGTACTATTAGGGATGAAATCGACCTAGCCACGCCGGTGACTCTGTCTCCATCTTGTCTCACTCCCACCCCTATCACACCGTCGTCTCTCTGCTGGCTTCACTCCTTTTTGTTCTAAATCTCTGAACCCATAAGGCCCGCGTATTGAGCAAGATCCAGACTACACATTTACATATTTATAGAAATTAATGAAGCTGCAACAACAAATCTGCATCCATATGATATATAAAATCCTTCCATGTGCTGGTAATGGAGAAAGGATTAGAAAAAAAATCAAAATCTTATGGAAGCATATTCACTTATTTGAGGAATCCCATTTCTCTTCCTCCTGAGACGACAAAAAATTGGTGAAACTGTAAAACCCTTTTGATTCTAGGATGTGGTTCCCGTCGGAGTAAGAGAAGGTCGAGGGATGGAGCTACGGGCCCCGTCGATTTCAACCCTGGCCGGATGATATTTTATCCCCTCGTCCCTTAACTCTTTTTTAATTATAGATTGACCCCATCAACCGTTGACTAGATATTTGACTATATTAAAACCTACTATTACCGGTCACAAGATCATTTTGGAACACAAATGATAAAATGTGTACATTTTTTATACATTTTTAAAATTTGGGTATTAAACTATGAATTTAAAGTAAAAATGGGTACCATTTTTAGCATTTACTCATGTATTAAGTGTCAAAAGTTTCTTTTTGAACGAAAGTGTCAAAATTTTAATTAATATATAAACACGCGATTTTACATCAAATCATCAAAGTCAATCTTCAAATAACACTTGATTTTAGTAAAAGAGAAAATCTCAGGAAAGACGGCATTTTCATAAGGTTATGAACAGTCCAAAGGGGCTTTTAAGTTATATGTTGTATTTTTTTTATATAAAATTTAAATATTGTATTTAATAAGTTAAAACGAGTAATAATATATATTTGAAGGTGAAGATATAAAAATGTATGAAAATAAAAAATTTTAAAAATTCTAAATTTTGTATGTAATTCAACAAATGCAGTGTATAAGATAAAAAATAAATGACATGTCTATAAACTTATGGACATACCGCCTGTCTGGGGATCCACTCTTAGTAAAAAAGGGTGTTAAGTATCAAAAGATTAGGTTAAAACACCGAAGGGTGAAAATGCACTAGTAAAGAGCAGGGGTGTCAATGGCGATTAAAGTGGCCATAGGACGGAGATTTTGACACGCCACTCATGGAACTACCGTTATTCATCGTACCACAATGTACAGTGGTGTACAATCGCCAGTTATAGTAAATACCACGACACTGATACCGATGTGGTTTCCATTTTTAGGTCGTCCAATTGTCCGATTTATGAAGTTCCATCATTTTGGAAATTAATTTGACACGAGGGGTACATATCTCAAGTAGGGTAATCGGTTAGTTGGTATGGTTCTACAATTGATAGTTGCAAAATATGAACTTAGGTCGGTAATATTTTTCAAATGTTTTCTTGTCGATCCGATGATAATTACAATTTCGATTTTTCTTTCAAAAATTGTAGTCATTTTCCAACTTTATGGATTAATATTTGTCCATAGCAATGTGGCTAAGCACACATTTGTATCAAACTAAAATCATTTGCATAACACCTTGTGTATTTCAAGTAAATAAAATGAAGAATAGTATCCATGGGAACCACTAGTGATAAGAACTTATAATAAAATCTTAGCACTGAATATAGATTCAACTACATAATATGAGTATTGTAAATGAACAAAGCAAATGGTATAGAAGTATATTTCAAGCAAATGGTATAGAAGTATATTGCAAGGGTCATTACGAGATAGTTATCCTCTAACCTATTGTGGAGAATTTTATTATTTTCCCTAAACTTCGAAGTGAAATTGGAGCGACCAGATAGTGTAATCATCACATTGTACACTAGGTTTCCAAGCATACCTAACATAGAAAACAATCAAGGGGATTCTTAAAGTTAGTCAACATCACTAGGTCACAAATAGATGTGTGTTTTAAATATGCCCGAGTGAAAATTTACCTCGCATTCCATTTTTTGTTCTCTTAATCTCGTTGTGCCCGATGACAACTTGGTTTTGATCAATCTTGTATTCGATCATTGGTTTTTCTTCGCAATTGCATACTTGTATGGAATGAATTCCACCTACACAAACCCCAAAAAAGTACGTTACTATTTTTAACAACGAACACAATCAAGAACAACGGTCTAGGGGTTTGCTTCAAAATTCATGTTCTACGGCAAAGTAGATTAGCAACAATAGAAGCTCTATTAACATAGATAGCTATATTCAACTAACAATGTTCATAAAAAACATACCAGAATGAATTGTTTCTTCAGATCCAAAACCTAAAGAATTGAGAAATTATTTTCAAAAAATATTTTAAATGTACTTCCTCCGAATCCATGTAATCAAATTGACGGTTCAGTGTGGAGAAGGAAAATTGTAACAAGGAAGAACAATTGTGTAGATAGAGTGGGAGGGTTAGGTTTTTGGGGTACGACGGGGGGGTTAAATAGATTGTAATTATTCATGGGAGGTTACATAGCTGTTTTTCGTCGTGCATCGACAACTAGTTACAATACCATAGGTGTGTTCGGTATGTGGGTGATGTAATTAGTCTATAAAAAAAAGAATCTATTCTAATTCCAATATTTGAGCTGATCCCGACCTAGTGTCAGGCAATCCAAGTTAAGAAATCAGAAACATATTGGAGCCATGAACTTCATTTTTTGCCAAACCCTTCAGATTGGAATCCGTGCTGAATGGAATAACTATTTCAAAAAAAGAAAGAACAGGAATTCGTTAGAGCTTCCGAATGGGAAGATTCGCTAGACATGCCCAAAAGAGACTGAATATTATACTTCCGATATTGCACCTCAAACATATAACTTTTTAAGCATCCAAATTCGATAACGTAAACAACAATGTAATGAGAAATAAAGTGGCATTTACATAATTGTTTCTAAAATGCCTACATTATTACAACATTACAAAGAGGTTGCTACTTGGAAAGATTGGCATAATCACATAATAGAATGGTTTCTATTTCACATTGACAACCAGTGTGCTCAAATTTGTCATCCCAACCGAATATTCTAATATGGTGATTTGCAGGAATACAAAAGGTCGGACGAGAACGATGGGCGAGATTTTTATTCCAAAACCAAATCCCCCTCACATTTTTGAGCAACCGATGTTGACAATCAGTGATCTTCGGGGGATCAATTCTTGAATTCTTCAATTGCATCAAACTAATCCATCCTGACCGCATCTTTTCACCTTCCAAAAATATTTTAAATACCGCCAAAACGTAATAAACTCCTCGATACCCTAAACTATGATTTTTTTTCTAGCGATTGGAAACCACTAGTTGGACTTTCTTCTTTAAGAAAATCTCTTGAAAATGTATAAAAATTCTAGAATAAGTTGCCAAAAAGTATTCATGGAATCAATATAGCCCTTGCAACACAATGCTTCCGAATTTTCGGGCTTAATGCATTTCTTTATGAAGTTTTTGAATTCGCTGTTTGTAGGCTATGTATAAAGCGCAAAACTTTCCAATGACACTTGTTTATACATGAAGGGGTGTTTGGAAATATAGTTAAACCTATGACAACTACATTACAAAAAAAATGCAATTGACCAATTGTCGAACCTTTATTTTGCACATGCGTGGGAAACAAATGTTGGCATTAACACAAAGAAAAACATACCGGAGTTTTGCCCTCCGAGCGTTGAGCAAGGAATTGACTGCAACTTGGCTGAGGATAAAAACAACAATCTCATATGGTAGCTTTTCAAATGGTGTATCCAAAATTGGTTTTATCGATGCAAAAATGCAACTGAAAATGATGGTGAACCAAGTTGGATTATTTGTTGTGAAGTTGAGTCAAAATGACGATTGAAAGGAATATATATGTAATGATGAATGGTAACGATTATTCAAAGGGAGTTGTTACAAATTCTACCTAAGAAAATGAAACGCACTTCTTGTAAACCATTTCCATAGATTTACGCTAGGTGTTAATGTGCTATTTTTCAAAGTTTTGACACAGGTCCCGGGTCCGCAACCTGATTCTGACCGATCTCGTAAAAGTGCACTTGGACGGTGGTTGAATTTAACCCTGTGTTTTTTAACAATATACCGTGGTTTAATTTTAAACTCCGTAAATTGTACTTGATTAGATGACGGTTAAAGTCAAACTGTCGTCCAATGAAATTTCATATTCCATAGCCGTCCAAAGATTGGCCATCCTCCTGCCCAATGTTCAGATATCTGAACATATGAAAGACAATTCCGAGCGAGAAATTGGAATACGCCGTGCAACTATGCCGTTAATGGCCAAAACTGCACTAGTAATGAAACATCATATTACTAAAACGAGCACAATGCATAGGAATAAGGGGGAAAATTTAAAACGCAAGTTCTTTTACTTTTTTACCAGTGAGATTCTTATAACTCGAAATCATTAATTTTTTAATCATTTGTGTTATTTGCATTTATTTATTTTGTAATTTTTAAATAAATTTTATTTAAAACTCAATTCCTCCATAATACTTATAAATTATCTATTTTTAAATAAATTTTATTTAAAACTCAATTCCTCCATAATACTTGTAAATTATCTATTTTTACCTCAATATAATTGTGATAGTCTTGTACAAAACCCTATCAGATTAACCATGTTTTTCCTATCAGCAACAAAAGTTTGATAGTCCTCAAGTAATTCACCCCTTTTAATAATTTATTTACTTGAGGCTAATAAAAATGAAGAAGATCCATATAGACAGGAGACAAGAGCTGTCTCGTTAATTAGCTTGCATGGCCTACAAACTTTTCGATATCTTGCGGACAGGTGGATTTATATGAACCCATCCCATGTATGTATGTTAGTGCAATTAATAATTTACGTTCCATTTCCCATCCACACTTATCATTTCAAACTTGGCGGCCACACTACACACCGCCTTGATTTATAGGGCTGTACTTACGTTAAATATTTATTTAATATTTAATAAATAATTTTAAAAAAATTCTTGGCAAAGTCTTGGGAAAGACGGTCTTTCCATAGGCTTATGGAAAGACGGGGTTTGATTGGAATAATAAAAGGTAAAAGGTCTTAGTTGCAATCACCGGCGGAACTAGGGGGGGGCGAGGGTGGGCTGGCGCCTCCCCTAAGATCCGGTGGCCCGGTATTTAGGCCTAGAGCCACCGGAAGCCACCGGATTCCGCCCCCCCTTGAGGCATCGTCGGCGCCGGAGGCGCGAGCGCGGCAGTGAGGCTGAAGAAGACGACGGGCAACTGGCTGAAGAAGACGACATTTTTCCTTTTTTTTTTTTGGTATGAGTATACAAAACGACGTCGTTTTGGCTTAGCTGAACGACGTCGTTTTGAGTTGCTGGTCCGAAAAAAAAACAAGGCCAATTGGGCTGAAGCCCAATTGGCCCAAACCAAAATATATAACCTAATTAAGAGACCAATGCACGGTGTAGTACCACATTGCCTCCATTTTCCAGAGACGGAATTCTCCAGCAGCTCCAGGCTCCAGCAGCTCCGCCTCCACCGCCTGCCGCCTGCCAACTGCCGCCGCCCGCCGCCGTTCCGGCGTTCCCTGCCGCCGCCATCCCCACTACAGCCACTACCAGCAACCAAGGGCAAGGTATCAAAGGGCCAATATATTTTTGTTATGTAATTTATGTTGAATAACTTGAATTTGTATGAAATTGTGAATATTGAATATAGATATGAAATTATGAATAATTTAGTGATTGTGTTGAAATTGTGAATTGTGCTAAATATAGATTTGAATAATTTGACATAATTTTGACATATTTAATTAGATATATTTAATTTAACGTATGTAATTAGACATATTTAATTAGACATATTTAATTAGACATATTTAATTTGACATATTTAATTAGACATATTTAATTAGACATATTTAATTAGACATATTTAATTAGACATATTTAATTTGACATATTTAATTTGACATATTTAAGTAGACATATTTAATTAGACATATTTCATTAGACATATTTAATTAGACATATTTAATTAGACATATTTTTTAGGCATATTTAATTAGACATATTTAATTCGACATATTTAATTAGACATATTTAATTAGACATATTTTTGACAAATATTTAACTAGACATATTTTTGAGAAATTGTGAATATTGAATAGCATATAGATATTTAAGTTGACATATTTTTCTTATTTTATGTCAAATAGGATATGGATAAATTCTTAATTCGAAATAGTGGATCATCTATTTTTAAGAGACCGAGTGAACCAAATGAAGAAAGGATTAATGAAGAGGGTAGTAGTCAAAAGCATTCTCGTGTTGAGTTCAATTCGGATGATGTTATAAATGATCCTGGGAAACGTAAACCTATTAAGGATTTTGATGTTTCTATTAGAGATCAAGTGATGAGAGAATATGTGTTAAGAGGTCCTTGCCAACCTAAGGGTCATTATTTTCCAAGGACAAAGCAGGGAAATGACTATAGATGTTTTCAACCTTCGTGGTATGAAAAGTTTGATTGGTTGGAGTATAGCGCGTCAAAGGATGCAACATTTTGCTTTTGTTGCTATCTCTTCAGGAATTCACATAAGGGATGTCGAGATGGAGAGGATGCATTTACTGCGAGTGGGGTGAACAATTGGAAGAAAGCGCTTGATATCTATAAGAAACATGTTGGCGTAGCGGGTAGCTCTCATAATGATGCAGCTCAACAATTGTATGCATTTAAGCGTCAAAGACAGAGTATCCTTCATTCTTATCAGGCACATGGGCGGGAATCAGAGATTGCATATCGCACGCGTTTGACAGCTGCTTTGGATGTGACACGGTTCTTGCTAAATCAAGGTATGGCTTTTCGTGGCCATGATGAAGGGCTGGATTCTTTGAATAAGGGCAATTATCTCGAAATGATTGACTGGTATTGCAAGCGAAATGATGTTGTTTCTAAGACCATGAATGAAAATGGCCCTGGAAATTGCAAGCTCACATCTCCCAAAGTACAGAAGGAACTATCAAGTGCTTGTGCAAGTGAGGTAACAAATGTTATTGTTAATGATATTGGAGATAGTTATTTTTCTATATTGGTTGATGAGGCTAGAGATGCATCAATAAAGGAGCAAATGGGGGTTGTTTTAAGATATGTCAACAAACAAGGATGCGTTCTTGAACGTTTTCTTAGTGTTGTGCATGTGCGTAATACTTCTGCTATTAGTTTGAAGAGTGCTATTGATGAATTGTTTGCAAAGCATAAATTATCAATGTCAAAGTTGAGAGGTCAGGGATATGATGGAGCCTCAAATATGCGAGGAGAGTATAATGGACTGAAAGCTTTGATATTGAAAGAAAACTCATCTGCAAGGTACGTCCATTGTTTTTCTCACCAGCTTCAATTGGTTGTTCTTGCTGTTGCTAATGATAATCGAAATGTGTGTCAATTTTTCGTTTATCTTGGTATGATTGTGAATTTAGCTGGAGCTTCATGCAGAAGAAAAGACATGCTTCTTGATTTAGAACATGCTAGAATTGTAGAGGGATTGGAGAATGGAGATATTGTGAGTGGAAGAGGCAAAAATCAAGAGACTAGTTTGAAAAGGCCGGGGGATACTCGTTGGGGGTCACATTACACTACTATTATTCGTTTCATTACTATGTGGGAATCTATTTTGCAATTGATTGAAAATGTCCACGATGATGGTGATGCAAATGTGAGTAAATCTTCAGCGAGCGGTTTGCTTGAGCAAATGGAGAGTTATGAATTTGTTTTTGTGATGTTTATGATGAAGCATTTGTTGGGAGTTGTAGATGCTTTGTCCCATGCTTTGCAACAAAAGAATCAAAATATTGTGTTGGCTGTGAGTTTGATGAATACAATGAAGTTTGAGTTGCAACAATACAGAGAGACTGGTTGGGATGAGTTGTTAAATGAAGTCAACGCATTTTGTGTTAATCATGACATCTCGGTAGTTAATATGGAAGATGAACGAGCAATTTGAGGTCGTAGGAAACGATTTACTCAAATGCAGACCCATGGTGATTTCTTTCGCGTTGATACTTTTCTCCAGGTATTACTTTTATAATTTACATACCTTATTTGATTTGATTTGTAATTTTTTTCAATGCTACATGCTAACCTTTTATTTTTTGAATACTAGGTTGTTGATAGGATGATTCATGAAATGAACAATCGATTTCCGGAAGCAAATACGGAGTTACTCACTTGTATGGCTTGCCTTGATCCAAGAGATTCATTTTCTAAGTTTGATATTGGTAAGTTAGTTCGACTTGCTGAATTATATCCAAGTGACTTCTCCGTAGAAGATCGTTACTGCCTTCATCAACAACTTAGTACTTTCATTCATAATGTGCAACTTGATAATGAGTTTTTGGCTATTGAGGACTTTGGAAGTCTTGCTCAAAAGATGGTTCAAACAACTAGCCATACATGTTTTCCACTGGTATATCGTCTTATTGAGTTAACCTTAGTTCTACCAGTTGCAACTGCTTCTGTTGAACGCGTTTTTTCAGCCATGAAGAGAATCAAGACTGATTTACGCAACAGAATGGGAGATGAATGGATGAATGATGTTATGACAGTGCATATTGAGAAGGCGATTTTTGTTGGGATCGATAATGAACCAATTTTGCAACGTTATCAGCGTATGCAACATCGTAGGATACAGTTGTCTCCTGCGGTTAGTGGTTCTAGTTCTAGCAACCCAAGTATTGGAACGTAGTTTTTTATGCAGTGATAGTTTTTTGTTGTAAAAATCTAATTATTATGTATTCATATTATTATGTAAGCGTTGTTTGTTAAAAAATATTTCATTTAGCGTCGCAAAAAAAATTTTAAGCTCTTTTTCGCCCCCCCTAATATACACTCCTGGTTCCGCCACTCGTTGCAATATTAAAGTTTTAGTATGAAACATGTAGTAGTTATAAAATTTATAACCCGGTTCATGCAACCCGAAAAATTTATCTTAATTTCTTCTAATTTACACTTTAAACCTTGGTCTTTCCATAACTTATGGAAAGATCGTCTTTCAAGAGACGGACTCAAAATTCTTTGAGAAGCAAAAATGTTAAAAAATATAAATATTACTTGTAATTATAAATAGATTGTATTTTATTTTTCCTAACTTGCATAACTATTTTGTAATACTATATAATGTGCTCTGAGGTCATGAATAAACACAGATCATTACCCTTATTTTCTATATGGTATCAGAGCCTAAACTTAAAACATTAAAATTCCATCCTATATTTTTCACCGTCGTCCGTGCGTAATCTCCACGCGCTGCCGATCCGAATTACCTTTCAATAGTTAAAAATAAATAAATTAATTAAAAAAATCTTCAGTTGCTTGCCACCGCCACGTCCAGAAATCCACCGCCGCTTGGTTGCTTCAATTCCAATTAATTGCTCGCCGCCGCTGCAACTACTCCACCGTCACCGCCACTTGGTTGCTTCGCGGCGCCGTAGCAACTACTCCACCGCCGCCGCTGTTGAGTTGCTCCGACACCAGATCGACAGAGCGCCGTTGCCGCTTGGTTGCTTCGACTCCAGATCTACAGACACCACATCGACAACGCCGTCCGAACACCACATCGACAGAGGCGCTCCGACTGAGACGCGCGTGAGATTCACGTGCGCGCTTTCTCTACAACGCGTGTAACCAAATTTGGTTGTGTCAGATGCACGCCTTCCCTCAGCGCACGTGCTTCCACGCACCATTATCTTCACGCGCGCCAGGGCCTCTTTTGCGACAGCTGTTGCAAACAATTTGTTTGCAAAGTTGTTTTATATATCCTTTTTTATTTTGATTGTGCATCTACTGTTGGTTGCCATTTGTGTTATGGCTCTTCTTCCTGGTGAAGTGACGTCACCGCAAGGGTTTGCGATGGCCGCCTCTTCTGGCTTACCTACACGATCTGATTTTGGTCATATTCTGTGACGACCAATGGAGTACAACCATGCATTTATTTAATTAGTTTTATTCGTTATCTGACCATGGGTCAGGTAAGTCTACTTTACCCTGGATTCTTGATTCTGGATACTCATATCACATGACTGGTGACGAGGGTTCTATTACTGATATTACTACTGCTACCAATACTGTGAATGTTATACTGTCTGATGGATCTGTGTCGTTTGCTACACAATATGGGTCTATTTATTTTGGTGATGTCACTCTTACTCATGTGCTCTACATACCTAATTTGCGATGCAATTTATTATCATGCTCTAGATTGTTATCTGCCTTAAAATGTTTAGCCTTGTTTACTGAAAATTATTGCATTTTATAGAAAATCAGTACAGGGATTGTGATTTGTGTGGGTGAACATCAGGGGGGGGGTTTATTGGCTTCGTCTGTTGAATACTCGTGTTCGTCCTCATATCCTACAGTCTATTCCGACAGTTGCTTCGGCTTCTTCCTTTGATTTATAGCATCAACGTTTTGGTCATCCATCATCTACGGTGTTGTCTTATATTCTTACTCTTGATTTTAGCGCAAACAATACTACTATACTTGCTTTGTATGTTATAGAGCAAAACATACTAGGCATAGTTTTCCATTGAGTTCTACAAATGCTACTGCATTATTTGAATTAGTACATTGAGATGTTTGGGGTCCTTATAGAACTATATCTTCTAGTGGTGCATTTAATTTTTTTTTACTATAGTCGATGATTATTCCCGAGCTGTTTGGGTTTATTTATTAGTGGCTAAGTCTGAAGTAGCCTCTAGATTTTTAGAATTTAGTGCCTTAGGGAAGAACCAGTGGGGCCGAACTATACAACGTGTTCGGGCTGATAATGGGACTGAATTTTTGCCTTTGCAATCTAATTTTGCTGCATCTGGGATCATCTTTGAGACATCTATGGTTGACACACCACAACAGAATGGTCGGGTTGAATTAAAGCATCGCTCTTTACTCAATGTGGCGCATGCTTAACAATTTCGAGCCAGTCTTACAATTGAGTTTTGGGGAGAATGTGTTCTTACTGCTGCTTACTTGATTAACCGAACACCAACACAACATCTCAATGGTCGTACTCCCTTTGAGTTTCTCTATGGGCAAGCTCCCAATTACTCATCATTAAGAGTTTTTGGGTGCTTGTGTTTTGCTGCTCATGTTCCCAGATATCATGACAAGTTTGCCCCAAGAAGTTGGCGGTGTCTGTTTCTTGGTTATCCCGCCGGAAAGAAAGTTTTTCACCTTTTTACTTAGAATCGCGTGTGATCTTTATCAGTTGGGATGCCAATATTTTTGAAGACCAGTTCCCGTATTCTGCTACTCCATCTTCGGTCCCTTCCGACGAACCTAGAGGTGCCACCAAATCACTGTCTGTCTCTTCCAGCTCACTGCCGGAGTCGCATGGAATTTTCATTCCGCCGTTCACCCGCCGGCCAGTCACCGCTGGAGATGCAATAGCAGCCCCTTTGTTAACCACAACAACATTATAAGGCTTCCTATTCATAGCATTGTACCGAATCCTACCATTAAGTATCTTTCAGTTAGTTATGATCTCATCACCCTTATAGTTGAACTCAGAATGGCCCAATATTCAGGAAATTTTTCATACTCAATATTATACGATTGTTGTGAGCTATAGAACCTAAACTAATTTTATCAGGTTTCTCCTTTGGCACATCTATCTCTACGCATAACCTTATAGTAGATTCCTCGTTAAGTTTCTAGTGGGTGCGTTAGAGATGATTAAGTCACCAAGAGATTTCCCTATATCGATTAAGGCTTTGGGATGGAAGAAATACACAGGTGGAAACTCCATCGTTAGCCAGACCGGGATAAGCACCGATTTCATATTATAATTGAATCCCTTTGTCCACTTCAAAACCTTGATGATATTACCTCGAATCGACCATGTTCTTTTGAGCCAACATCTGTGGTAATCTTCATCATGATCGAACGTGATACGGATGTGGCGGTTGTCCATTGTTGCGAGATGTGGCCTGCCCTTTGAAGCCAATGGTTTGGATTTGCTTTTGGAGAAGCTCCCTTGTTAGAGGTCCTTAATTGTATTTTTCGATGAGAACCTTAGAGAAGAGGGCTGAGAGCAAATCAACTTCACTTTCTGGGTACAAGACAGCTAGCTCTCCCTTATAGCTAAAGAGGGGGTGAAGATCAAGAACAGTGGGTAGCGATTGATGAGTTGGTTGTAGCAGTGATTGGCCGTAGGTCATCGGCGTAGCCGACCACGGTGAAGCCACCATATGGATTGATAATTTTAGTCATGAAACAGTAGTTCAAATAGAGCTTAGAGGGAGAAAGTAGCATTCTGCCACTCACAACGTTAGAATTGTCAAATTGTGACTTAAACATGGGTACCATTCTAGATATTTTCCCTATTTTAAATCTACATTGTTGATATTTTTGAATCATGTAAAACATTACAATGTTGGAAGAGGAACCAATGTCCATCTACATGGTGGAATTTTCGAGTGACTTAGAAGAATTGAAGTTCAGTCCAAGTTTCGCAGAAAGATACCCCCTATTTTGCATCAGCAATAAGTGGCTACTGGCAGATGATGGATTCCTTAGAAGTGTCAAATGTGTTGTTCGCCTAAGAGGAGAAAGACCAAGAGAAATAATGACAAATGGTTGGTCTACATTTGTTAGAGACTTAAACATAAAACCATGTCACATCCCGTCCTTTGATTAACTAGGTGAAAACTCATTCAAAATTAGGATTAGGAAGACGAAACATGATCTTCACCCTTAGTAGCAACCTCACCTTAAATAAATAAAATTTCTAACTTCCATTCGCAATTTCATTAATCATGTACTAGTTTATGGTAGCTCGTAGCAAAACATCAATGTCACATGATTGGTAGACTCCACCATCGACACATCTTCCAATTTTAAAACAAACATCGGATGAATTTTATGACAATTACGTTGTCATTCACAGAATAGTTTTTGAAAGGACGACCAACTATGGAACCCATATTAAGTGAATCTTTACATCGCTGATCTAGTATTCCAATATGGGAGGGTTGTTCACGGAGACTTGAACCATATCGTACCATTGAAGTTATAGCGGCCAAACATCGTCTTCCATTTCAGTACAATATAGCGTTGCCCTTGGCACCAATACATTTCTATATGTTTAGACGAATATACTTTCAAACTCGGAGAGATCGATATTTTTTTATCAATTGTATTTTGATAGAACTCCTCATAATTGGGAAATATGCCAAAGTTTCTGGGTCTTATTGCAGATGGTTTGTTGGTAAAACGTTGGTTGAAGGTATTTAAAAATATTTTTATACTCTACATGAAAGGTATTATTGTGTGTTAAATGTGCTGGAAATTGATTATTTATGTTGCTCAATCAATGATATTGTTATGAAATTCATTTATTTATTGGTTATTAACCCCTTATTTGTGTTTATAATATTCATAATTGAACCTACTTTGAATACTTGTCACGTTATATGTAGGTTTTGTAAAGATTAATGAACTGTGCTCATATTATTTTGGCGGACCTTAGAACATCGTATGAGCATGTTTAACTGGTTAAATATTTCATTGAGGTGCCCTCAAACCATGCCAATATAGAAAATGTCTATTATGCGTTATCCGTGTAAAGATTGCAAAAATGAGGTTTACTTGGGGTACATTCTATGCATGAACATTAGATATATACGATTTTGAAGGATCGTATTTGGAGTGGATTTGGCATGGTGAACGTGGAGATGTAAGTGATGATGTTGAGGTTGAGCATGCTGATGATTGTATGGATTATAACGAGCGATTAGAAGATGTAACTAATGATGTAGCATGGGAGTTTACGGGTAGACCAGGCGTCTTACAAGCTATGACAATGACAAGGAAGCTCCTTTGTATGAGGTATCAAAGCATACTGTAGTGAGCGTGTCCCTTAGTATGATAATTTTAAAAGCTACATAAGGCCACTTTGACAAGGGAATGATAGAAGCGCTGCAGTTGGTAAAGGATTTGCTGCTGGCTAGAAATCTTCTGCATGGTCGTGCTTATGCTGCTAAGAAGGTACTCTATCCTATGTGAATAGAGCTAAAAATTATTCATTCTTGCTCGAATGATTGTATGCTTTATAGAGATGATGGGTGGGGAGGGGGGGTTAAACATATAGAAGTTCCTCCGGAATCCAATGAAGCGGTTGTATGCAATGGTACCTCCCAATAATTCCTACATTGAAGCGGTTGTATGCAAACAAGGATGATGCAAAGCATGTGACATGACATGCTGGCAGATCAAAATCTTAAGGCGGTGTGATTCAGCACACCTCTGACGGTGATCAGTGGAAGAAGACTGGTGATATGTACCAGAGTTTGGAAACAAACCTTACAACTTCCGTCTAGGTCAATCTACTGATGGTTTAAACCCTTTTGGAAATTTTAGTAGTACAGTTTGTGGCCCGACATGATTGTTATTTACAATTTACCTTCTTTGTCAATGATGAAACGAAAATACATTTTCTATTACTAATGTTTCCCGGGCCAAAACTACCCGGTAACGACATCGATGTATATTTGGCACCATTGGTTGATGATGGAAACTGTGATGCGAAGATAACTAGATGAATGATGATTCCGTGGAGGTAGATTCCAGATGAAAGAAATATTGTTCAGTGCCATTAACAATTTTCCATCATGTGAAAATTTATTAGAGCATTGAATGAAAGGTCACTATTCATGTCATGTTTGTGAAAAGAAAACTAGTGTTACTTAGTTGTAGCATTGGTAGGTGTAATAGTGTTTCGGAGGCCGCACTTGTAGAGGTGTGGCTGCCCGTAGCTTGGAGGAAGTTGGAAAATCCATCAGATCAGACAGCTCCAGAAAGGAGTTATCATAAACAGGTGACTGGGATGGTAATGTATCAAGAGGTAACATCTTTGCAGAAATTGGTGCACACAAAAAGCAATCTTCATAAAATATCACATCCCAGCTGTCAAACACAGTACGAGACTCCAAGTCATAAACACACCAGGTTTTCTTGTCATGGGATTGCCAAGAAAGACGCACTCCCAGCTTCTAGATGCAAACTTACCACACGGTCGTGGAAGATGAGAGGCAAATCACAAGCAACCAAACACCTGGAGATGGATGTAATCTAGTGCGTGACCATATGGAAACTGGTGAGGCGATTGGCCATCTAACACAGATGTTGGTGTGCAATTGATGAGGTAGATCGCAATAAGAATGCATTCTTCCCAGAAGTCGATAGGCAGAGGAGCTTGGAAACAAAAAGCATGAGCAACATTTAGGCCGTGCCTCTCAAAGATAGCATTTATATGCCCAAATTATGGCTAACTACTAAATGGTAGCTAGTGGTAAGACAGGGTTGTCCACGAGGAAAAGGGGGGGTTTATCGAGTGTTAAAGTGTAGTTAAAATGAACACAAAGAAGTCACTCTACGTGTGTGGTAACAAAGTGGGGGGGGGGTTGGTTTTGAAAAACACTATGACTACTTTAAACTACTAATTTAACAACCAAGTAGAAAGAGTGATGTAAATTCGATCACAAATAACGTAACTAAGATTATAACGAGTCTTGGATGCAATTGATTTACATTTATAGTCATCCTTTGATCATTGACTAATTATCCTATTTTCATGCATTAACCAAATATTGTGAAGAACTTGTGAACACCTTTCGAGTGAAGACATGTCACACCTCTCATCGGTTATAGTTAGAGAGAGCGATCGAGGCCACACAATAACCCTTACCATCAGGTCACTCTAGACGATCAGTGTCATAGACTTCCTAGAGGATAGCAATACACATGGAGACCCAACACGACTAACATAATGTCCTACAAGCAAGAAACACATAGATAGTACAAGTATATAGACTAATAACGACTACAAGGATGAACCTTCAGGCTAATCGGTATTAGTGAGCCACATTGATAATTAGTCAAATCCATTCAATTTAATCCTAAGCCAAGAAACTTCATCAATCAACATTCATAATTAGTTGTCACTCCTAATTATAACTAAGCATTTTCAACAATAATCAAATTGACAAAAGTCAAAGTCTTCCGAGTTTGACCAAAAACCTAGCGCATAATCAACCCACAACCATCAACTAGTAGATTATCCTAGTCTAAATCATGCATTAATCTCAGAAGAAAACACAAAATCTACTTGATAATCAAAGCACAAAATGGGATAAACCAAATCTCACAAGTTCGTTCTAGAAATCCTTACCAATTGCTCCCAAGAGTATATTTAGACTAGATTGTGAAAACCCATAATAAAATAGAAAGAATCCATGGTAAACATAGAAGAAAAGAAGATAAATAATTGCAAACTAGGGTTTTGAAGACTATTTTTGGTAGAGAAATGAATGAGGGAAGAGAGGATAAGTTTTGAGGGTATTTATAGTACGAAGTCTTGGTCAAAAGAGGTCAAAACCTGCAGCAGGCACGCGGGCAGGCGTTTGGCGCACGGGCGTGCAAGGATGAGATGCCAGTGTGAGGCTGAGGTGCTGGCTCGAGGTTGATACGGGCACTGGCGTGAGACGCAGCACGTGACCGCCCGTTGAAGAACTGAGAACCTACACCAGAGCTGCTTTGTGGAGCATAAGCCCGTACACCCATTCTTCATGATCAATCCTCCGCGCGTGGGTGCACGCTACCTTGCGCTGCCTCGTGATCTAGTCTTGAAGGCATGCAGTGCAACCGCTTCTCTAGCGCGCAGGCGTGCGGCTTAGGGCACCTGACGGGCACTCAATATTCTTAAATCTGCTGGTCAGCCGGCTGGTATTTGTATCAGTCGGTTGGCTTTCATTATTAAAAATCTAGACTTTCTTCTACCACGTATGGCTCGTGGCTTTCAATCTTCTACCATCCTTGCGAATGACCTTCATTAAATCAATCCAAAGCGCTTATGAGCAATCTACAAATTAAGCTTACAAAAAGGACTCTAAATGCTCGTAAGGACCAACAATCCATTAGACTATAAATAGGCTACAAAGTGAAGGATTTAGATATGAAAACTGAAAACGGTTATCTAAACCCTTTATGATGTAAACCTACCTAAATATAGCAATCTTTCAACAAAAAGAAGACAAAAGAGATGTTAAAAGATTTGGAAAATTCATGCATTTAACATCCTATCAAATATGTTTGTGATTTCATTCCACTCGACCATTTTGATGAGGTGTGTATACTATTGAGGTCTCAAAACGAACACCTTTCTACAGAAAAAATGGCATGAGAGGCAGGAATTCGGTTTCGTTGTCAGCCCAAACCCGCTGAATGGGATGACGTAACTGTGTTTATAAAAGCGCAAAAAACTCCTTCATCCTCACCGGTACTTGAGACTTAGAAACTAACAAGTAAACCCAAACAACTCAGGAATAGTCATTAACTATAGTTAAAAATGAAAGTTCTCCACTAGAAGAAGGTGAACCATAATGCCCCCAAACATCACGATGTAGTTCAAACAAATGACTAGCCTTAGCACAACTAATAGGAAAACTATGTCTAAACTATTTTGCTCGATGACACATAGAGGAGGGAAGATTTTTATTCAAATTAATAGCACTAAAGAAATAGCTGGGATAGAAGACAACACCAAAGAGAACGGATGCCAAAAATGCTGATACCACAAAGCAGACAAAGACACTGAAGCAGCAACAGACAAGGACGAATGTGTAGATTGTAAAGCTCCCAATCTGCGCTACCAATAAACCCATCCTTGTTGTTCACCCTCGCCTATCACCATCCTCGTGCCGATGTCTTGTAATATACACAATTTTTCGATAAGAAAAACTAGACATTTTAAAAGCAGTAGTTAACTTGGTAAACGACAACATATTGCAACGGAATGCTGGAATAAGTAGAACATGATTCATAACAATATCTCCAAAGCATATTGTTCCATGTTCAATAGCAGGAGAATTAGATCCATCTGGCAGGATGACATCAACATTTTCAGCATGCTTAATATCATAAAGGAGATCCTTGTTGCCAGTCATATGATACGATGCATCGGTGTCAAGATTCCAAGGTAAATCAGTCTTACCTGACATATTGTTAGAAGGATTTAATATATAAAACATGTTTAAAACTGTACTCCATTGCTCCTTGGGCAGAGTCGGGGTGATTTCAGAACGATTAGAATTGGACACGACGGCGACGGTGGCGTCCACTGGTGGAGTGGCAGCGGCCATGAGTTGAGCAACCATGGCGAATGGCTCGCACCTCTTGGGGTTTGCGGCAACCTTCGAGCTTGATCCAGGTGGTCAATTCTCAATGAACCAATCTGGGTATCTAATAATGCGGAAACAAGTGGTAACATTATGACCTTTACAGTCACAATGAGTGCAAGTAAGACTCCAACGATCAATGGCGGAAGCTAATGTGCTTCACAGAGCGGAAACGATGGAGTCCAGAGTAGAGGATTGCACCTGACAACGTGCAGCAAAGGCCATGATGTCTACTAAAGTAAAGGAATCATGGGCGGTGATGATAGTCTTCTGAAGCTCCTCCTAAAAGACAAGCAAGTGAACCTTTTCAAGCGAGGGTAATGGATCATGTGCGCGAATATATGAGCAAAGAGTAGCATATATGTCGTCTAGACTGATGAGAAATTGATGAACATTCATTCTCACGTCCACCCCGAACGATAACAACATATGGGCAAGACATGTATGTTCGTGAATGCATATAAACAAGTACGTCATTCCACAACTTCTTGGATCTACCAAAATAGGCATTAACAATTTGACCATTCTGACGATAGTTGTAAATGTCTGCACGAATCTGACACATGCGTGGGCCATTCCCAACTGAGAAGCGCTGCCGAAGGTCATCCCAAAGCTCTCCTTAACCGAGGCATAATAAGTAATTGCAGAATGAATGGAAAGATCGAGAGTCTGAAAAATCCTACCAACCAACATATAATTCACACTACTCCAATCATTAACAAAATGTTCACAAGACAAAGGTTTGGTGATAGAACCATCAAGAAAACTAAGCTCCTTCTTGAAATTAAATGCATTACGAATAGCAGTACTCTAGTCATTATAATTATCACCTTTCAAGATCATAGATGAGATAAGAAAACTTGTGTGATCCAACAGATGAACATAGTAAGGATGCGAGGCCGACAAAGTGGTGGAATCCCCAGCATGATGCTGAGGATCATAGGAGGTCGATCCATTGGCGCCAAATAGTAGCTGGCAGAAGGCTTGGTGGAGAGCGACGACATCGTAGATCTGCGGTGGATCAGCGGCATTGACGACAGGCTGACGCAGATCGGCTTCAAGGTTTTGAATCTCGACATGATTGAGTGGTACCATCGGGCGGCGGCACGTATGGACGATGAAGAACGAATGCGGCGGCACGTGGAGATGGTGACGATATAAGTCAAACGAAAGAGGCGGCGGCGGGGGTGATGAGCACGGCGGCGGCTTTTAATGTGTTTAGGAGGAAAAATTTTAAGGTTCTCAAGATTTAGTCTCTGATACCATGTAAAATATGAACATGTAATTTTATTGATGACACAAGGCTACAATATATAGGTAGCATATACAGAATCACGAGTGAAAAATGATTCTAAGGTACATGATATGCAAAAATATTGCAGAAGATATTGATAAAATATTTGCTACATTAGGAAAACTGTTTATCTTTGTCACATGACAATTGATCACTCGTGATGAAAAGAAAAGAAGTGGTTCAATGGTCCAACCAGAGATGCCACTAGTGGCTACTTAATCATGCAATCGAACGATCAAGTGGTGTGAACAAACGAAGAGTGGAATGGAGAGCAATCGAGCACTGTGAGCAAGAAGGTTAAACTCAGTAAACATTGAAACGACATCGTTTGAGACATATAGAAAAAAATCAGCATATGCTCAAAACGACGTCATTTAAGTAAATAAGGTCAAAATGACATAAACACCCCCAAATTATTGTAGAATGATACAAAACAAAAGTAAAAAATTGGGAAAAAAGTAAAAAAAATTGGGAAAAAAGAAGATATTTCGAATTTAGTTTTTCAATAAAATAAGCACCAACTACATTCATAAAACAGTGACTAAACGATAATAAGTCGGTATCTATCATCAGAAATCCTGTTAAAACCTAATTAATGAAATATAGCGCGATCACGTGGCATGTTTGTCCTTAATATAAGATGATATTTTACACCATTAATGTTTATTTGCTTTTCGGGCAAAGAGACATTTCACTATTGATGAATTAAATCACACACATGCCCGCGTTGCCTACGTATGGGATATTTTTTCCAAGATACTGTACAAAAAAGAGCACTGTTTCTCCAAGCAAAAGGGAAAAGCTGTATGCATATCGCACTAAAGAATATTTTCTTATTAAGATGAATCAAAAGACAATGTCCTTACTTATATCATTAATAAAAATTTCTATTAAAAAATTACAATAAAAATTTCTATTAAAAAATTACAATAAAAATTTCTCAAAGTCTTATTTTAGGTAGACTAAACTTTAGGTAGGATTTATTCTGCAATTATTATAAATTTGAAATTGGGATGAGGTTTTTTCTAATAAATTCAAGTGCCTACCATGCAATTATAAAAGTATTATATATAACCTAATTTTCTTTTTTTTCCATTTTTCTGAACCCCTCTTCTCCAATCTGATCTTATAACCGCCGCCAACCACCACCACTCCACATATCGGAACCGCAGCTCTGCCGGCGGCATTGAGGCGGAGCAAGGGTTTCGGTGGCAATTCTACTTTCTCCAATGGCGAAGCCTCTAGATCACGGCGGAGCCTCCACCGCGAAGCCTCCAGATCGTGGCTTCAGCAAAGCCTCTGGATCGCGAAGAAGCCTCAACCGCGAAGTCTCCAGGTCGCGGCGAAGTCTTCAAATCGAAGTAGCTCCTGCGAAGCCTCTAGATTGCGACGAAGCCTCCACATCGCAACAGAGCTAAGTTTGCCCCTGCTAGAGGCCACGTTTTTCGATGATTGTGATGACCTTTCAAACACAGTGAGGAGAAGAAAGAGATGAGTAGCAGAGCAGTCTTCCGTTGAGCAGCAGCATAGCTTCCGTCGGCGCAGAGCAGTGGAAGAGGAGGCGGCGAGCAACAAAGTATCTGTTGGGGTGTGAGATCCATGTGCTCGACTGTGGAAGATGACGTGCGTGCAACAACGTGTGGACAATGGCGACGTCGGTGGCGGTGGACGGCGGTGATGCAATGAGGTTCTGATTCATGAGGTGAGGTTTAATATTGTGTTTTACATATTCAAATACTTGCTGAGGTATAATATGTTGTTGATTGAGCTTATTTAATGAATGATTGTTTGGTCTAGTGGTTAGATGATTGTTTGGTCTAGTGGTTAGTATTTTTATTGTTGAGCTGAAGGTTAGAAGGTCAGGTCTCACTATGACCTTTTTATTTTGAAGACATTATGTTCTTTATGTACATGCTGGGCTTTACTATTATTTGACTGAGTGCATGTTTAATAATAGTCTTTGGTGTAGTGGTAATTACTCTAGGTTTTAAGGTTAGAGACTAGGGTTCTAATCCCATCAGGTACTTGTTTTTGAAGAATTTTTATTCTTGAGGTACTATAGTTTTTTGTTGATGTTTGTCGCTTTTTTCCCCCTCTTATGTTGACGTTTTTCATTATTCGGGTGAGATTTAACTGATATGAGTTGAGTTCTATAGTTTTTTTGGGTTATATGTATTGATATTTGTAGTTTTTAAAATTTTCTCATGTTGATGTTTTTCATTTTCCTGCTGAGGTTTTGGTAATTGGAGTTGATGATTTTAGTGTCTTTTTTCTTATGTTGATGTTCTTCATTTTCCAGATGAGGTTCAGGTTAGGAGTTGATGTTTGTAAAATTTTTTTTGTAAAAACATTGTTGATGTTTTATGATTTTCGGAGTGAATAATTTATACTCTTGAGATACCGTGTTTTTTTTGTTGATGTTTTTAGTTTTTTTTCTCTCATGTTGATTTTTTAAAAAATTCTCAATGAGTTTTAGGTGATGGGGTTGATGTTTTTGTAGTTTTTGATGATATGACTGATTTTTTGTAGTGATTTGTTTCCTTATGTTGACGTTTTTCATTTTTTGTTAGTGTTTCAAATGTAGGTTGTAGGTGATTACTTTATAACTTGTGTGTTATGAAAACAAATTGGTGCTTAGAGTATAACTTGTAAATGCTTCAATCGGTGCTTTAATCGTTGCTTGTTAGGAGTTGATGTTTGTAGCTTTTTTGATGATATGGTTGTTTTTGTTGTACTATTTTTTCCTTTCATTGACGCTTTTAATTTTATGTTATTGCTTCAAATGTAGGTTGTAGGTGCTTCTGTTATAACTTGCTTGTGTTATGAAAACAAATTGCTGCTTACAGTACAACTTATAAGTGCTTCAATCGTTGCTTGTAAGTGTTTCAATCGTTGCTTGTTAGGAGTTGATGTTTTTTAGCTTTTTTTATGATATAGTTGATTTTTTGTAGTGTTTTTTTTCCTTACGTTGATGTTTTTTTCCCATTTTTTGTTAGTGCTTGAAGTGGAGGTTGTAGGTGCTTATTATATAATTTGTGTGTGTTATAAAAACAAATAGGTACTTAGGGTACAACTTGTACGTGTTTCAATCATTGCTTGAAAGTGATTCAATTGTTGCTTTGTTGATGTTTTTATGATATCCAATTGATTTTTTGTTAGCCGTAATCGACTTTTTTTCCAAATTTTTTGTTGATTTTTTCTTGAATTTTTATATATTTTTTGCAGTTTTATTCGATTATATATATATTTTTATTTATTTATTTTGCTGCAGGTTTTAGTTGATGTTTTATGATTTTTTGATGAGATTTTGTTATTTTTTGCTGATGTTTCTGCAGTTTTTTGCTGTTGTTTTTATTAATTTTTTGCATTTAAAAATATTTTTTAAAACATTTTTTGAATTTTTTTGCGGATTGCAGGTGACTGAATATTGATGGGAATAAATTGGACAAAAAGGCCCTTGGAAAGTTATTAGCGATAGGTCCCTGTAAAATAATAAGAGATAGGTCCTTGGAGCTAGAATATTGTTAGAATTGCAGAAAAACCCCTGTCTAAAGTTCAGGCTGCCTCACTGGAGACCATCCCTAAAAATTTTTAATAAAAATTTATTAATTTTAATCAAATATTTTCTTGTCAGGAAGACACAATGTCTTTTTTTAAATCAACTAACCGTTAGACGAGGTCATTTTATAATTGATGCAACTAATGAGGTGATTTGATATTTGTTTGAATTAAGTGCTAAAATGACCCTGACTTTAAACTGAATGTGCCAATATAACCCAGTAATCAGAGAAAGCCCCAAAATAGCCTTTGACTCTATTGACTTTTTAGTCAACGTTTGTTTGGGCGGATTCTGATGAAAAAACAATTTTATCATTGCCTTAAAAAAGAGGAAAACCATTTCTTCCTGTTAAACATGATTCGTTTCTTCCTTGTTCAACCCCCTCCATGGCATCAGCGGGGGAGTAGAGTAATTAATTGAACAATGAGGGAGTAAAGTAAAGTCACTCTTGTTCAACCCATTCTAAATCAGCTCTCGTCCCCTCCATTTTCTTTTCTCCTTCGCCGTGGGGAGGGGATGGGGTGGGCCTAGGGTTTTTGGCGGTGACGGAGGTAGGGGAAGGAGGGGGGCAGTAACAAGGGGGGGTGGAGAGAGGGTGGCGGAGGCATGGGAAGGGATAGGGTGGCCGAGGCATGGGTAGGGTGTGGGGTAGGACTACGAGGACGGATCTGTGGCTAGGGTTTCCTGCGTGGCAGAGGTTGGGGAATGAGGAAGGCAGCGGCGAGGGGGAGGGGAGAGGGTGTTGGTTGCGGGGGGTGGGGGAGGGGTACGACGGCAGGGCTGTGGCGGTGGAGAAGGGGGAGGAGGAGAGTAGGTGGTTGTGGGGGTACGGGATTGGGTACGATGGCGGGGCTATGGTGGTGCTGCAGTGGAGAAGGGGGAGGAGAAAAGAGAGAATCTTACGGAGTAAAGCATATGATAAGAATGCGGCAATTATTACCATCACTTCCTTCAACACAATAAATTTTGTCATTTCCATTTCTCTCCCCTTTAAAAAGAAACCGACATTATTGTTACGAATTCAGTTTTACAGTTTCTCGACAACAATTCCATTCCACTTCCTCAATTCCATTTCGCGCCACCACTGGTATGTGTGCTTCCTCCGCTGCCAAGGTCAGCTACTAGTGTGTTTCGCCGGGGGTTAGGATTTTGTTGACGGAGGGATAAGGGACCCCTATATAAAAAGATTTATAAGAGGACAATTAGCCTTAACAAATAAATGCCAATGGCAGTAATTTTATGAAAGCGGAGGAGAAAACAAATGTTTTGATCACAGGTATTTTTGTCATTTCATGTTTTGGTCATGATTGAATTCATTTGGTCAATGCCGGATTTAAGAAGTTTGGCTATATCGATACAAATATTTAAAAAGTTGGGGTTAGATTGAAACATTCTATAATTAGTTAGGGTTAAATTACCACTTTCTGAGATTCCAGGGTTATATTGGCACTTTCAACCTAAAGCTAGGGTTATAAATGTATATTGAAGTGCTTAAATGACCCTGACTTTAGTCTGAAAATACCAATATAACCCTGCAATATCTGAAAGGGCCAAAAAAACCTTTGACTCCACTGACTTTTTAGTCAACATTCTGTTGACCGAATTTTATGGGAAAGATGATTTTGCCCTTGTAAAAATTTTTAAAAATTAAAAATGTAAAAAGACGAGATAGGTTCTGGTGGTCTTGTTGTTCTGAACATTTACAAAAATTAAGTATCTGATCTACACCAACTTCAATCGTTTAGTGCATTAAACAATCTCTGGTTTCTATGGCGATTTTCTTGAAAGAATGCACTAGTGTAATCAACCACATTCTTGTAAAGCTCGGCCTATTCTCATCAACCAACCCTTCTGCTGGTTTAACGCCGTCGCGATTATCCGGGCTACAAAAAATATACATGGACAGTGGTGAAATCGGGATTTTTTTTTTGGGTGGTGATGATCAATACTACTCAAATTTAAATTTTAAAAAATTAATTAAAAAACAATTAAAAATAGTACATAATTTAATAAATCGAGTACGATACAATAAAGATTTCACAAGTTCACTAAACTGCTAAAATAACTACTTTCTAATGCTCGAATTGTTAGAATTAGAACTAGGAACAAGTGGAGGCAACAAATACCTACGAGACTACATGCCTTGATAACGTTGAATATTCGATTCATTCTCGATCTTAACAAAAATATCTTTCTCAACCATTCATCTCCCATTCTATTACGAAGATCAGTCTTGATATTCTTCATGGCAGAAAAAACTTGCTCAACTGAAGCCATTGCAACTGGTAGAACTAATGCTAACTCAATAAAATGATATAACAATGGGTAGATTACATTGCTACGTGATCGAACCATATATTGAACAACACTTCCAAGATCAATGATGCTTGAATAGGCATCATCATCTCTCACATCATTAAGGAAGTAATTAAGTTGTTGCTCATGTTCAACACGATCAATTAGGGAGAAGTCATCTGAATAGAGTTCAGCAAGGCGAAGCAACTTACCAACATCAAACATGGAAAATATGTCTCTCGGATCTAGGCATGCGATACAAGTGAGTAACTCCAAGCTTGCTTTGGAAAATCGATGATTCATTTCTAGAATCATCTTATCAACGGTCTAGTATTGAAATAATAAAAAAACAATAAGATAAAAAATAAATATAAAATAATATAAACAAAATAAATTAAAGTATGTAAATATGAAAGTAGTACCTGGAGAAAAATATCAACACGGTAGAAATCATGATTGGTCAACATTTCTCCACGTCGCCTAGAACGGTGACGAATATTCCGTTGTGATTCCATTACGTCTAATGTGATCTCATGCTTCACACAGAATGTGTTGACTCCATTCAATAATTTATCAAAACCACCATCTCTAAATTCTTGCAATTCAGCCTTCATTCTATTCACCATTCGCACAGCCATCGAAATATGTTGATCTCTTTGTTCCAAGGCAAGGGACAATTGACTTGTAGCTCCCAACAAATGCTTCATAAAAAACAGACAAAATACAAATTCACAGCTCTTCATTCTATCAATCAAACCCTTTGTTGAAGAGACATTTTCATCTAAATTTCTATGCTCGTGGATATTAAGAAGCACTTGAATAATAGAAGACCACATAGCCTCAAAATGAAGAATAGTAGTGTAATGTTATCCCCAGCAGGTATCATTAGGCCGTCTCAAACTTATTTCCTTATTTTTACCTCTTCCACTAACATTCTCCCCACTCTCAAATGCCTCTACAAGTCTAGTATGCTCTAATTGCATAAGCATATATTTTTTAACACGTGAACCTCCAAATAGATTCACAGTTTTAACAAGATACCCAAAAAATTCACCCACAGATTGAGTACTATATGCAACAGAAACAACAACCAATTGAATTTGGTGAGAGAAGCAATGAATATACCTTGCAGAAGAGTTTTCTTTCAATATCAAAGCTTGCAATCCATTAAACTCACCTCACATATTTGAAGTCCCATCATATCCTTGACCTCTCAACTTTGACAAGGACAATTTCTTATCTACAAATAGTTGCTTAAGAGTCTCCATCAAAGCAATAGCTTTATTATTGGAAACATGCACAAGAGCCGGATAACGCTCAATAATGCATCCTTGCTTGTTGACATATCTCAAAACAACCCCCATTTGCTCTTTTATTGATGCATCTCTATCCTCATCAACAAGAAGAGAAAATACACTATCTCCAATGTCATTAACAATAGCAGCAGTTACCTCACTAGCACAAGCACTTGAGAGCTGTTTCTGAACTTTGGGGGCTGTCAACTTGCAATTTTTGGGAGCATTTTCATTCATTACCTTAGCAACATCTTCACTTCACTTGCAATAACAGTCAACCAATTCAAGGTAATTACCCTTATTGATGGAATCCCAACCCTCATCATGACCACGAAAAACCAAACCTTGTTTTAACAAGTATCTTGTCACATCCAAAACTGCAGTCAAACATGTGCGGTATGCCTTCTCTGCTTCAATAACATGAACATCGAAACAATGTAATATACTTTGCATTTGAAGGATAAAATTTCTCAATTTGATTGCTAAACCATGATGATTTCCATCCACATTCGTAGCATGTTTCCTAAATAATTTAAGGGCATTCTTCCAATTTACCACCCCATCCACAGTATATGTCATCTCCTTTGATGAATTCTTAAAAAGATAGCAGGAAAAAAAAATGCAGCATCCTTTGAAAGACTATACTCCAACCAATTAAATTCATCAAACCAACCCTTTTGAAAACTTCTAAATTCAACATTGAACAATGTCTTGGGAAAAGTATGATTCTTCGGTTGGCAAAGACATCTCAATATATATTCTCTTAGCACTTCATGTCTACTAGAAACATCAATATCTTCAATAGGTTTACGTAGCCCGGGATCACTTATAACATTATTCCGATTGAATTTTGCGCAAGATTTTTCTTCTACTACTACCCTCTCCCTCTTCATTGTGCCTTTGCTCATTAGATTTATTCGATCTCTTAGAAGATGGAAATCATCTGCTTCGAATAAAAAATTTGTCCATAACCTATTAAATATAAAATAGTGAAAATATGTAAATTGAATTCATGCTTATAAAATCCAAAATCATTATGAAACAATAATAAATTATAATAAAAAATAATTTATGAAATCATATTCATCTAAATTCAATTTAACAAATACTCCTAATTCCATAATTTGTCAATTTCACATAAATAATAAATCAAACAATTATAATTTATAAGTATACATGTGCAATTCAATTGATACAACCATATCACTCCAATCCTACATCCAATATAAAAATAAAATTCATATAAATTAAATTTTTGAAGGAAAAAATAACATAAACAATAAACCCTAAAATTAATTTGCATCTTTCAAGTCATAAACACAAAGAGGAGACTAGATGAAGAGGAAAACAATGGGCTGGAGGAGGGACGGACCAGACAGCGGTGGGGCGACGTCCGGAGTCTCCGGCCGGTGGCAGGACTACGGCAGCGGCCGGAGCTGGAGGCTGGACCACTGGAGTAGAGCTGGAGGCAGAGGGTATTGCGTTTTTGGCAAAGTATTTTTTGGTCTTGCGTAGTTGTGTTTTTGGCCAATCCAAATACTAAAAATTTGAATTTGAATTTCGATTTTATATTTTTTTCTTCTGTACTAATCAAAACGACGGCGTTCGACTTGAGCCAAAACGACATCGTTTTGATAAAATATGGGCAAAAAAGAAGGCATTTAGCTGCATTCTTCTTCGATTGATCTGGTTGGAAAAAAAGGAAATCTAAACCGGAAAAGCAGAGCTCCAGCTGGGAAGCGCAATTGACAACTACTACCATGGTGCCAGAATTTTAGGTAGGGCTGGAGCCCTACCACGCTCCATGGTAGTTCCGCCTCTGGACATGTAGATCCCCTCTCCATCTTTACTTTCCATAAACCTATGCACTCTGCATTTTAAGGCGTCGTTCAACGTAATCTCATCTTGATCACCAATAATGAGTAGCAGTGAAGGGGTCAGGGGATGACCCTCAAAATTAGAAAATTGAAAAATTCAACCACCTAAAAATTTCTACTTCCGCCATCGCCCGCCACCACCTAACACTGTCCGCGACCACCGGCCACCATCCGCCATCACCTGCCACTCTCCATCACATGTAACCCGCCACCACCCACCTGACCTCTTTCCCTCTTCAAGCCCTTCCCTGCCCGATTGGAGCTTGAACTCATTGAAAGACAACTTTCCACTGCTATTTCCAATCTGGGACTAAGTGTTGCCGGTGGTGAGGGTCTGAGCTCCAGCGGTGGCCAAGGTAGAGGCGCAGCTCAGGAAGGGTAATATAGGAGCAGGAGCACATAAGTGAAGAAAAACCAACTGAGCAAATCTGAAGAGCTTGTGCTGCCGAGTGTCGATGCCGGCGAGAGACAACCGGCAAAATAGGCAAGAAAAACTTTAAGATGATTTCAAACATATAATGCTTTTACAAATTTGTTGAGTTAGCAGGGGGGAGCGGCAGTGATGGGCAGGGAGCGACAGCAGCATTTTCCGCTAGAGCAAAGGTGTTTTCCAGCGGGGTTAGGTTTTGAAGTATTTATGTTAATGGGGTATTTCTATCATCAAATTTTGTTCTTTGGTCAAAGGGGTATTTCCATCATTCCACTTTTTTGTCATTGCCAAAATTTCATGGGCCAGGGCCAGAATTAGGTAGTTTGGCACAAATGTTTCGAAAGTTAGGGTTATATATTCTGACGAGATTCCTATAACTTAGAAAAAATTTTAAAGTATATTACAATGTAAAAATATTTCTTCTGTATTCTATCACCATAAACACCATTCATATACACATTTGATTTGACTAATATATATATATATATAACACTAAAATATACAACTCAATTAACCAGCAAAATTTTCAAACCTTTAAAAACATCACAACCGCACCCATATCGATTGATGAACACGTGAAAATCAAACACAAAAAACTCAACACCGTCATCACCATTCGTACCATCAAAGAACACCACCAATATCACTCAACACACCCAACAAAATTTAACCAATTCGTACTTGTCCACCCCCTTTCAATCATTTTCTCGGCGCCGAGAAACATCATTTTCGTCAGGAGAGAAGGATATCGAGAAAGTGAAATTTGGGTGTAGAGAGATAAACATTGAGAGGAAATCAATCTAAATTCTTAGCAAATTGAATTGACCAACAAATTTGGAATTTGAGAAAGAAGAGATATGCTAGTGTAATTTTGGCCATTAGAGACGCAGTTGCGCGGCGTTTTTCAATTTCTTGCTTGGAACCGCCATCCTTCGTATGCTTAGATAATCCTAAAATTTTCCCCATGGATAAGCAAAATAAAGTTCGATTTTTGGTCACCTGTGTTGCTTTTGTATAATCTAGTTGTCATAGTTTTAACGATCTTCCAAACACTGCTTGATATATTAACAAGTGTCGTTGAAAGGTGTTGTGTGTACTACATGTGAAGAGGCTAAAAATAAGGAACCATTTTACAAAAAGGGAGTGGTGAGTTTGCATGTGTTAGATTTAGTGCATGAATAATTTTTGGCAACTTATTCTTGTATTTTATTCATTTTCAAGAGGATTTTGTTAGGGAAGAAAGTCCAACAACAACTTTTCAATCGCTAGAAAAAGCTCATAGTTTAGGGAATTTAGAAGCTTATTACACATTGCAGGTTTTTAAAATATATTTGGAAGGTGAACAAATGCATTACACATGGTTTAGTTTGATGCAATTGAATAATTCAGGAATAGATCCCTTCGAGGATCACTAATTGTCAACAACGGTTGCTCAAAACTGTGAGGGGATTTGGTTTTGGAATAAAGTTCTCGTCAATCGTCATCGTCCAACCTTTTGTATTGCTGTAAATCATTATATCAGAAGAATGGGTAAACATGAAAAATTTGAGCACACAAATTGCCCTGCTTATTAATGCAAAATAGAAATCGCTCCTTTTAGTGATAATGTCAATCTTCCCAACTAGCAACCTCTTTGTATGTTGTAATAGTGTAGGCCTTTTGGATACATTTATATAAATGTCAGTTTGTTTATAATAATATGGCTCTTAAGATTATCGAATTTGGATGGAAAAAATGGTGATATGTTTGAGGGTCAAATATTACACACCGGATGTGATAAGAATGGATTGGAGTTGGGGAGCTGGAGGAGCTCAAAGGGTAGCGGGTCTTCATCGGATTCCTTTGGTACACCATTGAGTGAAGTAGCGAATTGCGCGGCGGAGAAGAACGGAGCTCACTGGAGATGAAAGTTCCCCTGAGTTTAAGGCCGTGTAGTAGTGAGTCTCACCGGAGAAGAGCGAAGGTGGTGGTTGCGGCAGATGTGGCATATACAATCAAGCGACAACGGGGAAAGTTTAATCAGGCGACGACAGGCGGAAGCAAACCCTAGATTCCAGCGGCGGCAGTAGTGTTGGAACGGCGTAGCAGTGGATAATCTGTACGAGTGGAGGTGGTGATGGGTGGATCTCTAGATTCATGCAGGCGGTGATGTTGATAGAGCGACATCGGTTGGTGGTGGTAGAGCAGCGGTGGCGCTAGTTTGAAGATGAAGAAGAAGAACTCTAGGTGTATCTTTGTCATTAATTTTTTAAATTTTAAAACTAGGGGTGTTTTAGTCTTCTTAGGGTTAGAATCACACTTTAAGATTTTACAGGGTTAAATTGGAACTTTTAGAAACTAATAGGGTTAGTTTTTAAATTTTACTCTAAAATAAATTATCACATCGCCAGCCCCTGTCTCGAAACAATCGTTGGCATCGAAAGTTGCTCGACTTTATGTCAAATCCTAGGCGATATGATCTCAGCCATCGAAACCGTAATTCATTGAAAAAGTGGCTGAAAATATCCCATACATAATTGAGAAAATATAACCCCACAAATCATTACAGTAGGTCGGGATCAGTTCAGATGTCTGAAATACAATTGGTCATTTTTTTATTGAGTAATTACTTATAGTAAGTCATCTACATACTAAACAAACCTTCGATATCGTAACCAATAACGTACTTTGAATCGCTGACCGATGCACGACGGAGAACCACCATGTAAACTCCTAAAATAATTTTTAGATCTATTTAACCCCCCATCGCACCCCCAAGAACTTAACCCTCCCACTCTATCTAAACAATGTTTCTTTCCCCATTACAATTTTCCTTCTCCTCGGGGAACCACCAATTCGATTACATGGATTCATCAGGGGGAAGGACATTCAAAATATTTTCCAAGTTCTAAACTCTTTAGGTTTTGGATTTGAAGAAGAGGTTCTTTGTGGTGCATTTTTTTTATAAACAATGTTATCCGAATGCAGCAACCTATGTTAATAGAGCTTCTATCGTCGCTAATCTAGTTTGCCATAATAGTTCATGGTTATAACTTATCTGGAAATTTTGGATTTTGCGAGAAACTCCTGTTGTTCTTGCTCATGTCCGTGGTTAAAAATATTAAATGTATTTTCTTGGGTTTCACGAGGTGGACTTCATTCCACTCAAGGATGCAATTACAAAGGAAAACCCAATGGGGGAATACAAGATAGATTGAAACCAAGTTGTGATTGGGCACAACGAGATTACGAGAACAAGAAACAAAATGCGAGGTAAAGTTTCTTTCAGAGAGATGTCAAACGCCCATCTATTTGTGACCTAGTGATGTTGACTATATCTAAGAATCCTCTTGTTTGTTTTCTATGCTAGGTATGCATGGAAACCTAGTACAAGGTTATGGGCTCCAATCTCGCTTCCAAATTTAGGGGAAAATGATAAAAATAGTGAATAATAGGTTGGAGGATAACCATCTTGCAATGACCCTTACAATAACTTCTACACCATTCTGCTTTTGTTCATTTGCAGTAGTCATGTTCATTTGTAAGTTCTTGTCCACTGGTAGTTCCTATAACTATTGTAATTCATTTTGTTTGGTTGTAATGCAGGTGTTATGCAAATGATTTTAGTTTCGAGACAAACATGTGCTTATAGCCACGTTGCGATGAAGAGCTTCAAATTTGTAAATTTAGAAAACGACTACAGTGAAAAGAAATCGTAACTAACATAGATCGACAACAAAAGGTTCCAAAAGCAAAAAAAAAATAATTTCAGATATCGCAACTATTATTTTCAGAACCACACCAACTAACTGATTACCCTATCGAGCTCTGTACCAGGCCTGCCGAATAATTTCTGAAATAATAAAATTTTGAGAATCGGACAATTGGACTGGGTAAAAAATGGGAACCATGGCGGTAACATCGCCGTGGTATTCACTATAACATAGCGGTTATATACATACGAAGAAAAATGGTAGTGCCAGAGGCGGCGTGTCAAAATCGTCATCCTTAGGCCGCTTTAACCGCCGTTGACACCCCTTTTCTTTGCTATTGATAAGATCAGGATGGTGAATATATCGGCGGTGGATAGAAATTAACTGGGCAGAAGATTAAGCAATTAATTCGGAGAAAATCTGAAGAATTATGGTGAAAAGATTTGAAGAACTGATCGGGATTAATGAAAGGTTCATACTAATGAGGTGATAATTAAGGAACATATATGTTCATAAAATAAGAGAAGGTCAAATGTAAAGAAGTTAAACCGCCATAAATGTAATTTAACCTCACGATGTGCAATGCTTATTACATTTCTAAAACAAAGAGGTTTCGACTTTAAAACTTCAATAGTGGTGGTTCAAGAAATTTAATAAATAACCGCCACATAGCGGAGTCATTAATAAATGTTTCTGCATTTGTGGGAGTATATGCTTCAACATTGAGTTACAATGGCGACAATTATTTATTTAACACTGTTTAGAAACTTGTATTGTTCCCCATCAATTAACATTGTCTGTTAGTTGAGTTTTTGAGTGATAAGCACAAAAGCACATGAAACTTCAACATCATTCAATCACACTTCTCTGTCACTTATGTAGGAGAGTTTGCTTCAAAGAAAGACTGGATATGCACAAGATTTAGTTTACATTATTAGTGTAAGGAAATTACTTTTAAGTTTATACATGTAACATCTACTCCATGTCACCTGTAGCAGTGTAGCCATTTCTCCAACATTCGCGCCTTCTCCTAGACATATATTGCTAAATATAAATAAATGAACATTCTTATTTTAATTACATGTGACAATGCCACATTATCATCACATTTGATGTTTTCATATTAATCGATATTCATGAGAGTCAGTTTTTTCTTCTTCTTCGTGCCAATACTTAAAAAAAAAAAAAAATGAAATCGTCACTAGTACGAGGGTTTATAGGGTTCTTATTCCTTCTCTATTAAGCTCAATTTTGCATAATGTGCGATTACAACATATGATGCGGGATAAACCCATTTACACAGAGGTACTAATTAAATATTACATTTCTAATCTAAAATCTCAGTGGCTAAAGAGAGAGATACACAATGACGCTAAACGATATTAACAAACTAGAACCAAGGCATGGTGTCAATGAGAAGAGCACCAAGGCATGCTGTCGTTGTGTAGCCATAGGGTAGCCACAAAAGTCTCGACCCGATACTACCGTCAAACCAATCATAGTGAAGTATCAAATAAAACGCAAGCAAAATGATCCATCCACTTCTGATCAAACATCTAAGGCAGTCAAAACAAAATAAATGAAGCTCCCCAACTGAAGAACTGACCTGTCTCCATTTATCCTGTAAATCCAATTTCCCTAAACTAGGAGACTAAAACCAACTATTTTATTTGTCAAAAATATTTTTCATTGGTGTATAGAAGTCATTTATAATGTATTGAATAATCTTTAACTTCACCCCAAGGGGTTATAAAGACCAATTAAATGGGTTGAACCCAATGGACCGAAATCTACAAATATAATATTGAATCCTCAGAAAAATGATATTGCCAATAGTTCGTTGTTTTAACGACTTCAACTTGAATTTCTCATCACCGTCTCTTTAGATATCAAATTTTTATGCGACTCGGGCTACCTGATACCTAAATAAAAGACCTTTTTAATTGCAGCCCTTTTTTATTGCAACCATTTTATTCAGTGTCTTTTTTTTTTAAATCAAAACACTCATCCTTGATGATTTTTATTGAGGGATCCCACTCCCTATAATTCGGCTCAAAAGGTTATTTTACAAGGGGATGTATCATGTTGCACTGTCTGAACATGAATGACATGGCACTTGAATGAATTTTCTTGAATGTGTTTCCTTCTATAAGCTCTCCACCCCTGTGTGAAGCTTATGAAGGCCAGACAATCAAGAAAATGCAGTTCAAGAAGTATACAGTAAGCACCTAAGTAGTGATGTATTTCTTCCATCTGAATTGGGGAAACAATGTTTCCCTACGGTTGAGGAATATGAACTTGAGCGATGTTCGGATGTCAGCGTATGGAGAGGAGAGTTCTCTTCGAATAGCAAGTTTTGCTAAGAAATCTGGAGTTTGGTTTCCATCTCTATGGATATGACTGAAGATGGTCGATTGAAACCGTGAAGAAGCAGTTTTGATCTTGTCCCGGAGCTTTAATAGAGGCCACAAACAGTTATGGTCGTGGAGAATGTGTATCGCTGTGGCACAATCCGATTGAATATGGACATGTTGAGTACTATCCAATGCCGCTTCAAGACCTGTAAGAATAGCAACCATTTCAGCATTGAGAACTATCAAGTGAGGCGTGAGATGGATGTCGGTAATGTCCCTGTAGCGTGATACAGCATATACCACTCTTTTATGCTGATCTCTAATTACACACCCTACCCCCATAGAATTTCCTTGTAATGCAGCATCACAATTAACTTTAAGTCCAGAGTCAGGGGGCTCCCATTTAATTAAGTTCAGTTTTTTCCTGGTTTTCCATTTATAGGGGGGAACTAATCCCCTGGAAACCAATCTACACTGTGTATGACAACATAATTTAGGATGAACAGAAAATATCGTGCAGCACAAATCAGATATGTTCTTCCATTGAACATGAACACAACTTCGCTTGTTATCATAAATCATTTTGTTTCTACTTTTCCATAGTTCCCAACATATTAATCCAGAGAGAGCAATCATTAAGGAGTGATGCGGTAAAGCAGGTTTAAAAAACCAATAGAATTCCAATCTTTCCCAAATGGTGTTAAATGATCTAGCTGGCAAATGAAAAGCATCATGGAATTTTTCCCACATAAACACAGCTGGTGCACAGGAGTTGAAGTAATGAGAAATAGAGTCTATGTGATCACAGGATATACATTTGGAGGGTAAGTTAATACCAGTTGTCATAAGGATATCAGCAAAAGGGAGAGCATTCAGTATCATTTTCCACATAAAGAAGCTTACTTTCTTAGGTAAAACCTGATTCCAAATTTTTGTAAAAAGCACCGTTTCTGGTTTTTTTGGTCTGTATGCATGGTAAGCTGATTTAATAGTAAAGTGACCATATATGTCTGGTTTCCAAATGATATAATCTTGCTGATTCGTGATTTGTATATCCTTCAACAACTCCAGTTGTATATCAGAGTTAAATAGATGAGAGAGTTGAGGGATGTAGTTACCTTTATTGAGCTGAAATTCAGCTACTGTAAGAAAAGGAAAAGGGACATTTACCTGGTCTTCCACATGGTTAATGAGCAGAGCAGATCCTAGCCAGTTTGCTATCCAAAAGTTAGAAGATCCTTTACCTATGATTACCTGAGAGAGAGATTCCGCTAAACTATTTATTTTCCTATATCTAGCCCATGTTTCTGATTTCCTGGCATGGGGGGTAGTGACCACATGAATTTAGACCAATTAGATTGTCCCATTTGAAGTTTCCACCAGATTTTAGTCGAAAAAGCGTTAATTATTGATAGAATGTGCCTTATACCTAGCCCTTGTTCTTTCTGCGGATACGAAATTCTATTCCATGATATCCAGTGTTTATTAAACCCATGTTCGGACTTACCCCATAAGAAATTACTGAATATGGACTTTAGCTTGTGAATAGTGTGCTTAGTTGGTGCCGTCACAGCCCATGTATGTTGGGGTAAAGCTGTTAGGACATGGTTTATCAGGATAATTTTTCCCCCTCCCGTCAACCATTGATTTTTCCAGTTTGATATTTTGTTATTCACCAAATCAATTAGGGTTTTGAAGTGCAGATTAAGTTTCCTTCCCTTGAAGACTGTGACTCCTAACTTTGAGAAGGGTAGTGTTCCTTGGGTCATATTGGTTAAGTCTTTAATCTCCTTTTTCTTATTTCTACTTAACTTTCCTGAGTAGAATGCACTTTTTTGGAAATTAATTTTTTGCCCTGTGCCTTTTTGGTAAATTTCCAGAAATCTGATTATGTTTTGTAGGGATTTTTTTGTCCCCTTCAGAAAAATCACAGTGTCATCAGCAAAGGATAATTGACTAATTGTGTTTAATGATCCTGGTGTCTTAAATTTTTTAATGTTCCCATTTAAGAATTGAATCCTGAGGTTTCTGGTTAAGAGTTCAGTTAAGATGTTGAAGAGGAAGGGTGATAGTGGATCTCCTTGTTTTAACCCTCTAGTAGGTTTAAAAAACCCACAGGGAGATCCATTTATCAGCACAGAAAACCAGGTTGAGTTCATGTTGTTCATTATGACTTTAACTATATGACCATGAAATCCCAAATGCAGTAGGAGAGAGTTGATGGAAGACCATGAGACACGGTCAAAAGCCTTCATCATGTCAAGTTTAAGGATTAGATTTAAGGATTCATTTTTCTTGTCTAGCATCCTAACTGCCTCCTTCATCATTAGAATGTTATCTACAATGTCTCTCTCTTTTAAAAAAGCTGACTGTTCTTCTGAGATTAGGGAGTTCATGAGTGGTTTGATTCTTTCAACCATGATTTTAGACATTAGTTTGTTAATAAAGTTTGATAGACTTATGGGTCTAAATTCACTGAAATCTTTTGGTGTTTTTGTTTTTGGTATTAAGGCTATAAGTGTGCTTGCCACTGATTTTGGGATTGGAATTCCAGCTTGGTATTCCAGCTTGGTATTCCAGCATTGCAACTAGCAGATCAGATTTAATTATCTCCCAAGCCTTTCTATAAAAGATGCCTTGGAAACCATCTGGTCCAGGGGCTGCAGAGGGAGATAAATAAAAAACAGCAGTTTTGATTTCCTCCAAAGATATAGGTTGTAGCAGTTTGATGTTATCATTATCAGTGATTACAGGGTAAATTTCCTTCATTAGGAATGAAAGGCTTTGGCCAGATGGGTCATCATTCCCATCTGATAACAATGATTTGAAGAAATTTATTGCTGCCTCTTCTATTAGGGGCTGTGAACTTAACCAAGTACCATCTATGTCTTGGATTTTCATGATGGCTAATCTAGCATGATTTTCAGTGATAGACTTGTGAAAATATTTTGAGTTTAAATCCCCATCTTTAAGCCACTTCATTCTTGTCTTTTGTGTCATGAAAATATTTTGTTCAACTAAATGCTTAGTTAAAACTACTTTAGCCTTATTTAACTTTATCCTGTCATTTATTGAGTGTGATCTGTCATAAAGGGCTTCCAATTTAGCAACTTCTATTTCTGAATTTTTTATGTTTTCCTGCACATTGCCAAATACTAATTTGTTCCATGTTTTTATTTCATTTTTAAGTCTTTTAAGTTTTAAGGAGAACCCAAGAAGACCTTGTTCCATGATGGGTTGTGACCAGCTGTTAGATATAAGTTCCATGAATTCGTTTCTGTTAAACCACATTTCCTGAAACCTAAAGGGTTTAGGGAAGGAGATATCTGAGTTTGATAGGTCTAATAACATAGGGGCATGGTCAGAAGATGTTCTACTGAGGATTTGGACAGAGGAATGGTTAAATAAATTGAAGAAGGAACTGTTTCCCATTACCCTATCTAATCTCTTGGAGGTTGGGTTAACCGATCTATTGTTGCTCCATGTTAGGTGATTACCTACAGTATTCAAATCCGATATCTGAACCTCATTAATAAAGGAATCAAAATCAGAGATAAAATTTAAATTTGGGGAGCTAGGTCCAGAGTATTCATCAGTAGATCTTATCACATTGAAGTCCCCTCCAATGAGAGTTGGGGAAGCATCAAATCTATCGTTCAATTCATTATAAACTAGGATTCTGTCTTCTCTATTGTGTGGAGCATAGATGAAAAAAGCCTTTATTTTCTCTGCACTAGCTTTTATGGTTAATTCCACATGAATGAAGTGATTATGGATTGCTAGCATATTTGTGTCAATCCTATCAGAATACATAATCCAAATCTTATTATGTATCTGGCCTAAATGATGACGAAAGCAAAACATCTTTTTGTACATGTCTAACTGACTTAATTTTCCTTTTGGTTCAATAATAACCAGCAAGTCCAGTTTATGTTTCTTGGATAAATGCTTAAGTCTAACTGTAGAAGTAGATAATCCTCTAACATTCCATATTAAGAATTTAACTATCATTAGAAACTTTATTTTTTAAGGCTAACCTGGAGCTCCTCTTGGGGAGATTTACCTGAGATGATGATTGTGAGATCAGAGGTTCAGCTGGTAAGTCACTTGTGGTTTGTTCTTGTACCTGCTGTGTATCATTCCTTTCAGTGTCATTATAGTCTCTATGAGTGTTGATGTGGGTGAGATTCTCTATAACCTATAAAGAATCAATATCTGAAAGGGTTTCCTTGTTAGGCAGCCAGGAAAACTGATCAGTCAAAAATATATCCGAATTTATTGGAAATTTCAGTTTATCGCATACAGTATCATCATTAAAGGATATTGATTGGATATTCTTCTTTTGTGGAGATGAAGGAGCAGTGTTATATCCTCTGGACTCATATCCTTCATCTATGTGATCTTGCTGCGAGTTGGAGTCAGAGCCAATTTCTTCAGTATCTAAAGTGTGCTGATTTTGGATCCTTTCATGGGATATCTGGGTGTTCTCTTTTGATAGCTCCCCTGCACTTTTGTCTAGTTCTTCTTGATGTTCCTTATTAGGTTGCTGTAGGTCAATTTCCTGCAAGCTTACAGTTTGTATTTCCTCAAGGACAGCAAATATGTTTTTAGAGTGTGAGGCTTTGTTTTCCTCTCTTTGTGTAGGGACCACAAGGATTTGGGCTGGAGTTTTCAGATGATTTTGGTTAGGCTTGGGTTGGTAAACCTTAGTGATGGCTTGATGTTTATCTTTGTTATTATTTGCTGAGTTCCTGATTTCCCATGACTGGTTAGCCATAGAATGTTTAGGATCAGAACCCAATCTTATGTTGTGACTTCTTGGTTTCAGGTGTTCCATTTGGTTAGCATTAGTCATTACTGAATCTTTTTTACAGTAAAACTCATTGTGACCCAGCTTAAGGTATTTCTTACAGTATTGTGGGACGTCCTCGTAAGTTATAGCATAAGACTTATTGTGAGCTATGGAACCTAACCTAATCTTACTTGGTCTAGGTTTGGAAACATCCATTTCAACACACAACCGAATTGTGGAAGGCCTAGTTAAATTCTTAGTGGGAGCATCAGCAAAAAGTAATTCTCCTAATGAATTCCCCAAATCAGCTATAGCTTTAGGGTGAAAGAAGTATACCGGGGGGGAATTCGACCGTCAGCCATACAGGAGCTAGAGCTGATTCCTCGTCGTAATCGAAGTTTTTTGTCCATTTGATGATGCGCATGATGTTCCCTCCCATTGACCATGTTCTTTTCAGCCAGCATCGGTGGTAGTCTTCATCTAGGTCGAAGGTAATTCGAACATGCCTGGAGTCCATTGCAGACAGGTGGGCTTCGCCTTTAAACCCTATGGTTTTGATTTGAGCTCTGAGGAACTCCATTGTTGGGCGGCTTCTGCTGAACTTTACGACTAGGGCTTTTGAGAAGGGAGCAGCTAGGATGTCGATTTCTTCCTCCGGATATAAGACTGCTATTTCCCCTTTGTAATTGAAGTGGGGGTGGAGATCTGGTGCAGGTGGGATGGGGGGTTGAGAGTTTTGTTTGAGAGCTTGTGCGAAGGTTTGGTTTGCCTGGTTCCATGGCGTCGCCGCCATGGCCGGAGCAGATGAATACGTTATACAGTGTTTATCGCTTTTTCAGAGAGCTTTTCCAGAGAGAGAGAGAAAAGCTTTTTTGGTGTTTTAATGTCCAAGTTATTCAGTGTCAATGCTAACACATACTACTACTAAAAATATTAATTTATTCATCCTAATTGCATGACTAACAAAATTAATTGCATGAGTAAGTAAATGAATTTAGTAGTATATTCATCTTAATTGATGACTATAAAATTAATTTATTACTCCTTAATTTTTTTTAAAGAAAATATAACTTATATAATTAATGTCACTGCACTACACTAGTGGGGCAAGGGGCCTTTAAAGACAGTTCTATCGGACCCCATGCCTTTAATCATGATCCATTAAGGGTGGTTCGAGAACTGCCTTTAAAAACAACAATTAAAGGTGGTTATTAACAGCCTTAAATAGGTTCCGAGCTCGGGACCTATACCCTCTCCCTTGGCCCCGGCAGCCGTTCCAAACTTGGAACCCGAATTAAAGGTGGTATATAATGCCCTTTTATTGTCATTTTAAACTGCCTTATTGTGGTTCCTCACTCGGAACCGGGTGACTTTGGCTGGACCGGGTGAGTTGTTCAGAGTTTGGAACGTAACCTCCTTTAATAGGTTCCTCCATCGGAAGCTATAATCGGCTCCCTTTGCATGCTTGGAAACTTGATCGGGTGCAATTTTCGGGCGCCTCTATAATTTTCGTCACTTTTTTTGTGGGTAATTTTTTAGTTCCGACCTCGTAAACCTATTTGGCCCTATGATTTCAAAAAGGCCGATTACGCTTACGAGTTTGGAAGTGTAATCGGCTCCAATGGTAAAAAAAAACCTATTTCATTGAATGTCCCGGCTTAAAATAGGTCTCTTTTAACAACCACAAATATAATTTAATGCATGCAATTTTCTATGAGCTAACAAAAATCCATAGAAAATTATAAGTAAGCAATAATTTATAGACAAGAATAGAAATCAATCAAATTCTAGTCCAAAACTTTACATCACAACAGTTTACCTAAATTGTGTTACTCTACCAAGTTAGAGTTCCCAAGAGGATGTGAGCGGTTAAGAATGAAATATCTAGCCAAACAATTCCTAGCAGTGTTGATGTCTTGTTTTGAATTGCCTTTGGAAAAACCTATTTGTATAGCGAGTTAGTTGGAAATATTATTATTGACATTGAGAGACTACTAATGTCTAGTACAACCAAATGTACAATTACCTTGTCAATCTCAAGTAAATCCAACTTCATGCCCTCTATGCACTCTATTGCGTACAACATTACGTAATAGCTGCACTCCCATGTTTGCGCTTGTTTATTGTACTATTTTAAACAACATAAAATTGGTAACGTATAGAAACACATAAATCAATCTCGTTGAAAAAAACGAAGCAATATATGCATATTATACATTGATTTCGACCACCTGAAAATTATTTTCACCATTTTCGCCATTGTCCTTCATAACGGATTCCAAAATCTTGGCAAATGAGTTCGATGGTTGGAAGTGCAATGGATCCATCTAATACACACTTTTTTTCCGGAACAATGATGATCAATCGCCAATGATCCCTTGTACAAAATAGAGTGTAATGTTTATTAAAATGCGTAAATAATGTTTGCAAACATAATGAAGATTCTAATTATAATATTTCATTGTAGGGCGTAATGAATAATTTCTTATCCTTTCTCCCAAGGTTTTTACGAATGTAGTCGATTCTCTCTTGGTTTGTACAACCGATCTCTTGAGTCATCTCCGAGCACAAGTATCCGACTCACTCCTTCTTTTGATTGTACATAAAATACATATACCTTGAAATTATCAAATATTTTTCATTAGTCATAAACAATTAGAGAAAATGAAATAGTAAACATGAATTTAATATGTAAATATAAAAATTACCCACAAGATGTATATGGACATTATCGTCTGATTAACTTGCTCATATTTCCAAAGGTCCTCGAAATCACTCCACATCACGATAATGTCTCTCTTGGCACCAAATACACAATTGTTTCCCATGAATGAGTAAGTTGATTTGTGTTGATGCGGTTGAAGCCTGTTGCATAGCTCTTTAACGTAGTGAGATGCATCATTTGGGACTTGTGCTTTTGGAACCGGTTGGCTAATCTTGTCTGGTGTTGTCAAGACTGGTTTAGGTGTATTTTGGAAAGGTTTAGGTGTTGTGTGGACCAGTTTAGGTGAAGTTTTGACCACTTTTGGTGTAGTTTGGACCACTTTCGACATTGTTGGCCTTTTGACTTTCAAATGGTGATCTTTTACAAGATCAACAAATACAAGTCGATGCGGCCACAATAGAAATATTCTGCGAGTGGAACCAAAATTCTTGTATTCTCCATCCGGAAATGGCAACGGGGCACTCTTCACCAATGGTTCTCCAAAGAGATTCTGGACAAACCTTCTGGAATTGGTACGCTATGATGATTTCTCATTAACTCATGCAAAATTCCACTTGCTACACGCGATTTTTGTGCACGACCATAGTACCGAGTAATTCCAAAAACCTCACATTGGTTTAAGTACTCACCCACTTCTCTAACACGGCCCGCATGGCGGATAGTGATGGGCTCAATGGCCTATATGTCAAAACTGTTAGGGCTCAATGAATCTTCATATTTTGATTTATGCCGTCAATTCTATAGCAATTTTAAAGAGGTTAACGGTGATTACTCAACTAGAGTTGGTGTAATTGAGATTCCAATTAGTGAGTGGATTTTGAATGAAGCCCTAGATTTCCCATATAAAAAACCCAAAGATATATATCCGGAAAACACCGATGGGCCATTAGATGATTGTTACTTTTGGGAGAAATGACTATTAGTGGCAGGGGACCCATAAATTGATCATATCCAATGCAGTGTTAAATATTTTGGCCGTGATGCAAGTGATTTAGGTAAGCCAGAGATTTTTAGCCTCAGAGTTCTACCCGTAGATTCTCATATTATCTACAAAATGATTGCACGATGCTAAGTCACTGGGCCAACATATAGTGCCTTGATGTTTTTTTATCAAATAACGAAGGGTAGAAAAATAAACCCGGGGGCGACAATATTTAGGCATATGCTTTATGTGGGAACATCGACTAGGGATGTGAGGAGCCTCCCTGGGAATTTGATCACTAAGATATTGAGGAAGGTAGAGGGGTTGACAATCACCGGTGAGGAGAAAGCATTGAAATACTTCAACAAGACCTACTTCGAAAATTGGGGGATGGTGTTGGTCGATGGAAAATGGTGCTATCGGGATACTGAACAAGGGGAGCCGAGCAAGAGACCTAGAGTCGATGATGGTAAGTGAATTCTTTTGTTTCATTGTAGTTTATACATGTTATGAATAACTTATTAAGCATGTTTATTTCGATGTGTTTAGAAGTTGAAGACTCGGCAAAAGATTACCTCATGGGTGTGCGAGATTGCTACAAGTGGGTGTGTAAGGAAGTTGAGAAAATGAAGGCCAAGATCTTGAAAATGGAGAAAAGACAACGAGCGTACGAATGCCATCTTGCTTCCACCCATTGTCCTTGTATTAACTGGTCAACGTCTACGGGTGATCTCAAAGATGACATAGAGTCACAATTACCGTAGAGGCGACATTTGAATGATTGTGGACTATTGACAGACTTTTGTTATGAAGACTTTTGTGATGACTTATCTTTTTTATTACAACTATGGAAGTACTGTAGGTTTTTAATGATTTTATTTTAGCTATGGACGCTTTTTTAGTCGATGAGTGTACGGATTATGGTTTCATCAATGTTTTTGTTATTATTTTAACTAGAATAGAAGGCTTTCTCCATTGAAAATAGAAACCCAAAATTCCAATCACAAAGGACACTTTCTAATTCTTCTTTTTTTCCTTTACTTGGTAACCTTTTTAGCCTTTCTCCATTTACGGCTTACATTACCATGAGCGCCCACCCAAATACACTCATTATGATCATTGCGGCCAGCAGAAAAACTCAAGATTTGACCGTCCTCCTCAAGCAGTATAGCATCATCTGATCCAACACCCGTCGTATTGTGACCGAATCCAATTACTTCTTCAGCTTCATATTCTTCGATGAAAGTGCGTTTTCTTTCCACAACAATCTCCCATTAAGGATCAGAAGGATCCCTTACATAAAAAACATGGTGCGCTTGTGATGCTAACATGAATGGATCTTACTGCCAACCAATTTGACTCCTATCGACAAGGGTGAAACAAAAACCCTTGGTCCGCTTTCCACTGTCGAAATCAACCCATTGACATTTAAAAACTGCGACTCGCAGGGTGACATAGTCAAGCCCGAGATATCTAAGATTTTTCCAAAGTAACACTGATGAGTGTACATAGGATTATTACCACTTCTATTATAGACATGAAAAGTTTCAGACACCAGAGAAACTACACTATTTTGAGACACACCCTTATCATTCACTGATTTTGTGGTAAATGTAAAACCATTGAAGACGTACCCTCCATAAGAAGGTACGGTACCAAGTGGTCAACGAGCCAACCATTTAACTGTCATTGGATGATCCCCCACTGATACATATCAATAAACCACAACGTAAAAGTTCCGTTGTGTAATTGTAGGAATTGCACTTCATTGAAATTAGGATTAGCCATTTTGGTTGCATCCACGTGAATCTCTATATATGGGACAATTTGTTCATGATTGAGAAAGACATATATATGTGCAGTACATAAATCTTCAGCACTCGGATTCAGAAGTTTACCCTCTCATGCCTTCCAACCGTCCTTCATGCCTATGAATTGGAACCCCAACCAAATCAACCTCATTGATGTAATCAGTACAAAACTAGATGGCCTCCTCTTCTACACCGATGTACAATACTGATCAGGCATGTGCTGATTCTTCAAAAAATGCTTGAATATTCCATGTACCTCTCGAACGGGTATATCCACCTAAGAAACACTGGACCACAAAGCTTTATCTCACGCACAAGATGAACACACGAGTAGACCATTGTGTTGAAGAATGAGAGGGAAATGCATTTCCATCCGGCATAACACTTCAATGATCATTGTCTGCAAACGGACTAGCTTTGACACACTAATATTTTTGTTACAAATGGACTTGAAAAACAAACACAGTTTTATAATGCACAATCTTACATGGGTTGGAAATCCCTAAGCCATTACCTATCCGGCATCATGTTACCCTTGTGGAGTAAATCCCTAAGCAGTTCTAGAGTTTTGTTCATCGACTTATCGGTCCACCCAAATTTGGCTTTCAAATTCATTATCCTCAAAGTCTCTCTAAGTACCAAATGTTTCGAACCATTGCGCAATGGCGTTTATTTGTCGTCAATTAAAGCTTGTAATACTCCAGATTTACCTTTGAACTCTTTTGCAATATCCTTCACCATTTCATCAAATTACGCATTCCCATCTAATTAATTTTCCACATTCATTTTACTCAAATCAATCGTCCCAGCTGTTTCTCCAACTTCCTCATACGACACCCAACTAGTGTAGCTAGTTTGAAACCCCTCCATGTTTCTTCCTCCCTACATACACACCGTTTTTACAATCTTTACATGGACACTGGGCTTGCACAACACCATTGTTAGAAGCATCCTTAAACGCAAACGTGAGAAATGTTTCAACCAATGACATGTACTCGGATGATTTTCTAAGTTCATTACCAATAAGTTCATTGTGGTCCATTATCATACAAGTCACTTACAAAGCAACCCATTAGCATCATTAAAACATTAATCATAACACACCCCTATTTAACCTAAATACAAACCTTAATTCAAAATTTTAATATGTAAAACTATAATTTCAAGATAATTTCCAGCAACATATTTATAAACAATTCCTACCTTCTTCAATGGAAAATGATCTTCATCAGTGGATTGTTAGAGGGAGAAAAACCTCAATAATGTCTTTGTTTTCTGAGTTAAAATAAATACCCAGATATTTTTACATACACGATGGGTTCCAAACTTGGAACCCACCTTCATAAAAATCATTATCCCTACAACATTTTTCCAAGTTCGGAAGCATGCCCCTGATTAAATTCTGAGTTCGGAAAGGCGACCGTCTTTTCATAAACGCAGGATGAAGCCTCTTTCGGACTCAGAAGAGTAATTGGGCCCTGTTACGAACTTAGAACCAGTCTTTTTTGAAGATGGTTAAACTCAGCTGCCTTTAATTATGGCTAATTAAATGCAGATTTAACTAAAATTGCCATTAATTACCATTAACTAAAGGCAGTTATTTGAAAACCACATTAACACACAAAATAACCGTCTTTAAAATGTGATTGCTGGTCTGGAATGAGGGTTCCGAGTTCGAAACCGCTTGACCAAGGCGGCTCCGCATGTTTTCCGACCAAAACCACCTTTAATAGGCTTCCCTCTACTAGTGACTACTACAAACTAAGGCTAATGTAACACTTTGAAAGTGTTGCTTTAGAAGCTAATAATACTAAGTTGAGCCTGTAGCATTAGATCTAACGCAATACTTTAAAATTTAGATAACACTTTTAAAGATTTAGGTAACGCTTGTCAAGTTATTGTACTTAATATTTTATTAAGTGTTACGAGAAAAATGTTACAGAAATTCTAATTTGTTAATTTATAGGTGCTTCATGCTCACGCTAGCCTGCGCTTCATGCTCACGCTAGCCTGCGCTTCATGCTCATATGCATGTACGCATGCAAAAATGGTCGTTGAACTATCGAGTGAGAACGTCGTATACCTTTGAACACAAGTCATTGCAATCCATTATGTCCGTCAATAATTGCTTTCTGAATGCATTTTTGTGTGTCTTGTTTCTGATGGAATCAAAACAAATACACCATTTCGATAAAAAAATTAAATGCACCACAAAATGAATGAATACGGTGAACTTTTGTTGTATCGGCAAAAGGCGATCAATCCGCTCGCCCTCAGCGGCTCATACCAGCCCACACCCAGGCCATCGTATGAGAGGTAAATCACGGTAGCCCAGCACCAGGACCCATGGGCTTGGCATTGCCTCGGTGCGCACAAGGGAGCCTTGCAAAGCAAGAACTCCCCACACTGCCGCTGCCGAGAATCGAACCTGGGATTATTGGCTTACCCACCCATGTCCCAACCACTGGGGTACACCCGTGGGTGTGAACTTTTGTTGTATCGGCATAGTAAAAGTTGGGGGAATATTTTTCTAAAAAAATATCATAAGATATGAAATTTGGTTTTATCTAATTAGTTCAATTATTATTACCGTGTTTCAACATAACCTATATAATCAAGTATGCAATAAAGTAAAGCATAAAGACACGAGATTTGACTACGCAGTTCGGTGAAATTCCACCTGCATCTACAGGGCTTGATCCAGTTCCGAATAAATCCCCTAATTAGAAAGATACAATACAAAGTGCACCATATGTGTGAATTTTACTAGATTCCCTAGCTACCGATCTGCCTTGATCAGATTCCCTCTGACCTCGAAACTCGTCGATGCTTGATCTCCTGCTCCCGAGGAATTAAGGTATATGGTTCTGAACATGATCAACATGTTACGGTATGTTGAAATATATGTATGCTGACTCTAGCAGTACTCTCAGAAAGATAGAAAATCTGGGTGCAGATATTCGCAATTAAGTTCGTAAGTTATGCAACCATGATGTCCTTTATTAATAGTCCATTGAGCAGATCGAAATTGTTCATGATTATCTCCACAATATTCCTATTCCTTATCTACTTCTGAAGCATATCCAAATCTCATAAATAAATGGATTTTCCTTATTTCAAATATCCCATAGTATTCCATAAATCCACTTCCATAATTTTAGGGATTTTTCATAAACCCACTATACTTCTACTACACGCCTAAAATACCATCTTGCGGAATATTCTTTCTTCCATAAACAAATAACCACGCAATATTCTGTCATCGGTCAAATCCTTTTTAGCCTTCAGTTTTCCGTATGTTCCAACATGGAAAGTTTTTATTTTTCAAATAAATTCATAAATGCCAAATAAATAATCAATGAAATCCACACGACTTTACAATTTTCCCCTTTGATATTTTGTGGACCCAATCAGTTTAGAATTAAGAACACAAAGAAAAATTTTCAATCACAACATAAGTTTTCCAAAAATCCACTTTTGTTGGAACATATACTAAGTACCAAATCTGAATTTATAGCATTGCAAAAGGAAAACCAGAAATCCAGAACAAATTCAGATTTCCACACCATAAAAAATAATAGAGTCCGTCTCTTGAAAGACGGTATTTCCATAAGTTATGGAAAGACCAAGGTTTAAAGTGTAAATTAGAAGAAATGAGGATAAAATTTCCGGGTTGCATGAATCGGGTTATAAATTTTATAACTACTACATGTTGCATACTAAAATTTTAATATTGCAACTAAGACCTTTTATCTTTTATTATTCTAATTAAACCATGTCTTTCCATAAGCCTATGGAAAGACCGTCTTTCCCAAGACTTTGCCAAAATAATATCCAAAAACTCCAAATATTCTCCCACTAGGACCATGAATATCCAAAAACACATATATAACCATAAAAATAGCAATAAAATCTACTCTCCCTGAAATCAACACCTGATCTATGTTAGAACATAGTTAGTTCAGAACTTTCAATCCTGTTTAGGAGCAGGAACCTGTGCTTCCAACCGAACCTTCTCAGCTTCAATCTTTGCAATTTCTTCTTCCAGGGCAGCAATCTCAATAGCAAGAGCTCCCAACCTTGCATTCATTGCTACAATTCTGGCATTCTTCTCATCCTTTCTAGAAGTAGAGGCATTCTGATTCCTAGACAAGTCATGTACCTTTCTCATCTTTAAAGTCTTATTGTTAGGCTTGAGGGACTCAGTCTGCACTATATCATCCTTAGCCTTAGCTTTCACCCTTTCACTTCTAACTAGTGTAGAAATAAGACATGGATAAACCAGATCATGCTTAGCTTTGGGAGCAATTGTCTGTGTCACAATACTTTGCTGTATAAGTAATCTTAGATTGACTTGCTTTTGTGTTACAACACAGTACAATAGCTTGGCCATTTATCTTGTAAGAAGCGTGGTATTGGCTATGGGAATCCAACAGTGAACAAAAATATGATGCAAGCAGAAAAATTTTGAAGACAGATATGAAGCTTGGGAGTATTCAGTAGCTGGCCACCTCTGATAAGATATGGTCATCTGTGACCTCCAACTCCTAAGAAAATACTCCATCAAACCTTGCAGTTTTCATCCCCATCATCCTATTTATCTTCACAGTTGAGAAATTAATTATCCTGCCTCTCACATATACCCTGTCACAACAAGGGGAATCATCTTCCAAATTTTCAGCCATTAGGTTTGAGTAAACCTCATAAACTAATTGCTCATTGTACTCTAGATACATAAAGGCTACCCTTTTCATACCAATCACCTCTAAAAAATTAGAGAACCCACTTGGACTGTATGCAGCTAAATCTACCGGCCTCTTAGAAATAATCTTCCTCTAAGAAAATACATTACCCATCTCCTCACAATCATCATCAAAGTAAATATCAGAAAGAGCATCACTTACGGGAGGAGGTGGCAATATTGACTTCTTCTTTAGTGCAACAAAGGTTTTCTTCTTGGACTTCTTGGCTAGTGGAGATGACTAAATTGCAGGCTCCTTCCTCTTGGACTTTCTTAATCTGGTATGCATGAATTCATCCAAGGCCTCATCACTAGAGTAGGCCGGGTTTGGTTCCTGTGTTGGAGCATGCTATGTTTGCTCGATCTTTTCATCATCAAGCTCTGTTTCTCCTGCGGCCGCATCATGTGTTCCAACATGTTCTGAATGGTCAAGCATAAGATCATCTCCCCCTGTATCTCCTACCTCTAAGTACACCACATCATCATATGCGCTCCATGTATAATCATGAAATTGCTAATCTTGACCATCTATATCAGCATCTCTGAACCCCTATTTCAGGTTAATCAATCTCCATATCATCTGCATCTTCTGACTTCGTTCTCTGTGTTGGAACATACCTAACACTCTCATCATCCTCACTATTTGATAGCAAAATCACAGTAGGTCTCACTGGCCTAAGCTCTTCATTTCTCTGAGCTACTATAGGATCATAAAGAACTAGTGGCATCCTTTTAGTGGATTTGACCACCTCTAATCCCTCAGTAGCAGAATCATCTATCTTCTCAATGTAAACATAGTTAGGGCCAAGGGTATAGGAATAGACATGAAACATATCATAACCATTGTGCATGACATAAGCTCCTCTCAACAGCCTAGGATTATAATATTTTATTTCATCTGTGTCCCCTATATCTCTTGTTAATAATTCCTGAATATCAACATCTAGAACCTCCCCTTTCAAGCCTTTTATCTGAGATAAATATATGGTTCTCTTATTTGTCTTTCGCCATTCAGATAATTCATCCATAGACTCAAAATCTTTATCATGCAACCTAATATTAGGGTTATTGGGACTAGTTACCTTTGATAGGGTTATTTGCCCTTGATAGAAGTTGCATCATTCTTTCCTTTGCTGCTGAAGGTAATCTTCAGAAGATGAGAATTCTCTTGATTCTTGTGTTCGGCCATTGTTGCTATCCGAGCTTGAGAGATGTTGGCAAGAATGTGTTTCAACACAACTCAAACTCTTTATACAATCCCAAGTATATCGGCAAGAATCTCTCACAAAATATTCTAAAGTTCCAAAAATTGCAAGGGGCAGGAGTATGGTAGCCAAAAATAGAGGGAAGGTGGAGGGATGGAATAAAAAATTGAATTGAAAGTAAATTCTCCCTTACCTTACTTATTAATCGTGCTTTCCTTTTTCCCCTTCCAAGACAGTCATGATTTCCTTTCTCCCACTTGTCAAACTCTTTGAACTTCCAACATAGGTCCACAACTTCTATTTTTTGTTCTCTTTTGTGGTTTCTATTTTTTGTGTTTTTTTAATTTTTCTGTACACAAAATAAAAAAAGAAAAAAAATCCTACAACTAGCTGAAGACATAAATAAATACCTCAAAATTGACATACACCCAAGTGTCGTCTGAGAAGCTCAAACGCAGCAGTGTCCAATAGAATAAGATACCATACATCATTGCGTTCAAACTACCCAAGTTCTTCTTGCATTGCCGCAATCCAATATTCATCAAGTAAGGCTTCTTTGTAGTTCTTGGGTTAATAAGAGAGATGAAACATTGTAATCCCGCTAGTTCTCTATAGTTTACCCGAGGGATTGATCGAATTCTCATTTTGCTTGGTTCTGGTTACATCTGTGTTGGAACATGCGGTGATACAGTGGGGGAAGATGTTCCAACATACTCAACTTCCTTAGATTCTTCAGGATTGTCTGTCTGTCCCGATGTTCCAACATAGTTTGGCTGATCAGGTTGATAGTTCTGTGTTGGAACATTGTCTTCATCTGGTTCATCTTGTCTTTCACTTGATACTTGCTTGTCGTCTGAATCATCCACAGTGACATTTATGGTCACCATGAGAGCATTTGTCCAAAGATTGTAGACATGATAAGAACGGTTGTTCACAGAATAACCAAGAAAAATTCCATCATCACTACGGCTGTCAAATTTTACTAGTTACTCTCTATCTCTGAGAATATAACACTTGCTTCTAAAAACATGAAAGTATGAGACATTTGGCTTTCTGCCCTTCCAAATCTCGTATGATGTTTTGCTTGTGAATGAATGAAATTACACATGGTTTATTGTATAGCATGTTGTATTAATGGCTTATGCCTACCATTTTTTATAGATCTCTTTCTCAGCTAACATGACTCGAGCCATCTCCAGAAGAGTCATGTTCTTACATCCCACAATGCCATCCTGATGAGTAGTTATTGGAGCAGATAATTCATGTTGAATTCCAAGATGATCACAGGGTTCATTTAACTGAATATTTTCAAATTCCCTGTCATGATCACTACGAATTCTGACAATATTTCCTACTGGACTTCCTTTCTTAGTCTCCATTTTTATTACCAAGCTTTTAAAAACATCCACACTGTTAGATTTTTCTTTTAGAAAAGCTACCCAAGTGTATCCAGAGAAATCATCAACGCATATAAAGATATACTTCTTGCCACTGAAACTAGGCGTATTGACTGGACCTATAAAATCCATATGCAGTAATTAAAAATACCCCGAGGTAGTGATATACTACACTAAAGAGTGGGAAGATCAATTTTTTTTACCTTGTTGGCATCGTCCAAACTCAATTCCATTTTTGCTTGTAAGTGTAGGCATACCTCGTACTACCATCACATTGGAAATTTTCACCAGGGTTTTGTAGTTGATACGACCGAGCTTTCTGTGCCACAAGGTTCCTTCAAATTTTTTTGAACCCAGACACTTTAATTCATGTTCTAGAAGATAACAGTTGTCTGATGATCGAATGCTTGAAAGAACTTTATCTTCACCATGTTTCACTATGCATTTGTCTTTATGAAATTATTGTCATATTGTCCACACAATTGGCTGATACTCAGCAGACTCGCCTTCAAGTCATCAACGAACAAAACACTAGCAAATACTGGGAATCCTTTAATATGCAGTACACATTTTCCAACCACACGACTATTCTTCCCATTGCCAAATGTAACAAAACAACCATCATATGGTTTGATGTTTGTCTGAAATTCCTGAATTTCAGTTATGTGGCAAGAGAAACCACTATCAAAGTACCACGAGTCTTTAGGATGTGCAATAAGGGAAGTATAGGCAACAAGGCAAGTACTAGTGCATAAAATAACCCATACCTTTCTGACCATCCTTGGTCGCTGGACATCATCTATGTTGGAACATGCAAATAGATATCATCCAGTCATGATATCCCTAAGCAATTTCAGGCATTTTTTCTTAGTATGGCCTTGAAATATGCATTAGTTATAGATGAGAGGTTTGTGTTGACGAGTCTTGATAACCTTTCTCTTTATCTCTCAAATCTCTGACTTGAAATCGACTGTGCTACCTAGTGCGTTTTCATACCACATTCCTTGTCGATCTCCAAAGTTCTTTCCCATGGTCAAAATATCATCAAGTTTTTCTTTCGATCTCCAATTTCTTTACCAGTGTTCAGCTTGGTAATTACTGCTTCAGCCATCTCAGCTCTCACAGTTGTTGAGCTTAGATTCAACTTTAATTCTTCAATCTCTCTTCTGAGTTCAACAACTAGTACAAGAAAATCCTTCTCCTTCTCAACTAGTTGATTTTTCTCTTCCTTTAATGATTTGTTTGTATCAACAACTTTTAGCCACATGTTATACATATTTTCATATGCAGTGTAGATCTCTTCATCACTCACAACTTGTCATTCGCCATCATTGGAAGTGTCATCGGAACCTGTGTTGGTACATACATCCTGGTTTTTCTTTGACATGTTGGAACGTACATCATCATCTAATTCATCGTGAACTTTTGCTCCAAATGCTACATAATTGCTTGTAAGTTCCTCTTCGGCTTTTTAATCTTCTTCATTTTCACTCCATGAGGTGACATACGATTCTTCTTGCTTCTTTCGAGTATTAGCACATTTAGCCTGGATGTGATCATATCCTTCACATTCTCTACATTTAATTCTTCCAGACTGCTTAGCTTCACCACTTTGATTCCTAGAGAACTGCTGGTTTCCTTATTCCAATTGTGTTCCCAATTATTACCATGATTTTGTGCCCGAGGTCTACTTCCACCAAATCTCTCTTGTGATTTCTTCTTTACTACCTTCTTAACCATTCTTGAGAAATTTTTAGTGATAAGAGTAAGTTCTTCAATTCCATCATCAATATCAAATTCATGGATGATCCTTGATGACGAGGTTTTGAAGGCTAACTCTTTCTGGACTTTCTTGCTGGATGTTGCATCATCATTCCATAGGTCTGTAGTGATCTCATTAGTTCTTCTATGGTCATGGTGGCTACATTTATTACTTCTTCTACTGTTGCAACTTTCATAGCAAATCTTTTAGGATGAGATCTCAAAGTCTTTTTCAGTAATTTTGCTTCCTTATAAACTTGCCCAAGTTGATACATCGTATTATAGATGTCTCTGAGTTTCCCATTCAATACAGCAATAGTATCAGCCTCATCCATCTTCAGTTCCTCAAACTTTGTAGCCAAAATATGTAATTTGGATTCACGTTCACGACTTTTTCCATCATAAACATTCAGCAAGATATCCCAAACTTTCTTTTCCTGGTGACATGTTGAAATGAGTTTAAACTGATTTTCACCCACCGCCGCCAAGATATCATTTAACGCCCTTTAATTTGCCAATGAAGATTTCATTTCATCTGGAGTCCAGGTAGACTTATCTTTGAAATTATGTTGCTTCGTACATGATTCTCCTTCTTTCTCATTCGAGCTAGTTTTAACATCTTCACTAGGATGAAACCATTCAGTTTCAACAAAATGTCATGCTAGTTCATCCAGTAAGTTAATGAAGACTCTCATGCGTACCTTCCAGTAACTGTAGTTGGTTCGTTCCGGCAGTGGTGACCGAGACACCGAAGCTCCTTCTTTGGTCACCATGGTAAAACCATATCACACTTTTCTTGACACAACCATGGCAAGAATAAGTAACTTAGCTTTAATACCAAAAGAAATTTGGGTTTTACCTAATTAGTTCAATGATTATTATAGTGTTCCAACATAACCTATCTAACCAAGTATGCAATAAAGTAAAGCATAAAGACACGAGACTTGGTTACGTCGTTCGGTGAAATCCACCTAAATCTGCCGGGCCTAGCCCAGTTCAGAATGAATCCACTAATCAGAAAGATACAGTACAAAGTATACCATACAATATACTTATCTATCTAATTATGACGTGTGAATTTTTCTAACTTCCCTACCTACCGATCTGCCTTGATCAAACTCCCTCTGACCTCGAAACTCGTCGACGTTGGATCTCCCCCTCCTGAGGAATGAAGGTATACCATCTGAACTTGATGAACATGTTAAGGTATGTTGGAACATATGTATCTTGGATTTTGCAGTACTCTCAGAAAGATAGAAAATATGGGTGCAGATTTTCGCAATTAAGTTCGTAAGTTATGTAGTCGTGATGTCCTCTATTAATAGTCCATTAAGCAGATTGGAATTGTCCATGATTATCTCCATAATACTCATATCCCTTATCCGCTTCTGAAGCATACCTAAATCACATAAATAAAGTAATTTTTCTTATCTCAAATATCACATAATCTTCCATAAATCCAACTCCATAATTATAGGGATTTTCCATGAACCCAGTATGCTTCTGCTACATGCGTAAATTACCATATTGTGGAATTTTCTTTCTTCCATAAATAAATATCCACGCAATATTCTGTCATCGCTCAAATACATTTTAGGGAACTTTTCGTATGTTCCAACACGAAAATTTTTTTCTTTTCCAAATAAGTTCACAAATGAAAACTAAATAATTGACAAAATCAACACGACTTTACAATGTATATATGAAATGATTGCAATTAATGCAGTGGTTATTTAAATGTATTAACTCGACTCGATCTCAAAATTTTGAGCAGGAAGAATTCGTAAAACAAATTAAATAGTTTTTGTGACGGAATATATTTTGTCACTAAATAGACCGCGACAAAATAGTTAGAGCATCTCCAATGCAAAGAGTTTCATCCATAAATATAGGAATCATATGGTGAATTATTATTGGGATTCTGTGTGATGTAGGTAAAAAAACATTGATAATAAAGATGGATGAAACTTTTGTCTCCAGTGGAGGCACCGTAAACAAAGCTTCAATATAATGTGTCGCAATATGTTTATCATTTAATAATACAAAAAATATTGTATTTATTTTTTATTAACTCTCTATCAAAACATATTCGAATAATATATTATAAAATTATATTTATCTTATTTTTATACTTTATACATGCATATATATATATATATAGATATATATATTTCAAGTTAATTATACACAATAATTTTGATTATTTTTAAAAAATTTATATATTTGAAAAACTATTCTTGCCTCCGTTCAAGGGATAATATTGTTCATTTATCTATTCAAATGTTTGGTTAAAGTTCGATAATTTTAACTGTTAAATAGTAAATATGCAGATTGGTTGAGACGGAGAGAGTACAAATAAATTATTTTTAGAACCTTAGGAGTATATTTTTAGTTAGTATAACATAAAATATAAATACAATTATTAAATGTATAAACTAATTTACAATTTGACTATCTATTTAATAAAATTAAAGTTATGTAAATTTCAGAAAATTAAATTTAGATAAGTACATTTAAATTGATTTATTTTTTGCAAATATGCTGATTAGGCATACTAGCGGACGTCAATACGAGCCTCCAATATCAGAAGGTCTATTTGAATTGGTAACTATAAATTTTAGCCACGTCAGATTGAAGTTAGCAAGAGACCCTTGCATTGGAGATGAATTTTCACTCTTAGTGTCTATTATGCTGACGTGACTAATAACTTTTATCAATGTGATGCTTGTATTGGACACGTTCTTACTGATCATAATATTTTTGTTGGATGTATGAAATTTATTGACGAAAATAAAATTTTGCCACTAATCAATTGGTATCAATGATGCTAGTACCAAAATTTCACCTTTAGTGAAGAAAATGAATTTTGTTAAGATGCTAACCACAATTAGTGATAACTTTAGTGACAAATATATTTTCCATCAATAATAAAATAATAAGATAATCTTTAGTGACAAAGTTTTGTTATTATAGGGTCTGTATCAAGGAAGCTAGATATTACTCCTAATTGTAATTAGGTTGTATTTGATTTTCCTAGTTTGTATATATATTTTGTACCACTATATAATGTGCCATGAGATTATGAATACAAACACACATTATTACCCTTATTCTTCTACATGGTATCAAAGCCTAAAATCTTGAAACCCTAATAAAAAAATTTCCCTGCTTTGTTCGAGCCGCCGCCGCCGCCTCCAATGTCAGTCGCGCGTTCCGTTCACGCGTCGCCGTCGCCGTCCAGTTGCCGCTGCTACCCAATCATTGTCCACCATCGCCGCTGCCGTCTCTCTAGTTGCCACGACCGATACCTGCTCCGATCCGTCCAGATGTATAGTCCACGCGCCGTCGCTGTCTGATCACGCATCATCGCGTTGTCCTGCCTGCCGATCCACCGCCACCACTCCGGTTTGCCACTAATCAGTACCTGATTTTGCACTATGTTTGCCTCTAGAAGTAATCCAGAAGAACAGGCTCGCATTGCTCCTGAATCTGAGGCTACTAAGCTTCGGGACATGAATGGCTATGAGGTAATTGTGACTTTACTAAAATAGTTGCCTTTACAATTTGGCCCTCATTCACCTGTATCTGCTGGTCGCCTACTGAATGATCCCTACATTATTGCCTTTTCTGACGAACCTAGTTTGGTTATTGCACCCACCATCTTGAAGGTTCAAGATAATTACCTTGAATGCTCTGATGGAATTTGCATGCTATGCTTGCTAAGCATAGGATTGGATTCATTGATGGATATATTACCAAACACTAGGATTATTATCCTGATGCTGCTAATTGGCCTGGGGTTAATGCTACACTTTTTTACTGGATCTTGATAACCCTGGATCGGGCATTGCGATCTTCTACAAGTTCTTTTGCCACAGTTAAGGAATTGTGGGATGACATGAAGGCCCGTTTTACTCTTGGTGATGGTATGAAAATTCTGCAGATGCGCAAACATATTCATAACTGTAGGCAAAATGGTCAGAACATCGCCACCTACTTTGGCAACCTGAATAAGCTGTTTGGAGACTACAATTTCGTACGGCATCCTTTAGTTTGCGACTGTGAAGCTAGTAAATTGTTGTGTACTTATAATCTTGTTGCATGCGCCTCCCAAAAGAGAGGAGGTTTTTATTTGTCAATTCATCTCTAGTCTCAATGAAGGCTATCACACCTTGCGATCCCATATCATAAGCATTGATCTACTGCCACCAGTTAATCGTGTGTATGCGCTTGCTGTCCAGGAGGAGAATCACCGAGCTATCATCCGGTCTTGCCAGTCTTCTTCTAACTCCATGGCATATACCGCACGACACCCACTACCTACGATTTCTTCAACAGCTGTCCTCACTTCAGCTGATTGCAAGAATCTCGTATGTATGCATTGTAATCGCAAGGGTCACGACAAAGCTTCCTGTTTCCAGATCACAGGCATTCCAGAATGGTTCAAGGAGTTGAGGGAGAAAGCCAATGCCGACAATGAGATGGCACCAGCTCAGCTAAATACCGCTGCTGGCCTTGGGGTTCCCATTGCTGGGGCCCTTCCAGTTCCACCGTTGGTCACCAGTGCTGTCGTGTCACCGCTAGGGTTTACGGCAGCATCTTCCAACGGTAATGCCCCTACTCATTCTAATTTTGGCTCTACTCTGTCTGATGACCAATGGAGCACAACCATGAATTTATTTAATTAATTCAACTCTCTTTCTGACCTGGGTCGTGTAAGTCTACTATGCCTTGGATTCTTGATTCGGGAGTCTCGTATCACATGACTGGTGGCATGGGTTCTCTTACTGATATTACTACTGCTATCAATACTGTGAATGTTATAATGCCTGATGGATTTGTGTCGTTTACTGCACAATATGGTTCTATCTGCTTTGGTGATGTCACCCTTCATCATGTGCTCTACATACCTGCTTTGCGTTACAACTTATTATCTTTCTCTAGATTGTTACTTGCATTATTGTCTAGCTTTGTTTACTTGAAATTATTGGACTTTATAGAAAATCAGTACGAGGACTGTGGTTGGCGTGGGTGAACAGCAAGAGGGGGGTTTATTGGCTCCGTCTGCTGGATGCTCGTGTTTGTACTCCTATCATGTAGTCTTCTCCGACAGTTGCTTCTGCGTCTTCTTCTGCTTTATGGCATCGGCGTCTTGGACATCCTTCCTGTACGGTGTTGTCTTCTGTTTCTTCCATTGATTTTGGAAAAAAATAAGACTTATGTTCCTTGCTCTGTATGTTATAGGGCAAAACAGATTATACATAGTTTTTCTTTGAGTTCTTCAAATGCTACTGCCTTATTTGAATTAATACATTGTGATGTTTAGGGTCCTTATAGCACACTATCTCCTAGTGGTGCATTTTATTTTTAACAATAGTTGATGATTATTCACGAACTATTTGGGTTTATTTGCTAGTAGCCTAGTCAGATGTAGCTTCTAGATTTATGGAGTTTTATACATTAGTCAAGAACTAGATCGGCGATCTGTTCTGCGCATTCGGGCTGACAACGACATTGAATTTTGCCTTTGCGATCCTACTTTGTGGAATCTGGGATCAGTTTTGAGACATCTATGTTTGATACACCATAACATAATGGCCATGTTGAACGTAATCATCACCATTTGCTAAATGTGCTGTGTGCCTTGCGTTTTCAAGCTAATATGCCAGTTATTTTTGGGGAAAATGTGTTCTTACTGCTTACCTGATTAACCGAACACTGACGAAACATCTCAATGGTCGTACTCCCTTTGAGATGCTCTATGGATGAGCTCTAAATTACACACCTTTGAAGGTATTTAGATGTTTTTGTTTTGTTGCTTACATTCCCAGATACCGTGACAAGTTTGCACCAAGAAGTCAACGATGCTTGTTTCTTGGTTATCCTACCGAAAAGAAAGACTATCGCGTTTATAACCTGGAATCCCATACTTTCTTTAATAGTTGGGATGCTAATTTTTTTAAAGACCAGTTCCCGTATGTGGAAGCTCCAAGATTGGCCTCATTAGTGGATCCCGGTGGTGCAAGCACCACCTTCACCGATGTCAAAGCCATTCCCACCGACCGCCGCAGCTCCTCTATTGTCGGCCTCTAATCTAACTTTGCAGCTGGATCTGCAGACCATACCAGATCCCCAGCCCATTTCGCCAGTCAAGCCAGACTACGCGCATCCTGGGACGCCGTCGGCGCCCAGTGATCACACGTCGCCAGCCCCGACCTCGTCTTTTGCTCCATCGCTTGACATGACATCTTTGGCTTCAGATAGTTCATCTGCTGCCTGCTTCTACGGTTAATCCAGCGTGGCCTCCTGCTGCTGAGCTACCGCCTCTTCGACAGAGTGTCAGCAATCACCAACCTCTTCCATACCTAGAAGATTATGAGTGTGATGATTATGTTTGTGCTCTTACTACTAAAGACCCCCTTACCGCTACGATCACTCTTGCATCATCACTATCTTCAGGTGTCCTCTATCCTCTTACTGATTATGTAAATTGTGATAAGTTTTCTAGTACGCATTATAGATTTTTTGGGTGCAATAACTTCTAGTGCATATCTCACTACCTATTCTGAGGCATCGAAGCATGCTCATTGGCGAGATGTTATGATTGAAGAGCTTACTGTGTTGAGTGCAATCAGTTTTGGACACTGTCTCCTCTACCTTCGAACAAAACTGCCATTGGTTGCAAATGGGTTTACCGTACAAAGTTCATATCTGATGGTACCATTGAGATTCATAAGGTGCGCCTAGTGGTTCTCGAGAATCGCCAGGTTGAAGGGATTGCATATACTAAGACATTTGCTCCAGTTGTGAAGATGAGTTTAGTTCGTCTATTGTTGTCTGTTGAAGTTATTCGTGGTTGGGGACTGCATCTGATGGATGTGCATAATGCTTTCTTGCATGGTGATCTGCATGAAGAGGCTTTCATGTGACCTCCACTAGGCTATCCTGCACCACCTGGACAGGTATATCGCCTTTAGAAATATCTTTATGGTCTTTATCAGGCTCCTCACAATTGGTTTGCAAAACTGGCTCAGGCTTTACGTATATTTAGCTTTATTCAGAGTAAAGCATACTACTCTCTATTTGCTTTTTCTCATGGTTCAGTATCTTTGCATGTACTGGTTTATGTGGATGATTTGGTTATTCCTAGTAGTTTCTCCGTCGCTTATCTCTGAATTCAAGAAATACTTGAGCTCTTGTCTTCACTTGAAAGATCTTGGTTTTCTTAAGTATTTCTTGGGTATATAGATTTCTAGAAGACCGGAGGGGATGTTTCTTTCACAACGAAAATATGGCCTAGACATTTTATCTGATACAGGTTTATCTGCATCTAAACCGAGTGATTTTTTGATAGAGCAACAACACGATCTAGTGCGTGTTGAGAGTCCACTTTACCATGATCCTGAGCAATACCGGCATCTGGTTGGGCGCCTGATATATCTTACTACCACGTATCCTGAGCTTAGTTTTTCTGTTCATACACTTGCTTAGTTCATGAAGTCTCCTTGTGTTCCTCACTGGCAACCTGCAGTTCACGTGTTACACTACTTGAAGAGCCATCATGGTCAAGGTTTATTTCTCTCTTTCCCTAGTGCGTTACAATTTACTGCTTACTGTGATTCTGATTGGGTTGCTTGCCCTATTACCCGACATTCTCTTTCCGGATACTTTGTGATGATTGGCGATTCTCCAGTTTCCTGGAAGACTAAGAAGCAACCTTCGGTTTCTCGGTCTTCTATCGTTCCATGGTTGTTACCTGTTGTGAATTGTTATAGCTTAAGAATTTTCTTAAAGACTTGGGGGTTACGCATACTACTCATATGCGTTTATTTTGTGACAGTCAATCTGCTTTTTATATAGCAAAAAATCCGATCTTCCATGAACGTACGAAGCATATTGAAGTTGATTGTCATTTTGCCCGCCATCTTGTGCAGTCTTGCACTATTGTTACTCATCATATCCCCACAACTAATCAACCTGCTGACTTGTTCACCAAAGCTCTTAGACGTAACCAGTTTAATTCATTACTTGGCAAGTTGGGAAGTTCTGATCTCCATGCTCCAACTTGAGAAAAGAATCCTCGATTTCATTTGAGCAACACTATATAAATCATTTCATAATCCTGTGATTTAAAAACATTAAACAAAGGGGGGTACTGGTCGTGTAAGAATTAGGGGAGGATTCTTTTCTATCACCATAAAGTTCTTTCCTTTCACCTATTTTTTACATTTTTGCGACTTTGCAAAGTCATTCGCAATAGTATCGCTAGAAACGATGTGTAAAGTGAAATTGAGGCTGCTTCTAACTCAACATAAGCGACGTCGCACACTATTAGGTAACATTATTTACTTCATTTCTTTAATCGTTTACTTCGGTTCATATAATAACCGAAGTAAAAAACTAATTATTTACCTCGGTATTTTATAACCGAGGTAAAAATGTAAAGTCTAGATTTATCTAGTTGGCAATTTCTGGAAATTATGCAAATATGGAATTGTTGTGTTGAAACATCAAAAAAGGAATGGTCGAGATTTATGGAAGTCTGCGAAGAACTATGAGAAGGATATATTTCGTCCATGGATTTTAAAATCAGGATATATCAATTCCTATGGGATTAGATTGAATTTATAAAAATTGGAATTGATTTGATAAATATCCTTTGTGGAAAGGATTTGGACGGAATATATTAATTTCTTTCTTTAAGTGATTAAATTTAATAATTCCAATATCCAAGGGATTTGATTGTAATCAGAATATTTATGTGGAAAAGGAATTATATTTGCACATGACTTCAAGCCAATCAGAATCGGAGATGGAATAAACTTCATGTGTGCAATGACTTTCCATGTTGGAACATACGAAAAGGTGAAGCCTAAAGGGTTTTAATCGTTGACTGGATATTTATTTATGGAAGAAAGGAGATTCTGCAATATGGTATTTTAGGCGTGTGGTAGAAGCATACTGGATTTATGAAAAATTCCTATAATTATGGAAAATGGTTTATGAGATATTTGAGATAAGAAAAATCATTTTATTTATGAGATTTGGACATTCTTCGAAAGCAGATAAGGAATAGGAATATTATGGAGATAATTATGGAGAGTTCCGATCTGCTCATGGACTATATATATATAGAGAATATCATGACATCATTAATCTCACGGACTTAATAGAAAAAAATCTGCATGCAGATTTTATATCTTTCAAGAGTATTGCAATAACCAGAATTTTATGTTCCAATATACGTAACCTGTTGTTCAAGCTCGTATCCCTTTATTCCCCGGGAGGAGGAGATCCACCGTCAATGAGTTTCGAGGTTAGAGGGAGTCTGATCAAAGTGAATCGGTAGCAAGGGGAGCTTGCATGATTCACGTTATAGTTAGATAAGATAAGTATAATTGTATGATGTACTTTGTACTGTATCTTTCTGATTACTGGATTCATTTTGAAGTGGATTAGGCCCCGCAGATGTAGGTAGATTTTACCAAACTGCGTAACCAAGTCTTGTGTCTTTATTCTTTACTTTGTTGTATACTTGGTTAGATAGGTTATGTTGGAATAAAGTAGTGATAATTGAATTAATTAGGTAAAATTAAATTTTAAAAAATACCTTTTACTTTGAAAAAAATAATCGAGGTAAAAGAACTTTTTACCTCATTTGTTTTGGGTTAAAAGACGGAGATAAAATGGGCAAAATAAAGGATAATTTTTCTTGTAGGGGAAGATGTGCTTTTGGCAAAAGGCGATACCCTCACCCTCAGGGCCCCGGCCGCACCAACACCACAACCAACACCGAGAAGGTAAATCACGGTAATCCAACACCAGGGAGGCACCACGCGCCACATGCGCGTCTAAGGACTACGCATGCGTTGCCGAATACTCTCCCCACACGGCGCGCACGAACCTCGAAACCGGGATCTCTCCCTGGAATCACAACGCCCCAACCACTGGGCTACGCGGGCGGTGGTTGATAGATTCAATGAATCCTCTAGTAATTAGATAGTCTAGGTTTTAGTGGTAGGGTCATTAAATATTGGCTATTGTAATAGGGTCGTTGTGTAGGTGAATTAGGAATAATGTATCACATTTTCCTTGTGGTTAATCGGCTATTGTTTGCACAATCTTTGGTTGGTGTTTTGAATTTTAAGGGTAGGGGTCCATCTTCTTGTTGGAGAAATGGTCTCCTGGGTACCGTTTTTTATCAAAGCTGCTTGAGGTGATTTGGTTTCGTCCTTTGAACAGTAGCTCTGCTATCAGAGCTAATCACATAGTGTATGATGCATTCTTGTGATGCATGTATGTATGAGGTCGTTGATAGCACGTGTACGTCATGTGCGTTTGCTTATGCGTGAGTGTGAATCGTATTAATATCATGTTTATTACATAAGTGGCATGCGGGCTGTTTGTGATCATTGCGTAATTTGAATGGTGATCTCGATACACCATTGCGATGATCCGCTCGCCCTCAGCGGCCTATACCAGCCGACACCTCGGCCATCGTATGAGAGGTAAATCACGGTAGCCTAGCACCAGCACCATTGGGTTTGACATTGCCTCGGTGCGCACAAGGGAGCCTTGCAAAGCAAGAACTCTCCACACTGTCGCTGCCGAGGATCGAATCTAGGGTTTTGGCGTTCCCACCCAACTCCCAACCACTGGAATGCACTCATGGGTGTTCGATACACCATTGCAACCATTGTGAGCAAGGCTCTCGTGTCGGATATTTTATGGGTGGTGGAATGTACAGGAATAAGTCTATGGTAACAGGAGTAGGGCGTACATTTCTCTGCATAGGTTAGTTGTTCCGTCTTGCAAAAAAATATTGGAGGGGAATGTTTCAATGTCATATGCTACGTTTTGGGTTCGGTGAAGGTGTACTCCTGCCTGAGTGTAGGAAGGGTTAATTCTGATTTTGTGAGTACATTTTTCGAAGTGATATATTTCAAAGGATTTGTACTCCCCCCGTTTCACTAATTTTGGCACATTAGGTTTAGCTGTTTGGATTTAGGTAGAGGAAATGAGTGGATGAAATTGGATGTAGAAAGTAAAAAGTAAAATGAGTGGATGAAATTGAAGGAATCTTGCCAAAAATGGAAAGTGTGCCAATATAAAAGAAACATCCAATTAAGGTAAGTGTGACACTAATAGAGAAACGGAGGGAGTAATTTTAAGGCGGTTTTGCAGGAGTGTCCTACTTATGTCACTTGGCGGGTGGTTTTCCCATAAAAAGATGTACTCCCTCTTTTTTAGCGGAATTTGTACACTTTTCTTTTATGTGCGTCTCAGGCAAATCTGCACACTTTTCTCTTTTAGTAAAATTTAATATTACAAAAGACTTGTTTGCCCTTAGAAAATAAAAAATTTACATCCCCACCCCCAATCTCACAAACCCTCCTTTTCTCCTCTCTGCCTCCTCCGTCTCACCAATAAAATTTGCTCCTTCTCCACTTTGCTCTCTGCCTCCCGCCTGCGCCTGGGTTTCAAACATTCTGAGCTTGGGTTTTGGAAATATTTCGGGGTTGCGGATGTACGCCTCGATGCTGTGGAAACATGGACTGGGTACTCAGTCACTGCATTCGAATTCATCTGGGGCACCAATGGAAGCGATGGACTAAACTCTTCGGCCACAGAGTGATTACAGCTTCGGGTTCGAAGCTTAGAATCTGGGAGCTTCATCTTAGAATCCCTCGGCGACCAAAAGGTTAGATGGCTTTTAAGATTTCCGGCTTTGGGTTAATTACCTCTATTTGGTTGGGTTTTGCAAAAGATTAGAACCGGGGTTTTAGCATTTTTGTGCCTTGGATCTGTCTGGGTGAAGTCGGCCAAATTCGTATCTATGGAATCCGGCGGTTTTCCCGTGTGTTTTCCAGCGGGAGGCAGAGAGCGTCAATGGCATAGGTGGAGGGAGGCACAGGCAGGAGGAGGCGAGGCGGAGGGAACGAGGAGGCGAGGAGCTCAGATCTGGAGGTTGAAGGTAGGGGTAATATAGTCTTTTCATGTGTCTCAAATTTGAAGGAGGGCTTTCTCTTTCTGCAGAAAGTATTGGGACAGAGGGAGTAAGTGATGATCCCACTTTTATCACAAAGCGGGTTAGTTTCCCAAGTATTACGAAGCCGTAGGTGATTTACCTACATGTGTCGCATGAGTGATAAGTTGTTTTAGCGAAGCAAAGCTATTGGTGATTTTTCCACTTAAGTCATGGTGTCGCTTAAAGAACATTGAGTGTGTGCTTTGCCCGCTTTGGTCGCATGATGCAACTTTGAACCCAGTGTGGATCATGTATCCCAAGAACCAATTTGGTACATAAGGTAGGCTTGGGTGTTGCTCTTATGTAATGTATTTGGGTCATGATTTTGTGCAAAGCATTGAAGCGTAGTGAAGAAGAGATGAGGATTGGGGGTGACCAACAGTAGCTGAGAAGAGGTATTGATGGATGGATATTGCTGGGTCTTAATTGGGTTTTACAGTTCTAATAATAGAAAGAGATGTGTATGGCTATTGGAGGGATTGTTGTAGTTTTTAACATGAACATTCATTTCATGTTTGAAAGGTGCATACGAAGTGAAAGAGTGTTCGAAGGATTTTGCTGATGAATAGTGTCGCTATGGTGTGATGAATGTGTAGCGTAAGTAGTAGGATATCAAGGTGGATGTTGGATTGTGCTGTATGTAGTGTATATTGTGAGAGGTATGGTTATGTGAGGGTAGAAGCTGCTCTATCAACGTGGGCCCAAAATAATTGTTCTTTGCATATATTCCGAAAAGTAGACCGACAAATGGATAAGTATGCCACATAATTGTGGGCTTTTCAGTTGTTCGTCCTTGAGAATTGCATAATATATAAGTATTATGTATTCTCAATCATTTAATAGGCGATTGGTCAAAACCTTGAGAACACAAAAAGTCGCATAACTTTCGAGGAGTTCATTTCTAATGGTTGTCTTTCCGGGTTTTTTTTTACCTCTATAAAAGCCGCTCGTCATTGAGTATTTTCTTCATTACTTATTCAACATTTCTTTCTACTTTCAGAGGTCATGTTCAGCCTTGTGGGTGAATTATGGTATCTAGAGTGTGTTATGAGTATAAATAGGATGATAGACCTTTGTTTAGGAAAGGTTTCCCTGGGGGAATGGTTAGTAATAACTCGAGTATATGTGGGTTTACAAGATATATGGACAGGTATGCCGGAGTTACCCATGGGATGAGTTGGGAGAGTTATTGGAAAAGGGATAAACTAAAATATGTGGAAGAAATAGTGGCCTTATTCGGGTTGGTGGTGGTGCAAGTCAGATTTACTCCCCTTGATGGATGTCCTTGAAATCAACGTGCTTACTTTTAGTATTTGCGGTTGAGCATAATTGTTAGTACTGTTGAAGCTGTTATAATATGATAAGATGTCAAAAGCATGTATTTTCCATAGCTTTTAACATCTCTTTTGTCATCTTTTAGTTGTAATATTGCTAGATTTAGCTAGGTCTACATCATAAGGGGTTTAGAAAATCATTTTCGATTTTCATATGTAAAACCTTCATTTTGTAACCTATGTTTAGTCTAATGGATTTTTGGTCATTACAAACATCTAGATTCCATTTTGTGAGCTTAATTTGTAGATTGCTTGTGATCTCTTTGGAGTGGTTTAGTGAAGGCCACGAGCAAAAAAGTGGTAGAAGATAAAAGGGTTGAAGAAGGCAAAGAAGTGCATGAATTGTCACCCGGAAGTTTGGAATAAGTTCTTAAAATGATCTGAGAATAATTCGCCTAAAACGGTGGCACCATTAGATTCCTCTTCTCGAGCACTATAAGAACTCCAAAATTGGAGCACTGGTTCACCCAAAATGGCGCAAAAACCGTCCAACCAACCGACAGGGTGAAGAAAACCGTTGCGCAGTGGCTGCACCCTTAACCGCGCACCCACTCAAGAAAAACAAACTGTGGCGCACATTCTCAGTCCAGAAATGCGCACCCGGTGCATGAGCACGCGCGCCTGTGCGCTCGTGCGTGCATTCCCTAACCGGGCACCCCAGCGCCCCCACCACCGACATGGTTTCCCACGCCACGATGCTCTGTCTCACGCCACATCGTGCATCTTTTGTGCCCGACGCTCCACTTTTTGACTTTTTTCTTGACCCCCCTGGGCTATAAATAGCCTTTTTCCCTATTTGCCCAAGCTCGACTTTGGGGGCTCCAAAATCCTAGTTTTCTTTTTTTTTCTTCTTCCGATTTCTTCTTTTTTTTCTTTGTAGATTTATGTTCTATGTTATGGGTTTTGATTATCTAGCTTAGTTTTGTACTTGAGAGCAGTTGATTGAGGCTTCTGAGTCATATCTTGAGCACTCTATTTATTTATTTATTGCTTTTGCTATTGTGCGTTTATGGAGTTTTGAATGTGGATTGTTAATGACATCAGTGTTGTTAGTGTTCGAGTATATGAATTGCTTGTATGATTACTTGTTAGAGTTGGGAGAAAGTAGCTAAGTTTCCCCTATTTTAATATGAAATCCAAGAGCGTGATTTAGAGCTTCTAATGATGTTGGTGTGTTGATAATTGCTAGATGAATGTGATAATGTCGAACTCTTTTTCATGGTTGTTCCTTGTAGAAAATAGGAGAGGTTTATGAGCGTTGACCGTTCTTGATTAATCTTGTGTAAATGCATAAATGGGTTCAATGTTTAGACACTGTGTAGTGTTTATAAGTGTTACCAATTTTATTGATTCTTCGTGCTCGACGCCATTAATGGGATACCTTTAGCCATTTATCGACTAAAGGAGTCATTAATGGGGTTTGACAAGAGATGTTGAGTTCACTCTTGCAACTACTATCTAAGAAGGTTAGAAGATTTATCTTCACAACAAGTAGTTAAAGTAATGAATAGGTTGTAGATTCAATGATAGATAAGAGGTTTAGAAGTGGAAATCAATTGCCCCCAAGGCTTTGTCTTATATAGTTTTAAACCCCCCCCCCCATTTTTCTTAGTTTGTTTTTGTTTGATGATTAGCATAGTTACTTGGTTTTGCTAGTTGTTTGTCGTTAATTTCATAACTTAGGACCAAAACCAACACCTCTCTCCCCCCCCTTTACATGCTTTTATATATATATATATATATATATATATATATATATATATATATATATATATACTTCTAGCATAATATCAACCTTATACGTTTAAACGCTTAAGAAAATTACTCTTCTTCGTGGACGATCCCAACTTGCCATTATCTACTTAGTTGTAGTTAGAAAGCATTTAGGGCTTATAAATTTAACTTTGAGAGGTACAGTGACAACCTCCCAGAATAAGTCAAGTATCTGATTAGATTTGATTTGGTGTTGACTAGACTAGAGTCGTACTAGTACTAGTGTTCCTTTTGTACTCTATTTATTCATGTCAATAATACAACCTTTTTTTATGAAAAATCATTCTTTCATGGTATTAGACCAAGTTATGTTCCTAGCCTAAACCCTACTTTTTTTTTCCCGGTTTGGTAGCCTCCCTCTCTCTCTTTTTCGGCTGACCAAACCACCACATAATTTAGGTGAATTCCAGTCGAATTTTGGCAAATTTTAGCCAAATTTTGGCGACTCCTGCAGTGATACCTTCCATCTCCGACGAGTTCAAGTTCTAAATTTTTGGCATCTCATTCCCCAACGGCTATCTTCTCCAGCCTATCTTCTTAGTCTGGCGGTCATCTTTTCCGGTTAGTCCAGCGGTTTTCTTCTCAGACCAATCGGCCATCTTCTCCAGACCATGCGGCGTTCTCTGACAACAGCACGTTTAACATTGGCGTCCATCAGCATCTTCTCGGGAGTGGCTCTTATCTCCATCCCTTCTTCAGTTTCGACGGAGAGCAGAATAGCTTCAACAAGTGTCCAGCATTCCAGCTTGTGAGATCCACGCTTCTGCAAGTGACCTCGCGTGTGTAATTCACTCACAAGCAGTATTCCTACACGTGTCTTTCACACATCCACAAGCCATCCGATGTGTCTCTTCCACGCGCCCACGGAGGTATCTTCACGAGTTTGGTCTAGGCGCCCAGCTTCCCTATGCAACTTTGTCTCCAGTTTATGATAGACCCGTGACCTTATATTCCGGGCATTAATTGGGGAGAGACATATTGGGCTATAGGTTGTGGCAAAAATCATAGGGGATCATTTCCATGTGCGTGCGAAGCCCTTGGCACCGAAGAAAACAAATGCATGCAGGAGGTCTAGGTTTGTTGCAATTGGTGTGGTGGAGGAATATGGACTTCTCGGTTGAAGGACCTCGGTAGGAGGAGATTCTTCACTTGTTCTTTCAACTGGCCTTGGGTGGGGGATAGAGGAGGTGTGGTGCAAGCACAGGCATCCATTTTTTGCCTTTTCTTCTGCTCTACTTGATGAGGAGTATGGTGCCCCTTCACAGGCTCGTGTGTTTGGGTTCGGGTGAGAAATAAAGGATGTGTTATGGGAGAATGGCCGACATTACTTATCTTTGCTTCTACCTCGCTTGATGAGGAGGGTAGTGTTTGAAGACTTAAACCTCCTCTGGCATTTCAAGTTCGTTGGGGAGAAATCTCTCAAAAAGAGATTATCCCCAAAAAGCCACCAAGACCGCCTTAGCAATTACTGATGGAGGGTTGTGTATACATAGTGTTCTATGTTGGGTTTGCAGAGAAAGTTGACGGTAATATTTGAAATCATCTTATCTATAAAGAGTCTGTTAGTGTTTAGTAGAGCATTAACTGTAAATAGCAGTTTTGTAATCATCTAAGTTCCTTATCTAGTGAAGTACATATCAATGTTCGCGATGGACATTCATTCCTATAAAATATTTTTTTTATGGATGTGAAGTCATGTTTGATATTTGTTATATCCGCTTCGTGTTTAATAGTCTTGGTTAGGCTTGCTATTACTCATAGTTGCATTCTTACTGAAGTAATGTGGGTAGTAAAATTTTGCTACTGGGTATTATCTAATTTCCCCTTTGCTTGGTGAAAATTTGAGGTGACGGTTTAATCTTGACTATTATGTCGACCGAAGCAGAGTATTCGATGAGACCCTAAACGGATAATTCAAACCGCGATCCATATATAACTAACCGAGCTTCGGTTTGTTGTTCTTAGCGATGTGTTTCTTAATTAGGTACTATGGTAAGTAACTCGCCCTTTTCATGATTGTTATCTCTTCTTATGGCCAATGTCCCTAGACAAATTCTATTTCACATCGCGTCTGAATATTGGCTTCGCTATCCGAGTTATTGTTTTTTATTATGGTGTGACTTTCCTAAAATGTTTGACGCATATTGATCTACAGGGGTTGGGGTGCCACGACTTCTTTTGATGTGGAAGAATCTATCCTTATGATTGGTAGTCCTATCCCTATTCATTGTCTGTAACATGTTGCATATAAGGGCTCTCATGCCTTTACACACTCTTTCATTAGCAGTGTTTAGTGCTACGTATGTGTTCTTACCGGATATTCAAACTCGGGTTTGGGGATTGGCGGTGGGCACCTTAGTATCTGCTTCCTGAACAAAAGCTCTGACGTGGAACTTTGATATCTCTTGAGGGACTATCAAAGCTCAAAAAGGAAAAGGTTGACCTCCACAATTGGTTTGTGGTTGACTCCTTTTGAATAGTGATAGTACCTAGGATCACCTCACAGCGAGTCCATGCTTCTTCTTGTACCTGCTTATACCCCCAGGTTGGTCCTGAGAAAAAAAATCTCTGATACAGTGTCAGTATAATAATATCATGGTATATCTCTCTATTTAGTATTTTTCAATTACATTCTACAAACATTTCTTCTCTTTATCTATAGTTCTCTCACAGTGTGATTGTGCTCTGATTATTGTGTCCTCTTCATTGGATCGTGGTCCGGATATGGGGCACGTGGCTTCTTAGGATGGTAGTGCTTTCCGCCTATCCGCAATCTGCCAGTTATTGGTGTTGCAATGTCTGGGATGAGATTCATTCAATGATAGAGCATTTTTAAACAAAATTGTTTGTTTCCAATTTAAATGTAAGACACAAAACGTACGTACAAATTAATTCTAATTTTTCAATTAATAATATCGTGCAACGTGCACTGTGGAACTCCGCTAGTTTATTGAAGTAGCTGACAAGATTAGGGTTAAGTGTGATTTTCCCCCACAATCTTTCATTCTCACCTCTTTAACACTGGCTGATTAAGATTGGTGAGAGTTCCACCTGGGCGATGATTAAATGTCTGACAAGCCAAGATGGTTGAGAGATTTGGAGAATGACAGTGTTTGTCATCAGCGGAATTGAAATGCAGTGGTGAGTAGCAAACGAAGAAGACGGGCATACGACGAGACGAAGAAGACGACATAAGATTAAGAAACAGAAGGCCTAAATTCTTATTACTCCAATATTATTCAAATCAGATTTAGAAAAGAAATTCGGGCCTTAACTAATGCAGTCCAATTCCTGAAAATCAAACCAAACTAAGATATAACTTTTGCGCCTTAACTAATTTTGGGCCTGGTGGAAGCAATGCTTATAATTTTAAAAACAAATCATTCTTTTTTAGATTTATTTTTTCCAAGCAACAAAACATTCTTTGTTCTTCGTACTCTCCATTCCATCCGTAATTATTAGTTTTTATTATAATTTTCAATACATGTTTTACCACAAATAAATTTAATTACGTGCACAAAAATATACATGTTACGACGAATTTAATAATATCTCCCACTAACAATTTTAGTTATATATTATAATGATGTATAGAAAAAATTGATATTTTTGAAAATACACATTAATATGTTACATGATCTTACTATTAATATTTATATAGTAACTGAATTTTATGGTCAAATGTATCATGTGAAAATTGATATAAAAGCAAGAAGTTACAAATAGGATGGAGTGATCAATTCTGTTGAGTACTCATTCGTCCATCAATTGAACTGATAAAGACCATCACCATTTTGCACAATGTGACTCTTGACAGGCGACTTTGACTTTTGAGGCAGTGACGGGTTTGACACGGCATATGAGTTGGTATGCCGATAAAGAACTTTCCGTCTATAATACCTTGAATAGGAAAAAAAATGCATTAACTCACCCCTGATATACTAGTATAGTTCCGCCACTGGATGGACACTCCAATAAAATTAAAAGCACATGGGGTAACAGAGGGTATTTTAAAAATGTTCTCTCATGTTAGTTTAATTCCTTTTCCTAACTAACAGTTCTTCAAGTCATGATCCTCATCTAAAATAAGATTCCTTCTCACAATTCCCACCATATTATTCTCACTTTCTGAGTACACCTGTCTCGCGAAGAACACTAATTTTTTCCATCAACTGGCTTAATTTGTTATAGAGTTCATGGCAATAAAAATAATTAAAGGATTCGAGTTAATTATGGTCAACCGAGTTAATTAAATAAAAGAAATAAAAAGTTGGCCAACAAAATGGTTGGAAAATTTGGTAGGCATGATGCCTTGTAATGGTCCTATCTAAGAAGGGATTTTAACAACAGGGATTACCTTACTAATAGAATGATGATCCACACTATATTTATATAGCTGCTTTGGCCCCCCGATGATCTTGGGAAGATTAGGAGCCCTACTTGGACCTCGCTAATGGTGATCTCCTTGGGACCCCATAATCAAATTAAATCATTTTCACGAACTTTGATGCTTATGCGTCCATTTTAATATTCACTAATAATAGTCTTGTTTATAAAATGGGGAAAACGAACAACAAAAAATAGAGTTATTTATGCATACACTAGTGGAGTAGGGGCCATTAAAGACGTTTCAATCGTACCAGAGAAGACACTTTATAAGTGTCTTCTTAAACCGTCTTCTCTGATAGTGCCGTTAATCGCCATCAATTAAAGGTGGTTCCGAGAACCGCCTTTAAAATAGCGATTAAAGGTAGTTATGAGCCACCTTAAAAAGGCTGGTGGAACCACCTTTAATAGGTTCCAATCTCGGAACGTACACCCTCTCCTCGGCCCTTGCAGTAGTTTCGAACTCGGAACATTAATTAAAGCGGTTTGTAACCACCTTGGATTGTCATGTTAAACCATCTTTACCTAGTTCCTCACTCGGAACTGCATCAATTCGGCCGAACCGGATAAGTCATTCTGAGTTCAGAACACAACCGCCTTTAATGGGTTCCTCAATCGGAAGCAATAATCGGATCCCTTTGCATGTTTGGTTCCTTGATCGTGTCCAATATCCGGGTCGTATCTGTATTTTCTGTGGCTTTTTTTGTTGGTATGTTGCACTTCCGAGCTCGTAAGCCTAACTGGCCCTTTGATTTTGGATGGGCGGATTTCACTTATGAGTTCAAAACGCAATTCGGCTCCAATGGCAAAAATCATTTTTCATTGAATTTCCCGGATCAAAATAGGCCTCTTTCAATAGCCACAAATGTAATTCAATGCACGCAATTGTTCTACGAGCTAACAAAAATCTATAGAAAATGGTAACTTAGCAATAATCTATAGATATGAATAGAAATCAATAAAATTCTATTCCAAACCTGTACATCATAACAAGTTACCTAAATTGTGTTACTCTACCAAGTCAGAGTTCCCAAGAGGATGTGAGCAGTTGAGAATGAGATTCCTAACCAAACAGTTCTTAGCGATGTTGATGCCTTGTTTCGAATAGGGCCTTGTTGCCTTTGGGAAAACCTATTTTCATAGCGAGTTAGTTGGAAATGTTATTATTGACATTGAAACACTACTAATGTCTATTACAACCAAATGTATAATTACCTAGTCAATCTCAAGAAATAACCACACTCCCATGTTTGCGCTTGTTTCTTGTATTGTTTTAAACAACATAAAATTGGTAGTGTGTAGAAAAACATAAGGCCATCTCGTTGGAAAAAAATGAAGAATTTATGCATATTATACCTTGATTTCGACCACCTAAAAACTGTTTTCATCATCTTCGCCATTGTCCTCCATAGCAGACTCCAAAATCTTGACAAATGAGTCTGATGGTTGAAAGTGCAATGGATTCATCCAATACACATGCATTTTTTTCCGGAACAATGATGATCAATCTCCAATGATCCCTGTAGAAAAATAGAGTGTATTTTTTTTATTAAAATCTGTAAATGATGTTGGGAACAAAAATGAAGATTCTAAATATAACCTTTCAATGTAGGGCGTAATGAATGATTTCTTATCCTTTCTCCCAAGGTTTTTGCGAATGTAGTCGATTCTCTCTTAGTTTGTACAACCGATCTCTGAGTCATCATCGTGCAACCCACTCCTTATTTTAATTGTACATATAATACATGTACCTTGAAATTATAAATGCTTCGCATAAGTCGTAAGCAATTAGATAAAAGGAAGTAGTAAACCTGAATGTAGTATGTAAATATAAATTTTTACCCAGAAGATGTATATGGCCATTATTGTCTGATTAACTTGCTCACATTTCCAAAGGTCCTCGAAATCACTCCACGTCGCGATGATGTCTCTCTTAGAACCAAATACACCAGCGTTTCCCATGAATGATTAAGTTGAGTTGCGTTGATGCGATTAAAGCCAGTTGCATAATACTTTTATGAAGTGAGGTACGTCATTCGGGAGTTGTGCCCTTGGAACCGGTTGTCTAATCTTGTCTGGTGTTGTTTGAACCAGTTTTGGTGCCTTTTGGATTGGTTTGGGTGTAGTGTGAACCAGTTTAGGTGGAGTTTTGACCGCCTTCGGTATACTTTGGACCGCTTTCGACATTGTCGGCCGTCCTACTTTCAAATGGTGATCCTTTAGATAATTGGCATACACTAGTCGATGCGACCACACAAGAAACATGCCGTGAGCGGAACTAACATTCTTGTATTCTCCGTCTGAAAATGGCAACAGGGAACCCTTCACCAATGCCTTCTACAAAGACACTCTTGAAAAACCTTCTAGAATTAGTACGCTATGATGATGTTTCATTAACTCATGCAAAATTCCATCGGCTATATGGAGTGGACTATCACCCATGCCTTGATCTATGTATAACTCGTACATACCCTAATTGACACCAACTACATTAGTTAAATATGACAAAAACTGTGAATTAATGATTTGATAAATGTTACCTTTTTATCACAAATGAGAATGGCCTTGTCGTGGTTGTCGGCTCATTTACCGGAGTTTCAATGATTGCCTCCCGATTGAACTCAACTTATTTTGGTGAATGGTTCGAACCTCTTAATGGAAGTGTCCAATTGTGTGTCAAATCATCTAAATTCTCGGGAAGCGCAAGGCCGGTGTGTTGGATTAACTTCTGAATGAGATGTCTTGTTGTGCTATTCATTTCTCTTGTTCTGGGGCGTGTTTTTGCAAAATGTGGACACACAATGGTTGTGCATGACCATAGTGCCGAGTAAATCCAAATGCCTCACATTGGTTCAAGTACCCACCCACTCCCCTAACACATCCCGCATGGTCGGGTTTATTGGTAGCCGCAGAAAGGATGTCGTTCTTCAGAGTGGGTATGAATTTCCCATCCAACACATCATTCTTCAATTTCTCCTAAGTATTGCAAATACTTGAATTTCAGAACATAAATCTATGGTAATATGTACACTATTTGAAAGTAGTAAAACAATAGTTGTAGGGTTCGGGTTTACCACTTGTTCCGCGAGTTCTTTTTCTTCAGGATTCTCGTACATACCCTTCTTGTTTTTCCAGCCTTTGAGGATAAATCAAACCTCTCTGTGTAGTCCACATCCATTGGTTGCATCGTAGCCCTTGCCTCAACTTTGGTCACCCCCACCCCCTCGATTGCATTTTTAACATCAATCTCAAGACGTTCCTCAACGTACTTGAGAGTCTTCAATCCATACCCCCCACGGCTCAAATGATCGGGAATCACATTCAAACCAGCATTGCGTTATTTTTCTTGCCTTATTCCCTACACAAGCTTGTTAGAGGCATGATATGACTAAAGACAAGTATATCTAAATAATTTCCAAAGTCAATTTCTATTTACTAACGTTAGAATCATTTTCCAAAGCCCTTCTCTTGTGGATCTCCCAACTCTCCAGCTGAATGTGCATGTAAGTTATCCACGGTCAATCACCCTTCTCCGAAGAAAATACGTAAGTTATCCACGGTCAATCACCCTTCTCCAAAGAAAATACGTAGTCCCGTCACAAAGTGTATTTGTTCTCTCGCCAACTCTTGCACATCATGGTCATCTCCAACTTTTTTAGAAATGACATATCCGGTGCATCAATTTCGAATGGTCTCTATGGGGATTTATAACAATGGAAGTTACAATTAGTTATAGTTAATTTTTTTGAGAGAGGGTATAGGACAATTAAGGTGGGGGAATTTTAAAAAAAAATTAATTTGTCTAAATATGGTACCTTGCACTCCATCCATAGGATCTCTATATAGTGTAGGGGAACCTCGTGCCAACCATCGTACTTTATGTTCACCCTCGTTCTACCCACTTTTTCTACCCAACTAGACCATTTGCACGCTTTTTGGACAAACATTTGCCTGACTTATTAAAAACTAATGGGGTCAACTCTTTTCTAGCTATCATACGTTCTAATGTTCTACAATGAGTTTTTCCTATTCCTACCTCATGGGATCTATCATGGTCATCAACACAACCAATCTCCGAAGTTGGGGGCGGCTATTTTGTGAACGTGACGTATCGTTACGAGTCCTTTTCGTAGACATTATTGAATCTGCATCGAAACATTATCCACTACATCATGACACCAACTAGAAAAAATTATTTTCATAAGAAAATGGCACATTAATGAGACAAAACTCACAATCACAATTTCATCACTAAATAACATTATTAAACTTTCAAAATAATCAAATCTCTCAAATTTTGTTAACCATTAAAGAAGCAATTGTTGAGCACTAAATAATCTAGGGTTTTAAAATACCAACCTTTACATCAAAAAAGTTGGACCTTCAATTCCTTCAGACATCTTGCATCATCAAGTCCCAAAACATTTGTTATGATCTTCCCCTTCAAACAAAGGAAAAATGAGAAGATGAGAAAATACAAGTAGAGAGGTTGAATGTAGGACTTGGATTGTTTTAATCTTACATTGAATCAACTCTTGAAGAAAAAATGGATTGGAGATGGAGAGATATGGGAGAAATGGGAAGAGGTGGGTTTTTTTAGGGAAAATGCATAGAAAATACAGGTTTCCTAGGGTTTTTAATACCCTATGAAAAACCTGCATTTAAATTATATTTTACCCATCTAAATTAGCTTCCGAACTCGGAAGCCAGTCCGCTCTTTAAAAGGTAGAGTGGACCAGCTTCCAAACTCAGAACACGTTTTAATATGTATAAAAAATTGCTGAGTTCAATCGACATTTTAAAGCCCCAAATTCAAAAAAAAAACCCTAGGTAGAGATTGAATTTCCATGAACCACAATTTCCCCAATCCGATCACAATATCAAGGCCAAAGTACACCAAAAAGAATACCGAGGCAGCGAGCAATCGAAGCTATGAACCCTACACACAGATCGTCCCATCCTAACGATTTTTTAAAACTAAATTGTTTATTTGGTCCCCGACATAGCATCTTATACCATGTTTTGGTCCCTGATTACAAAAAAACTCTCGTTCAGTACCCCACAAATTCATAACGATTTTTTTGGTCCCCAAACCAGATTCTGGGTGGGTTTCAGGTAGACTAAATTATTTTTTTGGTCCCTAACATATGATCTTGTACCATCTTTTGGTCCCCAAACCCACCTGAAAACCACCTTGAGAACCGCCTTGGGGACCAAACACATTTTTTGGAATTTGTGGGGTACTGAAGGGGGTTGTTTTGCAATCGGGGACCAAAACATGGTATAAGATGCTATGTCGATGACCAAAAAAACAGTTTAGTCATTTTTTAGTGGAAGAGTAGAGGAGAGGTATGTCAAATTCTCCAAGCGTAAGGTTATCAATTTGAAAGTTATTCGTGCATCGTCGGTTAATGATTTGTGTCTAGGGTATTTGTTGGAGCATGCCAAGAGCTAGCATTTAAATAATTGTTATGTTTAGAAGAAGGGGTGTACGTAGATGAGGCTTGAACAATCGTGATTGTACTAGGGTTAATGGAAATGAAATACCGGTTAATAAGTACACAATAATGGATGCCCTAGGTAGCGAGTACTCTTCCCTTGACAAAGTGAACCCCAAAGATGACCACGGACCCTTAGAAATATATCACTAACAATCTTGGCCCACTGTCACAGAAGTCACCCAATTGACCCCGTAGAAATGGCTCGAAAATAATTCCGTAGGGTTGGAGCCTCAGGAAAGTGAATAGTTATGACATATGCTAGTTAACGGTGGAGCAAATGCTCATTTATGAGTGGGTGTGCTTGAATGTTATGCCCACTGGTGGGGACACATGTGAGCCGACGATTGGGAATCTAATTATTTTCTACTATGTCTTGGAGGGTGTGAAAATTAACCCCGGTTATACCATTTTGATGTGTATGCTCAAAGCCGCAAATTCCAAGAAAAAGGACCTCCCTTATTGTGGATTGATCACCTCGATGATTAAGAAAGCCATTGTTAAACTCCAAGACTGCCCACTTCACTTGGATTTTTATGACGAGGCATGATTTTATCATAAGGGGTTAACGCTTGGTCTTGACGATAAATGGGAGCCAAGGGTTGTAGTGGGACAGGCAGCGAAGAATGCCAAAAGGGCAAGGTAGGTGGAAACTGAAATTGTCGGGCCATCAGGATCTAGTAAGTATTTGAATAATTTTTTTTAAATTTTCCCTAATTTTCTCTTGTCTTCACTCATATTACTAATTGTGGATTTATCTTTGTTGAGCAGGTTCCACAAGCAAATGGAAGAATACTATATGACGTTACTTCAACTTCATCTGTGGCGATGTAGGAGAAACTTCCGAAATGCTGGCTAGAGCGGATGCACAACAAGAAAGATTCTTGGAATCTTAAGAAATACACCTCGAACTAAGTGAGAATAATGAGCCCCAAAACTTCAATCCAGTCTTGACCGATAGTTATGGGGATGGCGAAAAAATGACAATGATTCCAAGATTGAGCACATGTTTGGCTCACGCTAGGCTTTGAGTATTAATTTGGAATTAGACTATGTTTTTATGGTTAAGTTTTGTTTTAACGATTAGTAGTTTTGGTGGGTACAGTCTTTTTGTGGAATTAGACCATGTGCTTATGGTTAAGTTACATTGATTTTAGTTTATGTTTGGATTATTGAGTTAGATTGGTTAAGTTACATTGATTTGAAGTTGATATAGCATAAATGTTTTTTTTATGGTTAAGTTTTGTTTAAACGATTACTAGTTTTGATTTTAAGTTACATTGATTTCAATGTTATTAATAATTTTTGGAAAAGGACTAAATCATGAAATTGAAAACCATGGCAAAAGGAAAAATAAGACCATTGGAAAGGAATCTCTTCCAAACTCGGAAGAGATTCGGCCCTTTATGTTTTTTAGGCTGGATCACATCCCGAACTCATAAAAGTAGATGTACTGAACAGGGTTGAAGCCCAATTTTACGTTCTGAGCTCGTAAAAGAAGTGGTTAAGAACATAGTAAGGGGCCAAATTACATTCAGAATTTGTAATAGTAAGTTCCGAGCTCGGGCGTCAAATTCGGGCCGCCTCGGGTGAGAAAAAAAAGCGTGTCTTTTTTTGCTCCTTTATCTATTATGAGTTCGGAATTCATTTGGCCCCTTAACGTAAAGAGCCGATCCACTTATTCCAAATTCGTAAATGCAATTCGGCTCTTCCTATAACTGGGGCCAAGTGAGTTCCGGACTCAGAACGTACTCTGTATATAAAAAACCCCCAAAATATCATTTAGTCGATTCCAATACCCCCAAACAAAACCCTGTAGGCAATTTAGAGTTCGGAGTTGCGATCGGTCCCATTCATTCAACAATCAACCACAAGGGAAGGGTATTTACAATGGTAAAGGGTGGTCAATGTCGCATCCCGCATACTCAATCGGCCAACAACAATACTGGGTAAAATACTGTCAAATTTGTATCTTTGCATGCACATGTTAGGTACAATATTTTGTGTGAGAAGGGGAAATTGATTGATAACTACATTGTTGATTTTTCTAAGTATTTGAGAATAGCGTTAGCCGATCCATTAGACATGTTTAAGGACCAACACGTCGAAACTTTGTTAGGGCTCAATGAATCATCGTATTTTGATTTATGATGTCAATTCTATAGCAATTTCAAAGAGGTTAATGGTGATTACTAAACTAGGGTTGGTGGAATTGAGATTTCAATTAGTGAGTGAATTTTTAATGAATCCCTAGATTGCCCATAGAAAAACCCCGAAGATGTATACCCGAAAAACACTGATGGGCCATTGGATGATTGTTAATTTAGGGAGAAATGAGCATTAGTAGCAGAGTATCCATACATTGACCCTATCCAATGTAGTGTTAAATATTTTGGCTGTGATGCAAGTAAGCCGGAGACTTTTAGCCTCAAGGTTCCACCTGTAGATTCCCAAATTGTCTACGAAATAATTGCACGATGCCTAGTTTCCACATCCGGACACGTCACCAAACCGAAATACAGTGCCTTGATGTTGTTTTATATGATAATGGAAGGTAGGAAAATTAACCCAGGGCGGCAATATTTAGGCATATGCTTTATGTGGGTACATCGACTAGGGTTGTCAGGAGCCTCCCTTACGGGAATTTGATCACTAAAATATTGAGAAATGTTGAGGGGTTGGCAATCACCGGTGAAGATAAAGCACTGAAGTAATCCAACAAGACCTACTTTAAAATAGGGGTTGGTGTTGGTCGATGGAAAATGGTGCTATCGGGAGCAGAACAAGAGGCATAGAGTCGATGATGGTAAGTGATTTCTTTTCTTTTATAGTAGTTTATACATGTTACAAATAACGTATTAAAAATATCTATTTTGATGTGTTTAGAAGTTTAAGACTCGGGGAAAGCCTACCAAGGGGTGTTCGGGATTGCTACAAGTGGGTGCGAAAGAGTTTTCCAAAATGAAGGCCAAGATCTTAAAAATGGAAAAAAAGACAATGAGCTTACGAACGCCACCTCGGTTCCACGCATCATCCTTTTCTTGACCGATCAACGTCTACGAGCAATCTCGAAGATGACTTGGAGTTGCAATTACCATAGAGGCGAAATTTCCACAATTGTTGACTTTTGAATATTTTCGCCGATATTTGTTATGAAGACTTACTTGTCATGTCTTATCTTTTTTATTAGAAATGTGGATGTATGGATGTTTCAATTACAATTGTGAAGACTTAATGAATTGTTTTTAACTATGGATGTTTAATTAGTAGATGAGAGGATGGATTATGGTTTCATCAATGTTTTTGTTTTTCTCTAAACTAAAATAGAAACCTTTCTCCATTGTAGATAGAAACCAAAAAATAGAAATTTAGAATTCGAATCATGGAGGACACTTTCTAATTCGTCTTCTTCCTTTTCTTTGTAACCTTTTTAGCCTTTCTTCGTTTAAAGCTCCCCTTACCACGCACGTCCACCCAAACACCCTCATCATGATCATGGCGAGTGATGAAATAATTCAAGATTTGGTCGTCCTCCTCAAGCAATATAGCATCATCTGATAAAGCAACCGTCGAATTGTGACCGAATCCAATTATTTCTCCAGCTTAATAATCTTTGATGAAAGCGCGCTTTCCTTCCACAACCTCCCACCGAGGATCAGAAGGATTCGTTACATAAAAACCTAGTGCGCTTGTGATACCAAAATGAATGGCTCTTCCCACCAACCGATTCGACACCTGTCAACAAGGGTGAAACCAAAATCCCCGATTTACTGTCCACTATTGACATCAACCCACTAACATTTAAAAATTGTGACTCGCATAGTCACATATTCAAGCTCCCATATATCAGAGATTGTTCTAAAGTAACACCGATGTGCACACATAGGATTATTACTACTTCTATTATCGACATGCATAACTTCAGACACTAAAGAAACTCCACTATTATGAGACACACCCTTATCTGCCACTGATTTTGTGGAAAAAGTAAAATCATTGACATCGTACCCTCCATAAGAAAGTACGGTACCAAGTGGTCTACGAGCCAACCGTTTAACTGTCATTGGATGATCCCCCACAGATATGTGATCAAGCAACCACGACGCAAAAGTCCTGCTATGTAAATAAAGGACTTGCGCTACATTGAAATTGGGGTTAGCCACTCTTATTCCATCCATGTGAACCTCTATATATAGGAAAACATCTTCATGATTGCGAAGGACATATAGATGTGTAGTACATAAATCTTCAGCACTCAGATTCAGAAGTTTACCCTGCCGAACCCCGTGACCATCCAACTATCCCTCAAGTTTGTGAATTGGAACCCCAACCGAATCAATCTCTTTGATGTAATTAGTACAAGACTCTATGGCCTCATCTACCACATAATGATGAACGATACTTACATCAGGCCTGTACCGATTCTCACAAAATGCTTGAATATTTTTATTTACCTCTCGAAGGGGTACATCCACCTAAGAAACACCAGACCACAAAGCTTTGTCTCACGAACAAGATGAACACACATGTGGATCATTATGTCGAAGAATGAGGGAGGAAAATACATTTTCATCTTGCATAACACTTCAACGATCATTGTCTGCAAACGGTCCAATTTTGATATGCTAATGTTTTTTGCTACATATGGACTTGAAAAACAAACACAACTTTGTTATGCACAATCTTACATGGGTTGGCAATGACAATCTAATTGCAATCACATTCAATTCCTGCATTAAATTGTGCAAATCATGAGACTTCAACCCGGTTAACCTCAACTCCTCCACTGAAACACAAGAACTGATGTTCGAAGAATATGCAGCTGGGATCTTAACACTAAGGGTCTCACAATACAATTTCTTCTCCAATTGAGACGTAGTCTAGCAAGCAGGTGGCAAGTAACAATTGTCACCTGAAGTCACTGGCCCTAAGTTTTTCTTAGTACCTATCTCAACCAAATCTAACCTAGCCTTAAGTCCATCCTTTGTTTTCCCATGGGTATTCAACAATGTCCCGATCAAAGAATCACACACATTCTTCTCAATATGCTTGACATCGAGACAATGTCTACCATCTAAATGCTCCCAATAAGGCAATCTAATGAAAATGGAGCATTCTTCCAACTCCCATCCACCTGCACTTTACGCTTCTTCTTCCTAAAGTCATTGGGTAAATTATTCACAGTTTCAAATACATGAGTGCCTGTTCGTGCAACCGGTGCTTCTCTACCCTCGACCTCCCCATTGAACCATTTCTTAGCTGATCGCCATGAATGATTCTCCGTAAGGAACCTATGATAACCTTGGTATACGTTTTTACAACCATGTTTCAATTGGTGGTAATCAGTCTCCTTCTCACACACATGACAAGCAAAGTGACCTTCAACTGAGTAGCCGGACAAATTACCATATGCAGGAAAATCATTAATGGTGCAAAATAATATCCCTTTCAACTTAAAGTAATCTTCAGCACTTTCGTCGCATGTCCAAACACCCTGATTGAATTGGGTCAACAAATCCTCGACAAGAGGAGCAAGATACACATCTATGTCATTACCCGATTGCTAGGACCCAAAATCATCACAGATAGCAACACATACTTATATTTCATTGTCAGCCATGACGGAATATTCTAGATAACCAACATAATAGGCTAAGAACCGTGTGTTATACTTAAATTACCAAATGGATTCATTCTATCGGAGCATAGGCCAAACCTTAAATGTCGGGGTTCTTCACCAAACTCAGGGTAAAGGGCATCAATTTTTTCCATTCCTCACCATGCGACATATGTCTAATCACATCATCAGCCGGTCAATCCCTCTCTACATGCCAACACATCAATTTTGCATCTTCCTACACGCAAACAACTTCTGCAACTGTGGAACAATAGGGAGGTACCATATCACTTTTACCGGTGTCTTTTTCTTTGTTTTACTTACCACTTATGCACCCAACTGAATTGCACCCCTCTTCAAATTGTAATGAGACTCACCACATATCCGACATGTTTCTCGATTTTTATCTTCCCTCCCCTGTACAACATACAATCATTCGAGCAAGCATGGATTTTTTTCAATTCCAAACCCATCAGACAAAGAACATTCTTCGCCGCATAAAACCTATCTGGCATTATATTTCCTGCGGGGAGCAAATCTAAAGCAATTCTAGAGTTTCATTCATTGACTTATCGGTCCACCCAAATTCGGTTTTCGAATTCATTATCCTCAGAGTCACACTCAGTATCAAATGTTTAGAACCATTGTACAATGGCGTCTCTTTGTTGTCAATTAATGCTTGTAAAACTTTGGGTTTACCTTTGAACTCTCTTGCAATATCCTCCACCATTTCGTCAAATTCTGTATTCCCATCTAATTCATCTTCCACATTCGTGTTACTCAAATCATTCATCCCACATGTTTCTCCAATCTTCCCCATGCCAAACCCAACGATTGTAGCTAGTTTCAAACCCACTCATTATGAGATGTCCCTGCAATTTTTTCCTCCTCAGATACACATTGTTTTTACAATCTTTACACGGACACTGGGCTCACACTACACCATTCTTTGAAGCATCCTCAAATGCAAAAGTGACAAATGTTTCAATCAATGACATATAATCGGGTGATTTTCTAAGATCATTACCAATGAGTTCAATGTGATCCATTATCCTACAAGTCAGTTACAATGGAACCATTACTATTATTACAACATTGATCATAACCCACCCCTATTTTACCTAAATACAAACCTTAATCCAAAATATGAAAAACCATAATTTTGAAGATAATTTCCAACAATATATTTATCAAAAATTCCTACCTTCTTCAATGGAAAATGATGTTCTTCGATGTATATACTGACTTCACTTCTTCATCAATGGATTGTGGGAGGGAACAAAACATCACAATGTTTTTGTTTTCTTGAGTTCAAATAAATGGTTGGGTTTTTTTTATAAACACCACTGGTTCCGAACTCGGAATAGGCAGTCGTCTTTTCAGAAACGCGGGATGGAGCCTCTTCCGAGTTCGGAAGACTAATCGTCCCCTGTTACGAACTCGGAACCAAACCATTTTAAAGGCGGTTAGACACAACCGTCTTTAATTAGATCTAATTAAAGGCAATTTTAAGTAAAACTCTCTTTAATTAACGTCAATTAAATGTGGTTATTTCAGAACAACCTTAACATACAAAAAATTTCCTTTAAAATGTTTTTGCTGGTTCGAAATGAGGGTTCCGAGTTCAGAACCGCTTAACCAAGGCGATTCGACGTTGCCTTTAATAGGCTTGCCTCTACTAGTGATTAAAATTATAGTTTCGTACCAAAAATTGTCTTTTGGATATGATTATACTAACGCTAATGCATCAAATCTCATCAATTCTTTGAAGTTAACTATACTTAAATGAGAGTAGAACTAGAATGGGTAATACTCTAAGAAGTTTTCGTGTTGTACCCTTAATAAATATGAATACACCATTGTAATCACTTACTCCATTCACTAACCAATCACTTACTGCGTTCTTCATATTTTAGTTTTATTTTCTTAATGGATTGTTTATATGATGATGAAGTTTCAGGGAAGTGGTATCGTCATTGTTCATAAGTTTATGGACATGTCACTTTTTATTTTAACTTAAATACTGTATTTTTAAATTTAAATATTATATTTTATAAGTTAAAACATGTAATGAGGTGTGCTTAAATATGAAAAAATAAAAAAATATTATCTAAAAAAGTACAATGTTTAACTTCAAAATTACTTTATTTAAATTTAAAATTTTAGTAACTAATTCAACAAAGGCAAAGTTTTGGGAAAGATCGTCTTTTCATAGGCTTATGAAAATATGGGGTTTAATTATAATAATAAAAGGTAAAAAGGTCTTAGTTGCAATATTAAAAATTTATTATGTAACGTGTAATATTTATAAAGTTTATAACCTGATTCATGCAACCCAAAAATTTTATCTTAATTTCTACTAATTTGCACTTTAAATCTTGGTATTTCCATGACTTAAGAAAATACCGTCTTTCAAGAGACGGTCTTTTCATAAGTTATGGAAAGACCAAGGTTTAAAGTGTAAATTAGAAGAAATTAAGATAAAATTTTTGGGTTGCATGAACCGGGTTATAAATTTTATAACTACTACATGTTTCATACTAAAACTTTAATATTGCAACAAACACCTTTTACCTTTTATTATTCTAATCAAACCCCGTCTTTTCATAAGCCTATGGAAAGACCGTCTTTCCCAAGACTTTGCCTTTATGTTGAGCAAACACATAATAAAAAAATAGTCTAAATAAAAATTAGTAAGAATATTTTTAGTTGTTTACTATGAATATTGTGCAAGAATGTCACCCAATTCTTTAATTACATCTCACTTATTAATGTTTTATTTACATGTGTAATTCTATATAAACTAAAAATATGCATTCATCTAGCAAAAATTAAGAATACTAGTATGACTCGTAGTAAAATGCACAAAGAAAGATAAAGACCCTAAGAAATAAAGAATACTTTCCGGTATCCAACTCAATAAAACGAAAAACTATTTTATACGTTGCACTACCTTGAATTGTACAGCTAAAATAATTTATAATTTAAACTCTTAACTTTTGGAATATATTTATCAACAATTTGAAATGATTATCTTTGGATAAATTTTAATTGATTAAATATGCATAAAAGATAAGTATGGCGATTGTATTGAATAAATTAATTTTTTAATAGAAGTTGTCCTTCAAAATTAATGCCCTAATAATTTGATATGTCAAGCCAACACCATTGGCCACCTCTCTTTAAAGCTAATTCTTGATATAAAACTAAACCCCTTTTCTGAGGAAAAAGGCATGCTACAAACTCTTGTGGAGGATGTTCCCTTTTGCATCCTTGTCTTTGCAACTTTCTCTTCTTTTTGTGGAGAAAACTGTTTTCTTTTCTGCTTTGCAAAGTTTATTTATTAATTAACCTGTGGTGGTTAGTCTACTTTGATCCACTACAGGGTTATTAATTAATTGTCAATTTAGGGCTGCATCTAGCACATGTTTAACAGCCTGTTGGAATTGTAACAGTAGCTTTCAAGTTACATGTTCTTAGATGACCTCCAATTTTTTGGAAAGTGTAAATATAATCTCAAAATTTTAAAAGTATAGATATATTTATGATCGGATAAAATATGTAAACTTATATACAAGTGCTCGCTTAAATTAGCGAGAATGTGAATGAGTATAAGTGCCAGCTTAGATGACTTTGAATCCAACTGCACTTTTAAAAAATTCAGGATTATATTTGCACATACCAAAGAACCGAGGGTTGTATAGGCACTTAGCTCATTAATCTAACTATCCTAAGTTTCCAGGTAATTATTTAGGAAAGGAAAATAATTATATTTATTATAATTTGTAAAAAACAAACCATAAAAACATATATCAGAGAAAGTACTTATATTGTATTAATAAAATAAAAATAATAATTGATCATTAAAAATTAGAGAAAGTCTCTAGTTATACCGACTAACAATTAGACCAATCATTAAAACACTCATTTCAATAACTTTCAGGGTTAAATGATAATTATTTATACATTATGATATATTTTAATTTTTTTTTGAAATAATAGAAACCTCATAAAAATAAATATCAAATCTTCCTATTAATTACATAAATTATAAAATAACTGCATTTAACCATTAGTCAATACGAAACAAGAATTTGTGTAAAAATTATAGTCACTAACTTATAAAAGGGAAGCTGACCAACTAGCTAATTTTTCAACTGATGAAATACTTCAACGGGAAGAAATTGTTTTTTTCAAAAAACCAAACTACAAGAATTTTACGGGTCCAACTCTTTATATTAATGATAACTGAGTTTGAAGTCATTTACAATGCAATGCATCTTATTACATGAGTAATGTGATTGAATTCACATTGGCATACGAGAGCTATGCTAAAATTAAGAAGTTATTAAGGAATTAGAATATTACTTGTAATTGTAATTATATTATATATTTTTTTTAATTTGTATCGGTATTTTGTACCACTACATAATGTATTCTGAGACCATGAATACAAATACACACATTATTACCTGTATTTTCTACATGGTAACAGAGCCTAAAATCTTGAAACCCGAAAGAAAATTTTGCTGCTATAGTCGAGCCATCGTCACCGCCGTCAAGCCGCGCGTGGTACTCAGGCGCCGCCGCATAGTTGCCACTGTCCGCTCATCATTCTGCCACTCGACAATCGCCGCTGCCACCGTCAGGTTGTGGTGATCCGTCAGCTATCGTCCCAGACCGATTGATCTGTGCGTTAAGTCCCACGCGCCGCCGCTCCCGATCCGATCAGCTGCCACCAATCTAGTTTGCCGCTGATCCATACCTAATTTTGCATGATGTCTGCATCTGAAGAATAGGCTTGTATTGATAATGCACCTGAGGTTCCGAAGTTTTAGGATATGAGTGGGTATGATGTGATTGCGACTTTACTGAAGAAGTTGCAGTTACAATATGGCCCTCAGACTACTGTACCTATTGGTTATCTATCGACTGATCCTTACTTTATTGGCTTCGGCAATGGTACACGTATGCAAATTATACCGAAAATGTTGAAAAGTTAAGAGAATTACATTGAATAGTCTGACGCGATGTGCAACGCATTCCTTGCTATGAACAAGATTAGGTTCATTTATGGATCCATTACCAAACCCCACGATGGTCATCCCAATGCTGCTGATTGGTCTGGGGTTAATGCCACTCTTGTCTGTTGGATCTTGCAAACCCTGGATCCGGTGTTGAGATCTTCTACAATCTTGTTTGCCACAGTTAAGGAACTGTGGGATAACCTGAAGACGCGATTTATTCTTGGTGATGGTATGAAGGTTTTGCAAATCCAAGAGGCTATTCAGAGTTACAGGCAGAACGGTCAGCCCCTCAACATTTACTTTGGCAAACTGAAGAAGTTGTTTGTTAGACTACCACTGCAAGCGACCTCCTCTAGTTTGTGACTGTGAAGAGAGCAAGGCACTAAGCCATTGCAATAATTCTGCGAGGGTGTTCCGAGAGAGAGAGAGAGAGTAGGATTTGATCTATCAATTTATCTCTGGTCTTGACAAATGCTTTCACACCTTGCGATCACATATCATGAGCATTGATCCGATGCCACCTGTCATAAAAGTGTATGCCCTTGTTGCCCAGGAGGAGAATCATTGAGTTGTCATCCGAGCTTGCCACCCTTCTTCTAAATCCATGGCGTATGCTGCACAACGCCCACCACCTACAAGTTCCTCTCCAGTTGTTCTTTTTGCATCTGACCGCAAGAATCTTGTTCACATTGTCATCGCAAGGGTCACGATAAAGATTCCTGTTTCCAGATCATTGGTGTACCAGAATGGTTCAAGGAGTTAAAGGAGTAAGCCAACGCCGCCAAGAGGATGGTGCCAGCCTCTAAGCCGACCGCCGCTCTGTGAACGGAGAATCCTTCATGGCTCTTCCACTCCCGCCGCTATTCGTCGGTGCCACCATGTCGCCGCCTGAACTAGTGTATGCTGCTTCCTATGGCCACTTCCTACCTGGTCTTATTTTGGCCCTACAATTTCTGATGACCATTGGAGCACGACCATGCATTTATTTAATCAGTTCAATTCTCTTACTGACAATGGGTCAAGTAAGTCTACTTTGCCCTGGATACTTGATTCGTGAGCCTCATATCGCATGACCGGTGACAAGGGTTCTCTTACTGATATTAATAGTGCTATTGACACTGTGAATGTTATTCTGCCTGATGACTCTATGTCATCTTCTACCCAAATAGTTCCATTTGCTTTGGTGATGTCACTCTTACTCATGTGCTCTATATACCTACTTTGCGGTGCAACTTATTATCATGCTCTAGATTGTTATCTGCCTTAAAATGTCTAGCTTTGTTTACTGAATAATTTTGCATTTTACAGAAAATCAGGACGAGTAAAGTGATTGGCGTGGGTGAACAGAAAGGGGGGTGTTTTGGCTTCGTCTGCTGGATACTCGTGATCATCCTCCTATCCTGAGTCTCTTCCAAAAGTTGCTTCTGTGTCTTCTTCTGATTTATGACATCGGGCATCCTTCCTCTACGGTGTTATTGTCTGTTTCTTCTATTGATTTTAGCATTAATAAGAGTTTTTTTCATTGTTTTATATGTTATATAGCAAAATAGACAAGCCATAGTTTTCCATGGAGTTCTACAAATGCTACTGCATTATTTCAATTAATACATTGTGATGTTTGGGGTCCTTATAGAACATCATCTTTTGGTGGTACATTTTATATTTTAACTATAGTTGATGATTATTCCCAAGCTGTTTGGGTTTATTTATTAGTGGCTGAGTCAAAAGTAGCTTCTAGATTTTTGGATTTTTTTTTGCCTTGGTTAAGAACTATTAGGGCCGAACCATACTACGTGTTTGAGCTGATAATGGGACTGAACTTTTTCCTTTGAGATCTCATTTTGCTACATTTGGGATCATTTTTGAGACATCTATGGTTGATACACCATAACAGGATGGTTGAGTTGAAAGAAAGCATCGCCATTTACTCAATGTGGTGCATGTCTTACGGTTTCAAGCCAGTCTGCCAGTTTATTTTTGGGGAGAATGGTCGTACTCCCTATTGAGTTTCTCTTTGGGAAAGCTCCAAATTACTCATCATTAAGAGTTTTCGGATGCTTAAGTTATACTGCTCATGTTCCCAAATATCGTGACAAGTTTGCACGAAGAAGTCAGCGTTGTTTGTTTCTTGGTTACCCTGCTGGAAAGAAAAGCTACCGCCTTTTTGACCTGGAATCCCGCGTAATATTTAATAGTCGGGATACAGATTTTTTCGAAGACTAGTTCCCGTATTCCGCAACTCCAACATCGGACTCATCAGAAGACCCCAGCGGCGCCACCACCTCACCGTCGGCCTTCTCATCGTTGCTGTTGGAGTCACACGACTTATTGCCCTCGGCCACTGCCGGCCCCATACCTCCGGCCACCACCGGTCACCCACCGCCGGCCGCCACCGGTCCTCCATCGTTGGCTATCTCTGATCGCTTCCAGCTCATCTACACCAGCCGTCACCGGCATCGACCCATCGATGGTCACCGGCCCATCCCCCGCGGATGAGGTTCCATCGCCGGATCCCGACCAAGACCGCCAGACTCTACTTCCGGCCTGGCCAGGCATTGCATCACCAAGGATAGCACCACCTCACGTGCCTCACCAGCCACCGGCGATAGATTCTCACGCGCCGTTTACTCAGCCTCTTTCTGCGGCGTCACCAGCTCCGGATAGGTCCGTCGCCGAGATGCCACCTATAAAAAAGAGTATTCATGCTCGCTGACCTCCTCCTTATTTGGAAGATTATGAATTTTATGATTATGCATGTGCTCTTACTATTGAAGACCTCCCCTGCTGCTGCGTTCACTCATGCACCGTCACTACTCAGGCGTTCTCTACCCTCTTATTGATTATGTAAATTGTGATAAATTTTCTAGTATGCATTCTATATTTTTGGGTGCAGTAACATCTAGTACAGATCCCACCACTTATTCAAAGGCATCACTGCATGCTCATTGGCGAGATGCTGTGACTGAAGAGCTTACTGCGCTTGAGCGCAATCAGACTTGGGCTTTGTCCTCTCTGCCTCTGGATAAGAAGATGATTGGTTGCAAATGGGTTTGCCGAAAAGAGTTTAAGTCATATGGTACTACTGAACATCATTAGGCTCACCTAGTGATTCTCAGGGATTGTCAGGTTGAAGGGATTCATTATACTGAGAAATTTGCTTCAGTTGCAAAGATGAGTTATGTTCACCTATTCTTATCTGTTACGGTTATTCGTGGTTGGGAACTGCATCAGATGGATGTCCATAATGCTTTCCTGCATGGTGATTTGCATGAAGAGGTTTTTATGCGACCCCCACCAGGATTTGCCGCACCCCATGGTCAGGTATGTCGCCTTCAGAAATCTCTTTATGGTCTTCATGGTCTTCACCAGGTTCCTATAAATTGGTTTGCCAAATTGGCTCGGGATTTATGAGCATTTGGCCTTTTTCAGAGCAAGACATATTACTCTTTATTTGTCTCTTCCCATGGATCGGTTTCTTTGCATGTTCTGGTTTCATTGCTATTCTGTGCTCATCTCTAAGTTCAAGAAATAGTTGAGTTCTTGTTTCCATATGAAATATCTTGGTTTACTTAAGTATTTCTTGGGCATAGAGATTGCTAGAAAACCAGAGGGGATGTTTCCTTTGCAAAGGATATATGTCTTGGACATTTTATCTGATACAGGTTTATCTGCTTCTAAACCAACTGTTTTTCCGATGGAGCAATAACATGATCTGGCGCGTGTTGGAGGTCTAGCTTGCCATGATCCTGAGCAGTACAAGCGTCTGGTTGGGCGCCTGATATACCTGACTATCACCCATCCTGAGCTTAGTTATTTGGTTCATACACTTGCGCAATTCATGATGTCTCCTCGTATTCCACACTGGCAAGCTGGAGTTCGTGTGTTGCACTACCTAAAGAGTCATCCTGGTCAAGGTTTATTTCTCTCTTCCAGTAGTGCGTTACAGTTGACTGCTTACTGTGATTCAGATTGGGCTGCATGCCCAATTACCCGGTGTTCACTTTCCAGATATTTTGTGATGATTGGTGATTCTCTGGTTTCTTGGAAGACCAAGAAACAACCTATGGTTTCTTGGTCTTCTACTTAAGTGGAGTATCGTGCTATGGCTGTTACCTGTTGTGAGTTGTTATGGCTTAAGTCTTTACTGAAAGACTTAGGAGTTGTGCACACTTATCCTATTGTTTTGTGACAATCAATCTGCTCTTCATGTTGTGGAAAATCCAGTGTTCCATGAACGCACAAAGCACATTGAAGTTGATTGTCATTTTTTCTGGGATCTTGTTCAATCTGGCACTATTGTTACTCAGCATATCCGCATGTCAGACCAACCTGCGGACTTGTTCACTAAGGCTCTCGAACGTAACCAGTTTCATTCCCTGCTTGGCAAGTTGGGCATTTTTTATCCCCACGCTCCAACTTGAGGAGGAGTATTAAGGAATTAGAATATTACTTGTCACTGTAATTATATCTACATTTTCCCACCTTGTGTAGGTATTTTCCCACCTCGTGCGTAGTCACGGTATGAATCGTAGAGAAATCTGTTGTCGTACAATAATATAATATTTACTATTTGATGAAACAATAAAAAAACTTAAACATAAATTACCAATAAATGAGAGAATATATTCAAATACATAAGGTTGATGTGAAAGTGAAAGGTTAATTGTATTGAACATCTCTTGCCTACATTGTACGTCATTAATACTATTAGGGAGATTAGGGAAATAAGTAGTCTGTGCTAAGAGTCCATCGATAACTCTCTTTTTGTTATTAACAGAAACACAAGTGAAGCAAAATTTATGTCAGAATTTGGCAGTCCCCGAATGATGTACACATAAAATACTCAAGTGCATGTGACAATAATCTAAACATGGAAACAGTACCTTTACTATGTTAAAGCGATATCGCTTGGTTGATAAATCAATGTCGCTGACCCTGATGGCTTAGCAACGTTGCAAATACAAGATGGTGATGTCAGTTCCTAGACAAGGCGAAGTCGCTCAACATTCGGCTCCTTATCGTTTAGGGCAATTAACAGAGTGCAACGTCGCACATTCAACCAGTGATCATACAAAAATTTAATCTATGCTTTTTCCACACTCCTTACAAACAAGGCATTATTTTGGAAAGAGAGACATTGTACATTATATAACATGTAACATAATCATCATAGTCCATGAATATATTCAATGATTGGTCAATGAGGAAAAAAACATATACAACTAAGGAGATGCTAAAATGAACTACCTCAATTTATTTTAACCCGGAGATGCTCCATCTAGAATAATTGTTGATATTTGATAGAAGAAATTAGATTGGGCTCTTTATTAGCTTTTAATTTCATAAAAAACCTAGAATATCAAATTTCATGTGATTCTATATAGTGGAAATAATCATTCTCATAACACTTATAGTAAGGGTATTAATGGAATACTAACAAAAATGATTAAGATTATCCTGGTTCACAGACGGGACCCTTGCCATCCCCCAGCCAAACTCATGAGAATGCGATTTAGATTATTGCAGCTCTAATTTTGCATTTCATCACCCCCCCCACCATCTTGGAGGGACCTAAGTGTAAAAATAGAAAAGTTCACTGACCATGTTAAAATTGATTCCGATCGAATCAGATGTTAATATAGTTCATGGACAGCTATAAATTTAAATTAGAAGTATCTAATATACAATTACCCATTTTGAAGGTCAATTGTGTTTGTCTTGGTCAAAGGTGGGCCCAGTTGATATGCTAGCGGGCAGAAATGGTGAGGCTCAATTTCATAGTCGCCTACGTTAGTCCTATATCGGTCATATATCGCTAAACTAAAATTACATGCGACCTCGCACATGCATTGGTCAAACACATGCCAATTCCTATGCTAGTGAGCTGAAATGGTGAGGCCCACATTTATAATAGCCAATGTCGCACTGCTGTCGGTCATAGGTTGGTAAGTTCAACTGACATGCGATGTCGCATAGCCCTAGGTGGAAGCCACAATGCTTCATAAGAATATATAAATGGAGTCCACCTCTCATACATCACTTCAAACTTTCTGTATTCTCCCTTATTTTAACACTCATCTCTGCCCATCTTCTAAAAGGTATGGTTTCCACATGTGGTTACATTACTTTTGTTTTTGTATTTATCCTAGAAATTGTTATGTATAGGGTGCTAGAATATGGTTGTATGGTGTTATATTACGGATTGGGGTGCTAAAATATAGTTTAAGGGTGAATTTCTGCTGTTGTTATTCGTTCTCTGCTTGAATGCGATGCAGTTGGCACGTCGATTGTCCTTCTGTTATACTGATCATTAGGAGACGTCGCATGTCATATTTTCTGTAGTTGGCCAAGTAAATGTGATGTTGCATCGTTATCGGTTAACCAATTGGTTATACCAAAGGTAGAGCAACGTTGCCTTGACTTGGTCAACAAAATAGATTGTATGTATTTATTTCCCCTTTTTGTCTATCAGAACATTAACATTCGTGTCAATATGAATTACATCAATCATGGCTAACAATGCTGGTTCCAGCCGTGAACTGATTAAGGTGAGCAATTTTTTTATGTTTTAAATATTCCATCTATTTCATTACTAAGGTTCTAATTGAATTTTTAATAATTTCATTGACCAATATAAATCCGTACTGATTCGGATGATGACAGTCCGTGTCGCATATTCTCAAGCAGATATCTGCATTTTGTACATACTCTAACCCATACGAACTTCGAGTCAATTCCAATTCAGGTAAGCCCTCCCCGTTTCAAGCAAATTGAATTTTCAATTAACTTTTTTTATTGATTACTATCATAATTACTAATAAAGGTTTTTTGTTTATAATTCAATACATCCCTGATTAAATTGTTGAGTTCCTACCACCGTACAAGTTGGATCACAATTGGTAAACTGGTACATATGCACCAGTAAAAACTCATGAGTATAGAATACCGGTGTACAAGTACCCTATTGCACCAGTATAACTCACGTTTAACATAATACCGATGCCTTGGAATACATATGCACTGGTATATGGTCTACCTGTGTAGGGTTTCATAATTTTTGCACCGGTTAAATATATAGAGGTTATAACTACTGGTGCTATTGTATACTATTGCATCGGTAACAAGAATACCAGTGTATGAATATGGTTAAGTTGTCTGATTTTGGTGCCAAAAAAAATCTTTTTTGATCGGTGTGTAAAAGATTGCGGGAAAATGACATAATTTTTACTCCGGTACATGGGTAAATGCATATACCGATGCTAGAACTGCATTAATTGCAATTCTAAGCAACCAACTCTAAATTACTTTAGAACATATACTAGCAGTCTCCAATATTTCACCAAAAAATTCATTTATTTAATATTTATATATTCTGGCAAGAATAACAAAAATCATATATTTTGGAGTAATGGATGAAAGGGTAACAAAAATTTGGGCCGTAGTGTAATTTTCCAAGACTTTGTAAAAGTAATCAATGCTGACTATAGAGACCCATTCATTCACCTATATGTGCCCAAATTGTAAATTCAAAATCGTATATTATCTAATTGCATTAACTTTCTTGGAGGGACCTAAGTGCAAAAAGTAAAATCTTTACTCGCAACTCCAAATTGAAATCTGCTCGAACGTGATGCTACCCTATATACCCCACATTGTGATTTCCAAGCCCATAATAGAATATTTATCAACCATGGAGCACGAGAACATATCCGCAATTCTTTATAATTCTCCTTTCTTACTTCAAAGTAATAAACTCTAAGTTAATATATAGCATGTACTAGTGCTTTCCAAGATTTCACCAAAAAAATTATTTATTTTGTATTTCTATATTTTGGCAAGAATAACAAAAATCATATATTTTGGAGCAGTGGATGACAGTGTAACACAATTTTAGGCCATGGTGTAAATTTTCAAGATTATGTAGAAGTAATCAATGTGGACTTTAGATGCCCTTTTCGTTCACCCATACATGCCCAAATCATAAATTCGCAATCATAAATTATTGAATTGCATTTTGGTGTTGCCAATTTCGTGATTCGACAACTCCAAATTTCTTGAAGGGGCCTAAGTGTAAAAAGTAAAAAATTTACTCATGACTCCAAATTGAAATATGCTTGAACGTGATGCTACCCTATATACCCCCATTGTATTTTTCCAAGCTCGTAAAAGAATATTTATCAACAATCGGGCACGAGAACATATCCACAATTCTTTCTGATGTTCCTTTTTCTTACTTCAAAGTAATCAACTCTAAGTTACTCTAGAACATGTACTAGCGCTTTCCAAAATTTCACCAAAACAATAATTTATTTTCTGTTTCTGTATTTATGACAGAATAATCAATATCGTGTATTTTTTAGAGAAGGATAATGTCTTAACAAATTTTTGGGCCACACCGTAATTTTCTATAAATATGTTAGAGGCATTTTCGTTTGCCCATTGTAGCCCAAATTTTGAACACACAATCGTATCTTATTTAATTGTATATTGGTGTTTTCAATTTTGTAATTCGCCATCTCCAAGTTATGGTGGGAAAATGAATTTCCCAAAATTTCATCCAAAATTTTGGAGGGATTAATTAAAATTTTAAAATATTGTAAATAGCACTGGTATTTGTTACTTGGGCACCGATATTTGTACGGGTGCTAGGTTCTTAGAAAAAATCTTGCGAGTTTACTATTGGGTTCTAAAACGAAAGAAAAAGCCATTTAAAGCAGCCATAAGCAACTACTTTTCATATACATTTGCACCATTATTGTCTAATTCATACGGGTGCAGGTACTGTTAAAAAAACTAACTTAGCCAACAATGCCCAAACCTCTTGTAAAACCCTAATGTTTTGGATCATTCTCAGCATTTTTAAGCCTTCATTATTTTCACAGAACTTATCGAAATGACGGACTAGCTCTTCTCTTCCACTACACTTTCGATGCCACTTCACCGCCACCGCCACCGCACATACACCGTCTCGATTCACCGCTTCCAACCCTCTACGCTCACTTTGTAATTTCATTACCGTGCCTAAGCTCAGATCTACCCCACCCCCACTCCTCCAACTCAACGTGTCTCACAAAGCCCCGTGCCACCACCACTCTGCATCGCCGCCACGGCCCAGAGAAAATGCACGGTGAAGAGGATATGGAGAGCTAGGGTTTTGAAAATGGTGGAAGTGGAAGGGAAAATGAGCATGAAGTTAGTTACCGAGGGGCTTGGGCAGCAAACATTGAGAAGGTAGTGTTAGACGACGACCAGATTGCATAGTTGTGGGAGCTGCGTTGGTAAGGTAGTGTGTGGCGGAAAATCAGAACACGGGCCCCTCATTTCTGGAACTGATGTGTTACTGATTACCACTTCAATCAAACTGGAAAGTGGTTTTCCACATTCAGGTTATCTGCGTACTGCTCGAGTCTCATTTTTCACTAAGAAAAGTGGCTTTCACTTGAGTGATAATCACCACCGATCTAGCTTCCAGAGTTGATCTCGGCCAACTTTTAGCGATGCCACTGCCGACAATGTTAGGAAGAGCTACAACGAGAAGAAGCTTAAAGCCAAGTGCACCGTTCGTTGGGCTATATAGCTAGCTAACTAAATGCCGCCTCAAATCAAGCTCATTATCAGGTATATTTTACACTGAAATGTCATGTTATTGGAGACACTCTATGTAATTTTGTGCTAAAATAGTAAAAGAAAAGTAATAATGTTGAAGTAGAGCCTGTAGAAGACAGTGCAACCACAAAGGAAGTTTACGAATATGTTGCAGAAACTTGGTAGTAAAACAAGAAAAAATGAACTTTAAATGTTGACTTAGAGCAAATCTATTTGTTTAAACTAGTGTGGCTACACCGCGCATTGCGCGGTAAGCTTGATAACAAATTATAGAAATTTATAGGAATGTTAAAAGAGCTGTAATTTAAGCTATAAATGTACCAATTATACATGTAATTGAAGCGTGGAGATGGCGAGAGGTGAAGGTTCAGGTGGAGAGGGTTCAAGTGGAGGGGTTCAAGAGGTACGGATTTGAGATGTGAAGGTTGCAGTGGAAGTTCGAGAGGTAGTTGGTTGGAGTGGAAGGTTCCAGAGGTACGAATTCGAGTGGTGAAGGTTAAATAGTAGGTTCGAGAAGTGGAACTCTTGATTTTGGGTGTTGGAATGTTATCGTGGACGGGGCTCATGCTTTGGGGCTAGTCAGGTTCAAGATGGATGTTAAGAGATGTTACGCTATGTGTTGGTTAAATTGAGCCGTTCGGCGACCGACCATGGTGGACTTTTTTTTATCAGAATCATCAATGATGGTATACCCAATGTCTTGTCCTTGTTTTTCAATTTCATGAGAATACCCAGATCAAGACGAATAGAGGAGCAGATTTTTTCATAATTGGCGGATTCTTTGAATTTTTCCTAGTTTGCGGCAACTCACCGGCGCCTGAAAAATCTGGACGCTCGACCTGTTTTAGGGTACCGTCGGGTCATTCAACCCGAGAAAGAAGATACGGGGCAGAGGCTCCCTAGGGTTCCAACCCGGTTCAAGGTGGCTGGGTCAAATGACTCGTTAAAAGATAAGGCCAGGTCATGGGTCTTAAACCCTAGCAGCTTGAAGCCTCGAATGGTAGTTCAAGTGGTGGAATGATGCCTCGAATGGTGGAATGATGCCTCGAATGGTGGAATGATGCCTCGAATAGTGTGGATGCAAGGTACAATTTCTCTCGAATGAATGTACTCGCGAGGTGTGGATGCTCTCAAAGTGAAAACTGTACCCATGACAGGTGGATCGTGCATAATGGATTCGAGGGGGAACATGCACTCTTAAGTTATGGATGATTACTAATTGGAGACATGAATGTCTCGAGAAGTACATGGCTTAAAATGATGGCGGGAATCTACATCCTCGAGGGGGAGGGGTGATTCGCGTGTTGATGTGCTCTCAAGTGCTCTCGAATGCTGGATGTCCATCCTCTCGAGTACTGGATGTCTATCCTCGAGAGGTGGTTATTTAACCCTTCGAGTGCTGGATGTTTAACCCTCGAGGGGTAGTTGGTTAACCCTTCGTGTGCTGGATGTTTAATACTCGAGGGGTTGTTGTTTAACCCTTCAAGTGCTGGATATCTATCCTCTCGAGGGGTAGCCCTTCGAGTGCTGGAGGTATAACTTCTCGAGGGGTGGCTGTTTAACTCCTTGAGTGGTGGTTCGAAGATGACGTGGATGTAACATCGACTGATGGATGTCTAGATTAGATTCTCGAAGGGTGGTTCACTAACCCCTCGAGGGGTGGTTGACGAACACCTTCGATAGGTGGTATGAAGAACATGGAATGCTTTCGAGGGATGGTAATTTAACCCTTCAAGGGATGGATGTGTAACCTCTCGATGGGTGGATGTATAACTTCTTGAGTGGTGGTTCGTGGATGTAACATCGACTGCTAACCCCTCGAACATGACGTAATCTTAACTGCTGGATGTATAACCCCTCGAGGGTGGTTCGTGGATTGCCCTCGAGGGTACTGCGGGCTCGAGTTGGTGGCAATGATTCGAGAGGTAGAAGGCTCGAGGGGTACATGCGAGATCCTCGAGGGGTGATTCCCTCGAGGATCGATTCGTGTGCCCCATCGGGTGGGTACCTCTCGAATGGGTACCTCTCAAATGGCCACTTATCGAATGGGTATCTCTCGAATGGAAACCTCTCGAACCCATCCAATCGAACCCCTCCACCTGAAAGGTGATGTCTCACATGGGTATCTCTCAAACCCCTCCGCCTAGAAGTACACCTCTCGAATGGGTACATCTCGAATGGATCCATCGGAACCCCTCCACCTGAAACTTCACCTCTAGAATGGGTATCTCTCGAAAGGGTACATCTCGAACCCATCCAATGGTACCCCTCCACCTGAAACTTCACATCTCGAATGGGTACCTCTCGAATGGATCCAATGGAACCACTCCATCTGAACTTTCACCTCTAGAATGGGTACCTTCTGAAAGGGTACCTCTCAGATGGAGCCTCTCGAACCTATCCAATCGAATGGTAACTCTCAAATGGGTACCTCTCAAGTGGGCACCTCTCTAATGGTATGGAACCCCGCCACCTGAAAGTTCACCTCTAGAGTGGGTACCTCTCAAATGGCCACCTCTCGAACCCACCCAGTCAAACCCCTCCACCTGAAAGTTCACATCTCGGAGGGATACATCTCGAATGGGTACCGCTGGAACCCATCCAATCGAACCCCTCCACCTGAAAGTTCACCTCTCGGAATGGTACCTCTAGAATGGGTACCTCTCGAACCCATCCAATCAAACTTCTCCACCCGAAACTTCACCTCTAGAGTAGGTACCTCTCGAATGGCCACCTCTCGAACCCATCCAGTCGAACCCCTCCACCTAAAAGTTCACATCTCGAATGGGTACATCTCGAATGGGTACCGCTCAAACCCATCCAATCGAACCCCTTCACCTGAAAGTTCACCTCTCGGAATGGTACCTCTCGAACCCATCCAATCGAACCCCTCCACCCGAAACTTCACCTCTCGAATGGCCACCTCTCGAATGGGTACCTCTCGAACCCATCCAGTTGAACTTCTCCACCTGGAAGTTCACAGCTCGAATGGGTACATCTCGAATGGATCCAACGGAACCCCTCCACCTGAAACTTCACCTCTCGATTGGTACCTCTCGAATGGGCACCTCTCGAGTGGGCACCTCTCGAATTGTACCTCTCGAATGTCTACCTCTCGAACCCGTCCAGTCGAATCCCTCCACCTGAAATTTCACATCTTGAATGGGTACTGCTCGAACCCATCCAATCGAATCCCTCCACCAGAAAGTTCACCTCTCGAATGGGTGCCTCTCGAACCCATCCAAAAAAACCCCTCCACCTAAAAATTCACCTCTCGAATGGGTACCTCTTGAATAAGTACGTCTCGAATAGGTACCTCTCGAATGGATCGAATGAAAGCCCTCCACCTCAAACATCACCTCTCAAACATGTCCAATGGAACCCCTCCCTTCGAGGATAAAAGATTCCATCCCTTGGAGAGCCGAGACCTCGACCCCTTCGAGGACAGAAGACTCCATCTCTTTGTGGGCCGAGAACTTGACCCCCTCAAGAACATAAGACTCCATCCCTTCGAGGGCCAAGAACTCAACCCCTTAGAGAACAGAATACTCCACCCCTTCGAGGGACGAGAACTCGACCCCCTCAAGGACAGAAGACTCCATCCCTTCGAGGGACGAGAACTTAACCCCATCGAGGACAGAAGACTCCATCCCTTTGAGGGCCGAGACCTCGACCCCTTCGAGGACAGAAGCCTCTATCCCTTCGAGGGCCTAGAACTTGACCCCTTCAAGGATCCCCCATCTACCCCTCGGGGGATCCCCCATTTACCCCTCGATCCTTCCACCTGCCGAGCCATTGGCACACGCACGCTACGTATCTATCACTCAAATCCTCAATGTCTCGAACCCCTCCACCTGAAACTTAACCTCTCGTATAGGTACCTCTCGAACTCATTCAATGGAACCCCTCCACTTGAAACTTAAGCTCTCAAATGGGTACCTTTCGAACCGGTACGTCTCGAATGGATCGAATGGAACCCCTCCACCTTAAACATCACATCTCGAATGGGTACCTCTCGAAAATGTTCAATGGAACCCCTCCCTTCGAGGAAAGAAGACTCCATCCCTTCGAGGGCCTAGACTTCAACCCCTTCGAGGACAGAAGACTCCATCCCTTCGAGGGCCGAGAACTCAACCCCCTTGAGGAAAGAAGACTCCATCCCTTCGAGGGCAGGGAACCCAACCCCTTTATAGGACAGAAGACTCCATCCCTTCGAGGGCCGAGACCTCGACCCCTTCAAGGTTAGAAGGCTCCATCCCTTCGAGGTCCTAGACATCGACCCCTTCGAGGATAGAAGATTCCATCCCTTCGAGGCCGAGAACCACCCCTTCGAGGATCCTCCATCTACCCCTCGAGGATGCCCCATCTACCCCTAGAGTCTTCCACCTGTCGAGCCATTGGCACACACATGCTAAGTATCCATCACTCAAATCCTCAATGTCTCGAACCCTTCCACCTGAAACTTAACCTCTCGAATAGGTATCTCTCGAACCCATCCAATGGAACTCCTCCACTTGGAACTTCACCTCTACAATAGGTACCTCTCAAACCCATCTAATGGAACCCCTCCTCTTGGAACTTTACCTCTTCAACCTATCCAATCGAACCCCTCCACCTAAAACATAACCTCTCGAATGGGTACCTCTCGAATCGGTACGTCTCAAATAGGTGCCTCTAGAATGGATCGTATGGAACCCCTCCACCTCAAACATTACCTCTCGAATGGGTACCTCTCGAACATGTTTAATCGAACCCCTCTTTTCTAGAATAGAAGACTCTATCTCTTTGAGGGCCTAGAATTCGACCCCTTCGAGGATCCCCATCTACCCCTCGAGGATCCCCCATCTACCCATAGAGTTTTCCACCTGTCTAGCCATTGGCATACACATGCTAAGTATCCATCACTCGAATCCTCAATGTCTCGAACCTCTCCACCTGAAACTTAACCTCTCGAATAGGTACCTCTCGAACACATCCAATAGAACTCCTCCACCTATATCATAACCTCTCGAATAGGTACCTCTCGAATCGGTACGACTCGAATGGATCGAATGGAACCCCACTACCTCAAACATCACATCTCGAATGGGTACCTCTCTAACATGTCCAATGGAACCCCTCCCTTCAAGGAACTCCATCCCTTCGAGGGCCGAGAACTCGACCCCTTCGAGGATAGAAGACTTCATCCCTTCAAGGGCCTAGAACACGACCCCTCGAGGACAGAAGACTCCATCCCTTCGAGGACCGAGACCTCAATCCCTTCGAGGCCGAGACCCCACCACTTCGAGGATCCCCCATCTACCCCTCGAGTCTTCCACTTGTCGAGCCATTGGCACACGCACGCTAAGTATCCATCACTCTAATCCTCAATGTCTCGAACCTCTCCACCTAAAACTTAACCTCTTGAATAGGTACCTCTCAAACCCATCCAATGGAACCCCTCTACTTGAAACTTCACATCTCGAATGGGTACCTCTCTAACCCATCCAATGGAACCCCTCCACTTGAAACTTCACATCTCGAATGGGTACCTCTCAAACCCATCCAATCGAACCCCTCCACCAGAAACTTAACTTCTCGAATGGGTACCTCTCGAATCGGTACGCCTTGAATAGGTACCTCTCGAATGGAACCCCTCCACCTCAAACATCACCTCTCGAATGGGTACCTCTTGAACATGTCCAATCGAACCCTTCTGTTCGAGTACAGAAGGCTCCATCCCTTCTAGGGCTGAGATCTCGACCCCTTCGAGGATAGAAGACATCCCTTTGAGGGCCAAGAACTCAACTCCTTCGAGGACAGAGGACTCCATCCCTTCAAGGGCCAAGACCTCGACCCCTTCGAGGACAGAAGCCTCCATCCCTTCGAGGGCCTAGACCTCGACCCCATCAAGGACGAAATATTCCATCCCTTCGAGATTGAGAACAACCCCTTCGAGGATCCCCTATCTACCCCTCGAGTCTTCCACCTGTCAAGCCATTGGAATACGCACGCTAAGTATCCATCGCTCGAATCCTCAATGTCTCAAACCCCTCCACCTGAAACTTAACCTTTCAAATAGGTAACTCTCGAACCCATCCAATGGAATCCCTCCACTGGAAACTTAACCTCTTGAATGGGTACCTCTCAAATCGGTAAATATCAAATAGGTACCTCTCAAACGGATCGAATGGAACGCCTCTACCTCTAACATCACCTCTCAAATGAGTACCTCTCGAACATGTCCAATGGAACCCCTCCCTTCGAGGACAGAAGACTACATCTCTTAGAGGACAGAAGACTCCATCCCTTCGAGGGCCGAGACCTCGACCCCTTCGAGGCCGAGAACCACCCCTTCGAGGATCCCCCATCTACCCCTCGATGATCCCCATCTACCCCTCAATTCTTCCACCTGTCAAGCCATTGGCACACACACGTTAAGTATCCATCACTCGAATCCTCAATGTCTCGAACCCCTCCACCTAAAACTTAACCGCTCAAATAGGTACCTCTCAAACCCATCCAATGGAACCCCTCCACTTGGAACTTCACCTCTCAAATGGGTACCTCTCGAACCCATCCAATCGAACCCCTCCACCTGAAACCTAACCTCTCGAATGGGTACCCCTTGAATTGGTACATCTCGAATAGGTACCTCTCGAATGGATTGAATGGAACCCTTCCACCTCAAACATCACCTCTCGAATGGGTACCTCTCGAACAATGTCCAATGGAACCCCTCCGTTTGAGAACAGAAGACTCTATCCCTTCGATGTCCGCCCTTCGAGGACAAAAGCCTCCATCCCTTCAAGGGCCTTGAACTTAACCCCTTCGAGGATAGAAGATTCCCTCCCTTCGAGGCCGAGAACCACCCCTTCCAGGATCCCCCATCTACCCCTGAAGTCTTCCACCTGTCGAGTCATTGCCATACGCATGCTAAGTATCCATCACTCGAATCCTCAATGTCTCGAACCCCTCCACCTGAAACTTAACCTCTCGAATAGGTACCTCTCGAACCCATCCAATCGAACCCCTCATCTTGAAAGTTCACATATTGAATGGGTACCTCTTGAATTGGTACCTCTCAAACCCATCCACCTACAAGTTCACATCTCGAATGGGTACATCTCAAATGGGTACTGCTCAAACACATCTAATCGAACCCCTCCACTTGAAAGTTCACATCTCGAATGGGTACATCTCGAATGGGTACCGCTCGAACCCATCCGATCGAACCCCTTAACCTGAAAATTCACATCTGGAATGGTACCTCTCGAATTGGTACATCTCGAACCCATCCAATCGAAACCCTCCACCTGAAAATTCACCGCACAAATTGGTACCTCTTGAGCCCATCCTATCCAACCCCTCCACCTGAAAGTTCACCTCTCGAGTAGGTCCTCTCGAACCCTACCAATCGAATCCTTCCATCTGAAACTTCACCTCTCGAATGGGTACCTCTCGAACCCATCCAGTCAAACTCCTCCACCTAAAAGTTCACATCTCGAATGGGCACATCGCGAATGGGAACCGCTCGAACCCATCCAATCGAACCCCTCCGCCTAAAAGGTTACCTCTCGAAATGGTACCTCTCGAATTGATACCTCTCGAACCCCTCCACCTGAAAGTTCACAACTCGAATGGGTACCCCCCATCCAGGGGAACCCCTTAACCTTAAAATTCACATCTCGAATGGCCACCTCTCAAACCCATCCAGTCGCACCCCTGCACCTGAAAGTTCACATCTCGAATGGGTACCTCTCGAACCCCTCCACCTGGAAGTTCACGTCTCGAATGGGTACCTCTCAAGTGGCCACCTCTCGAATCCCTCCACCTGAAAGTTCGCATCTCGAATGGATACATCTCACACGGGTACCGCTCAAATCCATCCAATCGAACCCCTCCACTTGAAAGTTCACATCTCAAATGGATACCTCTCGAATAGGTACCTCTCGAACCCATCCAATCAAACCCTTCCAACTGAAAATTCACATCTAGAATGGGTACCTCTAGAGTGGAAACCTCTCGAATGGCCACCTCTCAAACCCATCCTATCAAACTTTTTCACCTGAAAGTTCACATCTCGAATGGTTAGCTCTCCAACCATCCTACCGAACCCTCCACCTGGAAGTTCACATCTCAAATAAGTACCTCTAGATTAGGTACCTCTCGAATGGGTACCTCTCGAATGGCCACCTAGTGAACCCATCCAGTTGAACCCCTCCACCTGAAAGTTCATATCTCGAATGGGTATAGCTCGAACCCATCCAATCAAACCTCTCCCCTGAAAGTTCACATCTCGAATGGGTACATCTTGAACCCATCCACTAAGAATCTCACATCTCGAATGGGTACCCCTCGAATGGGTGCCCAAAACGACGTTGTTTTGGACAGCTACCTAGCAGCACATGTAGACGCACATGGCGGTGCCGCAATGTTTGACAAAGGGGATGCACAAAATGAATGGTGCCCCAAACGACATCATTTTGGGTGGCCACTTCAGAGCACATTCAGGGGAAAACGTTTGGGTTGCCTGTAAAATGACCACTATACCCCTGACGATGGTTGACACGAGCGTGCGGTTTCAAAGTATTTCTTTTATATAGTAACCAGATAAGCTCATCTGTTTGAACTTATCTGTTTGAGCTTATAACTGGTCATTGAACTTTGAAGTGCTCAATATGCCGGTGAACATGAGTTTTGAGTTATTAAATGTGCTAGATTGCAGCTCTTTTGTGATGTGAACCCTTCCTATTCTTTTTGGTTAGTTTTCCTGAAGAATATCTTGCATGAGGTTCACCAAAATAAGCCCACAATAGATGTTGAACTTCACAAGGAACAATATCAGTCAAATTCATCATCACATTTACTTGGCGGGATATTTCGTTATAACGGTTCTTGTTTCACCGCCTTCAGTACCGACTTTGATTTAATGGACTTCCATTTTGACTATTCTTCACTAATATAAATCACCATTTAAAATTATTCTAGAAGCTTCTAGATGTTAGTTAGAATAATCAGAGTAGTTAATTTTCTGTTATATGCCAAATATAAAATTCGGTTACAAGTAGTTAGGAAATCAACTTGTACAATAGGTCCTCAAACGTGTATAAATACATGTGTGTACATCTTCTTTTCCCCAATTAATTCAATATAGAAAATCTGAGCAATTGCTCACCAAATTGCTTTCCTTTTTCATGCTTTCATTATGGTATCAGAGTTATAGTTTTAACCACCTCTAACCGTTTTCTCCATAGCTCGATAACTGTTGTTTGCAGCTCGAGTTCTTCATTCAAGACTTCATATTCAAAGCTTGCAGAACGTATCAATGGTGGATGTTGAATCTAGCGGCTCTGTTTCTATGGCAAGACAATAAGAAGCAGTGGTGTTCCACCTCAAGATAGAGGATCTGATGTACCTGAATAACTCCGATCACTCGAATCTTATCCTTATGACTGGGCTTCTCAATAAACACAACTACGTGACCTGGAGCCAGTCAATGATCATCACACTGATATCGAAGGATAAACTTGGATTCCTCACCGCAGAAATAAATATTCTTTATCTCAACACTACGAGGCACAAGCAATGGAAGAAAGTCAACTCCATGCTTGTTTCGTGGATTCTAAACTCACTGTCGAAGAAGATCGCTCAATCTTACATCTTCAATATCGATGCAAAGTTCCTTTGGGAAGAATTGAAGGAGCGGTATGGTGCAAGCAACAGACTGGTGATCAACACGCTGAAACGTGAGATGTGCTCAATTAAGCAAGGGAATAGTATATTTGCAGCGTACTTCACATGGCTTAAAGATGTTTGGGATCAATACGCTTGTCTGAGACCAAGGAAGAAATGCGATTGTTTTATTTGCGGTTACTATCTTGAAGCTATGGCTGAGGAAATAGATGACCGGACACATCAATTTCTGAACGAACTCAATGAAGAACACAACGCAATCTGCAGTCAAATCTTGCTTATGCTGCCACTTCCTTCAATTGAAAAGGAATATGATCTTGTGTCTAAGGCGTAGAAGAAGTGGAATATGCAAGCAAATGTGTTTGATGTTTAAGGAAATTCTGATATGATAAGATCTAACAATAATTTGAAGTAAAAGAAACTAAGGTTGAGAATGCCTTTGCAGTCAGGAAGTTCATGTCTGGAAGAAATAATCAGAAAGATGGCTTCAAAAGGAGGCAATTTGGGAGGCCTAATCTTCTATGCAATTACCATGGCCAGCAAGGTCACCTGAACGAGAATTGCTTCAAACTCAAATAATGCCCAGATTGATGGCCTAGAAACAAGCAAGGGAATGTGCAGAAACAAGCTTATCATATGGCAAACCAAGTCCACACTCAGGTTGTTCAATATGCATGAGAAACACCTTTAGATGCAGGCACTAACAATGAGTAGCTTCAAGCTATGGTTTCTAGCATGATCTAATCACGGGTTGGCAAAATTCTCAAGGAGAAGGAGAAGGAGCAAGCAGTTACCCCTGAGTACATGAACTTCACTCATCTGCAATATTGTGCAGGTAGTGTTCTCAAACAATATACTAATGTTGTTTATAAGTTTTCAACTAACTTTGGGATCATAGATAGTGGAGTATCAACCACATGTGCTGCAATGTTCAATTGTTTAAGTCTTTGAATTCTGTCAAGTTCCCAACTCCTGTTTATTTTCCAAATCAGACCTTAACCATTGTAAATTCTATTGGTTCTATTTCCCTTACTAATTCAATCACTCTTAAAAAAAATGTTTGTTTATACCTACCTTCAAATGCAATCTTTTATCAGTAAGTAAACTCACAAAAGATTCTAATCTAATGTGTTTGATATTTGGCAAATACTATTTGTTACAAGACCTTTAGAGTAAATCCATTGTGGGAATTGGAAAAGAAGACCAAGGTCTTTACATTTTAGATGAACTTTCTTTCATCAAAATATGTACATAGATTTTTGCAGGACTTTCAAATTTCTTTTGTACATAGGGCTCGTAGTTCTTTCATGTCTAATTGCAATCTATGGCATGGAAGATTAGGGCATCCTTCATCTCTTATAATGAGCAAGATGGGAATAAAACTAAGTCATGCACTTTCAAATTGTTATATATGTCCAACGTCAAAGCAACAAAGACTGCAATTTCTTGTTAGTCAAACAAAATCTTCTATGATTTTTCAGCTTATTCATACTAATTTTGGGGTCCTTATTGTGTCAATATTGTGCATGGTTCAAGATTTTTTCTTACAATTGTGGATGATTTTAGTAGATGCACTTGGACCTTTCTTCTAAAAACTAAGGATCGAACTTATAAAACTCTTAAGGCCTTTCTGAAAATGATTTCCACATAATATAATGCCTCAGTCAAATGTACAAGGTCAAATAATGGTACTGAGTTCATAAATTCTTCCTGTCAAACTTTGTTTTCTGATCTTAGCATCTTGCATAAAAAAATCATGTGCATCTACCCCTCAACAAATTGGGATTACAGAAAGAAAATACCAACACTTGTTACAAATTGCTAGAGCCTTAATGTTGCAGTCAGAATAACCAAAAAGGTTTTGGGGAGATTCTATTATCACTGCAACACATATTATAAACAGACTCCTTTCTCCCTCTCTGCAATGGAAACCACCTTTTGAATTACTACACAATCCTCCCTCTGATATTTCTTATATCAAAACATTTGGATGTTTATGCTTTGCAACTAGCACAGCTCCACATAAAGACAATTTTCCCCAGGAGCCTTCCCTTGTATTTTACTTAGATACCCTTCTGGTCAAAACACATACAAACTGTATGACCTTCACAACAGAAAATTGTCATTAGTAAAGATGTTATTTTTCATGAGAAAAACTTTCCCTATCAGAATAAAACATTTCCACAAGATGCACCCTTGCCTTGTGTTCCAACATATTTTGATGATGCACATGACATGATTCAAGACTTACCTACTGATCATCCTCTTACTCAGACCATTCCTAGTTCTCTTCCTGTTGGAAAACTTGTCACACAGTCTCTTAATTCTGAGTCCCAGTCTTCAAAACACACCATTGCGCCTAGTCAGCTCACTATCTCAAAGTCAATTTCTCAGTCTCTTCCTTCTAAACCACTTTTACCAATTAGGACCTATACTAGAGCTAGACAAAAACCTATATGGATAAAGGATTTTGTAACCAATGCAACCATGGCTCCACCTCACTCGGTGTTTTTCTAGTTCTGCACATGCTGGTTTTCTTGCCAATCTAGCACATGTCCAGGAGCCTACAACTTATAAAGCGGCAAAGGGTGTTCTTGAGTGGGAGTAAGCAACGGCAAAAGAACTTTCTGCCCTTGAAGAAAACAAGACCCGGAATATGGTTCCCTTGCCTCCAGGGAAAAAGACAACTGGATCCAAGTGGGCATACAAGATTAAATTCAACTCAAATAGATCAGTGGAAAGATACAAATCAAGGCTTGTAGCAAAGGGCTGCTCTCAAATAGAAAGGATTGATTTCTTTGACATTTTTTCACCTGTGGAAAAATCTATCACCATCAGGTTATTTTTTGCCATTACATCTACAAAGTCTTGGTATTTGCATCAAGCTGATATTAATAATGCCTTTTTACATGGCACTCTTGATGAGGAAGTTTATTTAGCTCCTCCATAAGGATATGAAATCTCAAATCCTAACCTAGTTTGTAAGCACAAATCCTTATATGGCCTCAAACAAGCATCTAGACAGTGGAATCAGGCCTTCACCCAACATTTGTTTTCCATAGGTTTCACTCAATCCAAAAGTGATCATTGCCCTTTTCTTAAAACAACTCCCACAGTTTCCTTAGCCCTTGTCATCTATGTTGATGATGTTATTATTCTTGGAAATGACCTAAAAGCTATAACATATGTTAAAACCTCCCTAAATACTCAATTTAGCATCAAACACTTAGGAGAAGACAGGTATTTTTTGGGCATTGAAATCCTCATATCAGAATCTGGCATCTTTCTTTGTCAAAGAAAGTATGCAAATGACTTGGTTTCTTCCATTGGAATGTCCAATGCTAAGTCTTGTGCTACTTCACAACCCATTAGTTAGATTATTCATGGTGAAAAATCACCCCTTCTCTCTTCACCTAATCAGTCTAGAAGACTCATAGGTCGGCTACTGTATCTGAACTTCACCAGACCCAACCTTACCTATGCAGTCCACCAACTTAGTCAGTATGTTCAGAATCCCACAGTCCATCGTTATGATGGTGCCTGTCACATTCTCAGATACCTGAACTCTTGTCTCGCTAAGGGTCTATTCTACCCTTCTTCTTCTTTAGACATCCAAATCACTAGTTATTGTGATGCGAACTGGAGCAACTGTAAAATCATGCATCAGTCTGTTTTCTTTCACAATCCGAATATCAAAGTTTTGCTTTCACATCCCACGAATTAAAATGGACCAGCTACATCACTGAGGATTTTGCTGTCCCAATTCAGTATCTCATTCCTCTCCTTTGTGATAATCGAGCGGCCATTTACATTACTCAAATTCCCATCTTCCATGAGAGAACCAAGCATCTTCAGCTTGATTTCATATTGTTCAAGACCATTACAAAGCCAGTTTTCTTGTCCCAGTCCAAGTTGTGTCTCGTCTTCAGCTTGCTAATCATTTCACCTAAATACTCCATGGTTTTCATTGATGCATTGTCCAAGATGAGCTTCTGTCATCTCCACGACGCTCATCTTGAGAGGGGGCTGAAAAATATCTTGCCTGAGGTACACCAAAATAAGCCCACAACAGATGTTGAACTCCACAGGGAACAAGATCAGTCAAATTCAGCTTCACATTTACTTGGCGGGATATTCCGTTATAACGGTTCTCGTTCCACCACCTTCAGCACCGACTTGGATTTAACGGGCTTCCATTTTGACTATTGTTCACTAGTATAGAATCACCATCTATGATTATTCTAGAAGCTTCTAGATGTTAGTTAGAATAATCAGAGTAGTTAGTTTTCTGTTAGGTGCCAGCTGTTAATATCAGTTACAAGTAGTTAGGAAATCAACTTGTACAATATGTCTTCAAAAGTGTACCAATACATGTGTGTACAGCTTCTCTTCCTTAATTAATTCAATACAAAAAATCTGAGCAATTTCTCACCAAATATTTTTCCTTATCATGCTTTTTTAATATCCATATATGTGTGATACTTCCTTGTTGAAAATTAGCTCAGGTTTAACCTTATTTTGTGAAGTTTTTTGCTGCCTTCTAGTTGTTAAGGAGATTTTATTGGTCAAAAGTACATGCTTTTCACTATTGTATTCTAATGTTGTAGTATAGAGAAGTGCCTTGGAAAGTATGTAGGCTAGCTATTTTGAGCAAGGCATATGGTACTTTTTTCTAGCTTTCTGTTTTTATTAAAAGGATAAGAGGCAAATACGATCAGATATTGTTAGACTAGTACATTAATTGTTTAAATTTTATCTTGTTTTAGTATTTTGGAGTAAAATTGAAATAGGTAGGAGAAGGGCTCTTTGATATCAGTAAAATTGTTTGCAAGATTAAAGTGAAATGGCTTATTGTTCTTATTAGAGTTCTTAATAAATTCTGTTTTGCTAATTCACTATTAATATAATTCCTAGGCAGGCTTATATTACCATGATCACATGAAGGCTTAGGTTGGTGTTATGTTGAGTATAATCTTGCTGATAATTTTGTCGTCTCTGAGCATTTGTTTCATCCTGGAGAACTAATATCAAGTATAAAGTTATGTGGAGGGAAATGAGAGCTAGCTTTTCAGCCCTTGTTGATTGTAAGTTTTTAGATATGGATATAATGCTATGTATCATTACTTGTGATTTACTTCTATTTCTTGCATAGGAACAAGTATGGTTTTTGGTCTTGAGTGTAGTTATTGCTAAACCATTAGCTAGATCTTGATATTTTAGCTCATGCCTTGTTGGTATGATATAACTGCTTTAACTCGTGACTTATTGCCTGATCGTATAAATTCTTTTCATGGAGAATTTTTGTTTATGTTCACGTTCATATGATGTATGGGTAAGCTTTCCATTGTTCAATTTAATTTCTGGAATCTGGATGCACACCCAATATATTGGTCATAGACTATAATGGTGATTTGAGAGAATCTGCTTGCTCTTGCATGTTCCTTATTCCATTGTTGATGTTGCGTAGACCTGCATCATTCCTATCATGCTAATATAAAAACTGTATTTGATTTTTATCAAATAGGCTTCTGGTTCATATTTTCAAGCTGTAAAGTGAAGTAGATTTTGACATGTTGTAGCTTTATTTTCTGCTCTGTGACATTTTAATCTGTAATATATGCAGAAAAGTTTTTAATGAACTTGGAGTACTAGCCCTTTTCAGTAAGTAGAGTGGATATGGAGATCAAGACAGAAGCAAGTCTCCGGCTTTCTCGAACACTGCTTGCTACGAAGCAATTTACTTTTTGTAATCGATGTAGCTATGTTGGTTATAAGCACTTTTTTTTTATATTAGTGTAGATTGATACAAGTTAGTTTTAGCTACCTTAGTTGAATAGTGGTGTTGAGTATTCATTGAATTCAATTTACTTATTTTTAATATATTTTGGTGCATTTTTGTGTTCTAATAAATATTTTGATTTCTAAGTTTTTAACTAAAAATGAGCACCGGTAAAACTGGTGCCCTTTTTTTTTATGATCACCAGGGGCAATTGCACCGGTAAAACACCCTATTTGAACTGGTATTTTGGCCCTCTGAAATGCTGGTGCGTAAGTATAACGGTGTAAAATGGAAAGTTATAGGCACTTGTATACTATATCGGTGCTAAAACACACCATTAGCACTAGTGTAGTATATTGGTGCTAAAGCATCCCATTAGCACTGGTATAATATACGGGTGCCTATAACTTTCCATTTTACACCGCTACACTTACGCACCAGTATTTTAGAGGGCCAAAATACCGGTGTAAAGGGGTGTTTTTACTGGTGCAAATACCCCTGTCCTGCAGTGGTGGATGTTGAGTTAGGTGCAAAGAGAGGGAGTATCACATGAACTACTCGGGGAACAGGAGGCTCAAGACCCTCACACTGAAGGGGTTTAGCCAGTTTCTTGCCGCAGAGAACTGAAGATTAGGGACACACTGTACTTCAAGCTCATGAATGAGGCTGAGCCCGTAGTTTTTCCTGTTGTCATTCTTCCCCGCGAACATTATATGTTTAGCTCAAACTTCGCATGACCATATATTTAAAGCTAATTGATTCGTATTTGTAAGAATATTTATTTGGACGTATTTTATATCTAAAATCTTTAAATTTGAAATTGGATTGTTTATTGTTATTTTAATGTTATTTAATGGTTAATATTTAACCTAACATATGATCAATAGAGTTTTACTTTAACGATCATTTAGAAAACTGTAAAAGACTTCTGTGTACTGAATAGTTTCTTACAATTATTCTATAACAAGCAAATATTTGTTGCTTCGGATTTTTTTTAATAAACCAGAATTGTTAACCGACTGGGTGGTAGGCTGAAATGGTTAGGCCCATAAACATGCAACGTCGGTCATATATCGATACTTTTTTGTATGAACTGTCATACGTGAGACGTCGCACCATATTAGGCAGACTTCACAATCTGACCAAAGCAACGTCGTTCTGAACCTGGTATAAATATGGTAACCCTATCAGAGAATTCGAGCTTCTCTTCACAAGTTTCCTGCAAATTCCAACGGTTTCCAACTTCCTCCCTGCTCCTCTATCTCGGAAAAAAAGTGTGGTTTCTCTAATCTCCTAACACCTAAGTTTTATAATTCTTACTTTACAATGTCAGATCTGTGGTCTATGAATTTGTTTTGTTTTTTTTGCTTTTCTAGCTTTTGTTTCTAATTTTTGAGAGTGTGAGCTTTCCTTGACTTTGAACGTTGGTACAATGTTTTGGTATGTATCCAAAGGGTTTTTGTTTAATTTGATGTTGATGAAGCCTCATTTTTTCTATTTTGATGTGTTTCTTCCCGTAGCTACCTCTGATATCTACGACGTCGGTATTTTGTCTGACACAGTTTGGTTCATACATTAAAAGTGCGACGTTGCATATTTTTATTTCTAGGTTTTCATTCTTTAGTTTCTGACGTCGCATGTATCTCAGTCTAATCTTCTGTATGCCCAAAATGATACCGACATCGCATTATGGCTTCTAAGTTTACTTTTGATTTGCATCCGCGACAGCGGTATTGTGTCAGTCTATTGTTCAGTTTAACTAAAACTTGCGGCGGTTTTGGCAATGTCGCACCTTGCATTCCACAGGGTAGTTTTGCACTTCACATTTTCACTATTGATGCAGGACTAATGGTTGGCGAAGGATCATCTAATCGGCCATTCTTTCAGGTATTTCACCTATTTACATATACATTTCTTAACACAACTTCATACTTCGTAACAACTAATACCTTTTAGTTTTCGTACAATTCAGCGCACAACGGAGCCACCCAACACCTTTTTCTTCGACATTGAATATCATTCTATTGCTATTGATAACCCATGCTTCGACCGCACTTTGAAGCAGCTGAAATTTGGAAAAATATCAACTTTCATAAAGCCTTTTAAATAAATTTTATTTTTTTGACAATTGCATATGTGTATGTATATATATATATATGTATATATATATATATTCTAGTCAATATTTTTTACTGCGACTTAGTACATCTCGTGGGAGATTGTACCACCACTGTTGATTGAGAAGACCACCGTAATGGTGAGGTGCTACGGTACAGAGTGGCATATAAACTATTAAGGGGTGGGAGGGTAAAGGCCCATTTCCCTAAGGGTTTTGGCAAGTTCCTTTAGGGAAACAACCTACGCATCGGGGACACCTTGTTCTTCGAGGTGATACAAGTTGGGGGTCAATCATCTTCAAGGTCATCATTATCCGAATTGATTGAGAGTATTTTAATTTCTGTTATGTTGGAACTAAGACAATTCTCATTCGAATTTAATTATGTACTATATTTGTAAGAATATTTTCATGACTACTGTTTTTCTAATTATTTGGCTGTCTCATTTGAACATTGAACAAAAAGGGTACTGGTCATGTCCGAATTATGGGAGGATTTCTAGGGTGTTTGTAGCACAATGACTGCTAGCAACTGTTGTGCCTAATTGTCCTTAATTTTACATTCACTCAAATTAATCGTGATGACGGGATATTAGGAGGAGAGAGACGCCAAAGACAACGGGGAATAGCGCACGACCTCCATTTTATTTTTTTATTTTTTTTTATCACCGTCAAATTCTTTACTTCACATATCTTTTACATATATGTGACTTGGTAGTCGTTCGCAATACCTATCGGTATCAACGACATGTCAAGTAAAATCGGCCAAACTTTTCAAAGAATATATGCAACGTCCCACCATATTCGGTAACATTATTGGTTGAAGGATATCGACGGCTACCTACGACGAGCAGTTTCTTCCCACTCACAGTTCTTCAATGTTTAACGATCCAACAGAATGACCCTGCTCAGCGACCACATGCCGAGGAGTGACTGGATAAGCTTTCGTCCACGACCACCGACAAGCAGTAGGTTCTACAGAGGAACTCCAGTTCCATGTTTGTTATATTTGGTACAGAGGAGCAGTATAGGGATTTCCGTATTCTTTTGATGTTTGTTTAATTTGGTACTGAGGAGCAGTATAGACTTTCTTTAATTTTGGTGTTTGTTTAATTTGGTATAGAGAGCAGTATAGGGATTTCATTGTTCTTTTGTTAATTTATAGAAATCTTACCTATTGCCGTACAGGTGATATTTTATCATCCTAAAACAAGCATTTTCTGTCGAGTTTCATCTCTAATTTTTCAACTTTCCCTGTCATTGGAGAAATTTATTTGAAGATTTGATGCAGGGTGTAAATTGTCTGCCTGTGGCTTGTTTGATTAGTATCAATAAGGTCAGGCGGCTATGTTTCTTGATATATCTTAACTAATTATAAATTGGCAAAATCTTGGGAAACACCGTCTTTCCATATACTTATAGAAAAATGAGTTTAATTATAATAATAAAAGGTAAAGGTATTAGTTGCAATATTAAAAATTTATTATGCAATGTTTAGTAGTTATAAAGTTTATAACCCGATTCATGCAACTCAAAATTTTTATCTTCATTTCTTCTAATTTGCACTTTAAATCTTGGTATTTCCATAGGTTATGGAAAGACCGTCTTTCAATAGACGGACTCTAATAAATTTTATTGAAAAAAAGTTGGAACTAACATTTTAAAACGATTAACAAACACTCTAAAAACTTGATCTAATATGAGTATTTTTAATAAGCTGTAAGTTTTGCAGAAAAATCGATCACTGTTTGTGTGTGCGAAAAAGTACGAAATTGTGTGCGAAAACACTTCCCCTGCTAACCCTCCTCCTTCCTCTTCTGAACAGTTCCAATTCCTCTGTAATAGTCGCCGGTATCGACTAGTTTCGCCGATAACGGCTAGTTCAGCCGTTAACGGTTCTCAACAATGACGGCCTCCCCAATTTCGGCCGTTCAGGAAACTAACAATGCTAACCAACCTCCTCCTCCTTTATCTTTCGCCGCTGCCCTACAGAATAAATCTCTGCCGTTATCAAAATTGTTGCCGAGCAATCCTGAACTTATCCCCAAATCACAACACTTAGGCGATGCCGCTTGTTTATACTCAGATGACCAAATAGCTAAGCTATCATCCCATTACGCAAATGCCCTTGTCGGCAAATTCACAAAGGGGAGATGTTCAATAGAGCAACTGGAGCAATTCTTCAAAACCGTGGGCTTCACAGGTAAATACAAATTAGGTTCTTTGGAATATAAACATGTGCTAATCAGGTTTGAGCTACTCAACGATTATCAACGATGCTGGATGAAAGGAGTTTGGAACTTCAACGGAATCCTCTTTAAGATGCTGAAATGGACTCCAGAGTTCTCAACGCACAAAGAATCACCTATTGTCCCGGTTTGGTGTACAATCAGGGAAGTTCCGCTATATTATTACAATTCAGCTTCAATTGAGTCTATTGGAAATAGTATAGGTTGTTTTATTAATAACAATCTAGCCACTGACATGCTCACAAGACCGTCAGCCATTAAACTATGTGTAGAGATTGATCTTCAAAAGCCTCTGTGTAACCATATTCGTCTGGGCTCAGTATCTAATAACAGGAAATATCCAATAGAGTATGAGGATATCCCTCTATACTGTGATCATTGTGCCAAATTAGGTCACTCTAAAGTTCAATGTAGAGTCTTCCCCCCTAACCTTAATGCTAGACCAGAAGACAACAATATAATTCACAGTCAGCCTCAGTGGCAGGCAACTGGGAAGAAGTTTGATATACCTCCTTTGATCTCCCTAAATGATCAGGTTGATTCCCCCATTCCTGTTAAGGATAAGGTATCTAATCATGGAGTTATGTCAACTCCCACTCCTAACTTTCACTCCAGCTCCTCCTTAGGGATTATTAGAGCCCCTGGAATTGATAGGGCTATTTCGCCTGATATTCGTCCTAGTCCCAAAGCCCATGATACTATAGATAACTCTATAACTAAGCTAATAAATTATTCAGCTCTACTTAATTTTACTCCAATGGCATATGCCACAGATGATATCCAGGTGGGGACACTTCCCTCAAGCCTGAAAAGACATAACAATGTAACTCTTTCTTTACAAGGAAGATTGGAAAATAGGTTTTCTGTTTTGCAGGATGAACCGGAAGAACAGGCTCCTGATCAGGAGCTAATTTCCAATCATCAGGTTAGTACTACTTCATCCCCTACTCAGGGTCAGAATCCACTGCAAGGTAGGGCGAAAGGTAAAAAAATTAATTACTTTAGTTAAATTAACAAAATGATGCTTAGATCATCCACTAAAAGTCATAAATCTAGTGAGCAATGATAGGTTCTCTCTCAGTTAACTTTTTAGTGTGGAACACTAGGGGTATGGAATCTTCAATGCTTAGGCTAATTAACCTTGCTAAGCTTAATAAGATTCAATTGTTGTGTATAATTGAACCAATGCATGATAACTCAAAACTTCAACCTTATATGGATAAACTTAACTTCTCTAATGGTCTGATTTTGTAGAATGGTAAAATTTGGCTTATGTGGTCTAATTTGGTGACAGTTACCCTCCTTTCCTTTCATGAGCAGTTTCTACATGTTAATATATCTCACAAATCCCTTCAATTGCAAATGGATGCTGTTTTCATATATGCACTTAGGAATAGGGAAGGTAGAAAGGCTCTGTGGAAAGATATGTCAGCTATTACTACAGGTGATACTATTTTTATAGGAGATTTCAATACTATCACCTCTCTCACAGAATATAAAGGCCCTAGTTCCCCTCTTTAGGCAGCATTAGAGACTTTAGTACATGGATAAGTACCACTGGTGTCCAGGAAATCAACACTGTTGGTAACCTTTTCACCTGGTGTAACTCAAGACTTAGGAACCCGACCTCAAAAAGGCTTGATAGAGGCTTATGCACTATCTCATGGAACTATAAGTTTTCTTCATCCTCTATCCAAATCCTGAATAGGCAAACTTCTTATCACTCTCCTCTCCTCCTCCATATTTCTAATGTGACTATTCTCAATCCTAAACCATTTAGATTCTTAAATGTATGGTTTAACCGGCCGGACTTCACCACCCTAATTAAGAATAATTGGGAAAAACAGATTGCTGGGACTGGTTTGCTTGGCTTTTTCCTTAAATTGCTCAGACTGAAAAAGGAGATAAAAATTTGGAATAGAGAATTCTTTGGGAACATTGACACTAATGTTATTAATGCTGAAGAATCCCTTAGAATCCAGGAATTACTTTTTGATTTGAATCCTTTGGATGCTGAACTTATTAAACTAAATGAGAAAACAGCATTACTATTGAGAGCTCAAAAAGAAAAGGAAAAGTTTTGGAAACAGAAAGCTATATTGAAATGGCATAGGTTAGGTGATAATAACACGCAATTCTTTCATAAGGTGGTGCAAGAGAAATATTGCAGGTTACAAATATCCAAAATTAAAAATAGAGATGGCCAATGGCTGAGTTCACAATCAGAAATTCATAAGGAAGCCATCTCCTATTACTCTGACCTGTTAACTGAACCAAACCAAATGCCAAATAATACCTATTATCCACACTTTTTGAGCCAAATCCCAAACATCATCTCTGCTCAGGATAACCTAGACTCATCTAAACCAGCCTCAGAAACTGAAATTGAGGCAGTAATTAAGGGATTAAGCAAGAATAGTAGTCCGGGACCTGATGGTTTTTCAAGCAAATTTTATTCTAAGTGCTGGTCTATCATAAAAAATGATCTAATTGAGGCAGTTAATGATTTTATTAATGGCTCTGCCTTGCCCAGGGGAGTATCCAGCACCTGGATAACCTTAATACCTAAAAATACTACACCATGTTCATTCGATGATTTTAGGCCTATTAGTTTATCTAATGTCCTTAACAAGATTTGTTCCAAAATTTTAATGGAAAGATTAAGACCTTATATGGATAAATTGATCTCTACAAATCAATCGGCTTTCATGAAGAATAGGGATATTTCTGATAATATTCTTTATCTTCAGGAAATGATTAGATTTCTTGACAAAAAGGCTAGAGTCCCTAACTGCATTCTCAAGTTAGATTTACAGAAACCATTTGATAGAGTTAATTGGGATTTTCTCAAGAACGTTCTGATGAAGTTTGGTTTTGGTGGTAAATTTCTAAATGCTGTTATGACTAACCTATCTCAAGCTTATTTTTCGATACTTATTAATGGCAATCCAATGGGCTTTTTCAAGGCCACAAGAGGAATTAAGCAAGCTGATCCCCTCTCTCCTTTTCTCTTTAACATTTTCTCGGAAGCTTTCTCTAGGAGTCTATCATTTATTTTCCATAATAGTAAACTCTCATATTACCAGTTGCCATCTTCAATTTCAGCAGTTTCTCACCTTATGTATGCTGATGATACTATCATCTTTATGCAAGCTTCCAAGTCCAACCTCATTAGGATTAAGGCTTTCTTAGAAACCTTTGAATACACTTTGGGTCAAAAATTCAATTTCCATAAATCTGATTTTTACATTAGTAAAAGGACATCAACTACTAAATTAAATCAGATGAAGATGGTTCTAAAAATGAAACAGGGCTCCTTCCCTTTCCAGTACCTAGGCTGTCCTATATTCAAAGGTAGAACTTTGAATAGGTATTACCAACCTCTCATGGAAAAGCTGGATAGAAAATTGCAAAATTGGAAAAATAAGTGGCTAAGTACAGGGGGTAAACTAATCCTAATTCAATCTTGTTTGTACTCAATGCCACAACACTTATGGTCTGTAACTAAACCCCCAAAATTTATAATCAAAACTTTTGAAAAAAGATTGGCTAGATTCTTTTGGGGTGAGTCAGAAGGAAAAAGAAACAAAGTATGGAAAAAATGGGCTGATCTAGCTACACCTATTTCACAGAATAGGTTGGGGTTTAGATCTATCCGAGCTATATTTGATGCATGCTCCCTTAAACTGTGGTGGAAAAGTCAGCTAGGTATCACCTTATGGGCTAAATTGTTGTGGTCTCTGCCTGAATCTCATAGGAAATCAGTTACCTGGAAAAGAATTTGTTCAGTTAATCTTTTTGCAGAAAATAACTCTCTCATCATCCATGGTAAAGGTAGCTGTAATCTATGGACTGCTAATTGGTGCCTGAATGGCCCACTCCTTAACTATATTCCTAATCATATATCTGCCGCATTACAGCACTGTTCTGTATCAGATTTTATCAGGAATAAAGCAGATATATTAGCACAAATTTCTTCATTCCTGGAAAATGATACTCTGTTATTTTTGCAAAATGCAGAAGTTGTCGAGGAAAGAGATGACAGGATTATATGGAAACCAGATCCATCAGGCACCTTCTCTTTCAAGTCAGCATACCGAGCTCTCACAAGCTCATCAGGTAATTTCCCGGCCTATAAGTTCCTGTGGAACACATCCCTTTAGAAAAAGGTTTTCATTTTTACATGGAAAACGTTACACTCTTTTCTTCCTTTCGATGATGTGCTTATTAGTTGTGGATATAGTCTAGCTTTGAAATGCCCGGTATGCTGTCACTCGGATTCAATTGAACATTTTTTTATATCCTGTCCCATGGCCCAATCTATATGGAATAACATGGCACCTCTAGTTCAATTCCACCTCACTGATCATCATTCCATTTCTCAGAGATTTTTCATTTTCTGGAATTGTCTAGATCTCTCTAAATGTCATCAATTGTTATGTAACATACTCCCCTCTATCATATGTTGGTGTCTTTGGAAAGCTCGAAATAGATATTTGTTTGATCAGATTCCATTCTCTACTGAATTCATTTGTAAGGAAGTACTGGACCTCATCAAACTATCTCTGTATTCCAATCCTACACATCTGAGCCCTTCTACAGCAATTCCACACTCACTAAAGCATCTAATCCTTCACCTTAAGCCACCTACTAAGCCAATCATACGGACTGTTTGCTAGGAAAGGCCTAGTTTAAACTCTATCAAAATTAACACAGATGCTTCTTGGTTTTCTCATATGGCTGCAGTTGGGGTAATTGCTAAGGATATCTCTGGTACTCCCCTCATGATTAACTCAGTAACCATTTCTGTAGAATCTCCACTTCATGCTGAAATATTTTCCATACAATTTGCTTGCCAAAACTTCCAACAGTTAGATGATTCATTTATTATTGAATAAGATTCCCTGTTAGCAGTTAACATGATAAATGATCCATACTCTGCTCACTGGCAACTTTTCAATTCTGCTTATAAAGTTAAAAGGCTTCTATGTGGTGCTGTGCTTAAACATGTATACAGGGAATGTAACTCAGTGGCCAATGCAATCGCTAAACATCACTCTTCTCATAATTAGGCTCTTAATCTCTCTAATGTTCCTGTACATATAAAAGGTCTCATAGCCTTAGACAGGGAACAAATTCCGCATATAAGATTGCATAAAAACAGCTATGCTAAGGATTGATACTGCTGATGTTATATTTTGCTAATGCATGTACAATCTCGGTTCTGTACACAACTGATCCAACGCGATCTCCTTTGCTATACACAAGGCGGTTCATTCACTCAAATATCACCCCCAAAGCAACGGCGCAGAGAGGAAAGATTTTGGGGATTTTGTCCAGAATATCACCATTGATGGTTCACTAGCCAATATCTCTAGCATGCTAACTTACTGATAGATTTTCTAATGGTAGTTGCCTAGCCAAAGTACGAATTAACACGGGGTGTGGAGATTCGTATACTTTGGAATCGCAACTAACTCATTTAGGCACTCCCATCGATCTTGTAGATTTGATCCTTGGTAGTAGATATCTCTTTTGGAGGCAATGACGTTGCCTTTTATAAAAACTAATGTCATCTTACTATGGCTTGCTTATTACTGGCTTGGGGTACCAATATACCAACCCCCACCCTCGGGTGTTTTCCATCAAAAACAAAAAGTTTTGCAGAAAAATAAAAATTTGAACTAAGTCCTTAAAACGACTAACATTTTAAATACATGAACTAATTAGTATACCGATGCTAGATATAAGTATTGTATAACATATTAATTTGAACTAAGTTGTTAAAACTATTAACAAACTTGCTAAACACATGAACTAATATGTCTATAATAATTTTAAATTTTGTAAGAAAATAAAAGTTAGAACTAACTCCTTAATACAATTAACGAACTATCGAGATATATGAACTAATTAGTATACCGATGCAAACTATACGTTTTGTAGAAAATAAAAGTTTAAACTAAGTATCTAAAACTAAAAACAAATGAATTTTAGTTTTACCACTTTTTCTAGTAGTTACTAGTGTGTTCCAACATGACTAGTCTAACCAAGTGCATAATAACATAAAACGTAAAGAACACATGACTTGGTTACGCAGTTCGGTGTAATCCACCTACATCTGCGGGGCCTGGCCCAGTTCAGAATGAATCCACTAAGTAGAAAGATACAGTACAGAGTACAATTTACAAAATACTTATCTTTGCTAACTACATAGTGTGAATTCTGCTAGCTCCCCTATCTACCGATCCGCCTTGATCAGACTCCCTCTGACCTCGAACTCCGTCGACGCAGGATCTCCTCCTCCCGAGGAATTAAGGTTTCTGATTCTGAACTTTGTGCGACAGGTCAAGTATGTTGGAACACAGTAATCTGACTCTTTGCAAATCTCAAAAGTCTCAAAACTCTGTATGCAGATTTTTGCTCTGTAAAATCTGTGAGTATGCAGCCATGTTTGTCCCAATTTATATCCACGAACAGATTGGAATACTCCTTGATTATCTCCACAATATTCCTATTCCAAATCTGCTTCTTGAAGCATATCCAAATCCCATAAATAAAGGGATTTACCTTATATCAATATATCCCATATATTCGAATATATCATCTCCTTATAAGTAGGGATTTTCCATAAATCAATTATGCTTCACACGCCTGATATACATAGCCAAATATACGATTTCCATAAGTTATAAAATACTCCAATATTTTGGCTTTGATTTCCATAAAACCTTGGCGTGAATATTCTGCAGCAGCATGTTCCAACATGGAATGTTTTCTTGTTCACAAAATTGCCAATCAAATATTCACTTGCAAATCCCTTGGCTTTACAATCTCCCCCTTTGGCATTTTTGTGGACCCATAATATTTTGGAGATGTAATTTCCAACAAAAAAAACTTCCATCAATATCATAAGCTTGCATCAGAATAGCAGAATAATAATCAATTTAATACCAGAAATCTCTTAAGCATGAAAGCCGAAATCCAGAAATCCAAAACATACACCCAAAATTACAGCCATATTGAATAAAACATTCAAATTTAAAACCAACATTACTCCCCCTGGGACCACACAGAAGGCCAAAGCCAACATCAAAATTTTAAGAAAACAACAGCAACCAACAACAATTAGTAATGCTCCCCCTGCATTTGTCAGAAGAATCAATCTTCCAATCGGGACTTCTCGGCCTCCAGACTTGTTTTCTCCGCCTCTAAAGCAGCCATTTGAATACCTATATCACCAAGTCAGGCATTCAGAACCATCAGCCTAGCCTCCTTTGCTACTGCTACTGAAGAAGTCGATCCAGATGATTTCCACGGAAGATCCTGCACATGCCTTAGCCTGAATGTCTTCTTGTTGGGCCTCAGAAACTCTATATCAATCACAACATCCGAGACCTTCCCTTTTAATTTTGCACTCTTGGCTAGTGCAGAGACCAGAGCAGGGTAAATGATGGCATCATTGACTTTGGGAGCAGTAGCTTGTCTGACTAAATGCTGTTGAATAAGTAGTCCAAGGTTAATCTCCTTCTGTGTTCCAACACAGTACATCAGTTTAGCCATTTCCCTTGTCAAGGTTGTGGTATTAGTTGAGGGCAACCAACAATACACAACCACCTGATATAAACCAAAAAATCTTGAAGACAAGCAGGATGCTTGTGAATACCCAGTTGCTGGTCATTCAACCTTATAACCACCAGATATAACACCTAATATTTCATTGTCAGACAATCCCAGATTTTCAGGAAAGACTCCCCTTGTCTCAGGAGTTGTAAGACCCGGCAATGTGTTAATCCTAGAAGCAGAGACATCTATGATCTTCCCCCATACATATACCCTACCATACCATGGGGAACTTATTTCTAAATTATCAGTCATGAGGTTAGAATATACCTCAAGTACAACCTGCCTGTTGTACTGTAACTGGATAGTTGCTGCAGTAGTCATGCCAGTCAGCTTTAGAAAATCTGTGAAGCCGCTCTCCTTATAGGCTTTTAAATCCAAAGGCCTTTCTGCTATGAACTTCTTCTCTGAGAAAAAATCTCCCATCTATGCACCTTTTTCGTCAAAATAAACAGCAGAGAATGCCTTACTAACAGAGGGTGGAGGTAAAACCTTATGTTCCTTGCTGTCATGCCTTCTCTTGCTCCTCTTTGCTTGAGCAGAATCCTTGGCTTTGTCAGCCTTTCTCTTGCCTTTTGCCATCTGATAGTACTCATCCAGTACCTCATCACTTGAATATGCCAGATCAGGAATATCCTGTGTTGGAACACTCCCTGATCTTTCAGCATCCTTCTCAATTTCTTCCTCGCTCTCCGAACCATCTTTCTGGTTAGACAGGCTCCCTTCAAGTTCTTCATCCTTTTGACCTTCATGAAAATCACCATCATCTGCACCTCCCAGATCATTATCAGAATCTACCTCCATATAGTCAGGTTCATCTCTCCGTGTTGGAACACTGTCATCACTGTTCGACAGAACAATGATGATAGGCTTCCTCAATTATTTCATCCTCTTTGCTGAATTCGTATCATAGAATCCCACCTGAAGTTTATCTCCGTTCCTAACCACTTCTAATCCGACTTCACTTTCACTAATCTCTCTCAAAGAAACACAACATGATACTGGAATATAGCAATGTACGTAGAATTTATCTTTTCCCCTAAACTCGGCATATCTCCCCATCACAAATTTCACCGTATAATTCTCAAGTCTCCTAATTTCACCTATGTTTCCAGTCACCAACTCCTTAACTTTAACCGTCAAATATTCTCCTCTAATTTTCTTGATCTTTCTTAAATTTACGGTAACTCTATTAGCCTCAAGCCATTCAAAGATTTCATCCATACTCGTACATTCAATACCCATGAATTTTAATGGACGAGGGCCAGGGACAGTTACCGTGGGTTTCTTCTTCTTCTTGGTTCCAGAACATTGTTCCCGTGCATCAGTTTTAACTTCGGCTGTCTCTTTAACCTCTGCATTCTTCGTGCTTCCTTCGATCTGAGCTTGATTTTCTTCTTCATCTCTAACAGCTTGATAGACATATTTTCTCTGCTCAGCAACCAGCACGAATTCCAAATCAGTTGAAACTCAATCTTCCTTCATGATTTCTGACGCCTCTGCTTCATGTGCAGGAGAATTTGGAGTTGACATTCTTTAATCCAATATCGCGACTGAGGAGAGTTGTTGAAGCAAAAGATTTTCGGCAGGGTTTTTTTTGAAGAGACAAATTTCGGCCGAGAGTAGAGGAATGCGAGGGGATTTTTGACAAGTTTGAATCCCACTTTAACTCTTCATCTATTCACATCTTTTCCCACAACGTCCCTTTTTAGATTTCCCAAACATGTAATGATAGCACTTTCTCCTCTTATCAAATCAAGTTGTCATGCCACATATAACTTCCAACACACCATACTAACCATCTCCTATTTTTGTACACCTTTGCTTCCTTCCATTTTTTGTTCTTTTTCGATTTTTCTAAAAAAAAAATAACCAAAAGAAATATTTACAAGAAAGAGTAATTATGGTAAAAATTACCTCAGATTTGACAAACACCTAAGTGTTGTCGAAGGCTCTCAAACGAGGTGGCATCCAACGGCTTTGTAAATATATCAGCAAATTGCTCGTGTGTTGGAACATAGACTACTTCCACTTCCTATCTTTCAACCAGATCTCTAATAAAATGATGCCGTATATCAATATGTTTGGTCCTCGAGTGTTGAACTGGATTCTTCGAAATATCAATAGCACTTATGTTGTCACATAGAATCTTCAAGGGGCCTTGATGAATTACATAATATTTCAACATTTGTTTCATCCATAATAATTGTGCACAACAACTCCCTGCTGCAAGATACTCTGCTTCTGCAGTAGATAGAGAGATCGAATTCTGTTTCTTGCTATACCAAGACACTAAATTTGTTCCATAAAGAAACATCCACCTGTGGTAATTTTTTGATCATCAGCATTACCAGCCCAATCAGAATCACTATACCCAAAGAGCTCATAATCTTGACTCTTAGAATACCAAACACCATACTCGGAAGTCCCACTTACATATCGAATAACTCTTTTAACTGCAGTGAGATGAGATTCCTTAGGATCAGCTTGAAACCTCGCACATATCCCAACACTGAAACATATATCTGGTCTGCTTGCGGTTAAATACAATAAGCTTCCAATCATGCCTTTATATAACTTCTGATCGACTGGTACTCCTTTTTCATCCTTTACCAGTTTATCAAAAACTCCCATAGGAGTTCGAACTGCTCGAGCACTACTGAGTCCGAATTTTTTAATCAAATTCAAGGCATACTTACTTTGATTTATGAATAGACTATTCCGTCCTTGTTTGACTTGCAATCCCAGAAAGTAAGTCAACTCTCCAACCATGCTTATTTCGAATTCAGATTGCATAATGGTGACAAAATCCTGTACCATAGATGGTGAAGTAGAACCAAAAACTATGTCATCAACATAAATTTGAGCAATCAGAAACATTGAAGCCTTGTCAAGCACAAATAAAGTGCGATCTACTCCCCCTCGACGATAACCTTTCTGAAGAAGAAAGGTAGTAAGTCGTTCATACCATGCCCTGGGTGCCTGCTTTAGTCCGTATAAAGCCTTCTTGAGACGGTATACATGATGTGGATAATGAGGATCTTCAAATTCTTTAGGTTGTTCCACATATACTTCTTCATTCACCACTCCATTTAAAAAAGCACTCTTGACATCCATTTGATACAAAGTAAAGTTCAAAGAGCAGGCAATAGCCAGTAGAATTCGGATAGATTCTAACCTGGCAACTGGCGCAAAGGTTCCATCAAAATTAACACCTTTCACTTGTGTATATCCTTGAGCAACAAGTCTAGCTTTGTTTCGAGTGAATAAGCCATCTGCATCTGACTTATTCTTGAAGATCCATTTCGTACCAATGACATTAATGCCTTTGGGGCGAGGAGTAAGATACCAAATATCATTCCTTGTAAACTGACCAAGTTTATCTTGCATTGCAGCAATCCAATACTCATCAAGTAAGGCTTCTTTATAGTTCTTGGGTTCAATGAGAGAAACAAAATAGTGTAGTCCAGCCAGTCGTCGGTAATCAACTCGAGGCACTGATCGAGTACTTCTCATGGTGGAACCGGGTTGGTCATGTGTTGAAACATGGGCGTCAGTAGCGGGGGACTGTGTTCCAACATGGTCAGCTTCAGCAGAGTTAGGATTCTTTTGCTCATTTGTTCCAGCACGTTGGTGAAGGTCAGAGTCAACTGATGGATTTTCTTTGTCTGAGTTTTGAGACGGTGTTGGAACATGAGTGTTGCTAGGTTCTTCCTCTACACCTTCTGGATGTTGTTCCTTCTCTGAATCATCCACAATAACATTTGTGGATTCCATAAGAGTGTTGGTTCAATGATTAAAAACTCTATAGGCATGGCTGTTGATGGAATACTCGAGAAAAATTCCTGTATCACTCCGATTATCAAAATTTTCCAACTGTTCTCTATCTCTGAGAATATAGCATGTGCTCTCGAACACATGAAAACATGAGACATTTGGTTTCCTGCCCTTCCAAATCTCATAGGATGTCTTGCTAGTGAATGGTCGAAGATACACTCTATTGATTGTATAACATGCTGTATTGATCGCTTCTGCCCACCATTTCTTGTGAACATCTTTCTCTACCAACATAACTCGAGCCATCTCTTGTAGAGTTCTGTTCTTTCGTTCTATGATACCATTCTGTTAAGGGGTGATATGAGCCGAGAACTCATGTTGGATTCCAAGCTCATCGCAGAAGGAACTGAATTGTTCATTCTCAAATTCTCTACCATGATCACTTCGAATTCGAATTATCTTCCCTACTGGACTCCCCTTTTCAGTTTGTAACTTCACTACAAGGCTTCTAAATACTTATATCGTATCAGATTTTTCTTTCAAAAAGGCTACCCATGTAAATCTGGAGAAGTCATCAACACATAAAAAGATATATTTCTTTCCACCTATACTAGGTGTATTAACCGGACCCATCAAATCCATATGCAATAATTCCAGACTTCTAGATGTAGTAATATACTGAACTGAAGAGTGAGGAGATCGAATTTGTTTACCTTGTTGACATGGTTCACATATAAATCCATCCTTGCTGGTTAAGGTAGGCATTCCTCGTACAACTTTCACATTTGCGATTTTCACCAATGTTTTATAATTTATGTGGCCGAGCTTCCTGTGCCAAAGAATTCCTTCATCTTGCTTTGAAATCATACACCTAACTTCTTGTTCAAGCAAATAGCAATTGTCTGATGATCTTATTCCTGAAAGAACCTTGTTTTCTCCATGCTTCACTATACATTTGTCCTTTTGGAACTCCACTACCATATTGTCGTCACACAGCTGGCTTATGCTTAGAAAGTTTTCCTTTAGATCTTCAACAAATAATACACTTGTGAATACTGGGAACCCTTCAATTTTTAATTCGCCTTTGCCAATTACTCTGCTTCTCTTTCCATCACCAAAGGTTACATATCCGCCATCATATGGAGTAATGTTCGTGAGATATTCTGGCGTGCCAGACATGTGGCGAGAACACCCACTATCAAAGTACCACGAATCACTGGAATAAGCTGTTAGAGAAGTGTGTGCCACCAGACACATACTAGATTTTTTAACCATCCATACCTTTCTGATCGATTTTACTGTATGAATATTGCCTGTGTTGGAACATAGCAAAAGTTGTCTTCCTGTCATTTGATCTCTGATCAATCTTCTGCACTGCTTTTCAGTATGTCCTTGATACGTACAATATTTACATATGAGTGGCTTTCTCTGATATGGCATCCCATGATTTCGCTTTACTTCTCGGATCTTAACCTTGAGGGTTACTGGTTTTTCATGTGATTCAGTCTTGGGTTCTTTCCCGTATCCAATCCCGTGTCGATCACCAAATTTTCTTCCCATATCTGGAATATCATCAAGTTTTGCCTTTCTGGAATTTAATTTAACAATAGTTGCTTCAGACATCTCGGCCCTCTTGACTGCTGCTATCAGTTTTTCATTCAGTTCTTCATTACTCTTTTCAAGTTTTGCAACTGTGAACATTAATTCTCTTTCACTTTCCATTAACTTCTTTTTTTCTTCGTTCAGCTCTTTGTTTGCGTCAGCTACTTGGACCCACATAGCATACATTTTTTCATAGGTGTTGTAGATTTCTTCATCACTTACAGATAAATCATCATCTTCATTACTGTGTGAGTCATCCAGATCTATGTTGGAACATACAGCTTTACCTTTGTTCAGTGTGTTGGAACATTGGTCTTCTGATGTATCATGAACCTTTGCTCCGAAAGCTATGTAGTTACTAGTGAATTTCTCTTCGTCTTTCTCATCATCTTCATCTTCACTCCAAGAGGTGGCGTATGATTTTCCTTGCTTCTTGCGAGTGTTAGCACATTCAGCCTGAATATGATCGTATCCTTCACATTCTCTGCACTGAATTCTCCCAGCCTATTTTGGTTCGTTGTTCTAATTTCTTCCGAACTGCAGATTCCCTGGTTCAAATCTCGTTCCACGATTATTACCTTAGTCTTGCTGTCTTTGTCTATTTTCGCCAAATCTTTCCTGAGGTTTCTTGTTGACCACCTTCTTTAGTATTCTTGAGAAACTCATCCATTTTGAGTTCCTCACTCGAGAAATTCTTAGTGAATCCAAGCTTATCTCTACATGTCACCATACTCTTTGTCCATCTAGCCTTGTCTTTGGGTTTTTGCTTCCTTTGGCTTGATTCTCCTTCTACCGCCTTAGAACTTGCATCAGCATCTTCTGTAGGATGATTCCATTCATTCTCAACATAAAACCATGCAAGTTCGTCCAGTGAATTGATGAAAACCCTCATGTGTGCCTTCCAATAGTTGTAGTTGTTGCCTTCTAGCAGGGGTGGTCGAGAGACTGAAGCTCCTTCTCTTGTCATCATGGTAAAATTGGATCTCACTTTCCTTGAAACAACCAAGGGAATAATAAGTGACGAGGCTCTGATACCAATTGAATTTTAGTTTTACCACTTTTTCTAGTAGTTACTAGTGTGTTCCAATATGACTAGTCTAACCAAGTGCATAATAACATAAAACGTAAAGAACACATGACTTTGTTACCCAGTTCGGTGTAATCCACCTACATCTGTGGGGCCTGGCCCAGTTCAGAATGAATCCACTAATTAGAAAGATACAGTACAGAGTACAGTTTACAAAATACTTATCTTTGCTAACTATTTAGTGTGAATTCTGCTAGCTCCCCTATCTACCGATCCGCCTTGACCAGACTCCCTCTGACTCGAACTCCGTCGACGCAGGATCTCCTCCTCCCAAGGAATTAAGGTTTCCGATTCTGAACTTTGTACGACAGGTCAAGTATGTTGGAACACAGTAATCTGACTCTTTGCAAATCTCAAAAGTCTCAAAAATCTGTATGCAGATTTTTGCTCTGTAAAATCCATGAGTATGCAGCCGTGTTTGTCCCAATTTATATCCACGAACAGATTGGAATACTCCTTGATTATCTCCACAATATTCCTATTCCAAATCTGCTTCTTGAAGCATATCCAAATCCCATAAATAAAATGATTTACCTTATATCAATCTATCTCATATATTCAAATATATCATCTCCTTATAAGTAGGGATTTTCCATAAATCAATTATGCATCACACGCCTGATATACATAGCCAAATATACGTCTTCCATAAGTTATAAAATACTCCAATATTTCGGCTTTGATTTCCATAAAACCTTGGCGTGAATATTCTGCAGCAGCATGTTCCAACATGGAATGTTTTCTTGTTCACAAAATTGCCAATCAAATATTCACTTGCAAATTCCTTGACTTTACAACAAACATTGTACACACATGAACCAATATATCTTTACATATTATAAGTTTTGCAGAAAAAGGAAAGTTTAAACTAAGTCCTTAAAACGATTAACAAACTATGTAAACACGTGAAGTAATATATCTTTAATAGTCGTAAGTTTTGTAGAAAAGGAAAATTTTGAACTAAGTTCTTAAAATGGTTAACAAACATTCTGAACACATGAACTAACACTACTATATTTTTACTAGTTGTAAGTTTTGCAAAAATAAATAATTTAATTAAATCTTTAAAATGCTAACAAACATTCTAAACACACGAACTAATACTACTATATCTTTACTAGTTGTAAGTTTTTTTGCAAAAAAAAAAAAATTTTGAACTAAAATTTTAAAACGATTAACAAACATTATAGACATATGAACTAATACATCTTTACTAGTTGTAAGCTTCGTAGGAAAAATAAAATTTAAACTAAGTCTTTAAAATGAGTAACAGACATTATAAACAGATGAACTAATTAGTATACTGATGCTAGGTATAAGCCTTATAGAAAATGAAAAATTGAAGTGATTCTTTAAAACTAATACTCCCTCTAAAACTAATTATGATTTTATTGCAGTTGCAAATTCCCACCATCCACGCGTGCATTTGGCCCAGACCGCTCATTGTTCTGCTCATGAAGCTCGAATTCTTAATATCTATGCGCGCCTGAGCCACAAAACCACCTGTGATGGTGGGGGATTAGGCAGACCCCTACTCGTTTATTAATTTAAATAAAAGGTACAATCAAAGAGGGGGGGCATAAAACCTTACCTCATGAAATATCTGATGATCTTTGAGATCTATACATTTCCTGTTGCTAACCTAAAGGATCAATCAGATACAGAACGGAGTAGTGATACAAGGAAGACAAATTACAGTAGTCTAACATGGGGAATCCCCTTCCACATCCAGTTGTACTTGTCCCGACACAACTAAGAGTAAACCTGCAGAGTCATAAATGTTATTTACCTGATTGCTACTGGCCAGTTTTTCTAGTGAGTCAGTTGGACCATTTGCCTCTCTGAAGATATGCTTGAGTGAATAGTTTATTCCAGTAAGAAGTTTCCATATCTCCCTGAATGTTGGCAGTAGTTTCCAAGGGATCTTGAGTTGTTGATGTAGCATCCCAATCAGATTTTTTGAGTCGGTTTCAATATCCCCATCTGTGATGCATTTGTCGTGTACCAGGTGAATGCCGTGTAGAAGAGCAATGGCTTCCGCCTGCAAGATGGATTCAGCCGAGACAGATTTGGATAGAGTAGCAGTTACTTGACCTACATTGTATCGGATTATGCATCCGATGTCAACAGTTCCGTTGGAAAGGAAGGATCCATCAGTGTTGAGTTTATAAACAGAGGGAAGAGACCATTTGAAGATTTTGATCGGTCTGTGTTTAGTGGTTTTCTGGCTAAGCAGTGTGGGGGTTGGAGACAGCCATTTGAGATCCAGTTTGAAGGCTAATATAGTGTCATTGAAGTGAAGAAGAATTCGCTTAAAAATGGCCATGACATCAGGTTTGGTACCCTCGAAAATGAAGATGCATCGGGCACACCACAGGTGCCAGTTAACAACACATGGAATGGTTTGGATCAGCTTTGCAGGGAGGTCGTTAGTGAAGGGGGTATTCCAGTAGAAATAGACTCTGTCCCACAGGAGTTGGAAAGAGTTGTGTGGCATGTTAAAGACCGAGTTTACAAGCTTCCAGATTTGGGTGACCTTTGTACAAGAGTTGAAACAGTGGTGTAGTGTTTCTGATTTATTGAAGTAGAAACAACATCGTGATGGGAGGTGAAATTGGAAGTCCTCAAGGACATCAGGTAGGGCTATCAGCCGGTTTAAAAGTTTCCAGTTGAAGACACTAATTTTTCTTGGTAATAGTTTAGACCAGAGATGGGTGAAGAATGGAATCTTTGCTTTCTTAGTCCTGATCAGCTCATAAGCTGATTTGACCGAGAAGGCGCCAGATTGAGTAGGTTTCCATATGATGGTGTCTTCATAGTTTGGAAACTTTTGTTATATTCACATGATCGGTTTTAAATATTTATAATTAAGTCCTCCGGTCTCACACAAATTTTTATTTATATTTATATTTATATATATATAGCCATAATGAAATGAAGGTATATCACTTCGATGTTATGTTATGTTGGTTGATCATTTGGTTTGGTTCTACGTTTCAACTCAAACTGTAATTTTATTATTCATTTAATTACATTTTTTAAATTTTAACTATAAAATTGAATTTTTTTTTCTTTTGGAGAAAGAAATTTTCATTAAAATAAAACAGTTACATTTTTAATCCCTCACTGCAGGATTTTAAACAAAAATCAATGAATTCCAAACAAGGTTAAGTAATTCATTAGGCATTTCCAACCTGGCTAACTTGTTATCATTTTAATTGTTGTTTTTGGGCCATTTTTATATAAAACTTTTTAGAATAAAGCAAGTAGATGATTAGATAATATTTTATTCCATATTCATGACTAGTACTAGAGTTATATTTATATTAGTCTTCTTTGTACTCTTTATATATTCCTGATAATTAATCAGTATCATTATGAGAAATTACTTTATCATGGTATCAGAGCAAACCTGGTTCTAAAACCCTCCTCTCTTTTTTCGGCCGCAACCTCTCCCTCCTCCATGCTTCCGCCGCCGAAAAAATTCTCCCCCCTCCTCCTTGCCAAAATTTTTATTTTTCTCCTCTCATCAGGTCTGACGAGAAATTGTCTAATACCTTGCTCCACTTGATGACTATCAAATTGTCATCATCCAATTATTTGTTGTGGAAGTGTCAAGCTGGTTATGTTCTCCGACCTCAGAAGCTGGTTATGTTCTCCGACCTCAGAAGCTGTATAGTTTTCTTGATGGTTCTAGGCCCTGTCCAATTGTTCCTCCTTGTCCCCCGGCCGCCGCCTCTTCCGTCTCCTACGCTGGGGCCATTAGTTCCACTCCAGTTCGCAGCTCCTCCACCAGGACTGATCCCATAGAGGCTTACTTGAAGGCCCAGTCTGATTATGAGATTTGGGTTGATGAAGATCAACGTGTGTGCAGTCTTCTTTTTTCTTCTCTCACCCCAGAAGCCTTGGCGGTTTTGCCTGACTATGCCACTTCAAAGGAAATTTGGGACAATCTTCAGTCGATTTATCACGACAGCAGTGCTTCACCCATCCTTCGTCTTCGTGCTGCTGCCTATGGTATACGTAAGACTGGTACAATTCATGAACTCCACCTCCAATTTAAAGATATTTTTGAGCACTTGTCTATGATGGGTTCTCCTGTATCAAATGATGATCAACTTATTTTGTTTTTTACTACTCTTGGAACTGAGTTTAAGGATTTTTCTGCACCTTCAATTAATTTCTCACCTACTCCATTGTATGCCGATGTTTTATCTTGGGCCAAAAACCACGAGGCTTTTCTGAAAAATTAACAGGACCATTCAGCCCCAGCCACTAGGCCTGCCGCCTTCACAGCAGGCATTTTTCCCTCGGCCAATCGCGCGTGGGATCACGTGCCGGCGAGGAGTGGCGGTGCGTACGGTTCACGTGCAGCCAGGGGAGGCCGTTTCGGCGGACGGCAAAGTGGTAGGTCTGGCGGTCAATTCATGGCAGGGGCTGGTCGTGGTCAGTTGCAGTGTACTTGGTGTGGTCATCCCGGTCACTATGCTGCAACTTGTTTCAAGATACTTGCTCAGACTGGTTCTCAGGGTCCAGCTAATCGTACAGACTCCACTCATCTGGCTGAGCGTTTTCAGTCATCACTGCAGTTAGAGCCTACTGCATGGTCCTCCGATTGGTATGTTGACTCCGGTGCCACCAGTCATATGGCATCCTCCGCCTCAGGCTTGGAGTCTGTCTCCCCATATTCTGGTAATTCTTATGTTTCTTTTGGTAATGTTGCTTCTATTCGAATCTCTCATGTTGGTGATGCTAAAATTTCTGATGATTTATGCCTGTATGATGTTCTGGTTATTCCTAATATTACTAAGAATCCGTTGTCTATTAGTAAACTGACCAGAGATTTAAACGTTTTTTTGTCACTTTTGATGATCAGAACTTTGTCATTCAAAACCAAGTTTCCAAGGTGGTCGTGGGCAGGGGCCACAATGATGGTGGTCTCTATGTTTTGGATAAAGGCGATTCAACATTTTTATCGCATTTACAGCAGAATAAAGGGCGGGCATCTTATGAGTTGTGGCATGCTCGCTTGGGTCATGCTTCGGCATCAGTAATTTCCATTTTGCAGAAGTCTGGTTTAGTTTCTTTGTCTTCTTTGTTGCCTAAACCTGTTGCCTATGCCCCCTATGTTATGGCGAAAGGTCAACGGTTGGCTTTTGTTGAGAACCATAAGCGTGCTACACATGTACTCGATTTGATTCATTGTGACTTATGGGGACCTTCCCCTATTTTATCGACACATGGTTTTTCATACTATGTTTTATTTTTGGATGATTATTCTCGTTTCACCTGGTTTTATCCACTTCATCGCAAATTAGGTTTCTTTTATTCTTACTTACAGTTTGAGGCTTTTGTGGAGAATCAGTTTTCATCCAAAATTAAGGTGTTTCAGAGTGATGGTGGTACTGAATTCCTGAATACTCGCCTACGGGGTCATTTTGCCTCTAAGGGCATTCATCATCAGATCTCGTGTCCTTACACTCCGGAACAAAATGGTCGTGCGGAGCCCAAACATCGGCATGTTTCCTAGATGGGTCTTACTATGCTTTTTCATCTGCATATGCCTATTTCTTACTGGGATGATGCATTTCCTGCAGCTGTATATACAATCAATCGACTGCCTACTCCGATTTTTCATGGTTCCTTGCCTTATGATCTTCTTTATGGTCATGCTCCTTGCTACTCAAATTTCATCCCATTGGGTGCCGGGTGTTTCCATTTGTTTGACCGTATGCTGATCATAAGTTATCTCCCGGCAGCATTCCATGTGTTTTTCTTGGCTACAGTTCACAGTACAAAGGTTTCCGGTGTCTTGGTGCTTCTACAGGCAGAGTCTACATCACTCTTCATGCTCGTTTTGATGAGACCTACTTCCCATTTGCTCCTTCTACGTCTTCGGGATCTTCCGCATCCACCCTTGATGTCTCTGCTTTTCTTGATCCTGATGGCAACCATGTGATCTCTGTGCCAGTTTCAGCTTCGTCTCACGCGCCACCATGCACCATGTGCTTGCCGGATCTGGAACTAGCTTTTCCGCTGCCAGTTCCACCTTCTCCGCTGTCGGTCATGGTCCCGCAGCCAGCCTCAGCCACGTCTTTGCCGATCTTGTCAGTAACTCAACGCTCGAATAGCTCTTCCAAGACTTCTCCGGCGTCATCCGCTAGTTCTCCTCCCCAGGCCTCGCCGCCTCGGCCTCGACCTCATCGGATGGCCACTCGATCAGCCACTGGTGCCATTCAGCGATGGGATTATTCAGACATTATTGCACATGGTTTTACTGTTGTACTGCTATCTCAGACAGAACCCACAAATTATCGTTCGGCTCTTCGGGATCCAGCCTGGGTTTTAGCTATGGACGATGAGATGACTGCTCTTCGTAGCCAGCACACTTGGGACTTGGTACCTCGCCCTTCGGATGTCAATATTGTTGGCTCCAAATGGGTCTATCGGCTCAAGTATCGTCCGGATGGTACGATCGTCACAAAGCCAGACTTGTGGCGCAAGGTTTTTCACAGATTCTGTGTTTTGACTTTGACCATACTTTTAGTCCTATGGTCAAATCCTCCACTGTACGGACGGTTCTTGCTATTGCCACCATGCGTTCTTGGCCACTTCATCAGCTGGATGTCAAGAACGCCTTTCTTAATGGTGTTTTGGATGCTCCGATCTACATGAAGCAGCCAATTGGTTATCAGGATTCTTCTCATCCGGACTATGTTTTTCATCTGCGGAAGGCCATTTATAGTCTTAAGCAGGCTCCCCGAGCTTAGTTTCAGAGGTTTAGCAGCTATCTTACCTAGCTTGGTTTTCGGTGCAGCTCGGCTGACACTTCTTTATTCGTTATGGCATAGGGTTCCTCCTTGCTGTACCTTCTTGTGTATGTGGACGACATCATTCTTACTTAAATGACTCGGCTCTTCTTCGTCAGTTCATTGCTCGGACGCACAAGGAGTTTGCAATCAAGGATCTTGGTTCTCTTAATTACTTTCTTGGTCTTGAGGTTTCTCCTACTTCCTCCGGGTTGCTTCTCGGCCAGGCGAAGTATGCTCGAGACATTCTGACTTGGGCTGGTATGTCTTATGTTGCGCCAGTTTCTATGTCGTTTGTTGTCGGTTCTTATTTGCATAATTCCACTAGTCCACCGTTCAGGGATCCTACTCTTTATCGTTCTCTTGTTAGGGCACTTCAGTATCTCACCATTACTCGTCCGGATTTGGCCTTCTCGGTCAACACGGTGAGTCTGTATCTTCAAGATCCTAGAGATGATCATTTTGCTGCAGTTACACGGATCTTGCGTTATGTTCGTGGTACTCTTCATTTTGGTTTGATTTTTCACTCCACGAGCACTCCGAATGTGTTAGGCTATTCTGATGCTGACTGGGCTCGCTGTCTGGAGACTCGTCGTTCCACTTATGGGTATACGGTCTATCTGGGTGGGAATCTTGTTTCTTGGAGTGCCAAGAAACAACTCACTGTTTCTTATTCTAGTACGGAGTCTGAGTTTCATGCTCTTGCCAACACTACTTCGGAGGTTGTTTGTCTCACTCATTTGCTTCGTGATCTTTGGGTTCCGCTTTCTGGTTCGCCGTTGTTGTTATGTGACAACAGTAGTGCTATCTTCTTGGCTCAGAATCCGGTGGCGCACAAGCGGGCCAAGCATATCGATATTGATTATCATTTTGTTCGTGAGCTGGTGACTTCTGGCAAGCTGTGTGTTGCACATGTTCCTACTTCTCTTCAGATTGCTGACATTTTCACCAAGGGGCTCTCTCGTCTGTTCGAGTTCTTCAGATCCAAGCTTTGCGTCGGCGAGCATCCGACGCTTTGCTTGAGGGGGGTGTTAGAATAAAGCAAGTAGATGATTAGATAATATTTTATTCCATGTTCATGACTAGTACTAGAGTTATATTTAGACTAGTGTTCTTTGTACTCTTTATATATTCCTGATCATTAATCAGAATTATTATGGGAAATTACTTTATCAAAACGAATCCTAAGAAAATGATAACCAAGATTTTATAAACCAAAATTTCAAAGCCCAAATCATTCCTTACCATGTTGGACTCCCGAACTGCTCAATGTTTTATATAACAAGACTGATTCTTCCTCAATCTTAATCAATAGGCTACCAATTTCTCCTCTCTTATCTTGAAATATTCTCCAATTTCTTTCCTCCCATAAACTGCATAAAGCTACAACACACTTAAAAAGTTTTCTCCTTTTTCTCCTCACCTTCAGCAACTTCTAGTTCTTCTTTAACTCTCTTAGATCCTGGACTTTCTGCAAACCAATTCTACCAATCACCTCTGTAGTATAAGTGCAACTGGCAAAAATCTGCTTCGATGTTTCCTCCCCCAGGCCATACAGACTGCACATCTGCTGTTTCCTCAATATGTTAAAAGACTGTAATCTCTTCACAGTTGCCAATCTTCTTTTTAACATCAACCATAAAAAGAAACTGTGCTTTGGCATTATTTTTTAATCCCATATTAGAGCAGCCATTGAATCTTATTCACATTCTCCTTTCAACAAATTGTATGCCTTTGTTGTGCTAAATATTCCCATCCCGTAAATACATATATCAAGCTTACCTGCCATCTGCAATTTCAATCAGTTAAAAAACTTTCATGTCCAGCTGTGTGAGGGTTGTGACTGATAAACTTCAATTTTCCCCCCTTCAAATAGTAGACATTTAGCCAACTGATCCATAAGATATCTTGTTTCTTCTGAATGCTCCATACGTTCTCACACAATGCTACTTGATTCCATAAGGAAGGGTCTCTGAATCCCACTCCTCCCTTCTGTTTGTTTCTACTCAAAGTCTCCCATGAGGCTGGTGTAAAATACCTCTCACCTGGCTTCTTGTTCCATAAAAAATCCCTTCATTTTTTCACAATATCTTCATGAATGATTTTAGGAAATTTATAAATTCCTGACAAAAAACCTGTAATGCTTAAAAGTACAGTACTTATAAGTTGAGCCCTTCTGGCATATTATGTCAGCCTCCTTGAGTCCCATGAGTTCAGTCTCTGGCAGACTTTCTCCAATAAAATTGAACAAGCCCTCCTATCCCATCTGAAAGTGGACAGTGGTAACCCTAAATATTTCATTGGGAAATCACCTTTTTGAACATTCAATATTTCTGCTATTCTGATCATTTCTTCATCTTCCATGGATGAAAAATAAATTGTTGATTTCTGCTCATTAACAGATAAACCAGACAATCCCTAAAACTATGCCAATACTTCTTTAACTACTATCAAAGAATCCTCATTTGCTTCACAAAATATTAATATATCATCAGCAAACAATAAGCTATGAACTCCCACCCCTCTACATCTCTGATGAAAGCCTATATTTCTTTCTTTAAATTTTTAGTCATCGGCCTGGTGAGATACTCCATACACAACACAAATAACAAGGGAGATAAAGGATATCCTTGTTTCACCCCCAACACCTCCTGTAAAAGCTTCAGTATATTTTCTATTCACTGATAGTCAAAAGTTTGAAGATCTCACATATCTCTCTATCCAGGACAAGAACTGAGCTGGAAATCTTAATTTCCTTAACCATTTAAACAGAAACTACCAATTAATCGTATCAAAAGTCTTTCTCAAATCTAATTTTATCACAAAACTAGTCTTAAGGCCATTCAGTTTATATTTTTGAATCAGTTCTTGGGCTAACAAGACATTAGTAGCGATATACCTATTTTTAACAAATGCTCCATGATTTAAATTAATCAGTTCAGGAAAAATTTCCCCCAGACTAGAACACAAAATTTTGGCGATAACTTTATACAGCACAGAACAACAAGAGATGGGTCTTAAATCAGAAGCAGATTGAGGATGGTTTACCTTTGGAATGAGTGCTATGACAGCCCTACTAAATTCCATTGGTATTTCTTCACCAGCAAAAAAGTTCTTTACAACCTCTATAAAATCCTCACCATTCAAGTCCCAAGTCTCCCTGAAAAAATGACTTCCATATCCATCATACTTGGGGATTTTACTGGCCTTAATCCCCTTCAGTGCTTTGTAAATTTCTGCCCCTTTGACATCTTCATTTAAATCCATATGTTGCTTTATACTCAGAACACTCCCTTCTTTTATTACTGCTTCCTTAGATTTTCCTGTTCTTCTTGTTGCCAAGCCCATCTGCTTCTGAGAAACTGCTATCAGATGTTTCTCCTGCTCAATCCATTCCACAAATTCCTCTCCATTTTTAAGGCATAATATCTGATTATGATATTGTGTTTCTTTCAGCCTTCCATAAAAAATCTTTGTTAGTCTGTCACCATCCTTCATCCACTGGATTTTTTCCATCTGTTGTAGAAACTTAAATTCCGCTTCTTTTAAATTCAACATTTCTTCTCTTTTAATTTGCTCATCATCCTGCTTAGCTTCTGAGTTGGGATCTAAGTGCACTTTTTTCACTTGCTTTAATCCAGTCCCGATGTGCCATTGCATTTCTCTTCTCAATCTATAAGAATTATTTCTTATTTAATTCTTGAAGTGGTCTTTCCAGCCTTAGTAGGTTCCTCCTTAACTCATCTATGTTTTCCCTTTTTTCCACAAAGTTTCCAACAATGTCCTAAATTGTTTAGATTTAGTCCACATATTGAAGAACTTGAATTGCTTTCCTTTAGCTTTCCTCCCTTTTTAAAATTTTGATCATCAATGGGAAATGGTGAGAAACACTGTTGATCTTTACTGTACATAGAGACTCACTGAACCCCCCCACCCCACCTTCCTTCTATTATCCCAGGTGTTAGAATAAATCAGATTCCTGATTAGATTGTGATATATTATGATTAGAGTTCTTTCCTTATTACACCTCTGTTGTACTCTCTATATATTCAGTCATCAATAATACAATTCCTTACAGAAAATCATTCTATCATGGTATCAGAGCAAGTTCTAAGCCTAAGCCCTAAATTTTAATTTCTTGTTCAGCGCCTCCCCCCTTCTCCCTTTTCCAGTCAAATTCCGGCAACCTCTGGCGGAACTTTTCCGTCCACTGGCAGTAATTCTTTTGGCGTCATCATCTTTCGGCTTCCTTTCTTCAACCAGCGGCGGTATTCATTTCCGACATCTTCTCAATTTTCCTTCGCTTCGTCACCGGCGAATCAAGTGTCCATATCCGGCTTGTATTTCGGACTCCAGCAACGCCATCTTTCAGCGGCGAGTTTCCTTCTTCATTGTCATTCTCTTCTAGCAGCGCCACTGACGTCTTTATCAGTATCGTCAGAAGAACAAGAAGATTCCCGCAGTGAGATCCACGCACCCATGAAGAAGAAGAAGACTCTAGCGCGTGAAAGTCATGCACGAGTTGACTTGCGTGTGAAAGTCAACAAGAGTATTTCTCACGTCCTCCACTTTCTCGCGAGTTGAAGTTGTTTCTCGCGAGTTGAAGTTGTTTCTCGCGAGTTGCTCAAATTCTCGCGAGTTGAAGCGCTTTCTCACGAGTTGCTCAAATTCTCGTCAGCACCCAGTCAATTTTTGTGCAATTTTTGGTCCTTTGCTATGGTTTATTTGGGCCCTATATCTCGGGAAGATTTCTCCACTAATTGAATTGCGGACAAGGTGTTGTTTCAGGCCAGTTTGAATGGTCCCAACCGTCATTCTTCGTCGAATCAGTGGATCGTTGATTCAGGTGCTACATCTCATATCACTGCTCGCACCTGTCACCTTGATAAGGTACACTGTTATTTTTGTTCTGATTCTATTCTTGTTGGAAATGGTGAATTATTATCTATTTCTCACATCGGCCAATGTCATTTCTCTGGTTTCTCTGTTATTGATGTCCTTGTGGTCCCTAAGATTACTAGAAGTTTATTTTCCATTGGTAAGCTTACTCTTGATTTACATGTCCGTGTTATATTTGATGCCAGCGCATTTTCCATTGAGCACAAGCATACATGGAAGATAATTGGTAAAGGCCGTCATAGTTCAGGTCTTTATTTTCTTGAGACTGGTGATTCAAGCTATTTGGGCGAATTACGCTCTGGAAAGCTCCAGGCTTCTTTTGAGCAGTGGCACTCTCGCCTCGGTCATGTGTCTCATGATACTGTTCAGTTGTTAAGTCGACGTGGCCGTATTATTGTCACTTCCGCTATGCCGGCATCTGTTAGTTGCTCTCCTTGTCAGATGGCCAAGAGTAGCCGTTTACCTTTTTCCACTAGTGACAAGCGCGCTACTGGTTTGTTAGATAAGCTGCATTGTGACTTGTGGGGACCAGCCCCTATTTTATCGGCAGGTGGTTTTTCTTATTATGCCATCTTCATCGATGATTTTTCACGATTCAAATGGTTTCTCCCAATGCGGTATAAGTTGGACTTCTATGACACATTTATCCAGTTTCAGAAATTCGTTGAGACCCAGTTTTCTACTAGGGTTAAAAGTTTTCAGACCGATGGTAGCACAGAGTTTACTAATCATCAACTTCATGCTCACTTCATATCATGTGGCATTCATCATCAGATTCCATCGCCCTATACACTTGCTCAGAATGGCCGAGCTGAGCGGAAGCATCATCACATCATAGAGACTGGTCTTGCCATGTTTTTTCACTCTTCTGTGCCACACTATTATTGGGTAGAAGCTTTCTCCTCCGCAGTTTACATCATTAACCATTTGCCTAGTTCAGTTCTTGGTGGAAAATCACCTTTTGAGGTTGTTTTTGGTTATGTGCCTGACTATACCCTTTTTCACCCATTTGGCTGTCGTGCATTTCCATGTCTGTGTGACACTGCTACTGATAAGTTTGCACCGTGATCCATTCTTTTTGTTTTCATTGGTTACAACCCTCATCACAAGGGCTTCTAGTGTCTCGACCCGACTTCTGGGTGCATCTATATCTCTCGCCACGTTCGTTTTGATAAAACTTTATTCCCTTATGTCTCATCTTTCGCGGACAGTCGTTCTATTTCAGATCTGGAAATTTCATCTTTTTTTATGGAGCTATTCCTTCACCGATTGGGGCGACCACGCCTGTACCTGTTCCATCCGCCCCTCCTTCACCACCATGCTCTATCTGGATGGCTGACCCGGATCCAGCTCCTCAGCCGACGAGCACCACATCTCAGCCGCCGGCCACCACACTTCAGCTAGTCTCAGCCATCCTTTCTCCGATGACTTCCGACGACTATTCTTCGATCAGCGCATCTCGATCTTCTTCGGCATTTTTAGCTGATTTGACTCCTCCAGCTTCACCGCCGTAGCTTCGTACCCATTGGATGGCTACTCGGTCTTCTACTGGTGCCATTCAGCATCAGGATTATTCTGATATTATTGCTTATGGTCTCACTGCCGCACTCCTTTCTCAGACAGAACCCACCTTTTATCACTTTGCCCTTCAGGATCCAGCCGGGGTTTCAGCCATGGATGATGAGATAGTTTCTCTTCGTGGTCAGCACACTTGGGATTTGGTGCCTCGACCTTAGAATGGTAACATTGTTGGCTCCAAATGGGTCTATAGGCTCAAGTATCGACCTTAGACTTGGTTTTTGGTGCAGCTCAGCTGATACTTCTTTATTTTTCCTCTCGAGAGGGTCATCATTACTGTACCTATTTGTGTATGTGGACGATATCATTCTTACAGGCAATGATTCGACTCTTCTTTGCCAGTTCATCGATCGGACACACAGAGAGTTTGTGATCAAGGATCTTGGTGCTCTTCATTACTTTCTTGGTCTTGAAGTTTTGCCTACCTCCTCTGGGTTACTTCTTGGTCAAGCAAAGTATGCTCGTGATATTTTGAATCGAGCTAGTATGTCTGACGCAACACCTATTTCTACCCCATTTTTTGCTGGTTCTCAGCTTCACAGCTCTACCAGTCCTCCGTTTCGGGATCCTACACTTTATCACTGTCTTGTTGGTGCTCTCTAGTATCTCACTATCTCTCATCCGGATTCGGTATTCTCGGTCAACATGGTGAGCCAGTATCTTCAGGATCCCAGACATGACCATTTCGCTGCAGTGACATGGATTTTGCGGTATGTTTGTGACACATTTCATTTTGGTCTTAGCTTTTGTTCTGCTAGTACTCCTGATGTGTTAGGGTACTCTAATGTTGACTGGGCTCACTGCTTGGAGACTCGTCGGTCCACTTATGGTTATGTGGTTTATCTTAGTGGGAATCTAGTTTCTTGGAGTGGGAAGAAACAGCCCACAGTTTCTCGCTCTAGTCCTGAGTCTGAATACCGTGCTCATGCGAACACTGCTTCAAAAGTGGTATGGCTCACTCATTTGCTTCGTGATCTTTGAGTTCCGCTCTCTGATTCTCCACTGCTGTTATGCGATAAAATCAGTGCTATCTTATTGCCTCTGAATCCGGTGGCACACAAACGGGCGAAGCACATCGACATTGACTACCATTTTGTTCGTGAGTTGGTGATGTCTGGAAAGCTGCACGTTGCTCATATTCTGATTTCTCTTCAGATTGCGGACATTTTCACCAAGGGGCTCTCTCGTCCGCTGTTCGAGTTCTTTAGGTCCAAGCTGTGCGTCAGCGAGCATCCGACGCTTCGCTTGAGGGGGGTGTTAGAATAAATCAGATTCCTGATTAGATTATGATATATTCTGATTAGAGTTCTTTCCTTACTACACCTCTGTTATAGTCTCTATATATTCAGTCATCAATAATACAATTCCCTATGGAAAATCATTCTATCACCAGGTATACTTTAAGCCAAAGGTTTTCAATTCCTGAAGTTCCAGTTTAGCTACTGTCTCTTGAAAATCCTCCATTTCTATTGGTATAACACTATTTCCACCTATCTTGTCCTCAATATTTAAAGGTGTATTAAAGTCACCTAAAACTAGCCAAGGACCATCTCTTCCATCCACCAAGTCTTCTAGTTGATACCATTATTCTTTCCTACCATCTGCATCATTTTCCCATGTACAACTGTTAAATAAAACCTCTCTCTAATCCCAATTATTTCTACCTCCATATCCATAAGTTGCTCCTATTTTGTTAAACCCTGAACCTAGAACATATCTAGCTTCCAACCCAACCATATTATGCTTCCTTTTACAATCTATCCATCAGTCTCAAAACTCCAGCCTAATCTCATTGATTTCCAAACCTCCATTTCTTTTTCCTTTTGTACCTTAGTTTCCAGTAATCCCAAAAAACCTACCTTACTTTTATGTACATAATCCCTACATTTTTTTTGTCTTTTCTCTGCTATTTACACCCTGAATATTCCATACCATCATTGCATCATTCATCATCAGGTGTATCTCCCAATTCATTACCCTTTACTCCACTGCATTCCCTCTATATCACATACCTTGCATATACTTTCCTAATTCCATCACATCATTTCCCAACATCAAGGAATTCTCACTGTTTCTCCATTTTCTCCCCTATTCTCTTGTTTTCTCTGTACACTGAAATCTCTCACTTAATTTTTCTTCTCATTTCGTGCATCATTCGCTGCTTCTCCTTTAGGTACATATAGTTGTCTTACAATCTGTTTGACAATAGTATCTTTTATTTCCACCTTTCTGTACTCCTCTGTAAGATTTCCTAACAATGAGCATTTGATGTAACAAAAGGTAACCATTCAAATACAATCTCCTGCTTCTGAATGATTTCATTTCATCAATATAGGAAACAAACTTTGGAGCAGTATCCATATTCTGACTTCTACCTGCACTCTTGTATAATTCAACCTGTCCATTTCCATTGGTGCTCTATCCAGTTTCAATGGTTTTCTTATAGCGTAACAATTATACACAATAGTTTAGGTTTCCAATATACCATAGGCAAACTAGGCAATTGGATCCAGATTGGTACCATTTCAGGTTTTACTTCATCAATGTCTTTAGACCACTCATAGATTATCATTGGTTTATTATCAAATAGTAACATCCCATTCTCTAATGCGTCATCCATATGCTCTTTCAATTTGAATTTCACCATAAACAGTCCATTTCTAACCTTCCACGTCCTCTGAATTTTGTTTTTCCAGATCCTACGGAAAAAAACCCTCTACTACCTAAAATGGAGGAAACCTACCCAAAAATTAACAAAGCACAGTAGTATCCCATGTTTTAATACTATCTTCTATTTCATCCTTCGGGATTTTAGCCATTTTAACACCATTCACATCAATTAGGAGATAAGATTTTAACTTATCTATGATATGATCCTCAAATAGTTATTTCCACGATTTGGGTTGTTCTTCATTTTCATAGCTCAAATTGGTAAGGGATTGACTCAGTTTCTTCAGCTCCTATTCTTCATTCTTCGCATTCTTAGCCCAGACCATTTTCTCACCCGGTTTTCTATTAATTTGTCAACAACTACCCTTGTAATCTCCTTTGACGTGTTCACAATAGCTATCTCCTTTTCTTCTTCATCAATTAGATTGGGCTCATTCTCATCTTTCTCGCACACCTGCTTCAACTTCTGTCCTTCACTCTCCTTTTCTCTACAATTCTTATCCTTTGTTTAAACTCTCAGCTTGCTTCCCAATTTCCCCATGGCAGTGTCACTGGCGAAATTTTCAGCACGATCTAGTAAACACACAGTGAGCATGTTTTTCGCCCATAAAAGAGAGAGAAAATGCTTAAATATTATTTCCCAATAAAATTTATTTAATATATATATATATATATACACACACACAATTGAGTGATATCATGTTAGGTTCATTATAACGTATGTTTTCAATGTATCAAATTTTCCCAAGTTTTAATAATCTTTAATAAAAGATATTAATGATCAAACATTTTTTAGCCAATTGCTGGAAGTCAAAGTGTACAAATAGATATGGATAACTTATGTTTATACGTAAAATTGATGATTGATGTGTATCTAGCCCAACAACTAAAGGGATGTTGGCCTCTAGGCCCAGCCCAACTTCACTTCATAATAAGGCGAAGCCATTCAGCAAAGTATGCAAATCATCCAGGAACCATTATACGCGGAACCTTGTAGTTGTGAGATAGATCGTGAGCCGAGGAACACAGAGCAAGGAACAAACACTTAGCCATGAACAAAAAATGTTGTGATCATGGCACGACCCCCAATCTCGACTCCCAATAACATGGAACCACAACTACAGTAGCCTATAAATAAAAGGAGACCAGAACAAGCTAAGGTAAGCATGACAAACTAAGAAATTCCAATTCTCATCGAGAAAGACTAACTTTAACGTCGGAACTATTTATGGTTCTCATAGAGAATTCCAGTTCTCTGCTGGAATTACTTTCAGGACTTGTTTTGCAGAAAGATGATTTTCATGGTGAACAACAATTGACATGCCTAATCATATTACCATATCAATAATCAATGTGATGTAAGGAAATGAACTTGCTATATATATTTCTATTCGACTAATGATTTCTCTTATTTTCTAAAATATAAAATTTACTTATAAATATAATTCCCAACTATTTATTTATAATGAAATTATAGTTTTTGTGTAGTAGTATTAATAATGAAAATCCAAAAAACTTTAGCGGTCAATTTCATTTGCTTATATCACAGCCAATTCTAATCAAAATTTACTATATAAGACCTAAAATTACGAAAGGACCATACAATTGGAGATACCATTGGAGATGATATTCTTAATTAGATAATTCCTTAGTAATAAATTTTATTTTTTGATAGAAAAAGAATGACAATTTGTAACAATGAGCGATTACAAAGAGTTAAATTTACATACAATGAAATTATTTCTATTAAATAAATTAAACTACACGTCAATCGTACTAATTTTCTTATTACAAATTTAAGATCCTAGACAAAACATTGAGCGAAGTGCATATAAAACTCTACATAATTCACGAAAGTGCACATATAACCCTGTGATAATTGAAAGTGCAAATATAACCCTAGATAGTTTTTATTTGCAAATATAACCTTTTTTTGGCAATTTCAGGTCGGAATTAGATAAAATGTCAATTTTACCCTTCTGGGAAAAAAGAAAAAAATGAATTTACTATTTGGACCCCAAAGCTATGTAACCTTAATTCCTTCCTCTTCTCTTGTTGTTCTCTTTCCGCTCTAGTCAATTCTAGGCTCTTCCAATTCTCTAATGCAAGTTTATCTTCCTAAATTGCCAAATTCTCTAATGGGCTCTTCCAATGCCACGGGTACCTTTCCAGCAGCGCCACCGATTACACCAATCGTGGTGGAGCTGGGTGCCAAGTTATCTTCCAATGCCATAGGTGGTGATGGCGATGGTCACATTTCAACTGAAAAGTCTAAATTTTACACAAAAAATGAAAGAGAAAAAAACAACCTTATCTAGAACTTCTAGGGGTTCATTGTATATAAGAGGAATAACTCTAGTGCCGGTGGATTCCACAAACTTCACGTACTAAGCGGTGAGATACGAGGCATTAGTATTGTTATTGAGCCAACCATAAGTGCCGTCATCGGGGTGGCTAAGGATTTCAATCAGCGGTCGATAAATCAGCTTAGGATTAATCGTCAGACAGCTCATGGAGGTCACTGTGTGCGTGTGGAGAACCGCACGTGCGGTGTGATTCTTTCTCGGTAACAATAGAGTCGCACTTGACTCATCGGTAATTAGATGGTCACTAGGACCACCGACAATGGCATGGAAAGCAAGGTCTTTGGTGAAAGCAATCTGGAACGGAATCCAGAGATAATTGAGTTAAACATATTAGAAGGCAATGACACGATGGAGGAATCATAGTTGATCGGAGGGAGAGTAGGAGGAGTGTAAACTGTGGAGGTGAAGGAAGAAGAATTAGTGGAAGCAGAGGGCTGTGGTGGTGGGTGATAGAGGTTAAGCCCAAGAAAGCCATTGGGCGCAAGTGTAGCAGCCTAGTTAGGGGAATATTTAATTCTATACTTAATTACCGCATTCATGGGTAATTAAGGGCGTTAATTAAAGAGAATGTTATTTAGGACATGAAGTATAAATACAAGGTACACATTTACTTATGATTCATTCTGTCTTAACCATATTTGGATGCTTGGACTGACTTAGGCCTCTGAGTGCTGAGCCCTAGAATCCCAGGAACAGTTTAATTGCAGGCTAGTTTGAGAAGAACCCAAGCCCACCAACCGATCGGTGGTCAAAGACACATCAAGTGGCGCCGTCTGTGAGGAACACTAAGCTGGATTAAGGGTTTTGAGAGTTTATGTCCATGGTAGTTCGAAGGAGTAAAATGTAGAGGTCAATAGGTACGTGGGCTAGATCTCCACCAAGGTTAACATCGAAGAATCCAGGAGGAGAAAACGATGCCCACATCAAAGGCAGTGAAATGGATAACATTTAAACTATGGGAATGGAGTTGTGAGCGGAGCCTAATCCAGGCATAACCCACGAGGGGGACAAACCTCAGTGGCGGTTGGTGCAAATCCCCTAGCGCCAGTCCAGAACAATATGTCGGGGCCCTCGAGAACGGTGGAAGCGATGGGAGAGCAAATACAAGGAAACACTGATTCCTTACTCAAAAGGGTGGCTGATTCGAGGGATAGAAGGTTTATGGAGGTTTCGGGAGATTCGTATATGGAAGCTTATGGTCAACATGAGCAAGGAAATCAGAATGTGAAGAGGGTGACCCCGAATCAAGATGTGGAACGAGCAGCTCAGCTCGTGCCTGCGGTCGGTTATCAAATCACCCCTCCTCCGAGAGATAATAGGGTCACGATGGGGGCATTACCTCCCTCACCTTTGGGAATTACTATGGGGTGGGCTTCTCAATCCCCAATAGCCTACCCTTATTAGGGATATACTGGAGAATCGTTACAAGCTAGACCCCAGCCTTCTATTCCTGGATACTCCCAAGGTCCCATATATGCGCTACCTCTGCTAGCCCCATCTACTCTTATCCTTGACCTGGCTGGTCCAGGAACAACATATGGAATAATGACCTCTTCTGGTATGCAAGGATACGGGAGTATGGGAATCAGTCAGGGGTTGTACAATCCTTATATCCAACCACCCCCACCGCTAGCATACCTAAGTCTTAGACAGCATTGGATGAACCTAGGATACGGGGGAACCCAACCTCTACAGTGGTGAAACCGACCCTCGAGAGTTCACACAGATGTTCCTGGGATTCATGAGTTCGAGGGACTTTGATGAGAAGTTAACATGCAAGCTGGTAGGTAGCTACTTGCAAGGAAAGGTACAAGAGTGGTTTAATAAGTTTCCAAGGGGATCGCTTCGATTGTATCGGGACTTAAGCGGAGCATTGTTAAGCTAGTATGCACAGAAGAAGAAGTTTACCAAAACCTTGTTAGAACTCTACCAGACAAAGCAAAAGGCAGGAGAAAGCAAAGAAACCTTCTATCACCGGTATGTAGACGAGAGTTTGGGGTGATAGAAACGATAGAGAATGAGGTAATCTAGGGGCACCTGCTAGGGATGCAGGACCTGGAATTATACAAGAAGCTGAGCACCAGTACCCCTAAGACTTTCCAAAAACTTTAGGATGTTGTAGAACAGTATTCGAGGGTAGAGGAGGCAACTAGAAAGATAAGAGATGGTCTTGCAGAGAAAGAAGGAAGAAATGTAGAGTGTAGAGGGAAAAGGCCGGTCGATCCCATAAGAACACCATTCGAGAAGTATAATACATTGCCTCTAACGCTTGGAGGAAGAAGCCCTGCATAAATTTTAAGCATACATAGGGGGTTGTTCCGGACACCCCCACCCTTGCAGAGTTCGCACAACTTGGTTGCAGCCTGAAGAGTAAAAAATTGGTACTATGATTACCATGGGAATTACGACCATGACACAAACGATTGCATGCAATTAAGGATGGATATTGATAGGTGTGAACGGGAAGGACGGTTTCGAGGACAGGGACATAGGAACCAGACTACCCCCTCAAGGCCCCAGATGAACTAGTGGCAGCCTTATAGAAGAAACAATCAAAACAATGGGGGGAGAGGAGATAGAAGGCCTCGAGAATAGGTGATTCGAGACAGGAGGCGGGAAAGAAGGTAGGATAGACCTCAAGAGCAACACGGGGGAAATAAAAATAGAGAAAACCCACCCGTCCGAAGGGTAATTAATGCCATCAATGGCATGGTGGGAAGGAGATCTTGAATGCTGTTATAAGAGGTGAGGCTCGAAGGGTTCCCGCGGAAGAGCCCAGTCATAAGAGGTTGCGACCGAATGAAATGGTCACTTTCTCGAAAGCAGATGTTGTGTCAGACCAAATGCCCCATGTGGATCCTATGGTTATTTCAGCCATTATTGGAAAGTCCTTGATCAGAAGGGTGTTCGGTGATGATGGAAGCGGGGTAGAAGTGATGTTTGCTGAGTTTTTTGACCAGTTAGATATAGGCCGTGAAAACTTGAAAAAATATGCTTCCCCTTTATCAGGATTCATAAGAAACCTGATATTCCCTATAGGAGAGATAACATTGCTCGTTTGAGTAGCGGATGGAGAAAAATGAGTGACCATCAGGTGTAATTTTGCTGTTGTGGATGCACCTTCCCTTATAATGTGATTCTAGGAAGGCCATGGACGTGCCAGGCTCGGGCAGTCTAGTCACCCTATCACCTGATGATGAAGTTCCCAACTAAAAAGGGGGTGGCATCCATTCGAGGGGATCATACTATGGCCCGAATATGTAACCTCACGGCAGTACGAGAAGAAAGGAAATGAAGGGATGTAGCGGTAGTACATGCAAAGGCAGGATTAACTAATACAATACAAATGCCTATTCGAGATAAAGGGTTAGTAGCTGTTGGGAAACTAATTCCTGAAGATGTGAAAGGAAGACTGAAAGACTTGTTAGGAAAGTAAGGAGATGTGTTCTCATGGGATACATCTGACCTGACGGGGGTTCCTTCGAGTTTTGAGCTACATAGACTGAACATTAACCCTTCGATTAAGCCAGTGAAGCAGAAGAGAAGAGTGTTCGCTCTCGAAAGAGCTGGGGCAGAACTCTTCTTTGGAGGTGGAGAAGTTCTTGAGGGCAGACGTAATCGAGGAGGTATTCCATCCTGATTGGATTGCTAACCCAGTCATGGTTCCAAAGCATGATGGAGCATGGAGGATGTGTATAGACTTTACTAATTTAAATAAGTGTTGTCCGAAAGATAGTTATTCGTTGCCACCAATCGACAAGCTGGTGGGAGCCATCACTGGATATCAAATTTTGGCATTCTTTGATGCGTATAAGGGGTATCACCAAATCCTCATGGTGGAAGAAGACAAGGAAAATACATCATTTATTACAGATGTGGGCACATATAACTATAGGAAGATGCCCTTTGGATTGAAGAATGCTGGAGCTACTTACCACAGGTTGGTGGATCGACTATTTAGGGGACATATAGGGAAGAATATGGAAATATATGTGGATGACATGGTGGTCAAAAGAAAAGGTTATGAAGAATTCTTAAAAGATCAGGAAGAAACATTTGGTAGGCTTGAAGAAGCTAATTTGAAGTTGAGCCCGTCTAAGTGTGTTATTGGTGTGGGGGCAGGGAAGTTTCTTGGATTTATAGTCTCAGAGAGGAAGATCAATGTAGACCAAGAAAAGGTTGAAGCTCTAAGAACAATGAAACCCCCACAATCGATAAAGGATGTGTAGAAGCTTGCATGGTCTCCATAAGCATTAAGCAGGTTCTTATCGAAGGGGACGGAGAAGTACTTACCCTTCTTTGATGTGGTTCGAAGGGAAAAGAAGTTTGAGTAGAATGGAAAGTGCAACGAGGCATTTGAACAGTTGAAATAACATCTGGGGACATTGCCTACCTTGATGAAACCAGACACGGATGAGACGCTGTACTTGTATATTTCTGTGTCGCCATTAGCAATCAGTGCGACTCTGGTTAAAGAAAAAGAAAAGGTTCAACATCTTATTTACTTTGTTAGTCATGCCTTGCAGGGGCCGTAGACAAGGTATACGGTTCTCGAAAGGTTAATTCTAGCCCTTGTACATGCGACCCGAAGGTTGAAACCCTACTTCCAGGGATATAAGATAGTGGTGCTCACGAACCACCCCATTCGATAGATCCTGCTAAGGCTAGAGATTTCAGGAAGAATGATGAAGTGGGTAGTAGAATTGGGAGAACATGATATCCATTATCAACCTCAAGTTGCGATTAAGGGGCAGGCACTGGCCAACTTTATAGTGGAATCTACAGAGCCCCTCGAGGTTTGTTTGCATTCCATTCAGAATAAGGAAACAAGGCAAAGACATATATGGAAATTGTATGTGGATGGTTCGTCACATTCAGGAGGAAGTAGAGTCGAGGTCCTACTAACTAGCACCAATGGCAGAGATTATCCTTATGCATTGAGCTTTGCATTTAAAGCAACTAATAATGAAGCTGAGTATGAGGCACTGATCACTGGATTGCGCCTCGCAGAGGAGCTGCATGTAGAAGAATTGGAGCTTTTCAGTGACTCAAATTTTGGTTCAGCAGGTGAATGGAGAGTACAAGGCTAGAGAGCATAACCTGCAGAGGTACCTCGTGGTAGTGAAGAACCTGTTAAAAATTTTCAAATCTTATACTTTGACGTAAGTTCCGAGGGAAATCAATCATAAAGTGGACACTCTAAGTAAGCTCGCTTTTTCAAATTTGGGAACCCAATCCTAGTAGCAACTCTTCATGGAAACTTTGAGCAGGTGAAGTTTTGAAGAACCTGTAGTGATTGCGATTGAAGCGGAAGACTCCTAGATGACATCGTTTGTGGCATATCTTCGAGAGGGTTTCCTGCCAAAAAATGAAATTGATGCCAGAAAAATAAGGTTGAAGGCTCCAATGTTTGTGTTGCAAGAAAGAGGGTTTATAGAAGGGGTCATTTGCAGCCATTACTTCGATGTGTTAACCCTCACGAGGCCGATCACCTCATAAGAGAGGTTCACGAAGGGGTGTGATGCAGCCACCAGGGAGCTAGATCCATGGCAAGGAGGCTCATTTGAGCAGGGTTTTATTGGCTGACAATGTTTGAGGATGCGAACCGATATATTCAGGCTTGCCATCAATGCAAGAGACATGCACCTAAAACACACGTTCCACAGGAAAAATGAGAAGCATCTATAGTTCATAGCCATTTGACAAATAGGGATTGATTTGGTGGGCCCTTTTCTGGAAAAGGCAGGGAAATTCAGATACCTAATAGTAGATGTTGATTATTTCACAAAGTGTGTAGTGGTTGAGCCCTTGACAAACATAAGGGTAAAAATAGTCATCTCCTTTTGCTGGAAGAACATTGTGTGCTGTTTTGGAATCCCAAGAACGATAATTACGGACAACGGAACACATTTTTCTCAGGATCCCTTCAAGAAGTAGTGTGAGGAATATCAGATTAAGCAAAAGATGACATCTATTTACCACCCCCAAGCTAACGGGCAAGTGGAAGTGACCAACAGAACAATAGTAAATGGAATACAAGCACGCCTCGAGGGGGCGGAAGGTAATTGGACATGGGAATTACCCAGTGTATTAAGGGCATATTGGACAACTGATTCTTCCACTACTGGGGAAACGCCTTATAGTCTCATGTATAGCTCAGAAGTAGTAATTCCTGCGGAAATAGGAGTTCCTAGCCCAAGGATGATGGCTGCTGCAGATGAGACAATCAATCAACAAAATTGATGTCTGGATTTGGATATGGTAGAGGAAAAGAGAGAGTTAGCTTCTCTAATTGAGGCTAAAGTCAAGGAACGGGTCAGAAGATACTGTGACAAAAAGGTAAAGAAGGTTTTGTTTAGCCCGGGAGAATTGCTAATGAGAAAAAAATGAGAAAAGCATAAAGGAACCCGGGGGTAGTTAGCTGCAAATTTGGAAGGACCTTACAAAGTGATCGAATCGTACCTAGGAGGAATTTATATTCTTAAGCAGATGAACGGGGTTCGAGGGCCAAGAAGGTCGAACATTGCCAACTTGAGAAAATACTACCAGTTGTGATGTTCGAGTGGTTTGCTCTAAAGCGGCACTCTGGTTAATGTTTGAGCGGGTTGCTTTAAAGATGCGCTCTAGATGATTTCCAGCTACGGCTAATGTTCGAGTGGTTTTCTCTAAAGCGGCACTCTGGTCAATGTTCGAGCGGGTTGCTTTAAAGCAGAGCTCTAGATAATATTTCCAGCTACTCCTGATGTTCGAGTGGTTTGCTCTAAAGTGGCACTCTGGTTGATGTTCGAGCGGGTTGGTTTAAAGCAGTGATCTAGATAATATTTCCAACTATGGATGATGTTCGAGTCGTTTGCTCTAGAGCGGCACTCTAGTTGATGTTCGAGTGGTTTGCTCTAAAGTAGCATTGTAGCTGATGTTCCAGCGGTTTTAAAGCACCACTCTAGATGATATTTCCAGCTACAGCTGATGTTTGAAGTGGTTTGCTCTATAGTGGCACTCGAAGGCTATCTTGCAATCTTGAAATAATAAACTAGTAGGCGAGATTAGCAGATGTAGGTGGAAACACCAAACCATGGTAAAATGCTTGTGTCTCTAAATTACTTAATTCCTACTTACCGAACATATTCGTATTTTTCTCAACCTAAGAAAATTACACAGGGCACTCATATTCGAGGGGTAAACTATAAGAGATGGAGAGAATATGGGTTATTTATTCAAACCTCAGCAAACATATTAGAAATACATTATTGATACAAGTAACTATCTAAGTTTATTCATTTAAACATATTTACTCAGCGGGAGAAAATCCCTCCTGAAAAAATTCTTCTTCAAGTTCTTCAAGTTTTATACCGGCTGCCCTTCGGATATCCTTCATTTGTTCCTCAATGGGACATTCTAAGGGATCAAGAACGGCTACGGCCTTACATCGCTTCTTTGTGGAAGATTCAAATGGATCATTTGAGGATGACCAAGCACTTTTGTAACGTTTTGAGGAAGATCCTTGGGTAACTTTGCTCAAAGGGACAAGATGTTGTTCATCCTCCTTAGTGGCAGACTTTTGTGACTGAGGGGCAGAGCGAAAGCTCGAGGGTATGAATCCATTTACCCTCAGCTCCGCCAGCCAATCGAGAATGAGGTCAAAAGCCTTTTTTCTGTCGAGGAGTCCCATTCTCATGAACGTTAACCTCTTCCATCCAGTATTGAGCCACTTTAAGTAGAAACTTTGGTAGATGATCATCGCTGATTAAGTAGGAGGAGAGAATGCCGTGGGAAAGCTTGTGGGCACGAAGACTCACTTCGTGTGCTGTGGTTTTTCCTCATACTCAGTGAAACGCTGCTCCACTTCTGTGGCTTGTATCTTCTAGGCCTCGATCTCCCTTGCAAGTTTTGTGTTTTTAGAAAAAAGAGATTCCACCAAAGAGCTATCTTTACCTGAGGGTTCCCTTGAGTGGCCAGAAGAGGTTCGCTTGAAGAAGGGGGATCCTCGCTGGCTATCTTTCAAGCGAGCAAGTCCTCTTCAAGGCTAGCCACTATTCATTGAGCTAATAGATGTTATTCGGCAAGTAATTCCCTCTAGGCTACCAGTCTGCTATTTTTGCCCAAGCAACCGATTAGGTGCCCTTCCACTACTGGAAGCCTAGTCGCAGTGGTAAGGCAGGACTTCAGGGAACCAAACTTCAAATAAATTTGACGCATTAGTTTTTCTAATTCTTCATCAGCAGGATCACGACCCTTGACCACTTCTAAGGGATAAGTACCATTAAATTCGTTGCCAAGGAAATCCTTAACAAACCCCTTAAAAGTGGAATGGTCTTTAGATTGCCATTACTTCATTTCGGCTTCGAGTTGGTGTAGCTTGTTCTTCAAGGAATTATTCCTTTGGTTACACTTAGAAAGATCTCGAAAGGCAATCAATAGTTGTTTGTGTGTCTCATTCAGCTCATTTTGGGCACTCAAAAGTTCCTCACATGCGCCTTCTAACACCATTTTCAACGAAGTATACTACGAAAAGAAAACAAAGGTAAAATCAATAATTTGCGACAAAAAAATTATTTTTATTGATACTTAAAGTTAAAAATATGGTCACAATTGAGGGGGCCTAAGTGAAAAAAAAATTACAATTAGGGACCAACCTTAGAATCATCCTCCTTTGATGTGGAAGCAATTATTTCTTCCACTCGGCCAGCGGCGGAATCCCGCTCTGGAGAGGCGTCTGTAACCTCTAGAGGGGGATCGGACGAATCCCCCCAACTGTGAAGAACTGCCCTTTGGACTTGATGAAATCCAAAAGGGAAAAACGAAGACCTTTGTTCTTAATGGCCTCGTCCCACTTCGCGTCCAGAGTGGTTTTGAGCTCTGGATTAACTAGTTCATCCACCTGCTTGGCCATATCTTCAGATAGAGAGGTGGACACTTGTGCCTTTAAAAATTCCTCGGCAAATTTCCTACTACCGATTTGCTTGGCCACACCCAGAAGATACAAGAAAAGTTGAAATAACTCAGAACTGTTCAACAGCTTGTGTTTGAAGGCCTCGAGCAGTTGAACTTGCATGGCTGGATCCTCTGTATCTTGAACCCCTCTTACTGAGGGTGTCATTCTCTAGCGTCCATTGATGCCTTTCGGCATCAACACCCTGCAGATCTTCGCCTCCATATAATCCCATAAGTGGTCTTGGTGAGAAGGGATTGATAGTACTGCTATTTGCACTTGTCTTCTGGCAAATGTTCCTGGTGTGAGGTGACTGCTCAGCACTAGTGGTTTAGATAGGCCTTTCGAGGCCTGCTGTAGGAGGGGAGGCAGAGTTCGAGAGGGGAGACACTAGATTCGAGGGAATGGAAGTTTGATTCGAGGAGTTAATGATCCCCTGTGAATGAGCCTGACCCTACTTCGAGGGTCCTGCTTCTTTAAGCCCTTAGCGAGACTCACTGAAAAAGAAAAGAGAGAGAGAGAGAGAGTCAGTCACACAAAAAATGGGAGAAGTGGATGACTAATAAGGCACCTTTGGAGGGTCCCGAATGCCCAAAGTCACTAGCGATGGTCTCGAGGGGAGGGCCATCTTTGGGGCCCTCGGGTTCTGTTCTCCTCTTTCTTGTATCCTTCCGGAGTATGTTATACACATATTCTTCATAGACTCTTGGCGGGAACGTAAAGCCTTCAATATGAGGGTTGGGGTTGTTGAAGAGGTTGTAGTTGAGGGAGCTGGACAACAGTTTTTTGCCTATCCCACTTGAGGGCATCTGGGCAGACATATTCCCCAAGTTTGAGAGACTTGACTCGAACGCCCCAGTTCCACAGAGGAACTCGATATCTCTTACTATCAAAAAAATACCTCTCTTCCAGCTTTTCCGGTCACCTGAATTTCCAAGAACACTAAAAACCTTATGATGTGCTTCTCGGTTGACAAACGTGACGATCATATTGGTAGACCGCCCACTATAGGATACAAAGTATAGTGATCGAAGCAGCTTATAACTAGGTTTAATACCGAACTCACCACACCTGGTTAAGAACATCATAATGATCACCAAAAGGTTGGGATGGACTTGTGCAGGGCTTACTTGAAAATTTCTAAGGATTTTGGAAAAAAGGGGCCGGAAGGGAAAGGTGAGCCTACAACGAAGGTGCTTGAGAGATGGATGATCTTCCTTAGGGAAGGCTATAGAGGGTATCACCCTCTCGAAAGGGTTGAAAATTGGCATCCGAGGCTATTCGTTGACCAGGAGGGATTTAGTCTAAAATTTTCGACATGAAGGGCCTCACTACTGGAACTGGGAGCTCCCTCCCTGAGTCTTTTAGCCTTAACCTTTGATAAGTCCCTTTCTTCTTCTTTGGAGAGGATTCAGCCAGAAAAGATGCCTGAGGTGCTCTCGAGGGTGCCAGAAAAAATTATGGGGAAACCTCTCTCTTCTCCAGGACTGTTAGAAATTTGATCGGATGCACCATCTCCAGCATCTGAATCGTACTAGAATTCTTCAGAATGAGTACATCACGGGTCAATAACGGTTCTCTCTGGTGTACTTACTCGTGTCTCGCCTACCCTAATTTCACCGAAAAGTTTTTCGAAAGTGGAACCCTCATCGGATTGGGCCATGATTGAAAGGGCAGGAAATGAAAATATTAGAATGAGAGTTGAGACGAAAGAACTGACTGATTTTCTGAGAAAGGTGATGGAAATTGGATTGCTTGAGAGAAAAATACAGAAAGAATGCGTGTAAGAAGACGCCTGGAAACAAGAAAAATGAATAAGGAAGAGTGGATGGGAGGTAATTATGGGGGCCGAAGTGACGGGTAATTATTACTACCTTGAAAATATAAAGCTATGGAAAGACGCAATCGCTTCTTTGTCTTCTAACAACGCACTGTTTGGAGAGCAGTGACACGTGCGGTTGTACAGCACGCGCGTGCCCTTTCGGAATCCTAAATGACGGAGTTTATTAGAAAACAGGTTCTCACCTTCGAAGGCAGGAGCAACAAAGTGCAAGGTTCATTTCGAGTCTTCAAAGTCCTCGAACTGTCCCATGCATTCGAGACCTCGAACACCTTTGTGGCATTCCAGCTTTCTAAGGTCGAGAACATGCTTTTCCGAGGGCTATTGATAGAGGTTAAGCCCAAGAAAGTCATTCGGCCGAAGGAATGGCAGCCCAATGAGGGGAATATTTAATGCTCTACTTAATTACCATATTTTTGGGTAATTAAGGGCATTAATTAAGGAGAAAGTTATTTAGGACATGAAGTGTAAATACAAGGTACGCATTTACTTATGATTCATTTTGTCTTAACCATATCAATTTTTCCTTTATACTTTACTTGGATCTATTTTTTTGTTATTAGCTATTCTGTTGATTCTTTTGGACGGTTGGACTGACTTAGGCATCAGAGTGCTGAGCCCTGGAATCTCAGGGACAGTGTAATTGCAGGTTAGTTTGAGAAGAACCCAAGCCCATGAATTGGCCGGTGGTCGAAGACACATCAGTGATGGTGGCGGCGGCGGAGACATTCCAATTTTATCAAAAATAGCACCACTTTTCAAAAAAACCTGTGGCGGCGGTAACTCCCAGTTGCCATCTCCGGCATGTTTCTGTTCAGAATTGGGTCATCCGGGTCATTGATAACCGAACAAAATCAACAATTTTAGTGGAGCCTGCTATTCCAATTTTTTATACTTTCTGCTGATACCTTCCGCGTTTGGTTTATGCTATTTTAACTTGTGAGGTTAATACCTCCTGCTGGTCTGAGCGGGGAATGGTTGATCAGTATCGGAGCGGTGGTAAAGGTGGTAGAGCAGTGGCAAGGGGTATTTTTGTCTTTTTATTTTTTGTATTAGGCTGAAAGGGTATTTTAGTAATTTCTAATCGGTCAATGGCCGGAAAAGGCCGGCCAATGCCGGAATATCGATTTTAGGGTTATATTCGCACTTATATAAGTTAGGGTTATTTTTGCGCTCAAAACTATTTCATGGTTATATCTGCACTTTCTCAATTATATATGATTATATTTGCATATTGCCTTCGAGATATAATAACTATTTACGAGTGAAAATCACATAAATTGCTTAATAATAGAGTCTGTCCCATACATCAAACAAACATGTTAATTAGGATTTGCCAACTTCTTAAATATCACAAGTAATGTACATTTTTTTGAAATACACAAATAAATAATTTTTTATCGTCCAAACTTTAAACAATCTGAAAAACACAAATTCATGTATCCAAATAACTAGAAACATCAAAACAAACACAAAAACAAAATTAGAATTACACAAACTGTATAACTAGATCAAAATTGATGTGAACAATTTAGCAATTAATCATCATGAACACACCAATTTAACGAAAAACATCAATAATATCTTTGAAAATTCCATACATAGATATTTATAAAAAGCTAAAATAAATTATATGTATTTTTCTTATCTTCCTATAATGGAAAGAGCAATTTTATATATATATAATTTGGATTTTAAGAGAGGGGGGTGGAATAGAGATTTAGACCTTATGACTCATGTATTATATGAACGAAAAAAAATTCTTTGTAGTCACATATGGCCAATCGGCAGTTTGGCACAATAAGGAACAAATAAAGTTGTTTGTATCACAATAATAATTAATCTTAATTGTTATGAATTGCTAAAATAAATATTTATCTGTATATATGATCGATGACCCGACAATATTTATCTGTATTTATAATCTCTACCAAATTCGTTGAGATGATGACAGCATACTTAATTAAGCACCTACCTACTAGTGAATATTGTCGTTTTATTTGGCCTGGCATGGTGGACAAAATCCAAAACAGTCGCTGAATTTAAAATTAGAACTATTTGTGTGCGATAAGTAATTAAAACAATTAATTAATGAGATCATGGGTTTAAGATTCGGGGAGAAATCATATGTTGTCTTCATCTTTGGACGATATAATATAACGTACATGCTCCCTGGCCAGGGTGATGCTCTGTAAAATCCATTTTGATTTCTAGATTTCTACAAATCCTAATTTAATTAAATTCTCAATCAAATTTTACAAATATATTTCTTCTCCTTCTCAATTACTTCATCAATGCTGGAGGGAGAGTCCATTTTTCTTTTCAAGAGGGAGAATTCCCTCTAGATAACCGAAAACTTCATCTTTTGCGCTCACAATCGGCCTAGAAAGTGTTACGTATATCTTGACGTAGTCTAAGTTTGTTACCATATATCAAGTAGTGTATATCATGTTAGTAGAATCAGTATCCATCCCTTATATTGTGGGATTTTATAACTACTCAGGCACTATTTATACCTTCCGCACTCTTCTACTACATCATCATCATCACTTGGTCGCTCCCTTGCAGCTTAACTCACTGAGCGGACCTCTCTTCAATACTAGCATCATCGTCTGGCCCACTCGCACGAGTCCATCCTTCATCGTCTTGTGTCAAGTCATAGTCTACATGTTTCTTGTAATAAACTAGACTCCGTTTGTGGTTCTCATCAACCTGGATAAAACCACCGTTTACCATTTCACCCCGTACTAGAATTTCCCTTAAACCTTTTAATTTAATTCTTTATGATGTTTGGGGCCCCTCTTCGGATTTATCTACTTCTGGTTGTCGTTATTATGTGAGTTTTATTGACTACTACACTAAATTCACATGGCATTATTTTCTGTCTGCTAAATCCAAAGTCTATTCCATCGTTGAACTATTTCTTAACCTCGTCCAAACCCAATTTTCTACCCAAGTCAAATATTTTCAGTCAGACTGGGGCGGTGAATACCACAATGTCTCAACACTTCTCACCTCTCGTGGCATTCACCATCAAGAATCGTGTCCCTACACTCCAGAGCAAAATGGATCTCTTGAACGATGCAACCACATGATTGTCGAAAAAGGTCTAGCTCTTCTTGCTCATTCTCGTCTTCTCATTAAGTCTTGGGAAAAGACTTTCCACACTGCAGCTTACCTCATCAACCGTACCATTACTCCCCTCCTTAATTTCCAATCTCCTTATCAACGCCTTCATGGAAAAACCCCCAACTGCTCTTTCCTTCGTTCTTTTGGGTGTCTATGTTATCCTTTTCTTCTCCCTTACACTGCCAACAAACTAGAATATCACTTTTTCCATGTGTCTTCCTCGGGTACAACTCTAAACACAAGGGCTATATATGTTTTCATATACCCACCTCTCGCACTTACATCTCTCAATTCTTCATCTTTGATGGGTTGGTTTATCCATATCCAGACTTTTCATCTTCATCTTCCTCACCCGCTCCTTCCACTTCATGTCTCGTTCCACTTTCGTCCCTTAGCAAAGCCGACTTTATAGCTCCATAAGATCTTCCCTGTGTGCCAGCTACCCTTACACCAACTTCACCGCTAGATTCAGTCTCGCCTTCCTAGCCACCCTTATCCTCTGTGTCAGCACCTCCATCATCCCCTCCTACATCGCCTCAGTCAGCCTCCACTCCTCCATCTACTACTCCATCTCCTCACCCTAATGCTCCTAACTGGTTCCCCCCCTTATGATCACGCTCCTCCACCACTCCCGTAAACTTAGAGCTCTTACAACCACAAAATATCCCCTACTATCTTCCCTTAAACCCACTCTCTTCCATCAAGCTTCCAAAGATCCTAACTGGCAGCATGCTATGCAAAATGAATATGATGCCTTAATGATTAATTGGACTTGGGACCTAGTGCCTCATCCCCCGAATACTAATGTGGTCGGTTGTAAGTGGGTGTACAGGGTCAAGAGAAAATCAAATGGCTCCATTGAGCGCTACAAAGCCCATCTAGTGGCAAAAGGGCTTCCATCAGGAGGTTGGTGTTGACTACTTCGATACCTTTACCCCTGTGGTCAAACCCCCACTATCTGTCTTGTGTTGAGCCTTGATGTCTCCTCCGGTTGGCCTCTTTGGTAGGTGGACGTCAATAACACCTTCCTCCATGGTGATCTTGTAAAAACCATATTTATAGATCACCCGCAAGGCTTTATTGCTCTAGATCGGCCGTCTCATGTTTGCCGCCTTTGTAAAGCTCTTTATGGATTGAAGCAGGCCCCTTGAGCCTATTTCAGAAGCTCATTGCCTCTTTTGTTCACCATGGCTTCAAGGAGTGTATCTCTAATCCATCACTCTTTGTCAAGCACTCTGGTCCACATGTGGTCTATGTATTTGTCTATGTTGACAATCTTGTTATTCAAATATTGCCTTCACCGATGAGTTTGTTTGAAGTCACTCATCTTGGTTTGATCTCCAGCTCTCCCAAAATAAGTTCATCTATGATATTCTTGAGCAGAGCCACGTGTTTGGGGCTCGGTCCATCTGTTCTCCAGCAGAGCCTGGCTTTTGTTTTGTTGCGGCTAGCGATCCTCTATCTCATCCATATTTATATCGGAGTATTTTTGGCACTCTTCTATACATCACAATCTCTCAGCTAGAAATTTCCTATGCAGTCAACCGGGTCTGTTAGTTCATGCATTCTCCCACAGAAAATCACTGGTGTGCAGTCAAGCGTATTCTCCGATATCTTGAAGGCACTCTCTCATCTAGCTTAGTTCTTCAAAAAGCCTGTGATTTTTTTACTTGTGGTGTTTTTGGACGCAAAGTGGGCATCTAATCATGATGATTATTGGTCACAACATGGTTTTACTATCTTCTTTGGGGATAATCTTATTAGTTAGTCATCTTGCAAAAAGAAATGGTTCCTCAATCCAGCATTGAAGTAGAATATCGAACCATTGCCTTTACTTCTGCGGAGCTATCTAGTTACAGCAACTTCTCCAGGAGATATGTGTGCTCATTTAACTGTCTCCAATTCTGTTGTGTGACACTTAAGTACCACTTTTCTCTTTTCCAATCTAGTCTTCCCTCAGCGGTTCATCACATAGTGATTGACTACCGCTTTGTACGAGAGCAGGTTGCTTCAGGTGAACTCATTGTTCGTCAAGTCCGTGCACTTGATCATATAGCCGACATCTTATATTTCAGCACTATCACCTATTTACTAGCACTGGTACAAACTATCATAGGCACCGGTATTTTGACCGGTGCCTGAGTAGGGGGGATGGGAATACTACATTCCAACACCCCCTACTTAGGCACCGGTCGAAATACTGGTGCCTATGATCGCTTGTACCGGTGCTAGTAAATAGGTGATCAATAAAAAAAATTTGGCCGGTGAGAATAAGCTCACCGGCCGGAATATGAAACACAGACAAACAAAACACAAAATAACCAGAATTTCATGTAAGAAAACTGGAAAATTCATAACCACAGCTTTGAAGTTCATTACATATGTCCAAAATACATAGCAACCCACAATTCATGAACAAATTAGACCTAAACATAGATTAACAACATCAATTATCATAAACACTAGAACCTAATATCCATAAACCCTAGATAACATCAACGAACCAAAATCGTGAATGTGAGGTCGGAAGCAAGGCCTGAGGCGCGATGCGGTGGTGGGGCTGAGAGCTGAGGCACTGGATTTGAGCTGACCCAACAATTTTGGTGGAGCTCGGGGAGATGGCGTCGGGGGAGATGGTGCGAGGAGATGTTGTCAGGCCTGGTCCGAGAAATGGCGTCGGGGATGGTGTGCTGCGGGGAGGGTGGAGAGGGGGTCTTCATTGTCAAGGGTAGGCGGTGGCGGAGATAGAAAGGGGGTGGAGGAGGAGGGAGATGACGGAAAGGAGAAGGGAGAGGATGGAGAAGAGGTATAGAAAATAGGGGTGGGTTAGATTTAGGGTTTCAGATTTGTTTATATAGACAAAGTTTTAATGGCTGAGATTCAATCAACAAAAGAAATAAATGGTTCAGATGAAACTGAGTTGGGCTCCTTTTTTTAGTTACCTACAAAAACCGGTGCTTAAAATGGCTCATAGGGGTGCCTGTGTATATAAAAAGCAGCTGATTAAGGTTGCTTTTATGGGTTTTTTTAAAATGAACCCGAGAGCAAGTATAGAGCACAGGTACAAAAACCGGTGCCAAAATGGCTCATGCCGGTGCCTATGTATATGAAAAGCAGCTACTTAGGGCTGCTTAAGTGTGGCACGTTAATATTTTTTTACCCGAGAGGAAACATGGGAAAAAATTCTAAGTATGTAGCACCGGTACAAATACCGATGCCTTAGTGACTCATATCAGTGCTAAAGTCCAATATTTCAAAATTTTAAACAATCCCTCCAAAATTATGAATGAAAATTTAGGAAATTCATTTTTCCGCCATAACTTAGCACCGATATGAATGAAAGCAATGCTGGTACTAGTATTATTTAATATCTAAGCTAATTTTTTAAATATTACTACTAGGTCCATATAAGAAATTTGGAGGCGGTGAGTCACAAAATTGAAGACACCAAAACACAATTAAATAAGAGACGGTTATGTCTTTAAAATTCTAGGTACAATGGGAGAATGGAAGAGCCTTAAACACATTTTTGAAAATTACGCTATTGCCCAAAAATTTGTTACGACATTATCCTTCTCTCCAAAATACAAGATTTTTTTAATTCTTGCATAAATATAGAAATAGAAAATAAATAGTTTTTTTATGAAATTTTGAAAAGCGCTAGTACATGTTCTAGATTAACTTAGAGTTGATTAATTAGAAGTAATAAATGGAAATTGGAAAGAATTATAGATATGTTTTTGTGCTTGATTGTTGATAAATATTTTGTTATGGACTTGGAAAATACAAAGGGGGTGTATAGGGTAGCGTCACTTTCGAGCATATTTCAATTTTGAGCTACGAGTAAAGTTTTTACTTTTTGCACTCAGGTCCCTCCAAGAAAGTTGGAGCTGTCGAATCACGAAATTAGTGACACTAAAATGAAAATCAATAATATACAATTGTGAATTGGAGATTTGGGCATGTATGAGTGAACGGAAGGGCCTCAAAAGTTAACATTAATTATATCTACACAGTCCTGGAAATTACACCATAGCACAAAATTGTATTACCCCACTGTCCATTGCTCCAAAATGCAAGATTTTTGTTATTCTTGCCTAAATATAGAAATATAAAATAAATTACTTTTTTGTGAAATGTAGGAAAGTGCTAGTACATGTTCTAGAGCAACTTAGAGTTGAATACTTAGAAGTAAGGAAGGAAAATTGGAATGGATTACGGATATGTCCTTATGCCCGATTGTTAAAAAAATATCCCCCTAGAGACTTGGAAAATACAATAAGGGTGTATGGGGTAGCTTCACGTTCAAGCGGATTTCAATTGGAGTTACGGGTAAAGTTTTTACTTTTTGCACTTAGGTCCCTCTAAGAAAGTTGGAGTTATCGAATCATAAAATTGGCGACAACAAAATACAATTCAATAATATACAATTGAAAATTTGCAATTTGTGCATGTATGGGTGAACAGAAATGCCACAAAAGTCAACATTGATTACTTCTACATAGTCTTGGAAGATTACACTATGACCCAAAATTGTGTTACCCCATTATCTAGTGATCCAAAATACTCCCTCCATTTCTTTAAGAATGGCACCTAAGAATTGGCTCTTGGATAATTGCTAGATATAGGAGAAGACATAAAGTTGATGGATGTAGGATGTTTGGTCTCCTAAAGTACATTAATTACTGTACACACAGCTACCAAAATATAGGCTAATTCTTCCCTCCTAAATTTTGAAAATGGTGGGAAATTCTACACTTTAATTTAAAAGTACCTCACATGGCCCATTGGCCAAGGTACTAACAAAATGAAATGAGAGGTTGTGGTAAATTTCATTAAAAACAAGAACATTATCTGCTACCATCCACCACTTCTCTTTCACTCTTCATCTTTTCCTCTCTTCATCTTTTTCCCTCTTAAAGCTTTCCACCTATGTAGCAGCAACATCATAATGGCAGAAAAACATCTTTTGACTGATTTTCAACGCTGTCAAATTGGGGAGTTCATCCTGCAAAATTTAAATGAAGGCAAGATTGCAACACATCGTCGAAAGGAGGCTGCCCAACGATGGAACACTTCGATATGCACCATTAGCCGTCTTTCAAACCTGCACAAAAGGCAAGGACAACTAGGGTTATGTACAGACTGGAGAAGGAAGGTGAAAGGAAAACAGGGAAGGAAAAAAAGTTGAAATCAACAAGGAGCTAGCTATGCCTATCCCCCTCCCATTCCGCACACCACAAAGGGGATATGCAGCAGCAATTGGGGTAAGCACTTCCACCATGCATCGTTGGATCAAGGAGGGTCAAATTCAAAGCCATTCAAATGCAATAAAACCACAAATTTCAGCAACTATTCAGCTACACAGGTTATACTACTCAATTTCTCACTTGAAGCATGATACAAGTTCAGGAAAAACATGTTTTATGGATATGCATCACATTATACATATAGACGAGAAATGGTTTTATATAACTAGTTGCGGGGAAGTACAATCTTCTCCCGGATGAGGAAGAGCCTCACCGTACTGTTCAAAACAAAAAGTATATACAGAAGATAATGTTCCTTTGTGCCGTATGTCGACCAATCATCAAAAATGAGGGGGAGGTCTTATTTAATGGGAAAATTGGGATTTGGCCATTCACACATGAAGAGGTAGCAAAGAAGACAAGCAAGAATAGACCAGCCGGTACTCTAGAAACCAAACCAATTACATCAATCGACCGTGATGTTACTAAAGCGTTCATGTTGACAAAGTTGGTTCCAGCAATCAAAAGGAAATGACCGTTACTAGCTAGCACAAATATAACAATTTGACAAGACAATGCAAGACCTCATATAAGTGATGATGATGCTGAATTTAGAATGGCTGCAAGTTCCGACGACTTCAACATAAAATTGGGTTTTCAGCCACCTAGAAGCCCAGCTTTGAATGTTTTAGATTTGGGTTTTTTTAATTCAATACAAAGTTTGCAGCACAAAAAAATCACACACTTTGGATCAACTCATTTCAGCAATGGAAGCAGCTTTCGAAAGAATTGCATCCAGAAAAACTAAACAAAGTGTTTCTAATACTCCAATGTGTCATGGTGGAGATAATCAAATGCAAGGGGTCTAACAGTTACAAGCTTCCACATATGAAGAAAGATGCACTCCAACTACAAGGTATACTACCAACTGACATAGAGGTTGACACGGATGCAGTTAGGGAGGGCTTACAAAGCTTAATCGCAGCAAACAAGTCAACGGGTCTTGAGTACATTATTCAGCAACTTATGTGATAGGTAAGATGTTAGAAGTGCCTTTTGGTTTTACAATGTGGTTGGATAGGTGTGGCAAAGATGCAATCACAATGCTAGGTTTTATTGTTGTGTTTACAATCCAACTGTTGTAATGAAAAACATTTGCTTTCATTTTTTAAAATAGATTAATTACAAATATGTTTGCTTTTAGTTCTAACACTCCAATTTGTTTGCTTTAAAGACAAAGACGGGCACATTAACACACATATGTTGAACAAAATAGCCTCATTGAATACACACATTGTAAAAACAAAAGAAATAGCCACATTGAATACACATCATTTTCTGAAGAAATCAAGAATCCCAAAAAACAGAATTCAGAGAAGACAGAACATTGCTTTCAAGACCACCCATTTTAGATTATAACACATTAGTAGACCAAAACCGCAACATTTAATACACACAACAAACAGCCACGCAATAAGCTAACATAGCACAAATTTTCCTTTAAAAATTCCAATCAATAGCACTAGCTAACAGTCAAATTTGCAACACTTGTAATTTTTTTTAGTTTTCAACGACGTACCTACAAAGGGAACCAAACCTTCCACATCTCCATTAATGCTTTTGGAGGAAATTTTCCATACTCGTCACTCCGGTGTTGAGACAATAGCAGTTTGTGAGCCCATGGATGTACCTGAGAGGGGTCAAAAACCATTAACTTTACAGAGTTATTGATTAAGAATTACACAGTGGAAAATTACTTCTGGATTACACACTGATTTCTAAATGATTATATATCTTTTACCACTATCAGAAAATCTGCATATGTGTGAATCTAACTGAAAATATTTACCTCTGACAAGTCGATGAGCACTCCGATCAGATCATACACGTACATACTATGTTCGGATTTTTCAGCCTCCATATCTCCCGTCTTCTGTGAATTAGCGAAGGTAGCGTCGTCCACCAGTAAGTCAAACTCAATCTCTTCGTCGGACCTCACCCGTCTTTTTGTGAACTTGCTCGACCTCTGGAAGCAAGTGTTTGGAGACCATCTTGAAGACTTCGATGATAACCGCGCCAGCTCCTGAGTTGATTCCGTAACTTGAAATTTCATCGGCCAGAGCTGAACACGGTCATCGTCGGCAGGAGATATGGCGGAGATGACATCGTCGATGGGCCATTCCGTCTCCTCAACGCCGTTGTCGTCGATGTGGGAGTGAAATTGGAAAGGTGATTCAGATTCACCGGGAAGGGGAGGATTGCTCTCCAATCCGGTGGAGTTTTGATTGAACATGTGGGTTTTGGTTGAAATCGGATCTATGAAATGGGTTTACAGTGGCAAGACATAGGTTCTCATCGCACCGTACTGTTCAAAACTGGAGAGAAGGCCGAATTTTGGATATAGCCAAAGTTGATCTAGGGTTTCAACTCTTCCTTCCTTTTATATGGTGACTTGAAGAAAGGGAGTAGTGTTCAAATTTGGGCCAAGTTTTGGGCTACGTTTTTGGGTCTATATCTGAGATTACAAAAATATGGAGGGAAAGGTTAGGCTAGGGGTTGGGTTAATGAATGGATTAATTGGGTCCAAGTGGCAAATGAGGAAAGTAATATGGTAAATCCTAAAATGTCATGAGAGTAAAATGGTCAAAATTAAAATTGTCCCTTTCCTTTTTAAGGCATTGCTGCAGGGGTGCCACTTAAAAAAAACACTCATTTTTAGAAAGTGTGTCATTCTTAAAGAAACAGAGGGAGTATATGAATTTTGTTATTCTTGCCTAAATATAGAAATATAAAATAAATTATATTTTTGGTGAAATGTTGGAAAGCGCTAGTACATGTTCTTGGGTAACTTATACCATAAACCCATTTTCAAGAGTAAATCATATTGTTGTGCGGAATACCCGAGAAAGAACAAGCAAAGAAACAAACGAAAAATAAGACACCGAGATTTTTACGTGGTTCACCAATTGGTTACATCCACGGCTGACCAAGATCGGATTTCACTAGAGAGAAAGGCCAGAATTACAGATTTCCTACTCTCTACCAATCATATCTCTTATGAGTTACAATAAAAGATGAGGCACTATATATATAGTCCTCTCCACCTTAAACTCTAACGGCTTTGGGCCTAGAAACAATCTGGCCCAAACCAGAACAGGAGACGGAATGCCAATAACAGCCCAAACAGAGGACATGTTATACTGTCGAAGCGAGACCCCCGTACTAACCTGTCAAAGCGGCTAATACGTATTCAAGGCATACCAACAAATCTCCACCTTGACTTAAATCCTCAAAACAGAAACTCCGATGCACCATTACAGTGCCAAATGAGCAGACTTATCCCTCCACTCCTGGGACTACCCCCACTGGGCAACTACTGATCTCTGATGTTAAGCAAGTCCAAACAATGTTGAAACTTGCTATGTGGAACAGGTTTGGTGAACATATCAGCAGGATTATCAACAGTTCCCACTTTCTTCACCCTGATTCTCCTCTCACTCCTCAGGAAATGATATCTGACATCAATGTGCTTGGTCCTCTCATGATGGACCTGATCCTTGGCTAAGCAGATAGCACTCAAGCTATCACAATACACAGTAGCCTGATCATGGTGTAGACCAAGGTCACTGACTAGCCCCTTCATCCATATACCTTCTTTCGCAGCCTCCATCAGAGCCATGTACTCTGCTTTCGTAGTAGACAAAGTCACTGTAGGTTGCAAAGTCGCCTTCCAGCTAACAACAGAACCAGCCAAGGTAAAGACATAGCCGGTCATAGATCTCCTCATGTCAACATCCCCAGCATCATCAGAATCAGAATAACCCGTAACCAGGCACTCAGTATCACCCCCGTAAATGAGACCCACATCAGGCGTACCTCTAAGGTACCTAAAGATCCTCTTCACAGCTTGCCAATGTTCTCTACCTGGTTGCCCCATGAACCTGCTCACAACACTAACTGCATGTGCTAAGTCTGGCCTCGTACACACCATAGCATACATCAAGCTCCCCCACAGCGCTAGCATACGGAACTCGAGACATATACTCTTTCTCCTCTTCTGACTGAGGAGCAAACATGGAAGTGAGATAGATATTTGCAGCACTAGGAGTGTCAATAGGCTTGGATGAAGACATGCCAAACCTAGCCAACACCTTCTGAATGTAGCCTTTCTGTGACAAGAAAAGCTTCCTCTGACCTCTATCTCTGAGAATCTCCATTCCTAGTATTTTCCAAGCTGCACCCAAATCCTTCATCTCAAACTCATCACTAAGAAGACCCTTCAGCTTCTGAACCTCATGCTTACTCTTTGAGGCTATCAACATGTCATCTATATAAAGCACCAGATAAATGAATAACTCATCTCTCAACTTGCTATAGTAGACACAACAATCATATGAACTCCTTGTGTAGCCCAACTCAAGCATGTAGCTGCCAAATCTCTTGTACCACTGCCTCGGAGACTGCTTAAGCCCATATAAGGACTTCTTCAACTTGCAAACATACTTTTCCTTGCCAGGAACTTGGAAACCATCTGGCTAAGTCATGTATATCTCTTCCTCCAACTCTCCATGTAGAAAAGCGGTCTTCACATCAAGTTGTTCAAGCTCTAAATCCTGATGTGTCACTATAGCTAGCAACACCCTGATGGAAGTGTGTCTGACCACTGGTGAGAACATCTCATTGTAATCTACTCCCTCTCTCTGACTAAAACCTCTAGCAACAACTCTAGCCTTGTACTTGACTCCTTCTGTAGGTGATATCCCTTCCTTTTTTTCTTGAAAACCCATTTGCAAGTGATAATCTTTCTCCCTTGAGGCTGTTGAACCAAATCCCATGTCTGATTCTTCTGGAGGGACTCCATCTCATCTCCCATTGCTACAAACCATTTGTCAGCATCAGTACCTGAAACAGCTTCTCTGTAGGTGGATGGCTCATGAGTATCCACCTCCTCAGAAACCTGTAGTGCATAACCCACCATATCCTCAAACACATACCTCTTGGGTGGACCAACTCCAACCCTCTTTGGTCGATCTTTAGCTAAGCAATGAACTGTAGCTCCTGATGGTTGATGATCTGATGGTGGAGGCTCTGGAAACTCACTTTCTATCTGTAGCTCTTGATCTCCTTCAAGTTCCTTCAAACCACTCTCACTTTGAGTGACTTGAAGCTCCATCTGTTTATCAATGCTACCAACTTCTGTTGTAGACGTGGACTTCACCATGGATCTAAACAAAGAGTTTTCATCGAAAACAACATCCCTGCTCAAAACAACCCTCTTCTCGGATGGAGACCAAATCCTTGATCCCTTGACTCCATCTCCATAGCCCACAAAGACTCCCTTCTTGGCTCGGGGCTCTAACTTACCATCACTCACATGATAATAAGTTGTACAACCAAAAGCTTTCAGATTAGTAATCAAGAACTCTACCCGACCATACCTCAATAGGTGTCTTACAATGTATGCCTGTATGAGGTCCACGATTGATCAAGTAGCACGCTGTACTCACTGCCTCTGCCCAGAATCTTCTATCTAACCCAACATTCGAGAGCATGCACCTCGCTCTTGCCAGCAATGTCTGATTCATCCTCTCAGCTACACCATTTTGTTATGGCGTATTCCTGACTGTATGATGTTGGACAATCCCTTCATCCCTACAAAACTGATCAAACTCAAACGAACAGAATTCCAGACCATTATCAGTTTGCAGCCTCTTGATCTTCTTCCCTGTTTGGTTCTCCACCAGAGCTTTCCACTGCTTGAACTTCATGAAGGCTTCACTTTTATGTTTCATTATGATAACCCAAGTCATTCTGGAGTAGTCATCAATCAAAGACACAAAGTACCTGTGCCCTCCCAATGACTTAACTCGGGATGGCCCCCAACAATTAGAGTGGATATAATCTAGCGTGCCTTTCGTTCTATGAATAGCCTTTGGAAACTTGTTGCGGTGTAGTTTCCCAAAGACACAGTGCTCATAGAACTCCAAACCCTTGACCTTGTGGCCACCAAAAAGATCATCCCTCGACAGAATCTGCATCTCTCTTTCACCCATGTGACCAAGCCTCATGTGCCATAACTTAGTAATATCCTCTTGGTGAACCTCTGACGATGCAACATTTACCGAATCCATAACCGTGGAACCTTGTAGAAGATATAAAGTACCATGCAGAAGACCTTTCAGAACCAGCTTAGAACCCTTGCAGACACTTAGAGCTCCATTTCTATCCAGCAGACTAAGAGAAATCAAATTCTTCCTCATTGATGGAACGTACCTAACCTCGTTCAAAGTACAAAAACTACCATCATGTGTCCTGATCTTGATCAAACTTGTCCCAACTACCTCACAGACAGTACCGTTAGCCGTAGTAATGCTACCCCCTGCCTGCTTATAAGTCGAAAACCACTCTCTCCTTGGACAAATGTGGTATCTAGGAACCACACATCAGAGTGATGAGTGTGTCCAGCAGCAACCAAAGCAATATCCTCTTCTGAATCAGCGTCTCCTTCCGCTAGAGCTGCAGAACCCGATTTGTTTCCTGATTGCCTCATCATCAACTTCTTTGGACACTCATTTTTCCAATGTACCTTCTCCTTACAGTACCTACAGATATCACCAGGCTTGGGAACCTTTGATTTCTTACCCCTTTTCTTTCCGCCATTTCCCTTTCCCTTATCGCAACTAGTAAACAAACCAGATGCCTGATTATCTGTTCCTGAGCTGCTAGCACTATAACGCAACTCCCTGCTATGAAGAGAGGATCTAATTTCCTCCAAAGACACGGAATCTTTCCCGACCATAAATGACTGAACAAAGTTCTCATATGAAAGCGGTAGAGATACTAACAATATCAAAGCAGCATCCTCATCATCAATTTTCACATCTATATTTCGCAGTTCTAATAACAAAGTATTCAATTGCTCTAGATGATCTCTGAGTTGCGTACCTTCCTGCATTCAGAGACCGAATAGACGTTGTTTCAGAAGCAATTTGTTCGTCAGAGACTTTGTTATGAACAAGCTCTCCAACTTCAACCACAGCTCCACAGCAGTCTATTGATCCGAGACCTCTGTGATGACTTCATCCGCGAGACACGGCATAATTGTTGAATGCGCCTTTTCTTCCAGACCCACCATGTTCGAAGTGCCAACGACCGAGAAATCCTTCGTCAGCGGCGTCCACAACCCTTGTTGCTTCAACAAAGCTCGCATCTTGATCTGCCATAAACTGAAGTTGTTCCTCCCTGTAAAGTTGTCTACCTTCACGTTCAGCACAGCCATATTTCTCTCCGATCAGATTAGAGATCCGACCACCCCAGATCCGATAAGCCCAAAATCTGATAGACCCACCGCGGATCTAACCAGAAGCTCTGATACCAGTTTATTGTGCGGAATACCCGAGAAAGAACAAGCAAAAAATAAGACACCGAGATTTTTACGTGGTTCACCAATTGGCTACATCCACGGCCGACCAAGATCAGATTCCACTAGAGAGAAAGGCCAGAATTATAGATTTTCTACTCTCTACCAATCATATCTCTTACGAGTTACAATAAAAGACGAGGCACTATATATACAGTCCTCTCCACCTTAAACCCTAACGGATCTGGCCCAAACCAGAACAGGAGACAGAATGCCAATAACAGCCCAAACAGAGGGCATGCTATACCATCGAAGCGAGACCCCCGTACCAACCTGTCGAAGCGGCTAATACGTATTCAAGGCATACCAACACATATCATAAACTATTTTTTTTCAAAAATTTCCTATGTATCAAGCACCAGTGACATTCATCAATACCAGTACTGGATATTTTTCCACCAAAATTTTACCGCCAAAATTACTATTCCAATTATAGGCATTGGTATTAGCACCAGTATATGTCATTCATCCAAAATCGATGGTGGAATATATTAAACTGAGACATTTTTTGTTTAAAGGCACCGGTATCTAGTACTGGTATCCAGTGTACTAGTGTTGAATCTATTCATAGGCACCGAAATTCAGTGTACCGGTGCTGTATTTAGTCATAGGCACCGGTATTTTGATTCATTTAACATAATACCAGTGCCTATAAAATTCCTAGCACCTGTATTTCTCTCCTAGCACTGACATACCGGTGCCTATGTACCTATTTTTAAGTAGTGTGGAACGCATCATAACAAATGCAGCGGTGGTGGAAGCGGCACTGATGGACCTCTCTATTGGTGGGAGAAGATTCCCAACCTTATATTTGACTAAACTATTGATGAGCAGAGCGAAGCGACCGAAATCGTTAATGGTGGAAGGTATTGTGAAACGCTCCGGCCCAAAAGTTTGGGTACTTTTATTACAATTTTTAAAATTTAACAGTTATCTAATGTTCACATATTTTTACATTTTTACTGATCTTATTAGTATGGACTACTGCTTCAATAGTATCTGCGTAATCTATTAGAAGTATGAGCTTTGCTTCTGCTTCAGGAATGATTTTTATTTTAAATTTTATTTTTATAATTCTTGAATTTGCCGCTCGGTATGCATTATGCTTGAGCTAGCTATATGAATATGAGCATGTACTCTATGCCAATTGCCAAATGACAAAAATATTTCTGATACATTTAAAGTTGGAGGAGAACAAAAGTAAAATAAATTAAAAGTATATTCATTATTTGAGCTTGATTGAGGGAACTGGTTGTCGCGTGGCCTTGACTTGCATACATATATTTGTTGCTTCTTGTTATCACTTATGGCACCGTTTTGTTCTTATACAAAATTATGATAAGGAGGAATAAACTAAAATAGTATGAAACATTCTTGTATACTCCATACTGATAAGGGGAAACTTGACATTAAAGACCATGGAAATTGAAACTCAACTCAAATGGGCAAATAACGTAAAATCCTCATGTTGCTATGTCGATTGTTCGGAAATCCTCTTCTTGTTTACGAAGCTAAAAGACATCGATTTATTGTTCAACAAAATTTTCATTTTCAAAATTTATTTCACTCAAGTAAAATTGGGTGTTAATTGAGTGGATAATTCATTCCTCCTTTAATGGGAAGGTCAGGTGTTCAAACAAGAATTGTAAATGTTAAAATAGTTTCTTAATTGATAAGGCTAACTTGATGTTGTGGGATCGTGTAAGCACTGGTGAAATTAAGGGGGCCGAGCTGGTGCATCCGCCCAGGGGCGGATCTACTGTTACGCGTGGTAGGGCTCCAGCCCTACCTGAGTTGCATGCTCGAAGGTAGTAGTAAGGGTTCCGCTTCCCCCGTTCTGTTCTTCCAACTTAGCTTGAAAATTGCAGAAGTTGCAGATTTTCTTCTTATCTGTGCGAAGAAGACGATGTGATATCTTTTTCTTTTTTGTTTTGTTTTAAAACTTACCTACAAGTCGTCGTTCCGTTTGAGCAATAAATTCTTAAAAAGTCCATCTCGCTTTCCACCTAATTCTGCTTGCTTTTTGCCTTAAATGTAGGATAGTTGTTGTACAACTGTAGCCTAAAGCATTGTACGCTTAGTTATTTATTAAGCATTGTTGTACGCTCATGGTAATCTAAGCACCTTAAATGTAGTTACTAATTTTTACTTTTTGCTACTTATTTTATTGAGTCTCTCTCTTGAAAGACGATTTTTCTATAAGTCATGGAAAAATCAAGGTTTAAAGTGTAAATTAGAATAAATGAAGATAAAAATTTTGGGTTGCATGAATCAGATTATAAACTTTATAACTACCACATGTTGCATAATAAATTTTTAATATTGCAACTAAGACCTTTACCTTTTATTATTCTAATCAAGCCTCGTCTTTCCATAAACCTATGGAAAGACGGTCTTTCCCAAAACTTTGCCAATTTTATTAGTACTTAATTAAATATTTTAGTAAATATGGCCAAACATATTACGACTTGCATTTCTTCAAAACTAAAATTGAATATCAACATGTATTACTACTACCTCGGTTTCATTGGATATAGCACACTAGCCTGAGGTGTTTGGATTTAGGTAAATGAAATGAGTGGATGAAATTGAATTTAGAAAGAAAAAAACAGAATGGGTGGATGAAAACGAATGAACCTTACCAAAAAAAGGAAAGTGTACTAAATTCACAAGAACAACCAAAAAAGGAAAGTGTGTCACATCCAATGAAACAGATGGAGTATATTCTTGTAATTTAAAATATATTGTGAGTTAAATCCCCGCCTATCACTATACCTTTAATTTTGTGTAACAAATAGTAATAATTTGACATTTTAAAACATATAGTAACTAATAAAAATCTAATAAAATCTTACATGACATTATTCTAACGTACTTATATTAATGAGATTTTATAATTTATTTAAAAAATATTAACTCCACAAAAAGTGAACTTTATGTGCATATATATATATATATATATATATATATATATGTGTGTGTGTGTGTGAGAGCATTATATATATGTATGAGTAAATATACAAATTTTACTAATTTCTATGATGATTGAAGGAGTACTTTATATCATTTTACTATAGTTTATTTTTACTTTAATCGTTTACTTCGATTTTATATTGTACTTTCAATTTTTAAGTCTTAGTTATGTTATTGAGTATATTTACTTCTTCTTTTTTATAATCAGCCCCCCTAATTTATGATCCTGGTTCCACCACTGCATCCGCCCTAACTGAATTTTGTTAGTGAACAAAGTATTATTTATTCTCACTCCTTTAACATCGATTAATTAAAATAGGTGAGGGGAGTACTTTGTTCCACCCCTGGCGATGATTTCATCGAGTGGAGACCAAAATAGTAAAAGGATTTGGCAAAATAAAAGCTTCGTCGTTGCGAAAAAGTGCAGTTGCAAAGGTAGGGTTAAAGAAGAAGATGATTAATTGGTCTCATTTTTGGACCTAAGGCTTTAACAATTAGAAGAAAACCCAATTTTTTGTTTTCATTTCTGGTCTTATTTTTGGTCTCATAAGGCCCAAATTTTTATCTCCTTTTTTAAAAAGTTGTAATTTTCTTTTCAACAAATATAAGTTACCTTATTTATATTTTTTAATAAACAAATCATTCTCCTTTTTTCATATTCTCTCCAGGCAAAGTCTTGGGAAAGACGGTCTTTCCATATGCTTATGGAAAGACGGTCTTTCCATATGCTTATGGAAAGACGGGGTTTAATTCGAATAATAAAAGGTAAAAGATCTTAGTTGCAACATTAAAAATTTAGTATGCAACATGTAGTAGTTATAAAATTTATAACCCGGTTCATGCAACCCAAAAATTTTATCTTAATTTCTTCTAATTTACATTTTAAACCTTGGTCTTTCCATGACTTATGGAAAGACCGTCTTTCAAGAGACGCACTCCTCTCCATCCCACTTGTAACTAAATAAATTCTTATAATGATTTTAAGAAATTTTTTACCATAAGCAAATTTAATTACGCGTAATAATGCGTTAAAAATAGAAAATACATGTTACGATGAATCTAATAATATCTCACACCAATAATTTTAATTATATATAATATGATGTATTAAAGTGATATTTTATAAATACATGTTAAGATGAATATAACAATATTTTGCTGTTTGCATGACCATATTAATACTTATACACTAACTGAAATTTATGATCAAATGTATCATGAAAATGTTGACTAAAAGCAATTACACATAGGACGGAGTAAAAAAACTCCGTTATGTACTCATTGGTCCATCGACTGATACGTCGAACACCTTCGCACTACGTGATTATGGGTGGATGACTTTATATTTTGAGGTAGTGAAATCTTGATACATTACATGAAGGAGCAACAAAGAATTATTCGTCTTTGTTACGTTGAATGAGAAAAAATTTACTCCATCCGTCCCATAATTAATGGCACAATTGCTTTTTTCAAGTCAAATTTTTAAAACTTTGATTCTAAATAAAAATTAATATATACATAATAAAAATTTCATGTGGATCTTGTTTGATTCATCTTAATGTTTATTTTCTAAATATCAGTTTTATATGCATGAATATTATATGTAGCTAGAGATATTAACGGTCTGATCATTGAAGACCATGAAAAAACAATTGTGACATTATTTATGGGACGAGGGAAGTATGTACTAATTCGCCGAGGTTGCACTAGTCCATAACGGTGTGTGGTGGTTTCAACTTTGGGGGTGGTGGTTCATTTGTAGTGTAGTTGTAGTCTCTATGGATGATATCCCAATTATACAGATGAATTTTCAACATATTTAAATGGTGGTGTTTCCAAGTATAATCCTATCAAAAAATGTCTATATATAATATAATGTGGTTTTGTATTATTTGTAGAGAAAGTCTCTTTGCAACTATTTTTTTTAATCTATGTTTGTACTTTTTAACTTAACAACTGTAATTTTAAAATTTAAATATTTCAATAATTTGATATAGTTTCTTCAATATGATTAGTTTCCCTTTAATTTGGTTTTCTTTTCTGTTATATTATACTTAATTATTATAGGAAAACTCATATAAGACCGCCTTACCATAATTTACGGTGAGATAAGGGGCTAAGTAAAATTTTAAAACTTGAATAAATTATCTCATGTCATCTTCCATCTTTGAACAATTATATTTACCACCTTCGTTTCACTATAAGACTGGTGAGACCGTGTAATACAAATCTCTGTAATTATATTATATACTCCTTCTGTCTCACTTGTTTTGCACTTTTGCTTTTTACACATTATTCTCTATCAAAGTTTGACCGCATATTTGAATAGATATATGATAACAATATTATTGTATATGATATTGTTCAAATCGTTGTAACAAGTAGTTTTAAATATTAAATTTTTATTTATCGTTAATATATGTAGGTAAAGATATTAACGGTCAAACATGTATCTTGGACCGCATGTAAAAAGTAAAAGTGTAAAAATAAGTGAGATGAAGGGAGTAAAAAAGATAAAAATAAAGGGCCATTATGTACTGTAGGAAACTCAGTAACGGAGGAGGCGGGAAATAATGATCAAATCAAATGGGCAATAGCGAGATGTGTTTTGTTTTGTGTTGCAGTGTAGCGTTGCATCAACAAATCAAATCTGTATGCATGACATTTCGGCTTTTTACACTTTTGTCTTCCAATATACTATACATCTAGGTTTCTAACACTCTAAGGGCAAGTGCAGTGGGTTCCCAAAAATTTTAAAAACCGCTTAAGAAACCGAAAACATCCACAGTAGTGGTTTTTAGGCCGATTTCTTGTTAAAAAACCGGTCCCTAGTTTCCAACTAGGGAACCGGTTAAGAAACCGTTCCGTCAGACAGAGCACATGGCTCCTGCGGCAGAAATTTTTTTGGGAGATTAGTGGGACACGTGTCACCCATACATTGGGCCACGTGTCCCACTCAAATTCAGCCCATATTTGTTTGGCAAATAGAGGGACACGTGGCACCCTCTGGTTGGGCCACGTGTCCCTATCTTTGTTTTTAATTATTTTTTAAGAAAAAAACTGTATTTTTTTATTTTTAAAATTTTATTTTAAAACGTTTTTAAATTAAAAATATTGATGATTTTTGATTAAAATTTGGAATAAAAATTTGGAATAATTTTTGAGAAAATTATTGAAGAAAGATTATTGAAAAAATCTGAAATAATTATTGAAAAAAATGAAATGAAATTTTAAAAATTATAATGTATTTTTAAATTTTACATTCAACTCATTTTGAAATTTATTTAAATTAAATGTTAATAATAAAATTAATGAGTAGGATAGAGAAAATCAAGTGGGGTACATAAATGGTAAAAAGTGGTTTCTTACCATTGTGGAGAAGAAAATGTGTGGTTTCTTAAGTGATTTTTTAAAGTGAGGTGGAAGTGAGAGAATGGGAGAAATAATATATTTAATTGGTAAGAAACCGGTATCGGTTTTTACCATTGCATGTGCTCTAAGGCCTAACAGCATATACAATGGTAGAAATCGCTATCGGTTTCTTATCAATTAAATATATTATTTTTCTTATTCTCTTTCTTCCATCTTACTTTAAGAAACCACTTAAGAAATCACACATTTTCTTCTCCACAATGGTAAGAAACCACTTTTTACTATTTATGTACCCCACTTGATTTTCTCTATCCTACTCATTAATTTTATTAACATTTAATTTAAATAAATTTGTCTACCCAAAATAAAATGAATGTAAATTTAATAATACATTATAATTTTTAAAATTGAATTTCATTTTTTTCAATAATTATTCTAGATTTTTTCAATAATTTTTCTTCAATAATTTTCTCAAAAATTATCCCAAATTTTTATTCCAAATCATTCCAAATTTTAATAAAAAATCATTCAATATTAAATTTAAAAACATTTTGAAAATAAAAAAGTTCAGCTTTTTTAAAAGAAAAATTAAAAACAAAGATAGGGACACGTGGCCCAACCAGAGGGTGCCACGTGTCCCTCTATTTACAAAAATAATAGTCAGCATCTGAGTGGGACACGTGACCAATGTATGGGTGACACGTGTCCCACTCACCCAAAAAAAAATTGGCCGCATCAAGCGGCCATGTGCATTTGCTGACGAGTCTGACGGAACCGGTTTCTTAACCGGTTCCCTAGTTGGAAACTATGGGCCGATTTCTTAACAAGAAATCAGCCTAAAAATCACTACTGTAAAGATTTTCAATTTTTAGAGCAATTTTTTAATTTCTAAGAAACCCACTGTCCATGCAGAGCTTATAAGATCTGGCTAGGTTGTGGTTCCACTATATAAATCTGTGAAAAAAGCGCGCAATAGCCTAAACGTCATAATCATAGCATATTGATGAGGAGCCATCCACTTCATAATTCTCTAAACTTAACTCCATCCTTATATTAAGAGTTCTCTTTTATATCTGGGCTACTTAAAGATTGGCCCAACTTTTTTTTTAAAGATTTGGGTTTGGACTTGGGTTTCTACCGCAGGGGACTAGTGTAGGTTGGCCTTTTCAAATCTCTTAGTCGGCATTTGATTGGGGTGAATCGGGAGAGGGAAGGGGAATCTGAGAACTTGATTAATTAGTGTTTGATTTGGATTTTTTATCATTCCCTTTCTCCATTTCTAATTTAACATTATTTTATAATAAATATATTATTTTTATATAAATACTATTGTTTAATAATTATATAATATAAATAGTATTATATTAAGTAGTAATATTATATTTTACTTTATTAAATTTAAGACAAAAAATTAATTTCATATGTAAAAAAATAATATTATAATTTTACTTTTCGAGTTATATATGGGTGGAATATTAATAAAATTAATATTTATATAATATTCATAAAAATAATATTATTTCATAAATGTTATTATATTATAGAGGTCAGTCGGACAAATTAAATATCTTACCGTTGTCCTACTCAGATGAAAAGGCAATATGTGAAGTTTTAACTCGATTCTAATGCTTTTGATGGAGGTGGTGATATTTAGATGTAATATGGTTCTAGATGTTGAATAATCAATGTTTGATTTATACAATTTAATTATTGTATTAGAAAAATATTTATGTGTTGATGGCCTTATGTAATATTTTGGATTTTCATCGATATTATTTTTCATAAATAATATCCTCTGGACGTCCATTTTTAAAACATTTACGTATTTAATTTTTTTAACATCATTATTAGCACATTTGAAAATTAAATGAATTACAGATTTTAATTCAATATGCCGCATAAAAAATGTAAAGATGACAATATGTAAATAAAAATATTTACCACATATTATAAATAGATTTACATATTTTTTTAATCACATATAACATATTAATAAATTAAAGATAATGAACTACACATTTTATATTAAATATTTTTATATGAACTCAATGTGACAATAATTCATGAAATACGTTTATATTTTTTAGCAAATTTGATAATATGAAATATTTTATACTTATATATGTGTGTTATTTTATAAATAATTCTAGAAATTAATATTTGTTTCTCTAGTGTGAACCAAGCAGTAACAAAGGGAATGGGAAGGAATTTGATTATCTTTCCACACTTGAACCAAACAGATTTTTAAAAAAATAAGGTTATTCATTTCTTTTCTCTTCCTTTCCCTTTACCGATTCCTTTATCTTTCCCTACTTGAACCAAACGACCCCTTAGAACTTCCTTTCTTTCTACAGGTTTGACACCATAGTTTTAGGTGTTTGAATTTATAGTAAATGAAATTAATGGATGTAATTGAATTTAAAAAATAAAAAGTAGAATGAATAGATGAAATTGAAGGAATCTTGCAAAAACAAATGTGTTATGCCCATGGAAACAATAAAAAAAAGTGTGTCAAATACATAGATACAAAGGAGTACTTACTTCAAGTCAGCTGGTATCAACCGCCTTTTTTGAGCACGATTAGTACTTGTCCTTAGAAATGACAATTTCACCTAATTTCGTCGAACATCCATTTTATGAAAATGGATAAAACTTGTACTCCCCGTGTGTCCAACTACTTCTGCACACTTTTCATAAGTAGGTCTCAATTCTTTCTGTACACTTTTCATGTTCATAAATTGTCTACATGTAAAAAGGAAAAATTAACCTGAACTAACTAAAAATAACTCTCAAATCTAACCTAACCTACCCTCCTCACTCACCCTCCCCCCCTCCCTCCCCATTTCTTATAACTCTCCCCCAATCTTTTCTTTCGTCGCGGCAAGCTCTTCGTCTCCAGATCCTCTACACCTCCGTGTCATCAGAGACCATCTCACCATCTCGGCCTCCCAATCTCACCCTCTCGGCCTCCCCATCTCACCCTCTCGGCCTCCCCATCTTTCTCTCTCATCATCTCCGCAGTGGCTCCGAATTCATCTCCGTTGTGGCATCTCCAGCTCCATCAACTGTGTCCCCATCTTCGGCTTCCCCAATTTCTCTCAGATATGGAGCAAGACAGGTCGAGGGGCTGTGGTTCAGGCGGCAGAGGGGCTCAGGTTCAAGCGGTGTGGTTCAGGTATATGGGAAGGGTAGTATGGACAATTTTCCTATTAAAAAATGTTCCAACCATTTCTGTCTCTGCATAAATGATTGGGACTAAGGGAGTACTATAAACGGATGATGACCCGGTAATGGGTGAATGGATGAATTAATCGATCAATTAGTAAATGGTGTATTTTTTACCCACCACATGACTATTAATTTGTCACCCATGAACCATCCAATTTATTTATTTTTAAAAAATTGACCGTAAAAAAAGGGAATATTTGGGTTTCAAATCCCTAGTATTAATTGGATTCGTTCAAAAGGTCTACATTGAAGTCATCTTTACAACAAGATATGAGATGATCTTATTTACACGAAAACACTAAGTAATAATAAAATTCTATGTTATGACCTAAGTGACAATAAAATGGGTGAATAAAATAGTAGTATTCCTCTATTGTTGAACTCTCTAGCAAGCTAAACACTAACCCACCAAACTCGTAGTAAGATTCAGCTAGTGAAAATCACTATAATCCTAAGTTCAAGATATCTTGGGCTTCCATTTTAAAATCAATTGGTACTAAGTGGATGATATGAATCTCTTTGCGAAGACTCTGGATTGCGGAATTTGATTGAACCTCTAGCCGAATTAAGGGAACTATCAAACCCTAATAAAGTTGCACAAATTGATCACTAACTAGCCCTCAGGATTGACTCTCAATTCGAAAATGTGCTTGCTAACTAGCCCACATGATTAGCTCACAAATGGAAGGGTATTGATACTTAACTAGCCCGCAGGATTATGCAACAATAAAGGCGCTCGCAAGCAATTGAGTATAACTCAAAAATTTCGAATATTTGATTGATAAAAATGTGTCAAAGATAATTAAAATGTTGAAAACCATCCCCTATTTATGCTACATAGGTATGACTTTCAAGAATACAAAGAAGACAAGTATTTGGTAACTCCTGTTGGAAACTGGAATGACTTATGGAAGCTTTAAGAAACTAAAACCATATTAAACTGAAATACCTAATTTAAATCTAAATGATGACCATATTCTACATCCTACATGCTTAAATGAACATTACGTAATCTAATCTAATCTAATTAAAGAAGAACTGAATATTCTAAACCCTAAAATAAATGTATAGCCAAAATTAACTCTTTCAACGCCAACATGGTCAAGTTAATGAGCCTTATTCTAAAATGAAATATATTACAAATGATCACAGTACTTCATTGGGAAAAAGAGTATAGTGTTATTCTCCTAAAAATACTAAACAAAGAAAGTTGTAAATAAATGATATTTTGACCTCGTATCATTCCCTCTGTGGTCAAAAAGTTTCGTCCTTTAATGTGAACGATCTTCAAAATTAAATGTAGATAAACGTCCCATGCAATTCCTGCATAATTCTGCTAATAAATGGTGCCTGGACGCTGACTAGGCAGTGACTGGGCACTAATTTGGCCAAAACTGCTTCAACTCACGAGAAGATACAAGCTAGCGACAAAATAGGAACAACTGGTGATAAATTTTTCAACCCACGTGATAATAAGCAACTCGCGATATATTGAGTGACCGCGAAATGAGAGGTCGACCAGCTTCTGCGTGCATGTTGTGCAAGCGTCTTCAAAGGGACGTGCGTGTGAGACGCACGTGCCTTGGGTGAAGTCGAGTATAAAGGTTACGCACTGATTGTCTTCTTCATTGGGTTGTCTTCTGCGATAAACTAGGACTCCTTACACTACCAAGGATAATTGACGATGAATGGGAACTCGCTAGAATTGAAGCTGATCAACCAAGAAGCAACATTGGGTCGTCGAAGGAACCTTACCGTCTGAAGGTGAACAAGCAGAACAAGCAGTTGAAGAATAGGCCACCACGCAATCAGTACAGGTCAATAGTGAACGACCGGCGACGATTAGAGCTATGGTGGACAACAGCTTCCGGAGGTGGCGGAGATTTATTTTCCAGATCTAGAACATGAGAAGCTCACCGAGAATGATCGGAGTTGAGGCTTAGAGTCGGTGGTGCTAGATGTCCGGTGGATTTCTGATTTTCTTTCTTGAAAATAAAAATTAAGGATTTGAAGGTAACAACAAATATCGCCCTAAGATACCAACTGATGCTAATTGATATGATGGTCACAAGAACTTTTTCTTTCCTCTGATACCAACTGATATTAATTTCCTTGCGAATACTCTGGATTGCGGAATTTGATTGAATCTTTGGTCATATTAAGGGAACTCGCAAACCCTAATAAAGTTGCACAAATTGATCACTAATTAGTCCTCGAGATTGATTCTCAATTCAAAAATTTGCTCGCCACCTAGCCTGTGTGATTAGCTGACAAATGGAAGGATATTGATACTTAACTAGGCTACATGATTAAGCAATAATAAAAACGCTCACAAGCAATTGAGTATAACTCAAAAATTCTGAATATTTGATGGATAAAAAGGTGTCAAAAGTAATTAAAATGTTGAAAACCATCCCCTATTTATAGAACATAGGCATGACCTTCAAAAATACAAAGAAGACAAGTATTTGGTAACTCTTGTGACTTGTGAGAAACTGGAATGACTTATGGCAACTTTAAAAAGCTTAAACCATATTAAACTAAAACACCTGATTTAAATCTAAATGATGACCATATTCTACAAGCTACATGCTTCAACTAATATTACCTAATATAATCTAATCTTCTAATTAAATAAGAGTTGAATATTCTAAACCCTAAAATAAATGTATGGCCGAAATTAACTCTTCCAACGCCAACATGACCGAGTTAATAAGGCTTATTCTAAAATGAAATAAATTACTAATGATCACACTACCTCACTAAATAACCTAGTGGAAAAAAGTGTACTCCCTCCTTCCCACTATAAATTGCTTATTTACTTTTTAAGAGCCAAAATTTAAAAACTTTATCATGTGAGATATTGTTAAATTTGTCTTTACATCCATTTCCAAATATCAATTTTTTTATGCGACATTATTGTGGGTAACTAGAGATATTTATAGTCAAACATGCTCATTGAAAACCGTAAAAAAGTAAATAAGCAATTTATAGTGGGACAGAGGGAGTACTAGTGTTTTGCTCCTAAAAATACTAAACTCAAAGTTTTAAATAAAAGATATTTTGACCCCGTATCATTGGAGGTGACCCGAGACCTTATATGTTAGTCAAGACCTAATAAGTTAGCATTTACTCTTTAAGAAACCGATGTGAGAATTTATATCAACACGCCCCCTCACGTGCAAACATGGAACACTTCACAACCCAATATCACGATCCAATATCAGGGCCAACTAAATGGGGATCCCAACATCGGTCCTGTACAACCCACTATCGAGCCTAATTAAATAGAGATCAAATATCGACGTGCAAATGTTGAACACTCCACGCCCCAATATCATGATCCAATTGTACGGAATAACGAGAATAATTGTGGTTTATCCAATTGGTAGCCCTAACAATCTTTATATACGAATAATATTTACATGGAAATAATATGAATCTCCTTGTGAAGACTCTAGATTGCAGAATTTTGATAATTTCTTGACTGTAATTATGGGAATCTCATAAACCCTAACAACGGCTTCACGAATTGATCACCAACTAGCCCTCGAGATTGACTCTCAATTCAAAAATTTGCTCGCTAACTAGCTTACTAAACCAAAAACCTCTAATGATATTTTAACGATATGAATTCCTTGCAAAAACTTTGGATTGCGGAATTTTAATCTTTAACCAAACTAGGGAATTCGCAAACCCTAATATAGCCGCACAAAAATTGCTAACAACTAGCCCTCAGGATAGCTCACAAATTTGACAAATTGCTCACTAACTAGTCTGCAGGATTAACTCACAGATTTGAAGGAAATTGCTAACTCAATTAACCCATGGGATTAAGTAAGAATGAAATGTCCGCAGTAAAGAGTAATAACTCAATATATGATGTATAAAATGTCAATGGTTATTAAAATGTTAAAAACCATCCCCTATTTATAGTATAAAGGTATGGTCTTCAAGAATACAAAGAAGACAAATATTTGGTAATTTTTGTCAGAAACTGAAAAGACTTTTGGTAGATTTAAGAAGTTAAAACCATATCTAATTAAAATACCTAAAATAAATCTAAATGATGACCATATTTATCCAAGTAAATCAATCCAAATTTTGGATGGTCTTGAAGGAATCTGCCATATCTAAACGTACCATATCTGATTCTAATCAAATCAAAACTGAATGTTATAAACCCTAAAATAAAAGTATGGCTGGAATTCACTCTTCCAACGCCAACATAGCTGAGTTAATGAGCCTTATTCAAAAATGAAATAAATTACAAATGATTACACTACCTCACTAAAAAAACCCAGTGGGGAAAAGAGTATAGTGTTATACTTCTAAAACTCTAATGTAATAGTAAATTAGGCAAAGTCTTGGGAAATACCGTATTTCCATATGCTTATGGAAAGATGGGGTTTAATTAGAATAATAAAAAAGGTAAAAGGTTTTAGTTGGGATATTAAAATTTTATTAATAGTAATAAAGTTTATGACCCAATTAATGCAACCCAAAAGTTTTATTCTCATTTCTTCTAGTTTGCAGTTTAAACTTTGGTGTTTCCATAACTCATGGAAAGATTGTCTTTCAAGAGACTATCTCAATAAATTAATAAAGCTATAATAAATGATATTTTTAGATTATATCATTCCTTCTGTGATCAAAAAGCTTCATCATCGAAAAGTGAACGATCTTCAACATTAAAAGGATATAAACATCTCATGTCATCCCTGCAAAGTCTTGCTAATAAAAGGTGACTAGACGTTGACTTGGCTGTGACTGGGATGCTGATGTGCTCTAACTTGTGAGATAATAAAGTACAGACAAGAAAATGATATATCTCGTGATAAATTTAATAACTCATGATAAATTAGTGTCATAAAAAATGAAGTAGTGGAACAGTTGTTGCGCGCGTAGGCACCATGCACCTTCAATTGGCATTCGCGTGAGTATGTACTCGCGCATGTTGACCACGCACATCTTCTTCTTCGCTGGAACCTCTTTTCGGCTGCGGTGGATTGGAAGTGCTTATGTCGGAGTTGCGCTGAGCTACTGGAGAGGTGCAGTGAGAGAGAAAAATAAAATCCAATAGCGCTGGGAAGTTCTGCAACCTCGCCAAATAAAAATGCCAAGAAGGTGAAAAGGAGCGCCGGAAAGTAGCCTGAAGCTTGACTCGTCGGAGATGGAGAACGTTGAACGTTAGATCTGGTTCAAGAGTCGGGACACTGGTTGGCGGTTGGCGGATTTCTGATTTCAAATTTTCATTTTTTGATTTTTGATTAATTTTGAAAATATAAATATGATTATTAAAGTACCAACTAATATCTCCCAACGATATGAACTGATGTCGACTGATATAATGGTCACAAGAACTTTTGCTTTGCTCTGATATCAAATGATATGAATCTCCATGTGAAGACTCTGGATTGTGAAATTTTGATAATTTCTTGACTGCAGTTAAGGGTATCTAGCTAACCCTAAAAACACTTGCACAAATTGATCACCAACTAGCTCTTGGCATTGACGCTCAATTCAAAAATTTGCACGCTAACTAGCCTGCAGGATTAATTCACAAATTTGACAAATAGCTCACTAACTAGCCAACAGGATTAGCTCACAGATTTGAAGGAAATTACCAACTTAATTAACGCACATGATTAAGTAACAATGAAACGCTTGCAAGAAAAGAGTAATAACTCAATATATGATGAATAAAATGTCAAATGTTATTAAAATGTTGAAAATCATCCCCTATTCATAGTACAAAAGACAATGATTTGGTAATTCTTTTCAGAAACTGAAAAGACTTATGGTAGCTTTAAGAAGCTAAAACCATATCTAACTAAAATGCCTAAAATAAATCTAAATGATTACCACATTCATCCAAGTAAATCAATCCAAATATTGGATGAATTCTTGAATGAATCTGTCATATCTAAACTTACCATATCTAATTCTAATCAAATCAAAACTTAATATTCTAAACCCTAAAATAAAAGTATGACCGAAATTAAAACTTTCAATGCCAATATGGTCGAGTTAATGGGCATTATTTTAAAATAAAATAAATTACAAATGATCACACTTACTCACTAAAAAATCCAGTGAGAAAAAGAATATAATGTTATCCTCCAAAAACTCTAATCTAATAATAAATTAATAAAACTATAGTAAATGATATTTTTCAGATCGTATCAGGAAAATTTATCTAGCCTTATACCCTAATACACCTCTTCAATCTTTACGGGGTGCAGTAACGAATAGATTTGAACAATGTTTATAAAACAACTCACTAGAAAGACGTTTTGTAAAAATATCAACAACTTTAACTACGTAGGACCATGTCTTACCCAAAGACCTTCATGTGAAATCATTTCACGAACAAACTGGTGGTCGACATCATGTCTTGCTACGATCATGATAAATTGAATTGGTCGCAAGATATATTATAGAACATTACCACAATAGAGAGTAATAGGATCACGAAGAAAATACCCCAAATCAGCAAGAAGTTGACGAAACCAAATTGTTTCAGCCACAGTGAATTCGAGCCCAATTAAATTGAGATCCCAACATCGGTCCTGCACCCCCCAATATCGGGCCCAATTAAATGGAGATCCCAACATCGGTCTAATAGCTCAACCCGGGTTCTGATACCGCTAGTGGGGGAGGGGTCATTAAAGGCGGTTCTATTAAAAGTGGTTCCTAGAACCGCCTGATTAAATGCGGTTATGAACCGCCTTTAAAAGGGCGATGGAACCTCCTTTAATAAGGTCCAGAATAGGTTCCAAAATCGGAACCTATTTCTGACCTTCCAAAAAAATAGCTGCCGGATACCGATTGGTCTCCGGTAGCCCAACACAGTACAGCCAGATCTGAAATACACAAGAAAGAAAAAGGGAAAGAACTTTGTCTCTCTCATATGACAAATGCACTTGTTAAACCCAGATATGTTGCTTAATTATTACAAAACAGAGCAAAACTAGACAAACTGGTTCGGAAGAAGTCTTCCTAAATCCAAAAATAGACAAACCGGTTCGGATCTGCCTAAACCCAGATCTCCAGCGGTGACGAGCGGCAAATTAGTGTCGATCACCAATGGTGGCATCGACTTCTACGGTGGCATCAGCTTTTACGGTGGCATCAGCTTCTACGGTGGCGTTGAACGCTCCCCGACGTCGGCTTCTGCGATGGTGGCAAACGGTGTTGATCTCCAGCGGTGGCGAGCGGCAGAGTGCCATTGATCTCAAGCGGTGGCGTCAAACTCTCCCCGGCGTCAGCGTTGGCTTCTCCAATGGTGGCATCGATCTGGAGAGCGGCGGAGACGGGACGAGCGGTGGGATGGAGTCGGAGAACTCAGGCTTCGGCAACAGTGGGATAGAGCCGACGGTGGGGTAGAAGCTAATGGGGGGGAGGCTGAAGGCGGCAGTTTTATAATCTAAAGCAATTGCCGCTTGTTTGGTAAGTGAAGTATATAAAACCTAAGATACTTCACTTACCAAACAAGCGCCAATTGGTAAAATATAACTACTTTCTGTAGTTCCGAACTCAGAACTGCACAAAGTGAGAAAAAGTTACTTGGGATAGTAGTTCTGAACTCAGAACTGCTTTCGGTCATTCAAAAACATGATTTTAAAGGCGGAACTGTCTTTAATTAATCACCATTAAAGGAGGTTCCGCCTTTAATAAAATATAATCGCCTTTAAAATGGTCCGGGAGGGACTTCTGAACCCATAACCCATTCTGGACCTCAATTAAAGGCGATTTTCATGGAACCACCTTTAATTGAGCACCTTTAATAAAGCTCTCTCTACTAGAGTACCATGTTAAATTTCAAAGTATTTTGTGCTTACATTTTAAAATCAATTGATATTAAGTAGTTGTGAGTCAAAACCTTATACGTTAGATATTTAATATTTAATAAATCGATGTGGGAATTCATATCGACACGCATAAATAATTAATTTTTTATAAAAAAATAGCTTAAGGAGGTTCGTTTGGCTGCTAATTAAATTAATAATTGTATTCAGAGTTCATATGCTATTTTTAATTGTGTATTTTAATTATTATATATACTATATTATTTGCATTTATGCATTACAATAATTTAAAAATAAGATGTTTCCTATGAGACCAACTAACGGTTAGACAAATCATAAAAATATTATTTTTATAATTTTAAGGTCAAAATATAATTAGTTTATGTTAAGATTCATTTAAAAACAAATTCTTAATTATTGGTACCTCAGTTTAATATATAAAAATAAATATCAAATCACCCTATTAATTATACTTGTTATAAAATGACTTGTCTGATGGTTAGTCAATCTAAAACAACACTTGTGTTTAAAAATAGGTAATATACAAATACAAATTATACCATAAGCATCTTAATAATACACAAATATAATATAGAATGCACAATTAAATCATTCATATAGTTCATATATAATTTACCTAATTCAACTTGTGAATGCATGTTTTCCATACCTCTACAATTAATCCATTAGGGAACTAAGTCATGGTTCTAATCATACAATTTCTAGTAAATTTAAATTTTCATTGAATTGAAGTGAAGTTTGAACTTAAGTTATAAACATATGACTTATTGTTTTCAGTTTTGAAAGCTACATTTAACTGATTACTTCATGTATCCCTTATTAAACACGGGTAGTATTTTATAAGAAATCTAACAGATCACTACTCAACATGTTTGTACATTCTCTCTCCTTTTAATCCAACTGATTTCAAGCCAACTCTAAATTACTCCTCCTATAGTCCTATTTTATGATAAGCTTGTACCTTTTTTCTCGTAGTCTCCTCATATACTCCCTCCATTTTTTTAATATTGGCACACTTACTAAAAGTGGGTGTTTTTTTTCATTGGCACTTTCTATTTATGTCAAGTTTAAGGTTATTACATGCACTCATTTTACTTTCTCTTCTTTCAATTTAATTTCATCCCCTCATTTAGCATCTCCTAAATTCTAACACAAAAAATGAGGTGCCAATATTAAAAAAATGGAGGGAGTACATATTTTACAGTCAGATTAGGTCTCCTAACTGGCATATCTTTAAACTTATTAAGATGTAACTTATTTCTTACCTTATATAATTGATATGTTAAATTGCATATAAAATTTATAATTTTTAAAAATATTTTTTTATATTATATATTTTTATATTTTCATCTTCAAATGCATATTATTACTTGTTTTAACTTATAAAATTTAAATATATTAAATTTTATAAAAACAATTACAACATTTAAGGTAAAAGTCCTCGTGGACTGTCCATAAATTTATGAAAATGCTGTCTTTCCTGGGACTTTCTCTTACTGTAAATACATTTGAAAGAAAATTACAATGAAACGGACCCTAACATTCATTGTACAATGTTTTTGTAGTATTTTAACTTTTTTAGTCTAAGTCCCAAGTCCATTATTCCAAAATTTAAATTAAAAAATCAAGATATTGAAAATTTAAATTTCCAAACATCAAGATATTTAACATTTAGCTTTTCATTGACTTTTCACTTTTAGCATTTTCACTTGATTAAAAAATTAACTTGGAAAGAAAAGAGTGTTTGAGAAATGACTTTTCTACTCTAAAATAAGTGTCAAAATTAAAAGGCTAAAATTAATAATATTTTGGATTGGTTGTTGGCTGTTTATTCTATAAACTCCTTTTTTATCCTTATATGTTCTTATTATCCTTTTATTTTTATTTTCTTCATAAGTAATAGGTAACTCCACTTTTTCTCATGAATTTTTCATATGTGATAATTGTATAAATGAAAGAGGGAGTCTCATGACAAGTGGTCTGTTCATAAGTTTATGAATAGTCCACGATTTTTTTTTACCTTATACACTACATTTGTTAAATTACATACTAAATTTAAAAATATTTTATATTTTATATTTTCAAATTAAAATTCAAATACACATTATTTTAACTTTTAAAATACAATATTTAAATTTTAATTTAAAAAATTACAACATTTAAAGTAAAAAAGTACAATTGACTATTCATAAGCTTATGGACAAGCCGCTTTTTCTAACACTTTCTCTAAAGAAATCCCACATGATATCCGTTATTGTATACAACAAAAGTTTTTTATGGTTAAACATACTACGAATGAAAAAATTTATGGTCAAAGGGGGCATTATTTGTGGACCGAAGGGAGTATAAATTTATTATATTTGTATTTTAAAATATAATTTGTATTTCTTGTTCATCATGAAGCTCAATGACAATAAGTATATTCAATATTTATATTAATATTAAAATTTAATAATAAAATTAAAAATATATTGACAAATATGTTTAATATATTATTTTTCTATAACAATAAAATGATAAATAATATTATATTTAATGCAAATAAGAATAATAATAAATGCATAGAAAAATTAGAAATAATTAAATGTATTAATATGGTTAAATATAATTTATGAAAACCACAACTAATTTTGCGTAAATACTTTTTAAAATAATTAATAGTCAAATAACTAATATAAACAATTAATGCAAATAGATAGTCAAATCAGCTAAGTAAAACTATCAACTACCAACAACTTATTATCAAACAGAGACAATATCATTTTTAAAAATATTTATGAAATCCAAAATGTTGAACCAAATCCAAAAATGGTAATCCTTCGTGGGTCAAGGATTTACAAAAATCCAAAACTTGGACCAGATTCCAAATTCCAAATTCCAAATCCCAAACACTCCAAAACTCAATTATGAAAATCTTAAAATTGAAAACATTGTAACCTAACATGAATTTACAAAATCTAATACTAATTTTGGCCAAACCGCCAATGCTCCAAATCCTTGATACAGCACAAGGCTGGCCTAGGTTACTTATTACATGCCCCATCACTTTTTTTCACTACCGTTTGACACTTGCTAATTTCCTCTCAAAGTATTGTTACACATCGATCTTGCGAAGGTATCATCGAATGAATTTGCATCCGATGACGATGAAGAATTTGAATTTGAAGGGAAAGTTTCGAAATTTGTTTTATATCATCGTGTTGTGCTCGTTTTTCGCCAAGATACAGTGTGATGCAAAGCAGATTCCCCTCAGGTCCATCAAGGTATGTTTATGGACATTTCTGATGCACAAGATATGTTTATGTTTGGGATACGTATAGATTTATTTTTTCATGGAGCAAAACCCAGAATTATCTTCAGGTCAATTTAATTGATATTAGTTTACATATACCATACAATTTTATTTTTTTCGAAAGGAGATTATGCATGTTTCTCCATTTCTCTCCCCCTGATTTTTATTTTTTAAGCCTTTTTTACTGGGTCGTTTGACTGTATATTGGTTGTTCTATATGCAGAGCTCAGATGGGGATATTATTGATTGCATCAATATATATGATCAACCTGCATTGAATCATCCCTTGCTCAAAAATCACACAATTCAGGTCAGTTTTTTCAGCCTATATATATAACATTGTGTTTTTTTCTTGTTTACTTGGGAAAAAAAGAAGAAGAAATTAAATCATGTGGAATATTGACTGTATATACATATTTTTTTGGTATGTTTCAGATGAGTCCAAGTTATTACCCAGAAGGATTATCTGGAAATAACGTATTAACGAATACAATAACTCAATTGTGGCAATCAAAGGGAAATTGCCCTGAAGGAACTATCCCTGTTAGAAGAACTAAAGAGAAGACGCGGGCTGGAAGCATTTTTGGACAATCTTTAACTAGACCAGGCGATATCGATAAGCAGGAGGTAGGAATTAAGATTATAAAACACAGTCAATTGTGATCTATCTCATATTTTCCTACTCATCATATTTAAAAAACTGTGTCTATTTTAATTGTATAAATAGTTCAGACGTTATATATCAATTTTAATTACAGTATGATCATCTTAAAAAATATGTTAGTGACTGAATAATTATTTTAGTATTGTACCTTTTAATTAATAAAAGTTCTATGTTACTCAAGGAACAATTTGACTGCTCGTGTGGTCAATATTTCTAACCATAAATTGGAACAGATGTGTGAGTAAGATATCTATTTATTATATAGGTGGATTCGTTATACAATAACATACATTTTAAAATCATCAATCTCTTATGTGCTTAAATGATTTCCGATGATAGATGCTGAGGATCAAACTTTTTTTTTAATTCAACCGTTGAAAGTCAAAATGTGCAGTTTGGTTCAGACAGAATTTTCTTTTCTTTTTCAAAACTATATTATAACGAGGTCTTTCATTGTATATAGCATGCGATTGTGTATATCCAAGACAATAATACGTACCATGGAGCAAGGGCAAGTCTAAGCGTGTGGCAACCTCGAGTTCAGAACAGCAGCGAATTTAGCTTGGCTCAAATTAGGGTTATTGGAGGTCCCCTTCACGATGCTAATTATACCTCTATCGAAGCTGGTTGGCAGGTAATTTACTGCCAAATCTAATGTCAATTATAAAGGCATAATCATTCTAATGCATAATCTAAATATATTGTTAGTGAAATTCATATATACAGTGGAACGGAGGAAGTATAATATAATAATGTAACGATCGATGTTCTATGCCGTGGATCAGGTTGCCCCGGATATGTATGGAGATAATCAGACAAGACTTTTCGTTTCTTGGACTGTAAGTAAAGATTATGCATACTAGTATATAAATTTTTATAAATATTGGTATGGTTAAATTGTTGGAGATTTTGATAGAAATTGTGAATGTACAGAATGATGGGTACAATAACACAGGATGCTACAATATGTTGTGCTACGGTTTTGTTCAGATATCTAACTATATAGCACTTGGGGCTGTCCTCTCCCCTGTTTCTACTTTCCATGGCCCCCAATATGAAATCACCTTAATTATTTGGAAGGTGCGTTTACATACAGATATATAGTTGAAAATACTACTGACTGCTCTTATTATTTCATAGTTCATATAATTTGGTGAACCATTTGACCAATTCATATTTGCCGGAAATCTTCAGGATCCCGTACAAAAGAATTGGTGGATATCTTACCAGAATATCACGTTTGGGTATTGGCCTGCTTCTCTCATGACTGAGCTTTCAAAAGGCGCATCGGAGATCCAGTGGGGCGGGGCCGTGGTCAACTTAAAACCAGGTCGGTACTTGTGAGTTGTGACATTCTGTTGAACATATTGATAATATCATGTAAAAGTTATATATTTACAAGTCGATGGAATTCAACCTTTTAACAATCATTTTTCAATACATTTTTATTATAATGATACGTACATAAGTAATTTTTAGACAATTCGAACGAACTAACGTGTTTTATGTGGATTTTACGAAAAATGACTAGACGAAAAGCACACTACAACTCAGATGGGAAGCGGCCATTTCATCGGGGAAGGAGGAGCAAGTTACTTCAGGAACCTGCAGGTGGCCAATGAGGCGGCCCATTTCGCACCTCCATTGGTCGGCGATAACATTCCGACTTTTGCTGAGGAGCCCACTTGTTATGGCGTTTCGGCGTCCCGGAAGGATGCCATTGGATATAGCTTTGTCTATGGAGGGCCTGGGAGAAATCCTGCATGCTGATGAAATTAGGATGGCTTATTGAAGATTGTTGGATGATACGGAGTACCAATTATTTGGACATTTTGTTTAAGAATTAAATTTCTATTGTTTCCGAATGACTTGTCTATTTAACTCTTTTTATTAAAAAATTTACTATTATTTTCTATTAATTTGTAGATTTTTTTAATCTTTTTAAATTTTCTTTTAATGTCAATTTGTAGATTGCAATTGCTTTATTTGGTTAAGAAGCATCAAAGGGTTAATTGATCACACGATCTCGCATGTTTGTCATTCATGTCTATTTAATTGATTGAAATTAAGTTATAATAAATCATATACCAGCACAAAGACTTGGGTGAGACGATGAGTAGTGTAAATATAAATAATTAAAAATGAAAGATAATATAAGATATTCTCTGTAACTTTTAAAACTCCGCTTAATTTTTATCTCCTCATAAATTATGATAATTGAGATGGTTTAAGAAGAGACTTTCACATAGATTAGTTATATATATCTAAAATAATTGACTTTAACTTTAGAACGAAAAGGACATATACTAGTATATCGATCACTCACTCTTACCTCCTTTATGTTTGTATGGTGGGTCTCATGACAGGCGGTCTGTCTATAAGTTTATGGATATGTAATTTTTTTTACTTTATACATTGCATTTGTTAAATTACATACAAATTTTGAAAATATTTTTTATATCATATATTTTTATATTTTCACCTTCAAATACATATTATTATTTTTTTTAACTTATAAAATATAATGTTTAAATTTTATAAAAAATTACAATATATAATGTAAAAGTCCACGTGGACTGTCCATAAGATTAGGGAAATGTCTTCTTTCTTGAGACTTTCTCATGTTTATATTGTGTAGATTTAGCTATAAATTTTCTCTCTCTTTTATTGGCATCAAATTTGCATCAACTTTTAAAAGGGTTTGTCTCTTGAAAGACGGTATTTCCATAAGTTATGGAAAGACTAAGGTTTAAACTGCAAACTAAAAGAAATCCAGATAAAATGTTTGGGTTGCATTAATCGGGTCATAAATTTATAACTATTGCACGTTGCATAATAAAATTTTAATATTACAAATAAAACCTTTTATCTTTCTATTATTCTAGTTCAATCCCATCTTTCCATATGCATATGGAAACACGGATTTTCCCAATACTTTGCGCTTTTAAAAGATAGAAAGAATAGGAAGGAAAAAAATATAAAAATATGAATATAAACGTGTTGATGAAATAAAGAGTAATTTAATTAGTTAAAAAATAATTCAGTAATTTTAGTGAAATATATATACTACAGGAGTAGTATGATTTCTTAAACTTAGTTTAGAGTCCATCTCTTGAAAGACGGTATTTTCATAAGTCATGGAAATATCAATGTTCAAAGAGCAAATTAGAAGAAATTAAAATAAAATTTTTGGGTTGTATGAATCGAATTATAAAATTTATAACTACTACATGTTGGATAATAAATTTTTGGGATAAGTGCCAATATAACCCTATCTACTTGAGTAAGTGTCAATATAACCCTATGATAATTTTTAGTGCAAATATAACCCTAACTAGTTAATGAAAGTGCCAATATAACCCTCAGACCCCATTTTTGGCATTGACCTCCATTTTTCGTGGTTGACTCTATGTAAATTGATCAAAGTACCCTTTGGGCTAACTCTAAAATTGGGTGGACAATTTTACCCTCATAGTTAGCCGGAACGCGATAGTTCGTTGAAATTATGTAGGGTTATATCAGCACATTATGCAATCTTATTGGGTTATATCAGCACATTCCTAATGTTTGTAGGGTTATATCAGCACATTTTTAATATTTTTTGGGTTATATCAGCACATCCTTAAAAGTTATAGGGTTATATTGGCACGTTCACTAACTATATAGGGTTACATTGGCACTTTCGAATATTGAAAAGTTATATTGGCACGTATGTCAACTAGGTAGGGTTATAAAAGCATTTTTTTCTAAATTTTTAGTATTGCAAGTAAGACATTTTACCTTTTACTATTATAATTAACTCGTCTTTCCATAAACCTATAGAAAAACGATCTTTCCCAATACTTTTCAGTTAATCTATGTGGATTTCTTAAACTTAATTTATGTGGCCAATGTACAGAGACAAACGGCCTTCGTTTGTCTCCATTTTACTTGACGTACATTTGAGAAGAAATATATTGTTTTAATTGAAATCACTAGTGAGTAATTCAACCCTTTATACAAATATGAATGACTGAAGGTCTTACAATTTATTACATGATTGTCTCATTGACACAAATTCAGGAAATATAAAATTATAAACAACGATCTTTGTAGCTTGATGAAAGGTATTTCATATAATGAAATGATCCTCTTCTATTGTAAAACCGTTCGACAATCTCGACCTAAATCCATTGATTGGATGTCAACTCGAGCCACCGTTGCTACTCGAAACAATCATAATATCAAGTACTTCCTCCGTCTCAGCCAAATATTCTTATTACCATTTTGCATGGTCATTTATATATGCATACTAATGTGGCAGGAGAAGTGAGATTGGATTAAGCTACAAATTGGAGTCCAAATAAGGAAATTGTCAAAATAAGAACCTTTAGCTAGGACAGACGAAAATCAAAAGTAGGAACCTTTGACTGGGTTGGAGGGAGTATTAGAATGGTCACTACAATAAAAATGACCTATTAGGACACTGATATAGGAACACTTTTATAAAAAGTGTCCTAATAATTGTATATTAGGGATCTTATAAAATTAAACGTTAAAATATTATGCGACAAATGTTAAAAGTGTCCCTATATATAATTAGGACATTACAAAGTGACCATATATCAAATTATTAGGACATTTATAAGTGTCATAATAGATGTATGTTAGGACGCTTATAAATTAAATGTCCCAATACATATGTAATTAGGGCATTAAAAAGTGACCTAGTATGGTAGGACGAATAGAAACAACTATATATCTTATCTATAGAGTCGCTTAATACAGCGACCCAAGATCTATCGGGACTTGCGATAACGGGACGTTTTAGAAGCGTCATATGAATGGAAGCGTCTCGGTAGAGACCTATTGGGACGCTTTTAGCATCCTAATAGGCCGTTTGTGTTGTAGTGTGTCATTTCTCTTTTGCAAGTTGCATACTTGCTAAGGAGATATCGTAACCTCACAAAATTTTATCCAACTAAATATTCTGTATCAACATTTAGGCAGTCTACAACGAAAATTAACGGCTCCTCTACCTAAAAATTCAACTAGTCTCCATTAAATTAAATTTCCCTTGCAAAAGTAGGGGGATTATTCCAGTCACTTTTAGTTGCCTAAAATGCACTTCTTTGGTGTTTAAGTATTATCTTTTGTGTGAATACACCTTACTATGTGTACTTACTCATCATTTTTTGCTTCCTGATTCGGTGACTTGTTGGAGACGCCGCCATGGGTAGACCAGGTAACAAAAGAGTGACGAAGAAGGCAACCATACAAATGGTGAGAGATGAAAAAAGAGAACGTGGAAAACAAAGGGTGGGAATTCAAAGTGAAAGTTTGGAGAACGGTGAGGGGTTAAAAGGGGTTTTGACAAATGAAGATGGAAATCTGGGAATGACGACGAAACTAATTGGGGAAGAGGGTGAATCCTCAGAAAGAGAAAGGTTGGAAGTGAAGACCCCAATTAAAAGCACAAATTTGGGGGAAAGAGAACAAGGCCGGAAAGATGGAAACTCTGAGATGGTCGGAAAATGCCTCTCCTAGGGTGAACTAATGGACGAATAGGATAAATGAAAATAGAGCTCAATGTTTAAAGATTCACAGAAGTATGTAAAATGTATTATGATACTGTCAATGTCGATGGGATGGAAATGGGAGAGATAACATAAGAGGATATTGAAAAAGGAGCAAAACAATGGGATACTAGCATCATCTGTAAGGTTATGGTTAACAATTTACCATTCAAGGTGATGGAAGGCTTTCTATACAGAATATGGGGTAAGAAGATTGTGAAGGTATGACAATTGAATATGGGTGTTTTTATTGTGAAATTGACTTTTAAGCCGATCTATGATGAAATTATAGAAAGAGGTATGGTGATGTTTGATGGTAAACCTGTGATAGTAAAACCTTGGGTAAAAGACATAATCCCTCAATCCTTCTAAAACTGTCTTACTACAAAAAAAAAATCTAAAATTCGTTGAAATATTATAAATATGATGTGGACTAAAAATATTTTATATTTATTTTTCACATTCAATTTTTTATCCAAATAATAGAAGTAAGACACTATTAAAGGAGCACCAAATAAGGCAAGTAAGACACTTATAGGGGGTGGAGGGAGTATACCCGAATGAGCCGGAATTTGTGCCATTGTGGTTACAACTTCTCGAGGTACCCCACGTTTACTGGTAGTCTAAAACCATTAGCAAGATAGGGAGCTCGATTAGTAAACCAATATATTTGGATCTACTTCATAGAAGGAAAGGCTAGCCTATGCTAGGGTTCACGTAGAGGTAACGCTTGGGGGTGGGGAACCATTCCTGAGAGGATATTGTATGTAATTGAAAGAAAAGTGATAATGCAGCAATGTGATATATTTTAAGGGACTGTGAAATGTACTAGTTGTAGAATATTTGGACATCAGGAGGAGGAATGCATGAAAACGGTTGAATATGGTAATGAAATGTTGGTGAAGAAGAAGTAAAATCGAGTATACATCCCAGTTAGAAAGAAGGCATGAGGAGGTTGGAAATGAATTTGAGAAGATACCATCTGTAACTCAATATCACGAGGGCTTGTAAATAGAAGAGAATGAAGGAAGGAGAGAATTGAAGACAGAAGTATGGCAGATAGCAGACAATGAATGAAAGAGAGAATGAATGAATGAAGGCATTGGAAGTTATTATAATGTGGAGGAGGGAGGTAGTAGAAATGAGGATCAGTATCTAAGAAAGAAAAACCCCCTAGATGCTAGTAATATAGTGACATGGAGTATCAGAGGGTTGGATAAAAATGCTAAGCATAATGTGATTGCAAGGGTCAGCCTTAAAAATCATATTTGATTGATTGCTTAGTTGAAATAAAAATAAAAATAAGCATTGGAGATTTGGAGGAAGATAGGTCTGGGATGGAACATGATAACAAATAGTGATACTAAAAAAAGAGGAAGAATCTGGTTAACGTGGAGACCAGAATAGTATGAGATCAAAGTACTGAGCATGGAAGAACAATTGATAGATTTTGAATGCTGAATAAAAAAAAGAGTAGAAGATTCTATTGTATCGTAGAAATGGCTTCAACATGGACAAAAAAAAAGAGTCCGCAGATTATTTTTTTAAAAGAGCAGAGGGAAAAAAGATAAGGATTGGCCGGTGATAGGTGATTTTAACTCACCACTGGAATGTAGGACATAATTGGAGGGGCTCAAGTGGAGGAAAATGAGGTGAAGAAGTTTAAAGAAGCGGTAGAGGAACTGGAATTGGTGGAATTAAAAGTAATTGGAGCCAAATATACTTGGAGTAATAGGAGAGAAGAAGAAGGAAGGGTAATGAGTAAAATTGATAGGGGATTGGTGAAAAGAAGTTGGTTGGATGAAATGCAAGGGCTTTCTGTGATGTGATGAATGAAATGTTATCAGATCATATGCCTCTTCTAGTAATAAGATTTAGCCAGGAGCAAAATAGGACAATTAAACCTCTCAGGTACTTTAATATGTGGAGTAAATCACCATTATTTAAGGAAATTTTAAGGAAAATCTTGGAAATGAAGAATGTTGGAAACTTGAAAGAATTGGCTGGTGCACTAAGAGATTAGAAAAGCTATTATGAGTGCTGAATAAGAAGAAGTTTTGGAGTATGAGTGTGCAATCACAAAATGATATGAATCTCCTTACGAAAACTCTGAATTGCGGAATTAAAATCTTTGACCGAATGAGGTATCTGTAAACCCTAACCAAGTCGCATGAAATTCAAGAACACTAGCCCTCGGGATGCCCTCGATCTTGACTTGTTCACTAACTAGCCCGCAGGATTAGATCACAAGGTTTATTAAAACTTAATTAACCCTCGCGATTAAGAAACAATGAGGATAGCTTACAAGAAATGAGTATAACTCGAAAATTGATATATTTGATTGATAAAAGATGTATGAAAATCTCAGCCAACCCCTTAATTTATAGGGTGAGTTTTGGCCAAACCCTAATCACAAATCCCAATCACAAACATAATCTGAATAAACTTATGACAACTTTTAAAAACTAAAATCATATCTAACTAAAATACCTAAAATAAACATAGCTATGGCCGAATTATTCCAAGACACACCTTGGATGGATATTGTCTTATATAATCTTACCAAAACTAATTCTAATCAGAATAAAATTCAATATTTTTGAAATCCTAATGGACTGGTTAAAAAATTAGCTCTTAAAAGCTCACATGGCCGAGTTCAACAAATAAAATCCATAATGAAATAATTTTACAATAATTTACTAGTAAACTCGGTGGAAAAACGAGTATAGTATTCTTCATGATATCTTCAGTTCTTTGACAGTCTTGAACAATAAATCCAAGATGTCGATGATGACTCCTTATTCAATTCTTCATCAGAAAGTCGATTGATCAAAGCATTTAAAGCAACATCTCTAAGCGTAGTCCTTGACTTAGTTGTAGGTCCCCGCCATGTAATTTTGAGGATCCCGAACATAACCTTTAAATGTTTGATCAAGTCGTGGAATGTCGTCAACTATGATGGTACAAGTCTCGGAATCTCAATCACAAAAGGCACGGGATGACTGGAGGAAAGCTCAACAGAAACTGAATGAAAATTATAGATCAAAGGAGAATAGAAAAAAAATAGGAGCAGATTGCAAAAAAAAAGATGCAGAAAGACTTGGAGATGATGAATTCAGATTTCTACGTCAAAAGGAAAAAATACAATGAATACAAGAAGGAGATATGACAACAAATATTTTTTTACGATTCTTTGAAGAAGAGACAGTACCACAATCATATAGTGGCAATAAAAATTGCAGGTCAATTGGTAATGGACCAAAAGGAAATAAAAGGGGCTTGATCGATCATTTTAAGAATCAACTGGGGGTGGAAGATACAGTAAGCAGGTTGGATTAAGAAATTGTTGAATTTGGAAAGGTTATGAATTTAAATAAGCAGACATATCTAATAAAGCCATCCAGTAAAGAAGAGATCCAAAAAACATTGAAGGGCATAAATTTGGCCAAAAGTCAATTTTTCAGGGAAGAATGGGAAATTGTAGGAGACTTTGTACTCTAAGCAGTTAAAGGGTTCTTTCAGTGAGATCAATTACCTGAGAAGTTCATAAATGCAATAATAACTTTGATCCTAAATACAACCCAACCCGAGGTACCTTCTGACTATAGGCCTATAGCTTGTTCTTCAGTGATTTATAAGATCATAACTAAAGTCATGAGTGCTAGGATATGGGGAAGTACTTCCAGATCTAATGAGTGATAATCAAAGTTATTTTCTGAAAGGTAGAAACATAGCACACAATATGTTTCTAGCCTAGGAACTATTATACAAGTATAATGTTAATACAATGAGACCTTGCTGTGTAACTTAGATTGACATTAGAAAAGCTTTTGACCGTATGAATTGGACCTTTCTGATGAAATGGTTAAGTGAATTGAAGTTCCCAAGTCTTGTACTGGAATGGATAAAAAGTAGCACAATGAAATCCGAATTCTGCCTTTCCTTTAATGAGAAGTACACAGAAACTTTCAAAGTTAAGAGAGGGTTAAGCAGGAGGACCCAATCTCTCCACTGCTATTTGTAATCAGCATGGAATATTTTAAAAGGATGATGAAAAAGGAATTACACGATAAAACCATGGATTACCATCAAAGGTGTAAGAAAGAAAGAGTTCATACTTTGTTGTTTGCAGATGACCTTTTGTTATTTTGTGAGGCAAACAGAAAGTCCTTAACAGGTGTAAACAAAGTTCTAAAATATTTAAATATGTCACGGGTTATCTATCAATGAGAATAAGTCTAAAATCTTCTTCTCAAAGATGGAATGAATCTGAGAAAGTTATCATGGCTTCAGTATTGCGGTGTTAAAAGGGGTGTTCCCAATAAAGTATCTTGGACTACCTTTATCTACAATAAAATGGGGGAAGAAAGACAGTGAATGCCTTATAGAGAAAATCAGGGAAATGATACAAGATTGGAAGTCAAGACATCTCTCTTATGCAGGAAAATTACAGTTGATTAATTGAGTTTTGTTAAGCTTGTCAGAGTATTGGGCCAGTGTTTTAAGCATTCCTAAGAATGTGCATAAGAGAATAACACATATATGCACTAGTTACTTATGGGGAAGGACAAAAGGACAGGGGGGTTTCACAACAGCTATATGGGGTTCATTGTATAAAAGAAAAAAGAGGAGGACTGTGGATTAGATATTCAGGCATTTGGAACAGGGTAGCACTCTGCAAGCACCTATGGGACATGAGCCAGAAAGTAAACCGACGACTAAGGCAACACTCGACAGTTGCAAGTAAATCGGTGACTAGTGGTACGTGCGAGCTGTCCGAAATTGACTGGCAGAAGCAGGTTGACCATTATGAGCAAACCTAGCATTAATTGATCACATTTTTTATTGCATAAGATTGAAGTTAAAGTCCATGGAGTGCTGGTCAACCTGTAGTGGACCGTCGACTAAAGTTGTGGCCGTACCAAATCTTCACCTTGACCACCACTTGACTTTCGTTGAAGCAACCAACCACAATGGCCAGAGATCTACGTGGAGATGGTGTATGAGAATTGAAGTTTGGGGCGACATATGAATGACAAATTAGATTCCGGCGGGGTGCGAGCAGTGATGGTTGATCGATTGTCTGACAATGGGTGAGATCTGAGTAATGATGGGTTAGGTTTGGCTGAAGAAGTGTGCCCGAGAAATGGTGTGGGGGGCATCGGAGTTTTGGTGGCTTCATCTGATGGTGGCAGGATACTTTAGGCTTCTAATTTTTTTTCTTAGAGAGAGGATTTTTGTGCAGATCAGGTATCAAGCTGAGAGTAATCATGCTTGGTAATTGAGAAGTATTATAGTGTAAGGCTAAAACAGAATTTTCCATGTAAATAAAATTCATACATAAACAGTGTCAAGGCTACCAATTAGGTAAGATTCAATTATTCTCATTATTTTGTACGTGGTATCAGAGAACTAAGATTTTTACAGTTTATTTTCAGTGAAATCTGATCCTAGTTCTTTTTGTGCTTCCTTAATTTCCTCTGATTTTTTATGGAATTAATTCCATTACCAGAGACATTTGATATCTCCTCTTCTACGGCCAATTATGTTTCAACGTCTACACTGGATTCAGTTCAATCCGCCTTATCCCATCTAACCAGATCCACTGTCAACTCTTTGCCAAAATCCTCTTAAGCGCCGCTGCAATTTAGCAGCTCTTTTGGTTTCACCGATTTTATTGGACTGTCTTTATTATTTATTTGGCACAACTATTTAGGGCTAAGGTTTTACTTATACTCCTTAACTTTAGTAATTAGATTTAAGGGAATCAGTGCTAATATTATTAAGAATTGTAAGTCTTAAAATTAAGAATTAATTTATTAAGATATACAATATTTAAATATAAATTAATATGAATCTTAAATCTTCAGTATCTATAATCATAAATAACTAATAATTTAAAAGATGATATTTTTGAAGATGTCAAAACATATTACATATCTAATAAAATCTCAAGTAGCGCTAATAGAATAGCCTGCAGTAGGCATTGTGGCAGCCGCATCCTCTCCACGAAAAACTCGGTCTCTTTTTCAATCTTATTTATTCCCGAAAAAACTATTTATTTTAGTTGATGTTTTTGTGTTATTGAATAAGTGTGGAATTTTTATACAATCGTATTATTTTTCTACCTTGTTCATTCAATCGTTTTGTTCATGATATAGCTCAATTTTGTTCTTCAAGTCGAAGCTTTTTCTCGATCTGGTTGTACAGATCGTGTGTCTATGATTTTCTTCGTGTTTTCATATGGGTTCCAATTATTTGTATTCATCTATTTGTATTTTCCAAGGTGTTTACAAATTAGATAACATAGATTGTGGTTTGGATTAAGTGGTGTTATAGTTGAAGAAGATCCATATTTGGCGCAGTGATTGATACTTGAAATGCTCCTCTCCGCCAAGTGGTATGATTTTTGCAGGAAGCAAGTTAATATCCCCGAGAGCTATATTACATTTTTTATTGGATCTTTAATCAATAATAGGTCAGATGATCAGTCAGGTTGACGTGTAATTTAGATATCCTTGCAATGTGCTGATTATTGCTAGAGGCTAGTTAGATAGAATGTCAATTTCACTCGTTGTAATTGCCAATGGGCACTATTCCTAACATTTATGAATGATGATTTCAAAAAAATAAAAATAAAATCTCAAGTAATAATATTATTACTTACATATCGATTTGGTATTTTATAAATTTTGTTGATAAATTTTGAGTTTACAAAGGCAAAATTTTGGGAAAGACCGTCTTATCTGAGGAGGAGGCTTCATCGCCCGGCTCCTCATAAATGATGCTAGGATTGGCCAGCTCATCCTTGGAATCCTAAAATAAAACAGAACGGAGTCTTTCCATAGTCTTATGGAAAGACGAGATTTAATTATAATAATAAAAGGTAAAATATTTTAGTTGCAATATTAAATGTTTATTATATAATGTATAGTAGTTATAAAGTTTATAAACCGATTCATGCAACCCAAAAAAATTATCTTCATTTTTCTAATTTGCACTTTCAACTTCGGTCTTTCCATGGCTTGTGGAAAATCCGTCTTTCAAGAGACATACTCGTTTACAAATAGGTAGATTAGCTTAGAAATATATATAAATGTACATATACTGATGAAAAATAATGTTGATCTTAAGCTACAAAATTGGAAAAATAAATGGCTAAGTTCTGGGGGGAAAATGACCTTAATTCAATCAGTATTATACTCTATCCCTCAGCATATATGGATGGTAACTAAACCCCCTAAAGGGATCATTAAAGCTTTTGAGAAAAAAATGGCTCATTTCTTTTGGGGGGAATCAGAGGGGAAAAACAACAAGATCTGGAAAAAATGGTCTCAAATTGCTAAACCAACAAAGATGGGAGGATTAGGGTTCAGATCTGTTCAAGCAATTGTAGATTCTTGTTCGGCTAAACTGTGGTGGAAAAGCCAATTAGGGGTTTCACTGTGGGCTAAGCTATTATGGTCACTTCCTCCTTCCCATAAAAATTCTGCAACCTGGAAGAGAATATGCTACATTAATTCATTTGCAGAAAACAATTCGTATGTCATTTATGGAGTTGGAAAGTGTGATTTCTTATCTGCAAACTGGTGCCCTCAGGGACCATTGATGGGTCAGCTACCTGAAAGTACACAGATTCTGCTAGCTGGTCTTTCAGTGGCTGATTTTATAGCCAACAAAGCAAATATTCTGAGTCAAATATCATCTTTTCTGGACAATGATACTGTACTATTTTTACAGGGTGCAGAGCTGATCCTTGAGAGAGAGGACAGGATGATTTGGAAGCCTGAAGCTTCGGGTAATTTTACGTTTAAGTCTGCATATAGGGCACTCGTTCAACTATCAGGTAACTTCCCTGTAACTAAATATCTATGGAACTCCCTCTTTCTCAAAAAGATTTCAATTTTTGTATGGAAACTGCTGCATGCCTTTCTTCCCTTTGACGAAATATTGATTACATGTGGTTTTAGTTTAGCTTCCAAGTGTCCAGCTTGCTGTGATTCAGACTCTATCCAACATTATTTTATCACTTGTCCATTAGCAAAGAAAGTTTGGTCTTCCTTGACTGCATCCATTCATTTCAATCTTAATGACCAACACTCGATACCCCAGAGATTCTTTCTATTCTGGAACTGTCAAGATTTACCTCAGTTTTATCAAGTTTACTGCATGATACTTCCATCTCTGACCTGCTGGTGCTTATGGAAAGCTAGAAACAGCTTTCTATATGATCACAAGCCATTCTCTGTGGATAATATCTGTAGGGAGGTTGATGAACTGATCAGATTGACACTGAGTAAGTGTAAGCCTAGTATATTATCAACACACTCAATCCCTCCAGACTTTAAGCATCTAATCCCGCTATTGAGACCTCCCCCAAAGCCAAATTTTAAGAAAGTATATTGGATTAAGCCTGAACCTTGTTGTACTAAAATAAATGTGGATGCCTCCTGGAGCTCTGGTAATGCTTCGGTTGGTCTTATTGCCAGGAATAGCCTCGGTCAGCCTATTTGTATTAGCGCAACTTCAATTGCTAGTGTATCTCCTTTACACGCAGAAATTGAAGCGATATTGCATGCTTGCTACACTTTTAACCACCTTGATCATAACTTTATCATTGAATCTGACTCCAAATTGGCGGTACAGATGATCAGTAATCCTTATACTGCAAAATGGGAACTCTTTCAGCTGGTTTTTAAGGCTAAATCCTTGATTGGCTCAGCGGTACTAAAACATGTCTATAGGGAGGGTAATGCAGTGGCTCATGCTATCTCTAAACATCACTTTCAGAACAACCAAAGTCTCAATCTTACTAATGTTTCCCCTGAGATCAGAGGGCTTATAATTTTGGATAGAGATAATGTACCCCATCTCAGAAGCACTAAGCAGATATAAATTAGGAACAGATACTGCCTTATGACTTGCTGTTTGCTTGTGCAGGACTTGTGCAGGACTGAAAGTAATGAAGCACTTCTGCATCTGCTCTGAGTTGCCATGTCTGGCTCTGATGTTCATCAATTTTCCAACTTTGAGAGGCAGAAACCTGATCTATAACATGAAGTAGACAAATACAGAGACTCAGACTTCAAGAGATGTCGCATACCTGGATGCCCGAGTGGAAGATCAGACTCCAGAAGATGGTTTGCTTGCTGGGGCAGCAACATCTTTGATATCGCACTGATGACACAAGTGGCCATATCCTAATCTTTGGCATTTGGAAATTACATTAGTAGGATAGCTTTCAGCCTGATTGCCATTCCTCTTACCTTTGAGCTTATATGTTTCCATTCACCTTCATGTATAAGTTGCCTGGCCAAGGGAGAGAATTCACACGAGGGGTGGAGATTCTCTTCCTAGGATCGCGACTTCTACTTTCATTACAGCACTTTGTTTACTGTTTATAGGGGTCGATGCACTTCTTTGTATCACTTCTTCGGTTTTGTTGCTGAACTCATGTACAAACATACTTTGATTTCTTTTGATATAGGGCTTGGGGAACCCAATAAAGAACTCCCCCACCTTCGGGTGTTTTATTAAAAAAAATATATACTGATGAAAAATTTAGATTTTATTTAGATGAGTAAAGTGCATTTATGCCCCTTGTTCCTTGTTTAGTTTACATAAATTCCTCAATTTTTTGAAAGTCCACATCCATATACCCCATTTCCTTGTTTAGTGCAAATATACCCCTCAGTTTTTTGACACCACAATACTGCTATTGGGATATATATGTGCACTTTCAAAAAATATGGAGGAGTATTTGCGCACTTTCAAAAAACTGGGGATACATATACACTAAACAAGAAATTGAGTGGTATAAATGCACTGTACCCTAATATTTTATTTAGAATTTTTAAGAGTTATATTCTAATATTTCATATTAGAGATTTTTATCAATTCTTTCAACGCAATCTATAATTTTATAAAAAATTTTGGCTTTACATTTAATAATAAAGTTGTTTTTCTTTGTTAATATGTGCTTAAAATACTTAATTTAAGTACTTATGTATTTCTATTCAGCAATATTTAAATGACGCCATTTACGCACAATGGAAAATGTTGTTTAAATACTGCTCAAACAGTTAGTGGCATAATGTCGTAAAACTATAAGATGATTTTTTTTCAACTACCTTAAGCCCCAAAAGGCGATAACCCTCGCCCCCTCGACCTTAGGGCCCCGGTCACAACGATACCACACACATAATCGAGGAGATAAATCATAACACTTTTAGCGGTTAAGCACATGGTCCTCGAACATTTTCGGAGGCCACAAGGAGTCCCCCCACTGGGAGAACCCCACACTGCGTCTGCCGAGGTTCGAACCCCTCCCCATGGGGAATGGAACCACATGCCCAACCACTTGGGCGATCGTGTAGGTGTACAACTACCTTAAGCCCCGCCACTAGCCACCGATGCCTCCGTCTCTGTAGCAATCCTACGCCTCCACACATGCTATATGTAAAGTCCAAATTTGGTTAATTGGCAATTTGTGGTAATTATCCAAATAGGTATTTATGAGTTGCAACATCACAGAAGAAATTTTGGTGAAATAAGGAAATGTTGAAGAATGAATCCAGAAGTATACATCATGTCTAAATTGTATTTGAGTTGGAGAATATATCAGTTCCTATATCTGTGGGATTAGATTAATGTTATGGAATTGGAATATTCAGTTAGGGTTAGGATAGGGATGAAATATTCTAGTTATTCTAATTCCTTATTTAAATGGATTAGATTTGATAATTCTTATAGAGATTTGATTGTAATCAGAATATCATGTGGAGAAGGGATTACATTTGCATGCGTAACAAGACTTTCCATGTTGAAACAAATGAAAAGGTGAACCCTACAAGGATTTAATTAGTTGAAAATATTACATAAATAGTGAGTTATGGAATATTGGAGATTTCGCAACATATTATTTTAGGCGTGTGATTGAAGGATATTGGATTTATGGAAAATCCCTATATTTATGGATTTGGATTTATGTGATATTAGGGGATAATTGAGATAAGGAAAATCCCTAAATTTATGGGATTTGGATATGCTTTAGAAGCAAATTTGAAAATGTAATCTTTTGAAGACAAATGTGGAGAATTTTATTCTGCTCATGATATATATATATATATATATATATATATTGATAGACATCACGGCTGTGCCACTAACAAATTAATTGAAGAAAAATCTGCATCCAGATTTTTATCTTTCAAGAGGTACTACAGAGTCATTTGTCTGTGTTCCAACATGAACTTAAACTGTTGATCAAGTTCATAATCATATACCTTAATTCCTCGAGAGGGAGTCTGATTAAAGTAGATCGGTAGTAAGGGGAGCTTGCAGAATTCACATGTTATAATTAGTTAAGATAAGTATATTGTATGGTGTACTTTATACTGTATCTTTCTGATTAGTTGATTCATTCTGAACTGGGCATGGCCCTGCAGATGTAGGTGGATTTCACCGAACTGTGTAACCAAGTCTCGTGTGTTCATGCTTTACTTTATTGCATACTTGGTTAGATAGGCTATGTTGGAACACTGTAGTAATTATTGAATTAATTAGGTAAAACCAAATTTCAATTAGTATCATAGCTAAGTCACTTATTTTACCTTGGTTTTGACAAGGAAAGTGTGATCCAGTTTTACCAATGGTGACCAGAGAAGGAGCTTCTGTGTCTCGGGCACCACTGCTGGAAGGAATGAATTACAACTATTAGAAGGCTCGCTTGCATGTGTTCATAAATTCACTGGATGAATTGGCTTGGTACTATGTTGAAACAGAATGGAAACCCCCAGTTGTTGGAAGTTCTGAAGGAGGAGAATTTAGTTTTAAAGAGCCAGTAGTTAAGCCTAAAGAGTCGTTGACACCAGTTGAAAAAATGGGCGGCTTGGTGAACTCCAAAGTATTAAATGCCATCTTTACTGCAGTAGATGGAGATCAGTTCAAACTCATCTCTACATGCCAACAAGAAAAGAAAGCATGGGATATCCTACAAACTGTACATGAGGGGACAAGTCGTGTACGTGAATCAAAGCTACAAATGTTGGCTACAAAATTCGAAGAGCTGAAAATGGAAGAAGATGAGATTATTGCAGTATTCAATGGAAGACTCAAAGACATCACAAATATGGCGCATCAATTGGGAAAAACTTACAAAGAGTCAAAGTTGGTGAAGACGCTGAGATCACTTCCTCAAAGATTTTTCATGAAAGTAACAACAATATAAAATGCAAGGGACGTAGCCACAATGACTTTAGATGAGTTTATGGGATCACTACAAACCTATGAAATGACGTTGAAACATCCAACGAAAGAGGATAGCGATAATGAAAATGAAGACCTAGCTTTTGTCATAAAGAATTTCTCAAGGATGCCGAAGAAAGTGGTAAATAATAATTCCCATGAAAGGTTTAATGGGAACAGATAACAATTTTAAAACTTTGGAAACAATCATGGATTAAGGATGGAGCAAACCACTCAGCAATCCTCAAGAAATCAAAATGGTGAATTGAGGCAATCAGAAGTATACTTTGCAGAGAATGTGAAGGGTATGGACATATCCAGGCTGAATGTGTCAACACTCGGAAGAAGCATGGAAAATCATATGCACTCTCATGGAGTGAATATGAAGAAGAGAAGAACCATGAAGAGGAATTGACCAGCAGTTACATGGCTTTTGGAGCAGAACTTCAAGGAGACTCAAAACTTGGTACTGAATGTTCGAACATTGGACAAGAAGAAGTGGATCAATATTCCAACATGGTCCAGGTTGGTGAAGTCCGATGTTCCAACACAAAGAAGATGTGTGAATAATACTCCTTGGGTGATGACGAAGACAAGATTGTGAGTGATGAGGATGTCTATGCTACTTATGAAAAGATGTATGAAATGTGGCTGAAAGTTATTGATGCTAACATACTCTTAAAAAGGGGGGAAACCTTTTAGCTGAAGAAGGAAGAGAAATGACATCCCTAGTGGAAGGACTCCGAAAGGAAATTAAGGTGTTGGAATTAAATCTGAGTTTGATGACAAAAAGGGCTAAAGTTACTGAGACAGCTATTAAAAGATTGAATTCTGGAAAAGAAAATTGGATGAATTTCTCACCATGGGTCAGAATTCTGGAAATCGACAAGGGATAGACTATGAAAAACCATCTACCAGCACTGAAGTATTTAAACCAGAGGTTCAAGCTATGAAGAGAAAAGTTGTCAAAGCACGCCCATGAAAAGCCTTAATGTGAGGTTAATGTACCTATCAAGGTCATACAGAGGATCGTTGCTTTAAGCTTCTCAGAAATATTATGAATGAACGTCAGCTGCAGCATGATCCAACAAGATCAAGTGCAACAACCATTGATGGTTAGAAATGTATGGATCCCTAAAACCCCTAAATTGTGCTTTGTAGCTCACACTTTCTTTACTACACACCCTAGGGATTCGTGGTACCTTGATAGTGGATGTTTTCAACATATAACTGGATCTCAAGTGTATCTAAAGAACATCAAACCCTATGATGGTGGATTCGTTATATTTGGCGATTGAAAGAAAAACAGGGTAGTTGGAAAAGGTGAGTTGTCGATAAAGGGATTTCCAACCTTTACTAGTGTTCTATTGGTGGAAGATCTAGAGGCTAATATCCTAAGTATCAGCCAGCTATGATATGATAATATAAACATGGAATTCCATAAGGAGAAGTGCATAGTGAAACATGGCAACAACAAAGTGCTTACTAGTATTCGGTCCTCAGACAAATGTTACTTGTTGGAACAAGAAGTGAACTACTTGAGTGTTGAATATGATGAGTTAGATCATACAGGTGACCATGTTCCAACATCAGTGCAGGCTGAATCAAGCAAAAGAATGACTCGATCAATCCCCCGGGTTAATTGTAGGGAACTTGCTGGTCTACAATGTATTCTCTTCCTCATTGAAACCAAGAATTACAAAGAGGCTCTACTTTGATAAGTATTGGATTACGGCAATGCAAGAAAAACTTGGGCAATTCAAACGCAATGATAATAAAGCAATATTAGTTTCTCAAGACTACCCTCGGATTGAAGGAGTTGATTTTGATGAGACATTCGCATCAGTTACTTGGTTAGAATATATTTGCATTCTCCTTCCTTGCACTATGAAGTTTACATTGTACCATATAGTTGTTAAGAGTGCTCTCCTAAATGGTGTGGTTAATGAGGAAATGCCTCATCGACTCAAGAAGGCTTTGTATGGATCAAAACAAACACCAAGGGAGTGGTATGAGCGATTCACTAGCTTTCCTATTCAGAAAGGTGTTTTTCGAGAATCATCAAATATACTGATTGCTCAAATCTATGTTGATGATATGATCTCCGGGTCTACTTTGCCATCCTTGGTACAAGATTTTGTGACTTTGATGCAGGCTGAAATTGAGATGAGTATGGTGGGAGTATTTGTAAGATTTCAGGTTAATCATAAGGAATCTCACTTGAATGCAGTTAAAAGGATAATTTGGGTTGAGAGAAAAAAAGTGGTGGTTAACGATGTTCCAACATTAGACTATTTATGGATATTTTCACAAAGCCTTTGGACTTTGTAACTTTTGAGCTCTTCAAACAACACTTAGGTGTTTGTCGAATTTGAGGTATTTATTTCTCAAGCTTTGTGTGATTTTTTTGTACATACATTAGAAAAATACAAAAAAAATGGAGGCGTAGTTGGACATGTTGGAGGTTGGTGTTGAAGACATTATGGTGACTGAGGAGATGCATAGATTAGAGAGATGACTCCTTCTAGTATTCTGGTTTAGTATGATGAGGAGTTGGAAGACAGTGATGCTAGCCATGTTTCAACATAGAGTATGGAGATGGGTAGAGAAGATGTGGATATGGAAATTGATGAGCCTAGTGTGATTAGAGATTTTGGTGTTCAAACATCAGTAAATGTGGCTGGAGAAGATCATGATCTGAATGGTGAACAAACCTGTTTCAACACTAGACATGGAGATAGGGGGATAAAGTACTGATGGAGTAAAGCAAGCTGAGAATGGTGATGTTCCAACATTGATACAAACTGGAGTTGTTGATTCAGAAGTAATGAAAGAATCCTATGTTCCAACATCAAAGAAAATGGGTAAAGCTGAGAGCTGCTATGTTCCAACATCAGTGACTGATGTTTCAACACAATTTGAGCAGATTCTTAAATGCACTACTGATGAGACTGCCATGAGAGATATGATGTTGTGTGTTAGTGGAGGATTTTAGCTGAGAGAACAAAGAATTTGAGTGTATATGGTGAATGTGGATTTAAACAAAGAATTTGAGTGTATATGGTGAATGTGGATTTATCGCCTACATGGACTATTTGAGTTTCAAGACTGCTGCCTCAATCTACAAACTTAATGGGAGACAACAAGGATCCAAATTCTGAGTGGTACACCACAGTTTACAAAAGAGGCAAGATAATTAGATTCTGTCAGAAATTACTGGAGGATTTCAGTCTCAGTGGCCACTCAAAGGAACATTACTGCATCTAGCTTGACTACTGTGCATTTCAGTCTATTCTAGATTGTTGTAAACTGTTGGATTCCTTTTTTAAAAACTACAGCTCTTACTTGAGAAAAGTCCAAACAAGAGGACATTTGATTTAAAACATGTGCATGATCAGTCATGGAATCCTGAGGCTACAACTTCTGATGTTGATGAGAAAAAGGTCAAGTTTGTGACCATTAATGCGAAGTTGAGAGCTCTAGCCACTCAGATTGAAGTTTTAGAGGCAGAAAATGCTAGATTAGATGAGGCACAAATAGCTGCTCTTGAGAGGTTTGAAAGTTTTGCTATGGCTATGTTCCAACATACGCCAGATATTTGCACTCTAATGCATTTGGCATGTTTATGGTCCCAAGGGGGAGAAGGTTTTGGATTTCTAGATTTTTGGGATATTCTCGGATTTCAATACTTATGTGTTTATGTTTGTCCTGTGTTCCAATATAGTTTTTTGGGTAGCTAAGTACTGATTGTGAAGTTTATATGAATTTGATGTTCTAACATGGATGTTGAAGTCTTGATGATATGGAGCAGTGATATTCAGGGGGAGTTAAAAGTCTTTCCAGGTCATGTTCCAACATCCATATGTGGTTTACTTGATGTCTATATATTTGCATAGTTGTTGCTTTGAAAGTTCAAAATATTGGTGGGTCCACAAAATGCCAAAGGGGGAGATTGTAAAGTCCAGATTTGGTTAATTGGTAATTTATGGTAATTATCCAAATAGGTATTATTGAGTTGCAACATCAAAGAAGGAATTTTGGTGAAATAAGGAAAGGTTGAAGACTGAATCCGAGAAGTATACACCTCGTCCAAGTTGTATTTGAGTTGGAGAATATATCAGTTCCTATATCTGTGAGATTGGATTAATGTTATGGAATTGGAATATTCAGTTATGGTTAGGATAAGGATGAGATATTCTAGTTACTCTAATTCCTTACTTAAAGGGATTAGATTTGGTAGTTCTTATCTCCAAGAGATTTGATTGTAATCAGAATATTATGTGGAGAAGGAATTACATTTGCACAATACTGCATGCGTAAGAAGACTTTCCATGTTGAAACAAATGGAACGGTGAAGCCTAAAAAGATTTTATCAGTTGAAGATATTGCTTAAATATTGAGTTATGGAATATTGGAGATTTTGCAATATATTGTTTTAGGCGTGTGCTTGAAGCATATTGGATTTATGAAAAATCCATATGATTATGGATTTAGATTTATGGGATATTATGGGATAATTGAGATAAAAAAAATTCCTTTATTTATGGGATTTGGATATGCCTTCAGAAGCAGATTTGGAAACGTAATCTTTTGAAGACAAATGTGGAGAATTCCATTGTGCTCATGATATATATATTGGTGGACATCACGGCTGTGCCACTCACGAATTAATTGAAGAAAAATCTCCATCCAGATTTTTATCTTTCGAGAGGTACTACAGAGTCATTTGTCTATGTTCTAACATGAACTTAAATTGTTGATCAAGCTCATAATCATATACCTTAATTCCTCGGGAGGAGGAGATCCAGCATCGACTAGTTTCGAGGTCAGAGGGAGTCTGATCAAAGCGGATCGGTAGCAAGGGGAGCTTGCAGAATTCAGGTGTTATAAATAGTTAAGATAAGTATATTGTATGTGTACTTTGTACTGTATCTTTCTGATTAGTGGATTCATTCTGAGCTGGGCATAGCCCCACAGATGTAGGTGGATTTCACCGAACTGCGTAACCAAGTCTCGTGTGTTCATGCTTTACTTTATTGCATACTTGGTTAGATAGGCTATGTTGGAACACGGTAGTAATTATTGAACTAATTAGGTAAAACCAAAAATCTCCATAACCACTGTGCCCATATACGATTTTGTTTCTTGAGCTTTGAGGTTTAAGATTATGTAGATGATTTTAGGTTTGAGTTTAGATGTTTCAATTTGACGTTTAGGGTTTGAGATTCTTTGTTGAAGTTGTATACTCTCCTTTGTGGCTCTATAACTGTCTTACTTTTTTTTACTATTCAATAATGATTTTATAGTGTTAACATATTAATTATGTATAACAATAAATTATAATGTATTTTAAAATTTTTTGTTGCGATGAATCTAACGATAACACATACGATAATTTCACAGTTATATTTTTATAGATTTTTACAATGCAAATAACATCAACTTTATTGATGAATAGTAAACTAAGACACATATAGAGGAACAAAGGGAGTACAATTTTTTTAATTTAGTGGTTGATACTTGAGTACAATTTCTTATTGCTAACTGTGTTTGTTTCACTTAAATGTTGCCAGAAACGGAAACTTTTATTTTTATAAAACCTCCGGCACAGGTTCCAAATTTAGAACTGGATTATGATCCCAATTAATGATCCTTGTTTCCACTAGTTTTATTTTTCAAACCACATGGGATCCAGTAGTTGTACTGGAGCCCGAGGTATTGAGCAGTACAACATGTCACTTGACAACCTCGTTTCTCCATCATTCTTTTCCAACAAAACTTTAGGAAGTTCCTACAATGGTAATTTTTTGTGCCTACATCCTTTGTATTAAAAAAAACCAAAATACTAAATGTAATTTTTTTTGTTTATGAATTAGTTCATTCCAGAAAATATTTCAACACACGTACCACAAAGAAGGTTCCGGTGCTGCTCCAATGTAATGGATACATTTGGGAGATGAGCTACTCTGGAAACTGCACAACCAAAGCTCTTCCCCCAAAGGAAAGAGCTTGAGCTATTGGAAGCGACTGTAAAACATGAATGTGTGTTTTCATTGATGGTACAATGGTACAATATATAGACAGCATTTACAGAGTCAAGTAAGGAAAAAGAGTCTATCTAAGGTAGAATTCTATTTAAGGAATTCTATCTAAGGTATAATAATATTGCAGAAGATATTCACAAAATATCTCATTCACTCTTCCTCAAGTTGGAGCATGATCTTGAATGCCCAACTTGCCAAGCAAAGTCTGAAATGTCTGTGGTCCAAGTGCCTTCGTAAACAAATATGCTGGCTGGCTAGCAGTCCGAATATGATAAGTAACCACAGCACCAAGCTGTATCAAATCACGAACAAAGTAATATTAATCTCAATATGCTTCGTCCTGTCATGAAAAACTAGATTGGCAACAATATGAAGAGCAACCTAACTATCGCATTACAAACACATCGGGGTAGGATGTGTCACTCTCAACGAACGAAGTAAGGACTTCAGCCATAACAATTCACAACATGCGACTTCCATAGCCCGGTATTCACAACATGCGACTGCCATAGCAACGAGAAACAGTGGGTTGTTTCTTTGTCTTCCAAGAAACTGGAGATTTACCAATCATCACAAAATATCCAGTCAAAGATCTCCTAGTGATTGGGAAAGCAGTCCAATCAGAATCACAAAATGCTGTAAGATGAAAAGAATTCTTAGCAGATAGAAACAAACCTTGACCATGTTGAATCTTCAAGTGATGTAAAACAAGCAAAGATGCATGCCAATGCACCAAATGCAGTTTCTCCATGAACTGGGCCAAGGCATGGACTGAATAGCTAAGCTCAGGACGAGTGATGGTAAGGTAAATGAGCTTCCCAACGATTCTACGATACTGCATAGGATCATCAAACAAAGGACCATCATCTTGTGCCAAATTGTGTTGTTCCACGAGAAAATCTGTGGGCTTTTTGCCAATAAGCCAGTATCAGACAAAATATCCAAGGCATATTTCTGTTGAGACAGAAACATCCCATCAGACCGACGAGCTATCTCAATGCCTAAGAATACTTTAGAGCACCAAGATCACTTTGAACTTGGTCATCATCTTAGGAGAGGAACCAACAATGATAAGATCATCAACATAAACCAATACATGAAAAGAAACTCCATCCTTCAAGTAAGAAAACAAGTAGTAATCCTCCTTACTCTAAACAAACCCAAAGAGATAGAGAGCCGCTGCAAGTTTGGCAAACAATTCTACGAAGTCTGGCGTAAATTGTAAAGAGATTTGTGAAGCTTGCAAACTAAACAAAGTGCTGGAAGTGTATAACTAGGAAGCGGACGCATGTACACCTTCTCCTAAAGATCACCATGAAAAATGCATTGTGAACGTCCATCTGATGAAGATCCTAACCACAACTAGCAGCAAAAAACAAGAAAAGACGAACAAAACTCATATTGGCAACAGGAGCAAATGTTTCAGTAAAGTCAGTCCCCTCAATTAAACGAATACCCATAACAACCAAACGAGCCTTGTAACGCTCAATAGAACCAAAACTTAGTCCGATAAACCCACCTACAACCAATGGCCTTCTTGCCAGGAGGAAGATGAGCAAGAACACATTTATTATTACGCTCTGAGGCATTGATCTTGTCAGACATAGCCGCACGCCAATAAGCATGGCGATAAGCATCAAGAAAAGTAATCGGAAGAGCGGCATATGTCATTGCAGCAAAACATCTAGAATGCAAAACCGAAAAATTACTTCAAGAAACATAATCAGCGATAGGGTAATGCGTTATTGAGGACAGTGAATCCGAGGATGCGGGATCAGTAGAGGGAGGTTTTATGGAGCGAGTAGCAGTGCATATATAGTCTTTAAATTTAGCTGGAGGCTGATGAAGATAAGTGATGGGAGAACGTACAACAGATGGAGTAGCTGGAGGTGAAGCAGATACCATCTTGCTAGGATCATCCATGGACACCTGCGGTTGGAGCTTGAGAAGAACTGGTCGTGGGTCCGGGCGAGCGACCGCAGATGGCCGCAGCTAGTGGTCTGGTTGCAGTTCTTAGCGAGCGGCCATAGACGGCTGTAGGAGAAGGACGACCTCGGTTCTTGACAAGTGGCCATGGATGCCCATAGCTGGAGAGTTGGCCGCACTTCTGGGTGAGCAGCCATGGATAGCTGTGGGAGAAGGACAGCCTCGGTCAGACCTGGTCTGTGGCAATCGGTCTTGGAAGGCCCCGGTCTGTGGCGAGCGGCCTCGGTCGTCCCTGGTCGATCGGCCTCAGTCGAGCTCAGCTTTACGGGTTGCATCACACCAGGACTGGGCGACCCCTCTTGATTGAATGGCTCAGGCGCAGATTCATAGAAGTTGGCAGGTGAAGGAGATAACAACGGACTAGCTGATGGCGAGTTTGCCGAAGCAGTCGCAAATGGGAAACAGTTTCATAAAAAATTACATCTCAGCTGTCAAACACATTTTGAGACTCCATGTTGTAAACACGCTAAGCTTTCGTGTCAACAGGGTAGACAAAAAAGATGCACTTCCGAGTTCTAGATGCAAACTTATCACGCGGCTGTTGAATTTGAGAGGGAAAACACAATGAACCAAACACACAGAGATGGCTATAATCTGGTGCGCGACCGTACAAAAAGTGATGAGGTGTTCGACCATCTAACATAGGTGCTGGTGTGAAATTGATGAGGTAAGCCGCTGTAACAATGCACTCTCTCCAAAAGTTAGGCAAACGAGCTTGAAAACGAAGAGCACGAGCAACATTAAGGATATGTTTGTGCTTCTGTTCCACACGTCCATTTTGCTGAGGTGTGTAGACCATGTAGGTCTCAAAATGAACAACTTTCTCCAGAAAAAAATGATCTAAGAAGTAGGAATTCAGTTCCGTTGTCTGCCCACACTGGTTGAATGGGAAGATAAAACTGTGTCTGAACAAACACAAAGAACTCCTTCATCTTCAATGGTACTTAAGTCTTAGAAACTAATAAATAAACCCAAACAGCTCGGGAATAGTCATCAACTATGGTAAAAAATAAAAATGCTCCCCTAAACATTACAATGAATAAGTTCAAACAAATAACTAGCTTTAGCGGAACTAACATGGAAACTGTTTCTAGACTGTTTTGTACGATGACATACCGAGAAGGGAATAGATTTATTAAAATCACTATCTTGTAAAGAAATGAATAGGATAGAAGACAGCATCGATGAGTACGAATGCCCAAAATGCTGATGCCGTAAAGCAGACAAAGACACTGAAGCAACAACGGACAAGGACGGTTGTGTAAACCCAGAAACTACCAATCTGCAGAGCCAATAAACCCTTCCTCATTGTTTACCCGTGCCAATCACTGTCTTCGTGCTGATATCCTGTAGTACACATAATATTTCGGTAAGAAAAACTAGACATTTTAAAGCATCGGTTAACTTGGCAATCGATAACAAATTTCATAGTAATGCCGGAATAAAAAGAACATGATTCATAAAAATATTTCCAAAAAAAATCTTTCCATGTTGAACAGCAGTTGAAAGAGAACAACTAGGGAGGATAACATCAACATTTGCAGCATGCTCAATATCATGAAGAAGATCCATGTCGCCAGTCATATGATACGATGCACCTGTATCAAGAATCCAATGTAAAGTAGTTTTACCTAACAAATTGTCAGAAGAATTTAACTTAGAGAACATGTTTAAACCATACTCCATTGCTTCGTGGACAGTTTCGGGCCGAAGGCGGATCGATCGAAGTCCGAGACTACGGCAGTGGTGGCATCTGCAGGAGGTGGAGTAGTGACGGCCATTGCATGAGTAAATCCAGTGAATGGTGCACCGAGTGGGGCACGTGTCCTGGGTTTTGCAGTAACATTTGGGCCTTATGTAGGGGGACAATTCTTAGTGAACCATTCCAGATAACCAATAATGCGGAAGCAAGTAGTGATATCATGACCCTTTCGGCCACAATGAGTGCAAGTAAGACTCCACCAATCAACGGCGGCGGCTGGAGTGGATCCTAGAGCGGTGGCTGGAGACTTCGAAGCAGCGGATTGCGCCTGGCGATGAGCAGCAAAGGCTATGGTATCTGCCAAAGTGACATAATCACAAGCTGAGATGACAGTCTTCTGACGCTTCTCATGAGAGACAAGGGAGTAAACCTTGTCGAGCGAAGGCAATGGTTCTTGTGCAATAATATATGAGCGAAGAGTAGCATGACCATCATCTAGACCGATGAGAAATTGATGAACCATTTCCTTCTCACAATCACTCTGAGCAATGGCAGCATCGGGGCAAAACATACAAGTACTGGGAGACATGTAAGCAAGCAGATCATTCCACAACCTTTTCGAATAACTAAAGTAGGCATTAACAGTCTGATCATTCTGACAAGTGTAAATGTCCGCACGAATCTGACACATGTGTGAGCCATTTTCAACTGAGTAACAGAGATGCAGATCTCACCAATAGTGGAACTAATAATTAATTTTGGCGAGATACAATTCAAGAATAATAATATATTATACTTTTAATGAGGATGATTACTCTGTCTATACTTTTAATATATTATACTTTTAAAAGGGTTACTCTGTCTAGATAACCTGGATGTTCCTACAGTTAGATTCCCTCATCTGGTGTACTGATGCTACTAACTGTTTCCTTGTGTTTCATTTTCAGGAACTGATGCTACACTGTAGCAACATTCAAACAGAGGACTTATTCAGAGCTCAAGTTTCAGATCTAATAGTCACAAGCTATACTTCAAGCTGCTCTCATCTTGCTTCTTCAGTTGCAGCAATTCATCGGCCTTCCCCATTCTGAGCAATACCCCAACTTCTTGCATTGGTGCTTCACAGTGATACTTGTACATTTTGTAACATGCTGCCCGGTGCTTCTATTTTCCTAGTGATATAGGTGGCTAAGTGGTGTTTCAATTTGTCGATCACCGATCTGCTCCTTATATTTCTAGGTTTAGAAAGCAAGGCATATCTCCTGGTTTTCTCTGATCTGATAGGAATTTTTTGCCCTATAGATCCACTACATTGTTTTGGAAGCAATAGCTATTGCTTAGTAGTCTAGTCTTAGCTTAGTAGTTATTCTGTACTGACTGACCCTTCGGGGATTATTCTTGCTATTTTCTTTTAATCTTATGGGTTTAGGGTGCCTAATATAATACCCTCCACCTAATGGTGGTTTTCATTTAAAAAAAAAAAAGAGGATGATTTTATTTTGAATTATTTGGTGATTTGGATTAATTTGATTGTTTGGATAATTTTTTTTATATCAAAGATTTCTTTTCAAACATTTTAACTTTGGATATTGTAATCAATTTACGTCGGATGCCCATCCATTTCGTTATCAATCAGACAAACGTTACGTGCGACATCGGGGGCCACGATCAAAGTTTCATGAATGAATATAATAACACTGCCAACGTGACTTACCCCGCGGGTGAATTGTTGTTTTTCTTTGTCTGCATCCACCATCCTCGTCGGCACCCTCCTCTGCTCAATGACTTCTTCTCCGGCAGTTTCTAAAATCATCGTCTCTAGCCCTTCAATCGTCGTGTTTCTATTATCAGTAGAAGTTCCCAACGTCATCTTTGCCGACCAGACTTCGGTTTCATCTTCTCTGTAGTGTTGTCTCCAGCTAGGTTCTTCCATCCATAGAATTTTTCTCCAGGTTGTCTTCTCCGTGGTTTGTGTCCATTTAAGTAACATCATCTCTCCTGGCAGAGGTCTATGACGACAATCAGTTCAAACGCCGATATCTTCAAGCAGAGCAATCAGAGCATGTGGATCGGGCGATGTGAATCAGAGAATTTTGAAGCAATTAGATCAACCGTATCAGTGGGCTGAAGTTTTGGTTTTTCGCAATCAAATCATGTGAATCCGACATTTCTGGAAACTCCGCCGCATCGTTGGTCTTGGTTGAAGCCTAGTTTCCTTATAGATATTCATTGAATTCGGGAGAGGTGGGTGGTGGTGGGGGTTGATATGAATCTCCTCACAAAGATCCTGGATTACGGAATTTGAGAAGCACCCTATATCAAAGGATCCATAGCAATGCCTTTCAATCATAGACAATACAAACAAACGTCTGATGTAAGATACAACTTTGATTTCTCTGACTAACACAAAGGATGAATTCACATTAACCTAAACACTAACTGCACAAACTTGATCACTAATCTCGCAAGTTTAGCTCACACATTTGAAGGGATTTAAACTCGTAATTTTAAAGGATGCTCGCAAGCAAGAGTAAAAACTCAAAATTCTAAAAATATGAAATATATAATTGTGTGTAAAAATTTGGCAATGTCTCCCTTTTTATAGGGTGATATCGGCAAAGCATGAAGATCACAGGATTCTACAAAAACACAGTTCAGATAAGATTTGTCTTCTTCTGACATAAACTAACTGTAACTAAATGTCCTAATCTAATACTAACAACAAACTAATTTCGGCTGCAATTTAATTGGCTTGGCTGAAACTAACTTTTGAACCAAGCTAACTAACTAATTAATGAACTACCCAACTAACCAACTTACTAATGTTATCCAACCTTTTTAAATTTTCCAAGATTAATTAGTTCAGATGAGATACTACCTCCGTCCCAGGGGAATCTGCACACTTTTCTTTTTTAGGTGTCCCAGTGAAATCTGCACGCTTTTCTTTTTTAGGTGTCCCAGTGAAATCTGCACGCTTTCCTCTTTAAGAAGAATTTAACATTTTAAAGACATGTTTACCCTTAGAGATTTAACAACATTTCATACAATCCCCCCCCCATTCCCACAAACCTAGATTTGATTTCTCCAACACCTTTTCTTCTGCCTCCCACTTTTCAACAAAAACTCTCCTCTCCCCTCTCATTTTGCTCTGCCACCGCCCCTCCGCCACCACACACTCACCCCCGCATCCGCTAGCTCCATCCCTCACATCTACCTCCAATAGCTCCACCCCTCACATCCATCTCCGCTAGCGCCACCCCTTGCATATGCATCCGCTAGAGCCACCTCTTGCCTTCGCTTGTGCGCGAGACCGTATCATCACCTGTGCCTGAGAACAGTGGCAACAAAATCTCCCAAGTGATGGAAAGGTTGGGGTTTTATGATGGAGGGATGGTGAGATGGGTGTTCATGACAGGGTGGGGGTGGCTCGCCGGCGTAGGTGAGGTTGAGTTCGACGCCAACCGGATCTGGGTTTTTGGTGGTGATGATGGTAGTGTCCTGCAGTTGTGGGATAGCTGAGGGAGATAAGGAGGACGCGTGGTAGAGGGGTTAAGGGGGCGGCGGTGGGAGTTGAGGAGGAGAGTTAGATATGGAAATTGAAAAAGGTAGGGGTAATATGGTATTTTCACTAGGGTCAAATATAAAGAGAAAATTTCTCTCTGCAGATTTCCCTGAGACGGAGGAAGTAATATTCTAAATTACCAACATGGCCAAAAATAATAAAACTAATGTCAAATTTGAAGCACTTTGAAGATTACACAACCTCACTAATAAACCCAAGAGTATTGTGAAATCTTGGCCAAAGTCTTCCAAGAAACTTTTTGGCTTTCTTCGAAATTATGGTTAAGTTCTTCTAAGCCAATTGTCTTTGGCTTTTCTCTTCATGCACCATGTACTCTTTCCACATATCCTAGAGTAAGGCTTTTAATGTTAATCCCAAATTTTCTTCCTGGCTCTAGTCATAAGACCAACCATATAATTTTAGGGATCCTAGACATAACCTTTGAAGGTTTGATCCAACTGTGGAATATTTTCATCAATGGTGATATATTTTTTATTCTTATCATTTCCTCCGTGGTTGGAAGGTTTCTTCCTTGAAACTGAATCATCACCAAATGTGTAAGGAGACAAATTAGCAACATTGAATGTAATGCTAACACCATATTCATCAAGTAACTAGATCTTGTAAGCATTATTGTTCACACACTCCAAGACTTTAAAAAGGACCATCACCACGAAACTCAGCTGAGATTTTGTGCATTAGGAAACCTTTCTTTGCAAAGATGTAACTAGATCCAATCACCTGGTTTGAAAATCACTAGTTTTTTACCATGGTCTGCTTCTCCGCATTCCGAGCATTTGTCCGTTCAATCCTTTGTCTAACTTTTTCATGCATTTGTTTAACAAAATCAGCCTTCTTTTCTCCATTAAGGTTCCTGATATGTTTAAAATTTAAAGGATTCAGATCAAGTGGGGCAAGCAGGGTGGAAACCATAAACAACTTCAAATGGAGATAAAGAATTAGTAGAATAAACAGTTCTATTATAAGCAAACTTTGCTATTGGAATGCACGCTTCCTAATTCTTCAGATTCTTCTGGACCAGTGCACGCAATGAAGTACCCAATGTACGATTGGTTACTTCAGTTTGCCTATTTACCCGTGGATTACTTGTAATAGAAAAAAAATTCCATTCCCAACTCTCCATAAAGTACTCCAAAAGAACGATAAGAACTTAATATCGCGATTGAAACTATACTGGAAGGTATGCCATGAAGTTGAACTAGTTCATTTAAGAATAGATCGGCCACATTGATATGTCCATTTTATGTGCATAATTTAGTACTGTTTTGGGTCACTTTTGTGCTCTTTTATCATCAAGAGCTTTTGTTTTACCTTGAAATTCTCTTAGGACGGGTAAGAGAAACTTTACGCTTTTTTACCTCTTCTAAGTGGATTTTGCGTGACAAAGGAAGAACACGGAGGCATGAAGACCGGAGGCCATGAAAGACACATTATCAAAAACTTTTGAAGACTTGCTTCGAAGACATGAAGACCAGAGGCCATCGAAGACCATTTTTGAATACATTGAAGACTTGAAAAATGAGAGGAATTGCTAGGAAGATAAATGTTTACCACAAGAAGAAGAAAAGAAAACATGATTAAATTCTGGCACTTGTCGCGAGACCGTTGCGAGTCGCGACGAACCCGTTGCGAGTCGCGACAAACCCGTCGCGAGTCGCGACTAACGGGTGGCTAGAATTAACCTTATCCTTTTTGTACTGTAAATAACACTCTCTTTCCTCTCACTCATATCTTCTTCATCTGCATTTTTGGTATTGTTTAGAACCCTATATTCTTCCATTTTCATCTTTTAATTCTCTTGTATTATGTTTGGTTTTTTACCATTAATTAGTATGAACTCTTTTGGCTAAATCTAGTTCTTGGGAGCAATTGATTGAAGCTTCCAAGCTTATGTAATAAGATTCTATGTTTGCTCATTTATGAACATTTATTGGAGAGCATTTATTATGCCATTAATGTTGTGTTTTACCTCATTTATACCATGGGTTGTGTGAGTATATTAAATGATTGAAAGATTGAAATGTTAGGGTGGTTGGAAAGTTGCAAATTTCTTAACTCATTTGATATGGAAATCCAAAAGCATGGATTTAGAACTTCTTGTGTATAATGTGTGGTAATTCTTGCTAGATGGGTATGTTAATGTGGTTTGTTCTCATACTTGTCATATAGATGCAAAGAAAGGTTGAACCTTGAATGTTGTTTGTTCTAAGTTTAACCTAATAAATGCTTTGTTTGGTTAAATGACTATACCTTTGGTAGAAGGCTTGTTATCAAACCTATGGTTCTTTGGGTGAAATGTCATTGATGAAATACCCCTATGATGTTGTTTGTCAAGGGTGATCATCAATGAGGTTTGAAAATGGTCGTTGTTTGTCTTCGTAAACTACTCTTAAGGAGGAATGAATGTTGATTTTTGAATGAGAAGTGATAACATTCTCTATAGACAACAAATGTAATTGAATGATTGAATGAATCAATGAGCTATATGAAGTTTGGAAGTGGAAATCGATTGCCCCCAAGGCTCCGTTAATTGTTGTTTTCATCGTATATTTAGTTGTATTGCATGATTAGCATAGTTCTATTGCTTTGCTAGTTGTTGTATTTCAATTTAATAACTTAGGATCAAAAACCAACCAACCCCCCTCCTTTGTTTTCATATTTTTATATGTATCTATGTATGTATAAGCTTAGTATGTTTTCTCCTATATATGTGTAAACACTTGAAAAGATCCCTCTTCTCGTGGACGACCCCGACTTTCCATTATCTACTTAAATGTAGATAGGAAGCATTAGGGCTTAAAAGTATAAACTTTGAGAGGTATGATGATGACCTCCCAAATTTTGGCGCCGTTGTCGGGGAAGAGACGTTTATTTTTAAGTGTTTGGGAATATTATGTGTGATTATATACTAATTGTAAATATTTGTTAGTTTGCTTTTATTTTGATTTCTTAGTTGATTTTCCATTTTCACTTGGCTTGGAGATGTATTGTTCGAGTTCTTGGTGTATGGTTCGTACGCGATCCTCTTCACAAGAACCCCTACACTACGACCCCGAGTTAGAGTTGAATTTGAGATGGGCTAGGAGGCTTTCTTTTGAAAGTGTGAATAACACCCCTCCTAGTGACCATTTTTTGGATACATATTCCTCTGTGGAACATCAACTTGAGAACGAAGATGAGCATCCGGGAGGGGGACCTCAACATCCTCCTCTTTAAGGGCGAGCTCCTCCTCTCCACCAAAGGGAGATTCCTTTGGGGAAAGCTTTGTTAAGAGACACCATGCCCTCCAACCTCGATCAACAACCAATGTTCATTGTGTATCCCGTGGTTGGACCAAATGGGCACTTTGAGCTAAAGATCGGGTTCATCAACATGCTACCCATTTTCCTTGGTAGGCAAGGGGAGAATGCCAACAAAAACCTCACCGAATTTCACTTCTTATGTAGTGGTACTGTCCCCTATGGAGTGGATGAAAATTTTTATAAGTTGAAGGTATTCCTATTCACACTAAGGGATGGTGCAAGAGATTGACTCCACTACCTACCACCCAAGAGCATTAAGAGTTGGCTTGATATGAAAATGAAGTTTCTAGCCAAATACTTTCCGGCCTCTAGATTGCCGCCTTGAAGAAGAACATAAGCAACATCCTCCAATGGCATGAAGAATCTATCTTCGACTATTGGGAGAGGTTTAAGAAGCTTCTTGTAAGTTGCCCTTATCACAGTTATTCGGAGGGGGATTCAGTTTATTACTTCTACAATGGCCTTCTTGATGAAGATCAAAGGTTGGTGAGAAGTTCATGTGGTGGCACCCTTGGGAAAAAAATATCCTCTGAGGCTATGCAATTGTATGAAGAGCTAGCAGAAGAATCAAGAAACTTTAGCTCAAGGGCCAATTTGAGAAGGAGAAATCCAATGCCCGCAAGTGACTCTTCAAATAATGGAAAGTTCGAGGATCAAGTCTCGGCCCTTGCATCTATGGTCAAATCATTGATGATGAAGCCCGGGAATGAGCCACATGTTAAATCATGTGAAATTTGTTACTTGGCGCATCCTACGGACACTTGCCCTACTTTTCTAGTGGACTATGTTGAGGAGGTGAGTGTCATGGGGTATCAAGGGAATCAAGGCTATCAAGGATATCAAGTTGGGCAAGGCTACCAAGGTCACCAAGGCTACCAAGGTTATTAAGGGTACCAAAACCGGCCGTACAATTCGGGAAATCGTAATAACCCAAATCTCCGGTATGGAAACCCTCAAGGAAGCCAAAATCATCAACCATATCGGCCTCTTCAACAACAATATAGGCCACCTCAACAACAATTTCAAAGGCTTCAAGACAAACCCCGAGACCAAGGGGAGAGCTTGGGGTTAACGAAGGATGAGATGATGCAAGCCATTCACTGGTTGGGCATGTGTGCAGAGAAAAGTGATAAATTCCAAGATGAAGACAAGGCTAGCATAAAAAACTTGGAAACTTAATTGAGCCAAATAGCTCAAGTGGTGAATCAGATGGAAGTCCAAAAAAAAGGGTAAGCTACCCTCCCAACTGGAGGTTAACCCTCGACAAAATGCAAGTGCTATCACTTTGAGAAGTGGTAAAGAGGTTGGCTCTCCCATGACTGGTGAAGTTATTGAGGACGAACCTAGGAAGCTTGAAATGCTTAACAAAGAAGTGAAAGAGGAGAACAAGGAGGAGGCCAAGGAGCAAGAAAGGAAGGGAAAGTAGAAGGAAGAGGAATCACTGTTGAGAAATCAACTTCCATTTCCAAACCTTCATCCTCCCTCACAAGAAGGTAAGAGTAGTGGAGATTCCTCCATATGTGCCGGAGCCACCGTTCTCGGAATCTCTAAAAGATAAAAGGAGGAAGGAATCCAACAAAGACATCTACGAAGTCTTTCGTAGGTATGAGGTAAATATCCCTTTTTTGAATTCGATTGAACAGATTCCTAGCTATGCGAAATTTTTGAAAGAATTATGTGTAGTAAATAGGAAACAAAGAATGAAGAACAATCTTTAAAATGGGAGAAGTGAACATGTCCCCGCTTTGTGCCAAAGGAGTTACCCCCTAAATTAGCGTTCCCGCCATGTTCACGATCCCTTGCATGATAGGAAATACACATTTTAAAAAAAGCAATGCATGACTTAGGTGCATCGATAAATGTGATTCCATATTCTTTGTATGAAAGCCTCAATCTTGGTACTTTCCACAAAACCGGGGTGGTGATCCAACTAGCCAATCATTCTAGTGTGTACCCTAAGGGTGTCGTCAAGAATGTGTTGGTTAGGGTGGATTCCTTAATATTCCCCGCGGATTTTTATGTCCTAGACATGGAGCATGATAAACATGGTGCCCCAATCTTGTTGGGGAGGCCATTTTTATAGAGCTTTAGGACCATCATTGATGTGCATAACGGTACCCTTACCATGGAATTTTATGGGATTAAAGTAGAGTTTAGCATAAATGACTCTATGAAGTATCCTCCTGAAGAGTATTCTTGCCATGCTATTGATTTTGTTGACAATTTGGTGCACGATGTTTTTGAATTGAGTGGTGATGATTCTTTGTTAGTTTCTTTGGAAAATAATGATGAAAATTCATGTCTTGTGTATTCCATGAGTACTAACTTGAAGGAAAGCATTGAGGAGTTAAGCATTCTTGAGGAAGTGGTGTAAAGTCCCGACCCTCTAGTCTTAGAGGAACCCAAAGAACCGGAATTCCTCCTATCACTTGTGAAGGCTATGGTGATTGAGCTAAAACCATTTCCAAGTGACCTCAAGTACGCATTTCTTAGGGAAGGGGAGATGCTTTTGGTCATCATTTCAAGCAAGCTCACTAAGGAGCAAGAAGAAAAGTTGATGGTGGTGTTGCGGGAGAACAAGGAAGCAATTGGATGGACTATTACCGACATTAAAGTCATAAGTCCATCCACTTGCATGCATAGAATCTTGTTGGAATAAGATGCAAGACCCGTCTGGCAACCCTAACGCCGTTTAAACCACCTATGATTGGTGAAGGCAGAGATCCTCAAGTTACTCCAAGCGGGCATGATCTATCCAATCTCGGATAGCAAGTAGGTGAGTCCAACTCAAGTGGTACCTAAGAAGAGTGGGGTGATGGTGGTCGAAAATGATAAGGGTGAAATGGTGCCCACCCGAGTTCAAAATGGGTGGCACATTTGCATTGACTACTGGAGGCTAAATGCGAAAACCCGGAAGGACCACTTCCCATTTCGGTTCATTGATCAAATGCTTGAGAGGTTAGCAAGCCACCCCTTATATTGCTTTTTGGATGGCTACTCAGGGTATTTTCAAGTGGTCATCGCCCCGGAAGATGAAGAAAAGACCACCTTCACGTGGCCCTTTGGTACGTTTGCTTATAGCCTTATGCCTTTCAGGTTATGTAATGCCCCTGCAACTTTCCAAAGATGTATGGTAAGTATTTTCTCAGAATTATTTGAAAATTTTATCGAGGTATTCATGGATGATTTCACCATTCATGGTAATTATTTTGACAGTTGTTTAGCAAATTTGGCACAAGTTCTTAAACGTTGCATTGATACTAATCTTGTGTTAAATTATGAGAAGTGTCATTTTATGGTAGAGCAAGGCATTGTCTTAGGCCATGTTGTCTCCTCTAAGGGTATTAAGGTTGACAAGGCAAAGATAGACACAATTCAAACTTTGCCTTATCCTACTAATGTGCGCAAAGTGCGCTCTTTTCATGGCCATGTAGGATTCTATCGCCAATTCATCAAGGATTTCTCGAAGATAGCATCTTGTTTATGCAAGTTGTTGCAAAAAGAGGTGGAATTTGTGATGGATGAGGGTTGTAAAGGGGCCTTCGATACATTGAAAGGAAGGTTAGTTTCGGCCCCTATTATACAACCTCCAGATTGGTCGTTGCCTTTTGAGATTATGTGTGATGCTAGTGATTACGCCATTAGAGCGGTGCTTGGTCAAAGGGTGGGAAGAGCGCCTCATGCCATCTACTACGCATCTATGTCTCTCAATGAAGCCCAAAGAAACTATTCCACCACCGAAAAGGAGTTGCTAGCAGTGGTATTTTCTTTGAAAACATTTTGATCTTACTTGCTTGGTACAAAAGTTATTGTGTACACTGACCATGCAGCACTTCGTCATTTAATGAAGAAGAAAGAGGCCAAGCTAAGACTGATTAGGTGGATCCTGCTCTTAAGTGAATTTGAGTTAGAGGTGCGAGACAAGAAATGCACGGAGAACCTCGTGGCTGATCACCTAAGCCGGTTGGCACCCTACCAAGATAGTGAGGTAAATCTATTAATGAAGGAACAACTACGGGAGGAGTTTCCCGATGAATAATTGTTCGCTATCAGGGACCTCCAACCATGGTATACCAACATTGTGAACTTTCTTGTCTCTGGTAAATTTTCTCCTCACTTTTCTAAAGCACAAAAAGATAAGCTAAAGAGCAATGCTAAATATTATGTGTGGGATGATCCCTTTTTGTGGAAACATAGTGTAGACCAAGTTGTTAGGAGATGCATCCCCGATAATGAAGTGCTTTCAATTCTCACCTTTTGGCATTCTCATGCATGAGGCGGTAATTTTGGAGCTAAAATGACCGCTGGGAAAGTCTTGGAAAGTGATTTTTATTGGCCTATTTTGAATAAGCACGCGTACATATTTTGTAAGGCTTGTGACAAGTGTCAAAGAGTAGGAAATATCTCATCTAGAAATGAAATGCCCCAAAAAGCTATGCTGTATTGTGAAATCTTTGATGTTTGAGGTATTGACTTCATGGGACCTTTCCCTAGTTCTTATGGCTTTACATACATTCTTCTTGCCGTTGATTATGTGTCGAAGTGGGTTGAATTAAAATCCTGAAAGATAACATCTTCTCTAGGTTTGGGGTACCCCGAGCTTTAATTAGTGACCGTGGCACCCATTTCTGCAATCGGACCATAGAGGCACTCTTGAAGAAGTATGACGTCACTCACAAGACATCCACCGCTTTTCACCCATAAACCAATGGGTAAGCCAGAGTTTCCAATCAGGAAATCAAGTCCATCCTTCAAAAAATGGTTAACCCTAACCAGAAGGATTGGAGTTCTCGGTTGAATGATGCCTTGTGGGCGTATATGACAGCTAACAAGACACCAATCGGTATGTCACCATACCGGTTAGTGTTTGGTAAGCCCTTTCATCTACCGGTGGAAATTCAACATAAGGTACTTGGCGGTCAAAGAATTCAATCTCAATATGGATGAGGCCGGTTTGCATAGGAAGTTACAATTGGATGAACTAGATGAGATCCAGAGGGAGTCTTATGAAAATGCTGAAATATATAAAGAGAAGACAAAGGTGTGGCATGACAAGATGATCATTAGGAAGGAATTTGACGTTGGTCAAAAGGTTCTCCTATTCCAATCCTTCCTTTGCCTATTCCCAGGTAAGTTGAGGTCCCAATGGATCGGTCCTTTTGTGATGGTTGAGGTATTCCCGCATGGTTCGGTGGAGATTCTAGATTGAGCTAAGTCTAATACATTCAAGGTTAATGGACAACGTTTGAAACCTTACCACGAGTATTTTGTGTCAAAAAAGAGAGGACGTTGTTCTCCTCGATCTGGTTTGTGAGTAAACACCAAGAAAAGGGAGTAAGTCATGCCGACGATGTTAAATAAACTTGGTTTTGATCGTCCAGATCGTCATTCGTGACTTTTCGTTGATGTTGCTTATTTTTGGATTTTTGTCATTAGTTTCATTGTTTTGCTTTGTGCTTTTCACGGGTTTTTTTTCCATGATTTTGTAGCAATTTTGAAGCCAAGGCATTGGACTTTTGAAGGAAGAAATGTTTGGAGTCAAGAAGGAAAGACTGGACAAGAGAAGGAATCAGAAAAATTTTCTATGTACCAGGTTAGTAGTCTGTCGCGAGTCGCGAACATATCGTCGCGAGTCGCGATGGGCTCAGTAATTTTTGGTGAAATTTTAGCTTTCTGCCTCCACTTTCCGTGAGTCACGATGGCCTCATTGCGAGTCATGATGGCCTCATTGCGAGTTGCGATGGACCATCGCGAGTCACGACGAAGTGGTCGCGAGTCGCAACCAAATCAGGTATTTTGGCTGAAAATGGAGGTCTCGGCCTCCATGTTTTGCAAGTCATGATGGCCTTGTCGCGAGTCACAATTGACCATCTCAAGTTGTGACAAAGTGGTCATGAGTCGCAACGTTATTAGAAATTTTGTGTTAAAATTCAGCTCCTGACCTCCACTTTTCGCGAGTCGTGACCAGTCCGTCGTGAGTCGTGACCAACGGGTCCTCAAGACATCCCTCAAGACATTATCCCCTCGAGACCTCGACTCAATCCAAATCCAAAAAGCCATCAGTCCCTCGAGACCAGCCCTTCGAGACATCATCCCCTCGAGACCTCAGGTCCTCGAGGCCCTAAGCCCTTGACTCAAGCTGGACCTGAAAGTCCATCACCGTCTCAAGACCAGTCCTTGAGACCAGCCCTCGAGACATCATCCCCTCGAGACCTCGAGGTCGCAAGCCCTAGACTCGAGCCAAACTTGGAATTCCATCACCCTCTCGAGACCAGTCCTTGAGACCAGCCCTCGAGACATCTTTCCCTCGAGACTTGAGGTCGCAAGCCCTCAACTCGAGTTGAACCCAAAAGTCCATCAACCCTCTAGACATCACCATCTTGAGACCAGTCCTCGAGGCCAATGGCCATCAACTCAGGTCATGAGCTGAACCCCTTGAGACCTCGGGGCCGTGAGCCAAACCTCTCGAGACCTCAGATCTTCTAGGCCAGAAGCCCTCAAAACCAGTGAAGCCTTTTAACCCCTCGAGAACCACTAGCCAGACTCGAGCCCCTCGAGACCATATCTTTCATTCTCGAGACCAGGATCTCGAGACCAATGCCCCATGAGACCAAATCTTTCATCCTTGAGCCTAGCTAGACCCGAGCCCCTCGAGACATCATCTTTCATCCTCAATCCTAGCTAGACCCGAGCCCTCCCTACCCATTGTCAGTCACGATGAACACATTACGAGTCATGATGGTCGCACATATCTGCTTTTAAAAAATGGGCAGAACCCTTTTTCCACAAACATATCCACACATCCACCGCTGCCCTCACTTTCCTCCGCCAAGCGACCGCCGCCCTCCGCCGCTCACAACCACCACTCCATACCCCATCCCTTCTTCCCAATCTCCACCCCCAAATCACCATAAAACTTTGAAGAAAACAAACCCTAGAATTTGGGGGTTTTGTGAATTTGGGCAATTCGATTTTGAATTGATTGTGGGCTTCCTCCTTTCTTCTTCCTAAGCATCTAAGTGGTATATTTCTTCACTTTATTGAGCTTAAATTGTGATTATGAATGTATACACTATTTATTGGATATTGTGTAGATTATGTGTGATGCCTTAGGAAATTAAATTGTTGGACCTTGGTTGATTTTGGTGAATATATTGTGCTTGCAATTTAATTTGATGGGTATTGTGTGCATATTTTGTGGTTGCGGTTTGGAATGTATATTTTTTTGTTGCAGTTTGGATTGTATTGTGCTTGTTTAATTTTGGATTGTGTGCATTTGTGTTGCTTTGGCTAAGAATGGATTGTGACCTATGCTAGATATGAGGCATGTTGGCCAATGATTAAACATAGTTGTTATTTGGATAAAATGTTATTGTGCTTTGCAATGTTATTTTGCTTAGGATAGTTTGGCCATGGGACGTGGATGTTGACATTGTGAATGTACTAATGGTGGCTAAACTAGTTGAGCACAACTGTGGTTTTGAGATATAACATATTGATTTCAACTATGTGAGAACTTCATGGACTTGAGAATATTGGCTTGTTGGACATAATTTGGATTGTGTATGCAATTGTGATTAAGACTTGAACTAGTTGACTTGATTTTGATTTGGCTTGTGATGATGAACTAGTTTAAGGTTGAGTATGAGTTTGCAATATTGAATATACAAATACTCCTTGGTGTTTGACTTGTTTGTTGTGGTTGTTAGATATGGTCCCCACGAAGAGACCCAAGCCCCCCCCCCGAGGTGGATGTACTGCCGCTCCACCTTCGCCTCCTCCACCGGCTCCGGAATCAAGCCATGTACCTTTCCCTCAGGATAGGTACATAGGTTTGACCCGGATCACCGGGTCCTATGCTGAGAAGTGAGAGGCCCCGGTGAGTCGTCTACTTAAGGAGACGAGCTTTGTAGACATACCCACACTAGATACTCTTAGGCACACCCAGCCTGTCAGATGCCTCATCGCCAAGGGGGGAATGGAAGGGTTCATGAGTAGGAGCGCGTCATTTTACCGGAGATACACGCTAGAATTCTTGTCCACAGTCCGGATAAGCAGCATGAAAGGTGATCACCCATGTGAGAGGTACATTGCTTTCCACTTGGATGATATATCTAGGCAAATGACTGTCTCGCGGATTGAGGAGGTGTTTGGATTTGACACTACAGAGATACGGGCCAAGCTAGACCCACCGGCCTAGGAGCGATCGATCGAGGATGACATGCAATTTTGGAATGTCATCAATATGAGGCCAAAGAACTCCCATGATAAGAGTAGCGCCATTATCCACCCTACACTCCGTTATGTGCACCGACTGTTGGCTGGCATAGTATTTTGCTCCGTGGAGCCGACGAATGTGCCAGACAATGACATTCACTTTTTGTGGCACTTAACGAGTGAGGGACCAAGATATGGGTTATAGGCTGAGTTGTGGATGAAGAGAATCGTGGAGGTGACAGGAAAGATAAAGCGGAAGATTATGGTCGAAGGCATGATATGCCTTTTAGCGAAGTACTTAGGATTGGTTCCTCCGGCTGAATTTCCGCGCTTAGAGAGGTGCACTTCCTATCTTATCACTGCTGAGAGGTTAGTTAGATTTGAGATGCTCAATGCCACATAGACCACGAGGCTATTCCATTGGTTGTATGGCGCGAGCAATGTCACATGCATGGCCCTTCCTCAGCCCAACAAGACGAAGCTGGAATTTGATACACCTCCAGGAGACTTGGCAATTTCACCTGACTCCTCATGTAGAGATGACTTCCACCGCAAGGTCCAAGACCTTGTCGAGCTCCCGTCCAGTGTGATGATAGCACCCTACCTTTTTCTGAGCGACAACAACATCAGGACTCCCCGTAGCCTCCACTAGAGACCAAGCCGATGCAGGAGAACGATGCGCCACCTCACTATTCCCAGCCTCCGCCGGACTTCTATGAGTGGATGATGCAGACTATGCGGGATGGATTCCACCGCCAGGGCAACATGATATTGAACCATAATGTATTTATCTCCCAGACCTTGATCGACATGGATGAGGAGATTGATCACCTGTCAGCTCGCATCCATGAGATGCAGTCCCAAGAAGGCAGTGTTTCAGGCCTTGATCCGGGAGTAGAAAGGCAGAGAGCTGGGAGCCAGAGAAGCATGGAGTGGCTGGCACATTATCAGCAGTGCTATTTTGACGGTGGCCCTTTTTCCTCACATCAGTGATTTGTGAGCACCATATCTTTACCATTTCCATACTTCGCTTTGTATGTTTTTTCCCTATTGTCTACATTGAGGGCAATGTAGTGTTCTAAGTATGGGGATGGGTATCTACTTTGAGGTGATTGTGGTTGAAGATACTTTTGGATAACTCTTTTGTTTTGTTTTGGGTATTTTTCCCTTTTGTTTTAGAATGTTTTTCTTTTGATGTGCTTGGATAATGTTGGCTTTGATACTATTCTTAGCCTTAACATTTGGAAAGCACTTTGCTACTTTTTGGATTGGAGAAACGTGAAAATTGTTGAAAATTTTGAAAAAATATATAAAATGAAAAAATAAAAGAATAAAAAGAATCCCGCTAAGTTGAAAACCCGAGAGGGAAACCTAGGCAACATTGGAGGCCCGGATAGGTCCAAAACCCAAAAGGGTGACCTAGGCAAAAATGAGAGGCTAAATGTGCAGAAAAATTTGAGATGTGAGCCAAAGAAACATGTTGTGTAGCTAGGATGAAAACTCGAAAGGGCTCCTAGGAAAATGAGAGAAAATGAGAGAAACTGAAAAATGTTAAGTGTTCACTCATTTTCCCGCGTTGGAGTTATAAGGTTGCGGTGACCATACGAATGGATCGGGTAGCTTGACATCTGGTGGACCTTTTGGGAGTGGAAAATTTAGCGGGTGAAGACGAAGTAAGGTATGAAACTCTTCATCGTTAATATGCTTCGCTTTTAGGTTGATATATTGATATAAAGTGGAGCATGTGTTTCGAACCTTATACATGTCTTCAGCTTCACCTTGTATCATTGGATTTGGGAATTGTCAATTCGGGATTTGGAGATGTTTTAGGGATAGCAATGAATTAATGGGTTGATATGGGATGGATAGATTTAGGAATGGGGGTTGTGGGAAACTTATCATTTGACCTTAACATTGGGATGTGCGATATTGAGAGTTTTGTGAGGTATTGATTTGGGGGAATAGTAGTTAGGATGTGGATACATCATTTCCTCTGTATGCTTGAATCTTTTCTTACTCGAGGGCGAGTAAGGTTTAAGTGTGGGGAGGTTTGATATGTCCATTGTATGTGCATAATTTAGTACTGTTTTGGGTCACTTTTGTGCTCTTTTATTATCAAGAACTTGTGTTTTACCTTGAAATTCTCTTAGGAGGGGTAATAGAAACTTTACGCTATTTTACCTCTTCTAAGTGGATTTTGCGTGACAAGGGAAGAACACGGAGGCATGAAGATCGTAGGCCATTAAACATCACATTTTTTTAAAACTTTTGAAGACTTGCTTCGAAGACATGAAGACCGGAGGCCATCGAAGACCATTTTTAAGACATTGAAGACCATTTTTAAGACATTGAAGACTTGAAAAATGAGAGGAATTGCTATGAAGATAAATGTTTGCTACAAGAAGAAGAAAAGAAAACAGGATTAAATTCTATCACTCATCGCGAGTCGCGATGGCCTCGTCGCGAGTCGCGACTAGCAGGTGGCCAGAATTTAACCTTATCATTTTTGTACTATAAATAGCAATCTCATTCCTCTCATTCATATCTTCTTCATCTGCATTTTTGGTACTGTTTAGAACCCTATTTTCTTCCATTTTCATCTTTGAATTCTCTTGTATTATATTTGTTTGTTTAGCATTAATTAGTATGAACTCTTGTAGCTAAATCTAGTTCTTGAGAGCAATTGATTGAAGCTTCCAAGCTTATGTAGTAAGATTCTACGTTTGCTCATTTATGAACATTTATTGGAGAGCATTTATTATGCCATTAATGTTGTGTTTTACCTCATTTATACCATGGGTTGTTTGAGTATAGGAAATGTTAGTAAGATTGAAATGTTAGGGTGTTAGGAAAGTTGCAAACTTCTTAACTCATTTGATATGGAAATCCAAAAGCATGGATTTAGAACTTCTTGTTTATAATGTGTGGTAATTCTTGCTATATGAGTATGTTAATGTGGTTGTTCTCATATTTATCATATAGATTCAAAGAATGGTTGAACTTTGAATGTTGTTTGTTCTAAGTTTAACCTAATAAATGCTCTGTTTGGTTAAATGACTATACCTTTGGTGGAAGGCTTGTTGTTATCAAACCTATGGTTCTTTGGGTGAAATGTCATTGATGAAATACCCCTATGATGTTGTTTGTCTAGGGAGATCATCAATGAGGTTTGCAAATGGTCGTTGTTTGTCTTTGCAAACTACTCTTAAAGAGGAATGAATGTTGATCTTTGAATGAGAAGTGATAACATTCTCCATAGACAATAAATGTAATTGAAAGAGTGAATGAATCAATGAGCTGTATGAAGTTTGGAAGTGGAAATCAATTGCCTCCAAGGCTCCGTTAATTGTTGTTTTCATCATATCTTTAGTTGTATTGCATGATTAGCATAGTTCTCTTGCTTTGCTAGTTGTTGTATTTCAATTTAATAACTTAGGATAAAAAACCAACCAAACCCCCCACCCCCTTGTTTTCATGTTTTTATATGTATCTTTGTATGCATATGCCTAGTATGTTTTCTCATACATATGTGTACACACTTGAAAAGATCCCTCTTCTCGTGGACGACCCCGACTTTCCATTATCTAATTAATTGTAGATAGGAAGCATTAGGGCTTAACAGTATTAACTTTGAGAGGTACGATGACGACCATCCAAATTTTGGCACTGCTGCCGGGGAAGAGGCATTTATTTTTAAGTGTTTGGGAATATTATGTGTGATTATATGCTAATTGTAAATATTTTTTAGTTTTCTTTTATTTTGATTTCTTAGTTGATTTTCCATTTTCACTTGGCTTGGAGACGTATTGTTCGAGTTCTTGGTGTATCGTTCGTACGCGATCCTCTTCACAGTAACCCCTACACTACGACCCTGAGTTAGAGTTGAATTTGAGATGGGCTAGGAGGCTTTCTTTGGAAAGTTTGAATAACACCCCTCCTAGTGACCATTTTGTGGATACATCTTCCTCTATGGAACATCAACTTGAGCACGAAGATGAGCATCCGGGAGGGGGACCTCAACATCCTCCTCGCTAAGGGCGAGCTCCTCCTCTCCACCAAAGGGAGATTCCTTTGGGGCAAGCTTTGTTAAGAGACACATAGCCCCCAACCTCGATCAATAATTGATGTGCATTGAGTATCCCATGGTTGGACCGAACGGGCACTTTGAGCTAAAGACCGGGTTCATCAACATGTTACCCATTTTCTTTGGTAGGCCAGGGGAGAATGCCAACAAAAACCTCACCGAATTTCACTTCTTGTGTGGTGGTATGGTCCCCCTTTGAGTGGATGAAGATTCTTATAAGTTGAAGGTATTCCCGTTCACACTAAAGGATGGTGCAAGAGATTGACTCCACTACCTACCGCCCAAGAGCATTAAGAGTTGGCTTAATATGAAAACGAAGTTTCTAGCCAAATACTTTCTGGCCTCTAGATCCCCCACCTTGAAGAAAAACATAAGAAACATCCTCCAATGGCATGAAGAATCTCTCTTCGACTATTGGGAGAGGTTCAAGAAGCTTCTTGCAAGTTGCCCTTATCACGGTTATTTCGGAGGGGGATTTGGTTTATTACTTCTACAATGGCCTTCTTCATGAAGATCAAAGGTTGGTGAGAAGTTCTTGTGGTGGCACCCTTGGGAACAAAACATCCTCCGAGGCTATGCAATTGTATGAAGATGTAGCGGAAGAATCGAGAAACTTTAGCTCAAGGTCCGATTTGAGGAGGAGAAATCCAATGCTCGCAAGTGACTCTTCAAATAGTGGAAAGCTCGAGGATCAAGTCTTGGCCCTTGCATCTATGGTCAAATCGTTGATGACAAAGCCCAGGGAATGCGCCACATGTTAAATCATGTGAAATTTGCTACTTGGCGCATCCTACGGACACTTGCCCTACTTTGCAAGAGGAATATGTTGAGGAGGTGAGTGCCATTGGATATCAAGGGAATCAAGGCTACCAAGGATATCAAGGTTGGCAAGGTTACCAAGGTCACCAAGGCTACCAAGGTTATCAAGGGTACCAAAACCGGTCGTACAATTCTGGAAATCATGATAACCCAACCATCCGGTATGGAAACCCTCAAGGAAGCCAAAATCATCAACCATATCGGCCTCCTCAACAATAATATAGGCCACCTTGACAACAATTTCAAAGGCTCCAAGGCAAACTCCGAGACCAAGGGGAGAGCTTGGGGTTAACGAAGGATGAGGTGATGCAAGCCATTCACCGGTTGGGCATGTGTGCGGAGAAAAGTGAATAATTCCAAGATGAAGCCAACAAGTAGAGCCATGTTAGGAGAATAAAAATCCACATTCAACAAGTTATATGTTTTCATAGCACCAAAATGACCCATAAGACCACCAGAATGGGCTTCCCTAACAAGAAGTTCACTCATTGAACATTGTGGAACAAAGTTTATTATCGCAAAACTAGAATCTATCATGTCTATAAATCCTATTATAAGCACCTTGTTTACGTGCAACATAGACAGGAGCAAAATCAGGATCATAAGAATACAGTTCTTTCAAGATGGAAAACCCAAGTAAAATACAGTCAAGACGTGTAACTAAAGCATGCCTACAACTCAAAGCATCAGCAACAACATTCTCTTCTCCTTTTTTATAACGTAGTACTTAAGGAAAAGCCTCAATAAAATAAGAAAATTCAGCATGATGCTTATTCAACATCATGTGACTCTTCAAATACGTTAAGGATTCATGATTACTATGAATAACTAACCCTTTATGCAACAAATAATGTTTCCATGTCTCTCAATCACGAACTACAGCATAAAAATCCTTGTCATGTATAGGATAATTAAGAGCACCCCCTTAAGCTTTTCACTGAAGAAAACTATATGTCAATTCTTTTGCATAAGCACAACACCAATACCAATACCAGATGCATCATAGTGAATTTTGAAAGTACTGTAAAATCATGTAAAGCAAGAACATGAGCATTACATAACCTTACTTTCAATTCATTAAATGCATTCTCTTTACTTTCACCCACACACAAATTTCATGTCCTTTTTATCTAGTTCATATAAAGGTGCATCAATAGATGAGAAATCACGTACAAACCTTTCATAAAAACTAGCTAAACCATGAAAAGATCTCACCTGATTTGCATTGGTAAGGGTCGGCCATGACTTTATGGCTTCGATCTTGGATTCATCCACCTTGATGCCATCTTGAGATACTACAAATCCAAGAAAAATAACTTCTGAATTACAAAAAGTACACTTCTTGATATTAGCATATAATCTAGACTCACAGAGTGCAACAAGAACCATATTAACCTGATCAATATGTCATTAGTTGATTTAAAATAGATCAAAATATCACCAAAGTAAACCGCAACAAAACGACCTGTAAACCTCCCAAGAATTTGATTCATCAACCACATAAACGTACTAGGAGCATTAGTCAAACCATAATGTATAACTATCCATTCATACAAACCAAATTTTGGTAGTCCTCCATTCATCACCTTCCTTTACACGATTTTGATGATATTCTCGAGTTAAATCAATCTTAGTATAAATCACATAACCACGTAAATCCTCAAGCATGGCATCTAACCTAGGTATAGGATGGAGATACTCTTTAGTAATCTTGTTTATAGAATGAAAATCAATGCACATACGCCAAGTTTTATCTTTCGTATGAACTAAAATGACTGACACAGTTCAAGGACTCAAAGATTCACGCACACAACATTTTTCAAGGTAACCTCCAACTTTGGTTTGTGTGGGAAGTAATTTTTATGGGAAGTAATTTTTGCCACTTATGTGGAAACCAGGAACTTTCTTTGTCGTTTTTCATGCGCCTTTAGGCCTCAAGGACTTTCACTGTAGAAAGTGGTGTCAAAGTATACCTTACTTGGTCTTAACCACAGAAACTTTGTTAGTGTAGCCATCATGAACAAATTTTCTATCAAACTGCCAAGGTCTACCCAACAAAATATGACAAGTTTCCATAGGTAGAACATCACAGAGAATAGAATTATGATACTACCCTATAGTAAAATTATCATGCATTTCCTAGTAACTCTGAGTTCACCACAACCGTTTAACCAACTAAGTTTATATGTAGATGGATGCACCATAACAGGCAAGGACAATGATTTAACTAATATACTAGATATAGTATTAGCACATGATCCACCATCTATGATCAACAAGCAATTCTTTTCCTTCACAAAGCAACGAGTTTGAAATATATTAGACTTTTGTACCTTTGATTTGGCCACTTGAGAGTTAAAGAGTCTTAATGGCCACTTGAGAGTTAAAGAGTCTTAATGATACGAAGTTACCTTGTGTTTCAGGACCTTGCTCAACTCTATCACCTATAATGATTTCTTCATCTACATGTTCTTCATCACTTTCATAATGCACATACATGTCATCATACTTTTCATCATCTTCTCCTTTCTCCATGGTAGTCATAATTCAAGAATGAGGACAGTTATTGTGAACATGCCCTCATTCCTTACAATTAAAACAAGTTGGAGGGTTAGAAGGAACTGTAGTTAACGAAGTAGAAATCGATGAACCTGGATTTTGGCTAGGTGGTTGATTGAATGAAGTCATTCTTCTATCAGAGGGTTCAAATAGTGGATTTGAATATGTTCTGGTCGAACTAGGGTTTCCACGGCCACCTAAGTTTGAACCTTTAGCCCCCTAGTCGAATTAGGACTTATGAATTCAAAGACATGTCTTTGACTATCTATGCAGAATTATAACTGTCTTCAAGACCAGAATGTCGACTCAACTAACCTTGCTTTAACCATAAAATCTCTCATAGAAATATGATGATGAATTTTAACCGGTACTTGCAAATTTTCTCTTACACCTTCAATAAACTGGTTATTCACATAGGCATCATCTTCTCTCATGCCAACTCTTCTCATCACTAACTCCAGATCCTGCCATTATTCATCAACTGTTCGTCCACCTTGCTTCATATTACTTTGTACGATATTGTTCCATCAAACAGGTTGGTTGAACATGATATTAGCGAAGCCCGGTCTTCAATCTCTGCTAGGTGGAGAGATATATTTTACCAGCGACCTGTCTCCACTCTTTCAGGTTCTTCTTCCATTCTGCTGTGTAGTGGGTGAAAGAATATTGTACTACCTTGATCTTATCTTTCTTTCTATAATTTCTATAATTGTTAAGTTGAAACAAGTTCTCCATCCACATCTTCCAATCTAGATATCTCACAGAATAGTGTTTACCATCAAACTTATGGATATCATAATTTAAACCCTTTATGTATCTGGAAGAATCTGAACTTTCATTGGAACCTGAACTTGGCAATTTTCGTGAATGCCTTCTATGATGAGAATGTTGTGGCTTCAATCTTCTAGTCCCCCTATGGGATCACCTCTTAGAGTGATGAACTGATTCTTCATCAAGACTTTCATTACCATGAAAACTGCTAACCACTCGGTTAAAATCTACTTGCCTAGTAGATCGAGGTGGTGCTGGAGTGGCTAATTCACTAACCCTTCGTGACAATCTCTAGACCTCACTAATGAGGGTATTCGTGACAAATGCCAATCGATCTGTGTTCAACTCTCTTTGTTGAATCGCTTCAAGTGGTGTCTGTTCACCCCAAGTGTTGGTGAAGTCATCTCCGGGATTGTTTCCACTTCGAACATTGGAATTAGGTGTTATTGGTCAATTTTTTAGGCTGCCAATAAAAGGCGGGGCATATAGATTGCCCTCCGTACCTACTAGGTGCTAAGAAGAAATAATAGTTAGTAATAAACGTTCTCCCCTTACCCTTTATTTAGTAAGGTCACTCATCAAGTGTATAACACTCACAACTCCCAAGGTAAAGGCTAGAACAAGTGCAACTTAGTTGTATCACAAGATAGTTTTGAAACAGGAGTATACTGCAATATAACTCGAGTAAATCAAAATGATAAAATCTTAAAATTGGCTCTGAGAGTGGAAATCCAAATTTTTAAGAGAATAAGGATCAAGATGAAAGTTGAATGGCTCGAATTATAGCTATATTGAGTGATATATGATCAAAAGAATAACGTTTCAAATGGGCAACAAAAGTGTCGAAAATTCAACAAACCCTAATCCAATTAGAATTACTACCCAAACTCCAATTTGAATGTAATTAGGTTTTTCATTATATTTTTCTGCCCAAAACCCAAATTCTCTAAACCCTAACCCATGTAGGTTTTGCGTTCCTTCCCAAATAGTATTCCAATCCAAGTAGAAACCGAATTCTTCTTATTTTTTCCAAATTGAACCAACTGGGGTTCAAGGATATAATTCTTATCCAAATACAAGTAGAATTCAAATTCAATTCAACTTCCTGTTCAAATACAATTCAACTTTTGGTCTAGATACAATTCAACTCCAATTATGATTTAACTTCTTGTTCATATACAATTCAAGTTCTTTTCTCAGCACAGGTAAAATTCAATCACAAATTCATTTTTCAGCCCAAAATTTTCAAGATCAATGGAATAAAAAATTGGTAAAAGAAAACAAAAGAATTACGAGTATGAAGTTAATTTCATAAGAGTGGAAGAAAATAAACACGTACACATAAACTCTATAAGCTACTAACAACAACTAAATTTACCGGGAGGTGAAAGCGAATAATACTTGTTAATGCTCAAACCCTTCGACGTCCTTCTAACTGTAAGATGAAGGTGGGGACATATAGTAATACCGAAGTATTCTAACTCTCATACCCTTCGCTAACCTTCGACTCAAGATTTGATCCCTCATAATAAGAAAGATCAAATGAAGAAAAATGGATTAGTATATGACATGAATGAGTTTATGAATTGATAAAATTTGAAATAAATAAATGAGTTTATGAATTGATAAAATTCGAAATAAATAAATTTCAAAATTATAAAACCTTGTATGGTTCGACCACTTGAACTCCTGCGCTTTGCTCAAATACCAACTGATATGAATCTCCTTACAAAGATTTTGAATAGTGGAATTTTAGAAGCACCTGATACCAAAGAATCCTTAGCTCATCCTTTCAATCGAAGACAACACAAACGAACATCTGATATAAGACACAACTTTGATTTCTCTAATTAACACAAATGATGAATTTGCATTAACCTAAGCACTGGAAGCACAAACTTGATCACTAATCTCGTAAGTTTAGCTCATACGTTTGAAGGGATTTAAACTCGCAACTTTAAAGGATGCTCACAAGAAAGATTAAAAACTCAAAATTTTGAGGAAATGATGTATATAATAGTGTGTGAAAAATCGGCAATGATTCCCCTTTTCTAGGGTGAAATCGGCAAAGCATAAAGATTACAGGGTTCTGCACACACATTGTTTAGACAGGATTTGTCTTCTTCTGATATAAACTAACTACAACTACATGTCCTAATCTAATCCTGGCAACTAATTAATTTTGGCTGCAATTTAATTAGAATGGCCAAAACTAACTTATTAACCAAGCTGACTAACCAATTAACTACCCAACTAACCAACTAACTAACCCTATCCAACCTTTTCAAATCTTCCAAGATTAATTAGTTTAGCCGAGATGCTATTCTAAATTATAAACATCGCCGAAAATAATAAACCTACTATCAGATTTGAAGCACTTTGAAGATTACAAATTTTCACTAAAAATTCAAAGGGAAAGGAGTATTGTGAAATATTGTCCAAAGTCTTCCAAGAAACTTTTAGGCTTTCTTCAAAATGATGGTCAAGTTCTTCCAAGCCAATTGGCTTTGTCTTTTCTCTTCATCCTGGATTAATGCATTCAATGTTGAATCCCTAATTTTTTCCCTGGCTCTAGTCATAGGACCAGTCACATCACTTAGGGGATCCCTGACATAAGGTTTGAATTTTAACCCAACTGTGGAACACTTTTATCAATGGTGATAGATTTTTTTATTCATATTATGGGTGGCAGAGATGTGGGAGTTGCTGGGCAGGAGAGAAGAAGGGGAGGAGAGGTGGTGGTTAGGCGGGTAAAAAGAAGGGGATGAGAGGTGGTGACGATGGTAGCACTTTAGGGTTTCGGGCGGTGGTGGTTTATATGACAAAGATGGGATAAATGAGAGGAAAATCAAGCTTAATGGATGAGGGAATTTTAGACCTTTCAAGTTTGGTCAATGCCTAATTTCTTCAGTCAACGCCAGAATTAGCACAAATGGTTATAATGGAATAATCCATCTTAAAGTTAGGGTTAGTGTTGAAAGATATATCTCACATCAGTTTCTTAAAGACTAAATGACTTACATATAAGGTATTTGGTCACCTCCAATTAGTACTAATAATTTTTTATGGAAGCTCAAGATACAAGAAAATTTAAAATGGTATCAGAGCCGGGTACTTGGGACCTGAGCCCGAGTTGGGTTTATTGGGCTGATGTGTAAATCCCCTTCAATTTTTTCTGATATGGGTCGTAGAGTGGTTCCATGTTGGTCACCTCCAATCGTCGCCCGCCTATCAACTCCTTCAACGTAACTGTCGATTGATTTCTACTGATCTCTCAACCAACTTTTGCTACCATTTCGTTGCTATGGTGGTCCATTAGAGGGATAAAATATTTTTATATTAATGATACGGTTCACTAGAAGCATAGAAGGAAACGTATCTCTCAACAATTTTTTGCTCGTACAAATGCAAATTGGTAGGTCTAATTTCACTATTGTTTATAACTCTTTAGGATCTCAGATGAATGGGAGTGATTATTCCTCATCATATTGAAAAAGGAAGAAAAAGAAATAAAAAGAAAGAAAAAGAAACAAACAAACATATTGATGAGGGTGTTGAAAATAGAAAGAAAAGATGGGAAAAAAAAGGATTGGACCTGACCATCCCTTATTTACACGAATCACGAGCCTCTAGATTGAGGTGAGGATAAGAAGATAAGGCCAATCCAATCCAAAAATCACAAAATCTCACCAGGCAATTTTTCAAGGAACAAGTTTCTCTCCTCTTCAACATAATTGTAGGTCATGCCCTCAATTAGTAGTGCCTTTTAGACAGCTAACAATTGGCATTTACCATCCTATTTTATTGCCAATTTTACTCCCTATCGTATTATAATAGTTTGTACTTGCTTAAAGCTATACACGCTCTTGTTTTTGTTTTGCACTTTGATACGTCCGATCATAAATTAGTTGTTAATGTTTAGTAACAATGGAAATACTGGCAAAACCAAAGCTATAAAGTTGATCATTGAGAATCAAATTCTACACAAAGATTATAAAAATTAAATAATCATTGTTGGTGGATGTAGGAATCAAAGAGATAATTAATAAATAATTTCCTTTTCTCGATCGAAAAGTTTTAGTTGATTATTTTGCAGTACTAAATTGAGCTAATTTTGATCATTAATTTTTATTGATATGTATAAAAATATAATTATCTAATGTTTTATTAAAATCATCATAACTTATATTTTAAAATTATTCATTTTATAATATTTGGATGTACATAAATATACATTAAAATTTAAAAATTCATACAACTCACTCTATAAAGTCAAAGAGAAATTTTAGAGGGATTAGGCAGTACTCTCTGATCGGTCCATCATTCTACAATGAGAGTAATTTGCATGAGTAAGCATGAAAAGGATAGCGTTTGAAAAACAAATGTGAATTTGAAGAATGAGAAGATGGTATACTGAGTGACAGATTGAAATTTGGCCATATTCTCCAAAATTTATTTGCATTTCAATTTAATTCAATTTAATATAGAAAAAATTGTTTTAAAGAAAATTTGTTTATATTAGTTGTCATATTATTATTATTTATCAATACACTTATTTTTATTTCAATTCATTTCATTTTAGTAGTTTTTATAAATTAGAACCGTCGATAAGGTGGGGGTATTTTTTGGGATCCCAACCCTTTATATTATTGATGTGTAGGCCAAGAACAAGCCATCATAATATCATAAGCATATAAATTTAGGATGAACTAATGAATCTCACAAAAATATAATCAACACATGAATACGAATTATCCCCAAACTATAGAAACTACTCCCTAGACATGGAATTCAAGTATTTCATTGAATTCTATATTTTAGGAATAAAGAATAATAAAAAGAGAAAGAACGTAGAGAGAAGAGAGAGTGTTTCTCTCTCTAAGTTGCTATTCCAAATACAAGAAAATGATCTAGGATATGATATCTGATAAAACCCTATTAGGGTATTTAGGCCTACAAATAGGCCCAAAATAACCCTAGTCAGCCGTCGTTGACACAGACCGCTGCTAAAATGGACCGTCGTAGATGGCATGGGCCACGTCGGTGACATGGCCTCTTGTCGATGTGATCCATCAGATCTGGCGCGGGTCACTTTCCTCGTGCTGGCGTGGGATGTTGGGCTTGGCACAGCCGTGTTGAGCAAGGTCCGTATCGTCGTGTGCGGCCCATCGCCAGGAACATCATTTTTGCACTTTTGATCCACATTCCGTGTCAGTTGGCGCGGGCTGCCATCAGAATCCTTGTTTTGCTCAGTCTTTTGACACGAGCTGCTTCATTCTTCACATCTTGCTGGCTGGTCTTGACATTTTAGACTTGGAATAGCGCGGGCCGTGTAAAATGGGATGGTCTGCATCCATACTTAGCCATTTTTGGAGTGGAAAAGGCACTTGAGCACACGGCCTGTAGGAGTTAGCACGACTCATGTTGGGATTTAGCACGGCTTGTGCCAGAGACCCTTAGCGAGGGCTATATGGTGTGTTGCACACCATTGGTGCTTGGTCTCGTGCCGGCCATGAGCGGTCTTTGCCTACCCATTGATGCTTCACCCGACTGACTTCTTTGCTATGCTACGGATGAACCGTTGGCTCGATTTTGAAAGTTCTTGTAGTCGATTTCATAGCGCTCAAGAAGACGAATCCAATGGAACCAACCTCAAGGGCTGATTCTCCTCGGATCATTCCCAGAATTTGGTGCAACTCTCAGATAGTAATCTTTCGTTTCTTCCTTGGTCACTTTGAACTTCAATGTCATTTATCTTTAGCTCCATCCTTCTACTACCACGATGTAATGTTCTTGGCCTTCATCTACTACCATTCTAATTTGAATGGCATTTGACATTTTCTACCGTCCTTCTGAACGACCTTCAACATATAATGTGACAAAAAGTACCCACGAGTGACCTAGTAAGGATGATCACAAAGGAAGATCTAGGTGCTAGTGGATACAAGTTGCCTATTAGTACCAATTAAGTCTACCAAACGTGGAATTTAGACAAGAAAACCAAAAATGGCCGTCTAAACCCCTTGTCACGTAAACTCAACTAATACTAGCAATCAAACATATAAAACAAGCCAATTATTACACTGAATGCAACAGTTAATGCACGCGTAATGAAGCACATTAGTGAACCACACATTGATCTATTTCGGGAGTTCTAGTTGTCATTTTTTATAGTGCTCATGGCGGAAAATCCAAAAATACTTCCCATGGACTCTATTTCATCTCAGATGATACACCAAAGTGAGTTTCAAATCCAGCTGCATCTTTTGCTCTTCAAAACAAAAGAGTTAGGAAATAAAATAGGTAATTCATTTCTAAACCTTCTAAGAAAAAATCATTTAATAATCTCAAAACTAGGTGCCAATTTCTTTACATTTACAATTCAGTATGTGATAACAAAAGAGTATAAATTAGGCATATCAATAAATGAAGATGATAAGAAGAGGCAGGGGAGAGTGACATCACATGAGAAGTCATCAGAGCCATTGAATAATAGTGTGGATCAGAGACACCATCATCAGAATGAGAATGATTCAAGGTGGCTAGATATTTCAAGAATTGGATTGGTTTGAATCTAGTTGTTGATTTGGTTAGAATTTAGGACGATAGTGGAGGTTGGGGTGGGGATGGACCGTAGTGGAAAATGGTGGAGGTCAAGGTGGTGTTGTGGCAGTGATGCTGGTGCTAATTGAACAGGTGGTAGAGTCGATGGAGGTTATTTGAGGGGCAAGATGGTGAAGATGGTGTAGTGGCAGTGATGCTGGAGTCAAGGTGGTGATGATGGTAGAAGTGACGACGTTTCCATTTTGTTAGTGGGATCACCACAGGTGAAAGAGGAGAGGAGGATATGGTGAGGGGAGAAAGAAAACAAATGAGGTAAATTTAGTTATTTTGATCATTTGAAAGAAAGGTAAGTTTTTTATTTGAATCTATGTGGGTACACGGATAACTAAAACAATCTTATCGACGACCAAATACAAAAAAACTTCAGGGATGAAAATAAAATTTTAAAACGTGACTGCTAGCCTGTAAAAATATACTCAAATATCCAAAAACACATACTCTAATAGTGATACTTGATTAATGACTTGAAACCAAACACACCCTATTGAGTCGAATGGTACAAACCTATATGGGAAATGTCAGATCTGAAAGGATCTATGAACCCAAATTATACTAGTACTAGAACCCGAATCTGAGAAAAAATGGTTACGTTGATGCACATTTTTACTACTGTGAATGAGATCCGAATTAAATATGCCTGAATCTGCTCAAATTCAACGAAAATGATTGTAAAGTCAAGTGGTTTTCATTGATCGGCAATTTGTGAACTAATTTGGAAACAAAAAATGTTCCCTGTTGGAACATACAGACAGCAGCCGCCTAAAAGGATTTTACGGAAGAACAGAATATTGCGATTATGTTGATTTATGGAAGTCTAAATATTCTGCAATATATTAGGCGGTGGTAGAAGCATATTAGGTTTATTGGAAATTCCTACAAATATGGTATTGGATTTGTGTAATATAAGGGATATATTGTGAGAAGAAAATGGGATTTGGATATGCTTCAGAAGCCGATAAGGAATTGAAATATTATGGAGATAATCATGGAGAGTTTCGATCTTCTCATAGACTTTAAAAGGGGACATCACAGCTGCATTATACTCACGAACTCAATTGTGAAAATCTGTACACTAGTTTTCTATCTTACCGAGAGTCTTGCGAGAGCCAACATTTATATGTTTCAACACACATGACCTGTCGTTCAAAGTTTAGAATTGTATACCTTAATTCCTCTGGAGGAGGAGATCCGGCATCGACGAGTTTCGAGGCCAGAGGGAGTCTGATCAAGGCGGATCGGTAGCTAGGGGAGCTAGCAGAATTCATAGGTTTAATTAGTAAAGATAAGTATTTTGTATGATGTACTCTGTAGTGTATCTTTGTGATTAGTGGATTCATTCTGAACTGGGTCAGGCCTCGCAGATGTAGGTTAATTTCACCGAACTGTGTAAACAAGTCTCATGTCTCTAAGTATTTACTTTATTGCTAACTTGGTTGAATTGGTTATGTTGGAACATAGGAGTAATAATTAAGAAAAATTGGTAAAACCAAATTAGAATTGGAATCAGAGCTTTAGTCACTTACTTCTACCTTGGTTTTGTCAAGGAAAGTGCGATCCGATTTTACCATGGCGACCAAAGAAAGAGCTTCTGTGTCTCGGTCACCACTGCTGGAAGGAAATAACTATAATTACTGGAAAGCACGCATGAGAGTCTTCATCAACTAACTGGATGAACTAGCACTGCACTATGTTGAATATGAGTGGAATTCTCCTACTGAATATGTTGACACAGGCTCGAAGGCGAAAGAAGGAGAGTCAAGTAAGAAGGAGCGGAAACTCAAAGACACATCCGCTTGGTCTTCTGTTGAACTCAAGACTTCACTGGCTAATTCAAAGGCTTAAATTCCATCTTCACGGCAATAGATGAAAATCAGTTCAAGCTTATCTCTACATGTCATCAGGCTAAGAAAGCTTGTGATATTCCACAAACTGTTCATGAAGGAACTAGTCGTGTTCGAAAATCCAAATTACAGATGTTGGCTACAAAGTTCGAGGAGTTAAAAATGGAGGAGGATGAGACTATTGCTATATTCAACAGGAAACTCAGAGACATCTCTAATATGGCTTATCAACTTGAGAAAGTTAACAAAGAAGCAAAATTGGTGAAAAAACCTTGATATCTCTCCCTAAAAGGTTTACTATGAAAGTCGCAGCCATAGATAGAAGAACCAAGATATGTAGCCATCATACCGTTAGATGAATTAATGGGATCGCTGAAGACTTATGAGATGACATTCCAACAGCCTACAAAGAAACTTCAGAAGGAGTTAGCATTCAAAACATCATCATCAAAGGACAATCATGAATCTGACAGTGAGGATGAATTTGAAAATTTGGCACTTATCACTAAGAATTTTTCGAGGATGCTGAAGAAGGTGGTAAACAAGAAGTCACGGGAAATATTTGGTGGAAATAGGACAAGGGCACCAAATTCCGGCAATAACTGTGGGACACGATTTGAACAAGGAAATCAGCAATTCCCCAGAAATCAAAGTGGTGAATCAAAATATTCTGGACGAATTCAATGCAGAGAATGTGAAAGATATGGTCATATTCAGGCTGAGTGTGCAAATACTCGGAAGAAACAAGGGAAATCCTATGTCATTTCGGGCGAAAATGAAAAAGATGAGAAAGTTGAAGAGGAATTTACTAGCAACTATGTGGCATTTGGAGAAAAAATTTACGATGGATCAGATGGGGGATGTTCTAACATGTCAGAAAAGGATAATGTTGTATATTCCAACATAGATTCTGATGACTTGTCTAGTGATGATGACAAAGTGGATGTGAGTAATGAAGAAATCTACAGTACTTATGAGAGGATGTATTCCATGTGGCTTCAATTTGTTGATGCAAACAAAGTATTGAAGGAAGAGAAAAATTATATGGCCGAGATTGAGAAGGAGTTGCTAATCCAAGTAGTTAAACTTAGAAAAGAGATTGATGTGTTAAATCTGAAACTAATCTCAACAACTAATGGAGCTGAGACGTATGAAGCAGCTATTGCCAAGTTGAACACTGGAAAGGAAACACTTGATGACATTCTGACCATGGGGAAGAACTTTGGAGACCGGCACGGAATTGGCTATGACAATCCACCTAGAAACACAGTCAAGATCAAGTTAAGGATTAAAGAGATGAAGAGCAGGTTCGGCAAACCTTACCTAAGGAAGCCTCTCGTTTGCAGCTACTACATATCAAGGTCATACAGAGGAACAATGCCAAAAACTGCTAAGGGATATCAAGGCAGGACGAGAACTCTCTCCATGTTCCAACATAGACAAGATACAGCGATAAAAAATGGTCAAGAAGGTATGGGTTTTTTAAATGCACCAATTCTTGTCTGGTTACACACACTTCTCTTATAGCACATTCCAGAGACTCGTGGTATTTTGATAGTGGTTGCTCTCCCCACATGACTGGTACTTAGGAATTTCTGATGAATATTAAACCATATGATGGTGGCTTTGTTACCTTTGGAGATGGAAAGAAGAGTAGAGTAGTTGGAAAGGGAGAACAATAGATTGAAGGATCTCCTATATTCACTAGTGTTTTATTTGTTGAAGATTTAAAGGAAAATTTATTGAGCATCAGTCAATTGTGTGACGATAACCTAACAGTAGAATTTCATAAGGACAAATTATAGTGAAACACAGTGAAGAAAAGGTTCTTTCAGGCATCCGATCATTGGACAATTTCTACTTGCTAGAACAAGAAGTGAAGTGTATGAGTACAAAACAAGATGAAGGATCCTTGTGGCATAGAAAACTTGGGCACATCAACTAGAAAACCCTAGTGAAGATTGCGAACACAAAGGATGTACGAGGTAATCCTACACTAATAAGCACGAATGGAATTGTGTCCGAAAAATGTCAACAAGGTAAAAAATCTAACATTACTGCATATGGATTTGATGGGTCCAGTTAATACACCTAGTGTTAGTGGAAAGAAATATTTTTTTTTTGTGTTGATGACTACTCTAGATTCACTTGGGTGGCATTCCTAAAAGAAAAATCTGATACTGTGGATGTGTTCAGAAGTCTGGTGATAAAACTACAGACAGAAAAGGCAAGTCCAGCTTGGAAAATTGTTAGAATTCGTAGTGATCATGACAGGAAATTTGAAAATTTTGAATTCATTAATTTCTATGATGGACTTGGTATTCAACATGAATTCTTACCTCCAATCACTCTTCAGCAAAAGGGCATCGTGGAAAGAAAAAACAGGACCCTCTAGGAGATGGCTCGTGTCATGTTAGCTGAGAAAGAAATCCACAATAAAATGGTGGGCAGAAGCTATAAATACAGCTTGTTATACCATCAGCCGTGTGTATCTACGACCATTCACTGGTAAGATGTCATACGAGATTTGGAAGGGAAAGAAGCCAAATGTCTCTCACTTTCATGTGTTTGGAAGCAAATGTTCCATTCTTCGAGATAGGGAGCAATTGGCAAAATGACAATCGCAGTGATGTTGGAATTTTTCTTGGTTATTATGTGAATAGTCGGGTGTATTGTGTCTACAATCAATGGACAAATAATCTCATGGAATCCATCAATGTCATTGTTGATGATTCTGATGATCGACAAGTACAAGGTGATAGAGAAGATGAACTGGATAAAGAGCATGTTCCATCACAGCCCAGTTAACCTAGTCCGCCAGACCATGTTAGAACATCTGAACAGACTGATGATCCTACTGAAGATATCAAGTATGTTGGAACATCATCCCCCACTAGCTCGTTGCATGTGCGAACACAGGTGCAACCAGAGTCAATCATGAGAAGTTTTCATTCAATTCCTCGGGTTGATTACAAAAAATTGGCAGGATTACAATGTTTCATCACTCTCATTGAACCCAAGAACTACAATGAGGCCTTACTTGATGAATACATGATTTATGCAATGCAAGAAGAACTTGGACAATTTACACAAAATGATGTATGGTATCTCACTTCTTTCCCTAAAAAAGTAAATGTTATTGGTACAACGTGAATATTCAAGAACAAGTCGGATGCTGATGGTCACATCATTCGAAACAAAGCCTGATTGGTTGCTCAAGGATATACTCAAGTTGAAGGAGTCAACTTTGACGAGACATTCGCACCAATTTCCAGGTTAGAGTCAATTTGAATTTTACTTGCTATTTCCTGCACTATGAACTTTACACTTTACCAGCTGGATGTCAAAAGTGTTTTTCTAAATGGTGTGGTCAATGAAGAAGTATATGTTGAACAACCTAAAGGATTTGAGGATCCTCATTACCCTCATCATGTGTATCACCTCAAGAAGGCTTTATATGGCTTAAAGCCAGCACCAAGGGCATGATATGAATGACATACTAACTTTCTTCTTAAGAAAGGTTGTCGTCGAGGAGGAGTAGATCACACTTTATTTGTGCTTGAAAAGGCATCAAAAATTCTGATTGCTCAAATTTATGTTGATGATATAGTATTTGGCTCTACATCACCATCTATGGTACACCATTTTGTCATTGTAATGCAGGCTGAATTTTAGATGAGCATGGTCGGAGAACTCACGTACTTTCTAGGGCTGCAAGCCAAGCAAGAAAAGAATGGCATGTTTATAAATCAGAGTAAGTATACCCTAAACTTAGTGAGGAGATTCGGACTAAGAAACTCTCGTGCAGGTCCGAACACCTATGGGGGTTTCTGATAAACTGGTGAAGGATGAGAAAGGAGTTGGAGTTGATCATAAATTTTACACGAGCATGATTGGGATTCTATTGTATTTGATCGCTAGTAGACCAAATATATGTTTTAGCGTAGGAATATGTGCGTGATTTCAGGCTGACTCGAAGGAATCCAATTTAACTGCAATCAAAAGGATTATTCGATATGTGAGTGGGACTTCTGAGTATGATATCTAGTATTGAAAAAATCAAGACTCTGATCTGATCGAGTATAGTAACTCTTATTGGGCTAGTAATACTGATGAACGTAAAAGCACTACACGTGGGTGTTTCTTTATTGGCATGAATCTAGTTTCATGGTATAGTAAGAAACAAAATTTGACCTCTCTGTCTACTGCAGAAGCTGAATATCTTGTTGCTGGAAGTTGTTGTGCACAACTCTTATGCATGAAGAAAATGTTGAAGGACTATGGAATTCATCAAGGGCCTTTGAAGATCTTATGTGACATCAAAAGTGCTATTGATATTTCTAAAACCAAGCATATTAACATAAGGCATCACTTTATTTGAGATCTTGTTGAAAGGAAAGAAGTGGTGGTGGTCTATGTTCCAACATCTGAACCAAGCATATTGACACCAGGCATAACTCTCGAACCAAACATATTAACATCATGCATCACTTCATTTGAGATATTATTGAAAGGAAGGAAGTGGTGGTGATCTATGTTCCAACAACTGAGCAATTTGCATATATCTTCACAAAACCATTGGATACTGCCATGTTTGAGCTCCTCAGACAATACTTAGGTGTTTGTCAGATTTGAGGTATTTCTTTATATAGCTTTTATTTAGCTGTAAATATTTTTTCTCGCTTTTAATTTTGTGTATAGAAAATCAGAAAAACACAAAAAAAGAAGAAAAGTGAAATCATTATCTTTCTTGGAAAGGGAAAAATGCATTGCGCGGTAAAAGAGGAAAAAGGGGAGAGTTTAATTTTGGTTCAAACTTTGTCTCCGTCTCCCTCTATTTGCAGCCTACACTCTCACATTCCTTAGCATTCTCGGATTTCTTAAGATATATTGTTGCCAAAAATTTTGGAATTTCATCTTGAAGAATTTGAGACAAAAACCCTTTGCCAAAAAACCTCTTCACCCAAAAATCACCATGGCTGAAAACGAGACCCAAGACAATTATAACCTTCCATAGATTACCAATGGAGAGAATGAACAAATGGAAGAAACCATGGACGGGAATCCAACTAGCGGCAGATCCTTCAACCTTTAAGTTCCATGGAGTGGGTTTTAACTCGATGGATGATTTGTTTGAATGGGTTGAAGCAAATAGGATCATTGTAAACCTATCTAAGTTTAAAAACTTGAAAGGGGAAATCATTAATGTGAAGGTCAAAGAATTGTTTACTGGGGTTATAGGAGACCTTGAGGATATTGAGAGTCATAATCCTAGGTTGTTGAAAGGAAAATATGGTGTATGCAATGTGAATGATAGGTTCCATGTTTATTCATATGTTTTTGGCCCTAGTAATGTTAGGATTGAGGAGATTAATGATAATGAGGCTGAAGGATTAGACGTGGTTAAATCTACTAATAGGATGCCACTAGGGTTATATGATGTTGATGCTGCTAGGAGGATTGAAGAACTCAGAAGGCCTGTGATCATTGAGGTTACAAACAGTGAAGGAGAAGAAAGTGTTGGGTATGTTCTAACACAGAGGGCAGAGTTAGAGACTGCTAAAGACATGGAGGTTGATGATGCTGATATGGGAGGTCAAGACTAGTATGATTTTACTGGGAATGCGTGTGATGATCTGGAATATTCAGAAGGAGGAAAGATAGGGGGATTTGACCTGATCCAGGATGGAGTCGGGCAATGAGCAACATGTTGGAACACAGGGTGAAGTAGATACTGAGCAGGATGAAGAGGTTGAACATGCTGAGTATGTTCCAACATAGGAGCCAAATTTGAACTACTCCAGTGATGATCTTTTGGATGAGTTCATTCAAACTGTGAGGGCTAAAAGGAAGATTTCTGCTGATGAAAATTCTCCACCAGCCAAGAAATCCAAAAAGAAAACCCAAGCAGCTTCAAAGAAGAAAAAGAATTTGCCGCCACCTCCTCTTGTAACTGTGTTTTATGTGATACTTACTTTGATAATAATTTTGAGGAGATGGGAGAAATTTTTACGAAGAGAGACAATTTTAGAAAGTCATGTGGACCTAAAGGCTTACAAACCTAGTGGCTTTACGGATTTTTTGGAATTGATTGGGATGAAGAGGGCTGCCACTGTGCAACTTCAGTATAACAAGCAGGTTGTTACTAAAATTTACTCAAATTTAATGACAAGAAACTTGGAGGATGACTCCCCATTATGTGATAGAGTATGTAAGGGGAAAGAGGATTGATTTCTCTGCAGCTAGGGTGAACAAGATATTAGGGCTAAGAACTCCAGACTTTGAAGGTGTCTTTTCTGATGAGTTGAATGTGACAGATGACAAAACCCTAGAAGCAATTTCTAGTGGGTACAAGACTGAGTGGCCAGACACAGGATATTCACATGCATCATGCCTATCATCCAGATTTTTTTTGTCTTTATCAGGTGGCAGTGAATTGTTGGATGCCATCTTCCAACACTCCAGCTCTAACAAGAGAGATGACAAAGCTGTTGTAGTGTGTTGAAACACAGAAACCAGTCAACCTGGGGTTGCTCATTCGGCAGAATATTGTTAGGCAGACTATTGCTCCCAAAGCTAAACATGCATTGTTTTATCCTTGTTTGATTTCTTCATTGGCTAGGAGTGCAAAGACGAAGGGTAAAGCAAATGATGTAATTATTGATACTAAGTTCCTTTGGCCAAATAAGAAGACCTTTGGGATGAGACAAGTGCATGATTTTCCTTGAAATACAGAGGCTTCTACTTCTACAAGTGCTGAGATCAAGGCCAAGTTGGTGTTTCTTAATGCGAGGTTGGGGGCTATAGCCATCCAAATAGCTATTCTTGAAGCTGAAAATGTAAAGATTGAGGGGGAGAAGGATCTTTTGGAAGCACAAGATGCTGCTCATGAACAGGATTGATAGGACTGAACTGACTATGTTTCAACATAGGTCAGGTACTGAATTCAGGGGGGACTGATTTTATTGATATTTTTGTTTCTTTCTGTGTTTTTGTGTGCCTTTGGAAATTCATGGCCCCAGGGGGGATATTTTGGATATTATTTTAATTTAATCTAGTGTTGTAATCTGAATTGCTTTGTTCTAAATTTCTGGTATTCTTGGTATTCTTATATAATTATATTCAGTACTTATATATATGTGTGTGTGTGTTCAACATAAGTAGATTTATGGGAGACTAATGTTGTGAGTGGAAGTTTTTCGTTGAGTTCTTATTTCCAAAATGATTAGGTCCACAAATGCCAAAGGGGGAGATTGTAAAGTCAAGTGGTTTTCATTGATTGGCAATTTGTGAACTAATATGGAAACGAAAAAAGTTCCATGTAGGAACATACGGACATCAGCCGCCTAAAACGATTTTACGGAAGAACAGAATATTTCGATTATGTTGATTTATGGAAGTCTGAATATTCTGCAATATATTAGGTGGTGGTAGAAGCATATTAGGTTTATTGGAAATCCCTACAAATATGGTATTGGATTTATGGAATATATGAGATATATTGTGATAGGGAAAATCCATTTATTTATGAGATTTCGATATGCTTCAGAAACAGATAAGGAATTGGAATATTATGAAGATAATCATGGAGAGTTCTGATCTGCTCATGGACTTTAAAAGGGAACATCACGGCTACATTATACTCACGAACTTAATTGCCAAAATCTGCACACAGATTTTCTATCTTTCCGAGAGTCTTGCGAGAGCCAGCACTTATATGTTCCAATATACATGACATGCCGTTCAAAGTTCCAAATCGTATACCTTATTTTTTTGGGTGGAGAAGATCTAGCGTCGACGAGTTTCGAGGACAGAGGGAGTCTGATCAAAACGGATCGGTAGGGGAGCTACTAGAATTCACACGTTTAATTAGTAAAGATAAATATTTTGTATGATATACTCTGTACTGTATTTTTCTGATTAGTAGATTCATTTTGAACTGGTCCCCTGCAGATGTAGGTGAATTTCACCGAACTGCGTAACCAAGTCTCATGTCTCTAAGTATTTACTTTATTGCTTACTTGGTTAAATTGTTTATGTTAAAATATAAGAGTAATAATTAAGAAAATTCGGTAAAACCAAATTACAATTATTTATCCAAAGTATACCCAAATCTCAAATCCGAACTCGATTAAAAATAAAATATTCGAACCTGAAAAAACATAAGCCAAACCTTAATCGACCCATTTTTCCAAACTTACCTAAACGATACCTAAACAAAACATACTTGACCCACACCGATCTAAAATTCTGTGCCTAAACATTACCCAAAACCAAATAAATCTGACCCGAATCTGACCCAAAAGATCCATGTACGAGATTAATATATCAGTAAGGTTAGTACTCCGTAGTTGTTTAATAAACATTTGAATTATCATAATTTACCTCTCAAACATAATTTTGGTGTAAATTCCAATAATATAACATAAAGTCTTGTTTTAGACTGACTAACTATTATACGTTGCTATTTTATACTTAAATTAACTAATTCAGCAATTTGATGTTTGTTTTTATTCATTGCAACTAGGTTTCCATAACTTTGAAATTTTTTTAAGAGAAAAATATTTTTATAACCCTACTTAATTCACATAAGTGCCAATATAACCTTTTGATAATTGAAAGTGCAAATATAACCATAGATAGTTGACGTAAACGCAATTTTACCCATTCTAGAAGTTTAAGGCCAGATTTGGTTGAAAGAAAATTTTACCCTTAAAAATATAAGAAAATAAAATAAAAAAGTGAATTGACTATTATACCCCTAACTCTAAACCCTAACCCATTTTTCTTCCCTCTTTTTCTTTACCGTCGTTTCTTTTCCTTCTCTACCGGTTCTTTTCCTTCTCCGCCGCCTCTGCCCAAGAAATGGTTGCATTAACTTCATCGTATCTTCGCTGCTCAACTTCAAAACCATGACATCCAGCTTGAAATCGAATTCCGTCATCAGGAATCCGATTGGTTTTGTGATCCCTAAACCCTCTCATTCAATTTGGTGCCGCTGGTTCTAATCCTTCCCAGAGAGTAGCTTTGTGTCCTCTAGGGTTTTATGGTGGCCTCGTGTGGGGTGGCATCGGGGCAAGTGGCGTAGGGCGAGGTGGCATCGGGGCAGGGCTAGGGCTTTGCGGTAGCGCGGGGTGGGCTAGGGTTTCATAGTGGCATGGACTAGGCTCTGATCCTCATTGTGAAGTTGCTTTCTGGCATGGAGAGCCCTGAGAGGATGTTGTGGGGTAGGTTACCATGGGAGCAGTGGGAGGCTGTAGTCATGCCTCTCAAAGATAATATTTATAGACCCAAACTACGGCTAACTACTAAATAGTAGCTAGTGATAGAAGGGATCATCCACAAGGAAAATGAGATTTTATCGAGTGTTAAATGTAGTCAAAAAGCACACGAAGAAGTCACTCTACGGATTATTCTCGGATCATTATAATAACTTGGTTCAAACGTCAAGGTCACAATTCATCCGCTTCTTTGTCTTCCGTCTTTAACCCTTTTATCTTCTACCACGTTTTAACTCGTGGCCTTCAATCTTCTACCATCCTTGCGAATAACCTTCAATAAATCAACCCGAAGTGCTTACGAACAATCTATAAATTAAGTTTACAAAAGGGAATATAGACGCTCGTAAAGACTAACAATTCATTAGACTATCAATAGGTTACAAAATGAAGGATTTAGATATGAAAATAAAAAAAAGGGTCATCTAAATCCCTTATGATGTAAACCTACCTAAATCTAGCAATCTTCCAGCAAAAAGATGACAAAAGAGATGTTAAATACTTTGGAAAATACATGCATTTGACGTCTTATCAAACCTCCCTGCACTTAAACCTTTACTCGTCCTCTAGTAAACAAGAAGCAAAGATCTAAGTGTAAGCTAGCATGCAAAAGTTTCCCCAAAACATCCAACATCATATTCCTAGACTACCCTAACCCCCAAGGCATAAGAATCTCTCACACTCTCACATCCCAAAGTTTAAGATATTCTAAACAACCCTCATACCAATCAAATATGAGGTATACAATGCAAGTGCAAAATTAGCCTACTCTACCAAATAAGCCACCAAATAGACAAATCAAGAGAAGCATAAATATTTTCAATTCTCATTTTCTCTCATTTTGCATGGAAGCCCTCGAGGGTTTTCATCCCAGCTTTACACATTTTTTAAGGCTCGCCCTCACCTTTTTCCACACTATTTGGCCTCTCATTTTTGCATAGGTTGCCTTTTCGGGTTTTCAACCTATCCAGGCCCCAATTTTGCCTAAGTTTCCCTCTCGATTTTTCAACTTAGCGGGGTGTTTTCTATTCACTTTTTTCAATTCTTTTTTCATTACAAATGCTCTCAAAAGAGCTACTTGCTACAACAAAACTAACTACTAATCAAAAGTATTATCTTATTCCCCTCCCCGCACTTAAATGTTGCATTGTCCTCTATGGAAATAAACATTCTAGAGCATATGCTAATGATGGAAAATGAGAGAATATTCATGATGAGTAAAAAAACACCAAAACACGCTTAGTAGCACAGCTATAACATCTAATGGACAAACTACCACAACCATAATATACTCACCCCACAACCTCCATCATAAAGGTCCAATAACAACCACTGTCATGCACAACAAATCGAATAGAGCATGAAAATCGCAATGGATGAGAGAGATACCTCTTTGGTTTTGAATTTTTTGTTTCAAGTGGATCGTGGGTAAATAGGTCCGGGGTGCATTTAGTGGTGGTAGGGAGGGAATTTGGTACTTTGGAGATGGGGAAGTGTGTGAGCATCGCGGACCTTGAACTTCTCTTAGCCCCGGTTGTTTGCCCATTTTTCTCGCTCGTTTTCTCTAAAACCAAATGCTCCCTGCAAAAAAATCATACAAACCAAGCGTAATAGTGTTCCAAATAATTTTTAAAATAAAAAGAAGAAAAATCAATCATGAATTCCAATTGAAACAACAAATCTCCGCAATTCTTAACAAAAAGGAGATCACAATTACATCGATGGAATGTCACAAATGACTATACGGATAATCAAAACCAAGTTTATTTAACGGCGTCGACACGACATGCTCCATTTCATTTCAAGCTTCATGCAAAACACTCCCCGGGTCTCCGGAATCACCATCCGTGATTCCACCCATTCTTGTCTCCACATGTATTATTGGTCTCCAAAATTGCCTCTCCTTAAACCTCACCTTTGGAGCCAAATGGACCTGTGCACCTTGTCCCTTTTCGAGTGGTTTTGAGGACTCCTTGGAGTGAAGGGGGTTTAGATGAAGTTTCTTCAACCCCTTCTTCACTCGCTGCAAGTTAGTACTAGAGACATTTGCATATGCAACATTGACCTTGCTCAAACTACTAGAAACTTGCTTAAAGGCCTTACTCATTTCATTATCAACTTCAACTAAGTCAATCATGTGGCAATGTTCAAGTTCATTGTGAGGCTCACGCAAACTTTCAAGTATAATGACACCATGGCAAGACATTTTATCTTTGTAGATCTCATAACCTACTTTTTCTCCGTCAAACTCTAAGGTTAATGAACCACTATACTCGTCGATCTTAGTTCTTGCCATTTCCAAAAACGGTCTCCCTAACAAGATAGGGGGCACACTCTTATCATGCGACATATCAAGAACATAAAAATCAGCGGGGAAAACGAGTTTTTCATTTTAACCAACACATCTTGTACTAGTCCTTTTGGAATAGCTTGGGAATGGTCGGCTAGTTGTATGATCACCATAGTTTCATGCAAAGTTCCTAAGTTAAGAGTCTTGTATAGAGAGTACGGAATTACATTAATAGAGGCTCCTAGGTCTATCATTTCCTTTTCAAAAGTTTTGTCACCTATGACACAAGGGATAGTGAGCATGCCAAGGTCATTGCATTTAGGAGGTAATTTCTTTTGAAAGAGAGCCGACACTTGTCCACCAATTTTAATTTTTTTCAACATTCTTCAATGCTTTAGTTCTTTTAGGTGTGCATAACTCTTTAAGAAATTTAACAAACATAGGCATATGATTGATAGCATAAAAAAGAGGAATTTTTACCTCACATTTGCGGAAGACTTAAAAAAGGGCTTTGTTCTCATCCTTGCGATTCTTGTCCTAGGAAGCTGCTGGAAAAGGTGGGGGTGGAAGGATTTTTTTAATTTTCCTCTTCTTTGGTGGTTGAATGCTCACACTCTTGACCTCTTGGTCTTTCACCACAAGCTCTTCTTCAACTTCCTCTCCATCCTTAACAACTTGATCAGGCTCTTTGGTTTCTTTCCCACCCCTCAAGGTGATTGAGCTCACATTTTGCCTTAGGTTTAATCCCAACTGTGAGGAAAGTTTTTCGAAATCCTTAGCCTCTAATTGGGCCACAGAGGATGCTATTTGGCTAACTTGAGTTTCCATGTTCTTGCATCTGGTCCTCCAAATTTGTAACCATGATGGTTATGACATGCATAAGCTCCTCATGCTCCAACTTTGATCTCCCCTCTCGGGGGTTAGATGAGCCATCATCCTTTGGGTAGCCTTGTTGTGGTGCCCGATTATACCCTTGGTTTCCTTGGTACTGAGCTTATGCCCCTTGATGATTTGGTTGAAACCCACCTTAATTACCTTGAAAACCACCTTGAGAATTTGATTGACCGGCTTGCTCATCTCTCCACCAAAAGTTTGGATGGTCTCTCCACCTGGGGTTGTAAGTTTTGGAGTATGGATCATACTTATTCTCATTAGATTGTCTCCTTCGGAGACCTTGTCGACTTTTCCTTTGTCCACCTTGGTATCCATGATTTCCTTGGAAACCTTGTCCTTGACCACCTTGGTAGCTCGTTGCCTTTACTTCTTCAAACCCTTTATCTTAGAGTTGAGGACATGCATCTGTGTGGTGATCCAATGAACAAGCCCCGCAAAATTTGGCTTGATGCATCCTCCCCTTCATTAACTCTTTCATCGTGGAGGCTAAAGCTTGAACTTGCTCCTCAAGCTTGGGGCTTTCCGGGTGTGGAACTTCTTGCACCTTTTCCCTTTCTCTTACCCCGAATTGTCTTGTTCCATAAGCCATCTCTTCAAACAATTCCATAGCATCTTTCGGGCCCTTGTTGTCAATCAACCCATTACAAGCAGCATTGATCATTCTTATATCTTCAACGGACAAACCATCAAAGAAATAGTACACAAGATCTCCTTCCTTGTATGTGTGGTATGAGCAACTCGCTAGCAACCTCTTAAACCTCTCCCAATATTCGTATAAAGATTCACCCAAATATTGAGAGATGTTACTTAACTCCTTCTTTAGCCCCACCGACTTGGTTACTGGAAAGAACTTATCCAAGAATTTTACCTTCATCTTCTTCCATGATATTATGCTTCCCGAGGGATGGTAGTACAACCAATCTTTGGCCGCATCCTTCAAAGAGAAAGGGAACCCCCTTAGATTAAAATTTTCCTCCAAAATTCTGGATGGCTTCATGTTCATACTCACATAGTGGAACTCGGAAAAATGCTTGTTTGCATCCTCCCCGCTTATCCCATGGAAAGTTGGTAGATAATGGATCATCCTAGGCCTAAAATCACAAGTGGCATTTTCCAGAAGATGATGGAATGTGATGCAAAGGGGTTGGCTTTCTAGGTTAGGAGCCATGAGCTCCCTCAAATTTCTAGTATCATCATCCATAGTTGGTGTAACTACTTCGGGCGATGGTTTTGTAGCTTGATTAGCAAGATGGGATAGTCTCCTTGCTCTCCGGAGTGTTCCTAAAAGACCAGGGTCATAATTTAAGGGTTCTTGTTATCCCAACAATCACTCACAAAGCAAGCAAAATGATAACAACAAACACATAAAAACAAAAACACACAAAAACTACACTAACACTTTAATAAAATACGCCTTTTCCCTTGCAACGGCGCCAAAATTTGTGAGTTCATCTTCGTACCTCTCAAAGATAATATTTATAGGCCTAAATTACGGCTAACTACTAAATAGTAGCTAGTGGTAAGACGGGGTCGTCCACGAGGAAATGAGGGTTTTATCGAGTGTTAAATGTATTTAAAAAGCACACAAAGAAGTCACTCTGCGTGTGTGGTAACAAAGTAGGGGGTTTTAGTTTTGGAAAAATACTACGACTATTTTAAAAAATAAATTAGCCAACAATTCGAGCAAACAATTCTAACTACGATTATACTAGCACTAAAGATGTAATTAATATGATAACGAGTCTTGAGCGCAATTGGTTTACATTTCTAGTCATCCTTTGATCATAGATTAACTATCCTATTTTTATGCAGTAATCACATATTTTAAAGAACTTATCAACACCTTTCAAGTGTTGATATTTCTCACATCTCCTCGGTTATAGTTAAAGTGAGCGATCGATGCCACACAATAACCCTTATCCTTGGGTCACCCTAGACGATCAGAGTCATAGAAATCCCCGATGATAGAAATACACACGGAGACCCAACATGACTACCACAATGTCCTACAAGCTAGAAACACATAGATAGCACAAGGATATTTACTAATAACGACTAAGAGGATCGGCATTCATGCTAATCGTTCTTAGTGAGCTATATTGATAATTAGACAAACTCATCTAAATTCAACCTAAGTCTAAGCAACTCCATCAATCAATAATCATAATTAGTCGTCACTCCTAATTATAAACTAACATTGACCAACAACAATCACGTTGATTAGAAGTCAAAGTATTCCGGGTTTGACCAAAAACCTAGCACATAATCAATCCATAATCTTCAACTAGTTGATTGCCCTAGTCTAAATCATGCATTAATCATACAAGAAAGCATCAAATATACTTGATAATCAAAGCACAAAATAGGATAAATATAATCTCAAAAATTCATGCTAGAAATGCTTACCAATTGCTCCCAAGAGTATATTTAGCCTAGATTATGAAAAACCCAAAACAAAATAGCAAGAATCCATGGTAAACATAGAGTTAAAGATGAATAATAAATGTAAACTAGGGTTTTAGGAGAGTATGTTCGAGTAGAAGTGAAGAAGTGAATGAAGAGAGAGTCTAAAAAATGACTGAAAGGCATCAGAAAGTTTCACTGCTACAAGCCGCAAGACATCTCTGCAGCCTGCAATGAGATTTTTTTATCACATCTTGGGCTTTGTTGACTAGGCTGCGGGCCAGAAGACATCTCTGCCCCCCCAAGAGAGACACTGCCTCCCCCATTTTGCCGGGCCATTTTCATCGCTACGGGTGAACCGCTGATCCGTTTTGGGAGTTCTTGTAGTCGATTTTATAGTGCTCGAGAATAAGAATCCAATGGTATCACCCTTGGAGGCTGATTATTCTAGGATCATTATAAGGACTCGGTCCAAACTTCAGGGTTACAATTCATCTGCTTCTTTGTCTTCCTTCTTTGACCCTTCTATCTTCTACCACGTTGTAACTCGTGGCCTTCAATCTGCTACCATCCTTGCGAATGACCTTCACTAAATCAACTCGAAATGCTTACGAGCAATCTACAAATTAAGCTTTCAAAAAGGAATATAGACACTTGTAAGGACTAAAAAACCATTAGACTATAAATAGGTTACAAAATGAAGGATTTTGATATGAAAATCACAAACGGTCATCTAAATCCCTTATCATGTAAACATACCTAAATCTAGCAATTTTCCAATAAAAAGATGACAAGCGAGATGTTAAATACTTTGGAAAATACATGCATTTGACATCTTATCAAGCGGTAGTGACGGATGGGTACCTTAGCAGCGGCGGTCGCGGCAAAGATGGGTCACCTTGGGGGGTGGTAAGTTGCAGCGGCGGAGGTGGTAAGTTGCAGTAGCGGCAAATATGGTAAGTAGCAACGACGACGATCCATAAGTGGCAAATGTTGGTTGCTTCAACCTGTAAAACAAATATATTAGTCATAGTAGGAGGAGGGAGGTGGTGGTCGTGGATTGTAGTGGCCAGAGGTGGTGATTGTGGTGGTCGGAGCTTGTAGTTGTAGTGGTCGGGAGGTGGTGGTTGTGGTTGCTGGAGCTTGTAGTTGTGGTGGTCGGGAGGTGGTGGTTGTGGTGGCCGGAGCTTGTAGTTGTGGTGGCCGGGAGGTGGTGCTTGAGGTGGACGGAGTTGGTGACCGATGGCTGGGGTAAGAGAAGAGTATGAAGAAGAAGAAAAAAAGGGTAAAATTGGAAATAATTTTTCAACTTTGGGGGCATTCTGGTTATTATCAGTCAATGGCTGGAAATGGCAAGTCTATGCAGAATATACTACGTGGGTTATATTAGCACTTTCATTAAGCAGTTAGTGATGCTTTTGTACTAAAAACTATCTGATGTTTATATTGGTACTTACTAAAGTAGGTAGGGTTATACTGGTATATATCCCAACTTTTGAAATGTATCGCAATGTATAATTATTAGAGAAAAGTGAATTTTTAACCCTATATTTTGTTAGAAACTGCAGATATAACTTTGTAAAATCTGAAAGCACAAATCTAACCCTGGAAATTGTTGACCAAATGTTAACGGTCAAATTGGCGGGAAATCATTAAAATGATTGTTTCACCCATTTGTTAAAAAAATAAAAAAATAGTAAAAGATAGTAAAAGATAGTAATCCCTGCGTTTTAACAATTTTTTTGTTTTCCAATTTTCTTTCTTTCTAACTTACTTTCTTTGTTTCTTAACCCACCCTTCCCGACGGTGGTGAAGCTTTGAGCGAAAGAGGGGATGGGCGACGGCATCAATGGCGGAGGGGATCGTTGGCGCTAGTGGCGCTACAGTTTAGGTTATTGGCATAGGGTTTCTGGACTAGAGACGGGGTGACGGGGGATAGGGTTTCTATGTAGCAAAACTAGAGTTGGGTGTTGAGCGGTGGAAGGCGGAGGAGGAGCTAGGGTTTAGGGTTATTGGTGGAGGGTTTCTGGGCTAAGGACGGGGCCATTGGCGAAGGGTTTCTGGGCGACGGGGCCATTGGCGAAGGGTTTCTGGGCGACGGGGGCTATTGGCGGTGGCCCCCTTTGGCGGTGCTGCGATTTAGGGTTATTGGTAGAGGGTTTCTAGGCTAGGGACATGCGACATGGGCTATTGACAGATGGTTTTTGAGTGACAGGGAATAAGGTATGTAGCCAGTAGTGGTGCTCGGCGGCAGTTTAGGGTGTTTGAAAGTGAAGATGAAGAAGCTTAGGGGATATAATGGTCATTAGATTTTTTTAGTTTTAGGGTTGGGGGTATTTTTATCTTTTTCAGATTAGGTCAATGTCTAAATTCCTTTAGTTAACACCAGAATAGTGCAATTTGGGTATATCTGCACCATCGCTCAAAATCTAAGTGTTAGTTTAGTACTTTTAAATTTTATTAGGTCATTTCTGCACTTTCGAAATTTATTGGTCATTATGCATTTTTCCCTGATAATTATAAGTTGACCTTAAAAGTTTTTAAAACGAGATTTTTCATATTTGGTAAACGTTATTCGGTCTAACAAGAAATTTTCTCATAATATAAAGGAATTATAAATAGAAAAAATGTTTTTATAACCCTACCTAGTTGACATAAGTGCCAATATAACCTTTTAACATTCGAAAGTTCCAATATAACTCTATCTAGTCAGTGAAAGTGCCAATATAACCCCCCCGGCAACGTTTAGCAAGAATTTCATAAAATGACATGTTTGCCCTTCTGAAAAAATTAAATACTAAAAGAATAGGAAATGACGTTATTACCCTTAGAAAAATTTAATGTTGATAAGTTTTGAAATGATGCTATGATATGTGATAACGGTATTTAATATTAATGATGGTGTCATGATGTCAAATTTTATATTGTATAAGATATTGTTATGATGTTATAATGGTGTGTATGATGATGTGGTCGCCCGTTAAGGCTATCCGATAGCACACATTTAATGTTTATAATATGTGTTGATATAACTCTATAAGTTTTAAGGATGTGATGATATAACCCTACAAACATTAGGAATGTGCAGATATAACCTTACAAACATTAGGAATGTGTTGATATAACCTAATAAGATTTCATAATGTGCTAATCTAACCCTACATGTTACGGCAATGGTCCGAAGACGATCCGTCGGCGGTTCGGTGGCGATCCTGCGATGGTCCGGTGAACTATGAGGGTAAAATTGTCCACCTAATTTCAGAGTTAGCCCATAGGATATTTTAGTCAATTGACATAGAGTCAAAGACAACAAATTGAGATTAATATCGAAAATGGGGACTGAGGGTTATATTGACACTTTCATTAACTAATTAAGGTTATTTTTCTACTAAAAGTTATCATAAGGTTATATTGACACTTATTCAAGTATATAAGATTATATTGACACTTATTCAAATATATAAGGTTATATTGACATTTATCTCTTAAAAATATTAAAATTGTGCAATTTAAGTAAAAAATCCTCTCTAGAAAAACGACAGGAAGGAACAAATAAAAGCAAACGGATATTTTAAAAAAAAAATCAAATTCAGAAATCAAATTCCACACAATGAGAACCTCTCATTCGTCGCTTGACAGCTACCACTCGTAAATCCTCCCCCTCATCTTCTCCACCTCCGCCATACCCAATATGATTACTGTAACACTCTCGTGAAATCCACACATTACTTGCTTCCTCAATCATTTTCCCAAACCCCTTTTTTCTCCCAAAACTCCATGGAGTCCCGCGTGCTCTCCGTCACCGCCACCCTCCCCCGCCTCAAGAGCCTCGCCGCCGTCAGGCGACCACTCGGGACTGTGGGAAACGGCGGGAACTTGATTTGGGGAAGGCAGCTCCGTCCGGCGATCCTCATCGAGGCCTCGCCGGCGTTCCCCGCTTCTCCACTGCTCAAAAAGGGGGTAAAGACACTCCTCGGTCCTTGCTCCGCCGCCGCTTCTTCCGCCGGAGGCAGCGAATCCGCCGGGTGAGGTCCGTTTTCCTTTCTATTTTTTTAAAAAACGACCCGCAACCCGCCAACCCGCCAACCCGATAACCTGTTAATACGACCCGATTTGTCCTTTGGTCATTTGATCATTCTGACCCGGTTTTTATTGACCTTCAGGGAAGCTAAAGTCGGGTTCTTGCAGAAATACCCGGCTCTCGTAACCGGGTTTTTCTTCTTCATGTGGTACGTACTCTTTTTTACCTCCCCCGCGGGAAATTTCAACTGTCGAACGTTGTTGAAATGACTGATTTGACCTTGTATTGCAGGTATTTTTTGAACGTGATATTCAATATCCTCAACAAGAAGATCTACAATTACTTCCCTTATCCTTAGTACGTTTACTTTTTATCTTATTCGCTACTGGTATTTATTTAGTTTTTGATTATCAATGTATTTTTTGAAGATATTTTTAATGTTTTTTGTTGGGGTATTATGTATGGATCAGTTTTGTGTCGGTGATACATTTGGCTGTTGGGGTGGTGTACTGCTTGGCCAGCTGGGCCGTTGGACTTCCAAAGAGAGCTGTAAGTGTCTTGTGATCATCCAAAAATGCCGCTTTTACTGGTGGGATTTGTCTAGTACTATGGATATTTAGTGTCAATGGTTCATTCATTATTCTGAGAATGGCATGGGCCGCATGGCCAAGAATTGTAAGATTTGATCGTCTTTCTGGTTAGTGCTGTTTTCTCATTTTGCTCGAATGTGTGCTGCTGAAATTGTATAATCAAAGTAGCATTTAGGGATGGTTATGAGTTTCAAGGTGGTTTTTTTTAAAGATTAAAATGATTTTTAGGCCCCTATTTATAGTTCTTGAATTTTCCCTATTCGCCCCTATTGAGAAGTTATTAATACTACATTTGTGGCATAAAAAAGAGTCTACTTTCAAAAACTGATTTCAGCGATATAAAGTGAATTCTTTTTATTTTTGGGATAGGGAATGCATAAGGATAATGTTGAAGTGCTGACTTGGGATGGTGATTTCTTTAGCTTTCTTTCTTTGCATGTGTGAAATTTGATTTTCACTAACATTGGCTACTTCTTTTCCAGCCTATTGACGGGAACCTCCTCAAGGTTCTCATTCCTGTTGCTGTTTGCCATGGAATAGGCCACATAACCAGCAATGTCTCATTTGCAACAGTTGCTGTGTCATTCACCCATACCATCAAAGGTGACCGACCGCCCCCTAGTGGCATGGAATTTCATTGTGTTGTCCTCCATCTTAATCTCTTTTTGTTTTTTGGGACAGCACTTGAGCCTTTCTTCAATGCTTCTGCCTCCCAGTTCATCCTTGGGCAACAGATACCGTTTTCACTCTGGCTCTCATTGGCTCCAGTTGTACTCGGTAGGTCTTGCTTGTCCTGAAAATTTTCACTGATCTCCTGTTGAGAATCAGAGTTTTGTTGTGATTTTATAATGCGTATTATAGCATGATGAAAGTTATCTTTTTTCTATCCATTGCTAATCTTGCTAGTCTATGCACATAACTTGGTTTCAGTTGATTTTTTAAATTCTGTCTATTAACTGGGATGGTGGATGATCAATTTGTTTGGAAACTGCTGATGTTTATTCTCCTATTTCATAATTGTGCTGTAACCCGGGTCATATTGCTTTGTCTCATCACCTTGGAACCTAAGCCTTGGCTTGATACAGGTGTGTCAATGGCATCACTGACTGAGTTATCGTTCAACTGGACTGGGTTCATCAGTGCTATGATCTCTAACATTTCCTTCACCTATAGGAGCATCTACTCAAAGAAAGCCATGGTTGTGATTCGTGATATTCCAGTCTCGTGGTTGTGTTTGTGATATCCATGTCCTTCCTATTGGATTTCTAATTTTTGGCTCAAATTTTGCAGACTGATATGGACAGTACTAATCTGTATGCTTACATATCCATCATTGCCCTCATTGTCTGCCTACCTCCTGCCATAATTGTGAGTTTCATGTGCTATAGTATCAGTTCAAACTCTTTCCATCAGTATTGTAGCCGTCTCATTTAAATTTGCTTACCTGTAAACCAGTTAGAGGGACCTACTCTCTTAAAGACTGGTTTCGCTGATGCAATTGCTAAAGTGGGACTGACAAAGTTCGTCTTAGATCTCTTCTGGGTTGGTATGTTTTACCACCTCTACAATCAGGTACTCTTCTGTTATTGTGCTACCAAAGCCAAAAAGGCTTTCACACATATTTGTTCACATTTATTCCTGAGACGAGAGTTGAATGTTTGCCATTGCTTGCGTTTCAGATAGCAACAAACACCCTCGAGAGAGTGGCTCCTCTGACTCATGCAGTTGGAAATGTGCTGAAACGTGTATTCGTGATTGGGTTTTCAATCTTGGTCTTTGGTAAGCAACTCAGTTTACTTGCAGTGTACTTTTATTAATCACTGTGTTCTGAAGCTAATTCTGACATTCACATCCAACAAATTGAACCTTTCAGGCAACAAGATTTCCACACAAACTGGTATTGGAACAGGCATTGCTATTGCCGGTGTTGCTATTTACTCCTACATTAAGGCCCAGATTGAAGAAGAGAAACGAGTAAGTCGGGAGCATAAATTAGAATGATTATATTGGCACGATGAAGTTTAGAAATGTTCATCTTTAACTGAACCTGTCTTTGGTGCTTAATTTTGCAGAAAGGTAAAACAACTTGAGAGCAAATTTGGGGGTGGCCTGGGAGATGAGCACAGGAAGAAACCTTGTAGATTTGGAAATTTTCGTTCTGAAAATTGCATCTATTTATATTACTTATATATCATTGTGTGGTTAGTTCTTCAATAATTTACTTCAGTACCTTTCACTTGTGACAATTGCTGATTCAACTCTTTGAGATGGCTGGAATAATTTGTTTCTCCTCGAGTTACCTGTGCTTCATGATAACAAGAAGCCCGGAAAAGGAAGCCGGAATTTGTGAGCATTATTATTTTATGTGAATGTGCCCGGGTACTGTGTTTATTGTACTGCTGCAATTCAAATACATGATGATAAACCATCCATGTAGCATTGTTTTTCTTTGATAAAGTCTCTATAGTGAGATCAAAAACTAATGTGCAAATAATAAAGTTTAATTAGAGATGGGGCTTAAAATATAAATTTTAGAAAGTTTAGAGAATAATGAAGAATCTAGTGCAAATATCATTATCATTTTTTGGAGAAGTGTCGGGCATAATTGGGGATTAATGTTTTTGGGTTATAAGTATTTCTCAGGCCAATTTTCGTGCAATGCATGCCTTTTGGTTATTGGAATTGATGTTTCAACCAATTCTGGTGTTATATTAAAGTTTTTTTTCTACTAAAATAATACTCTCTCCGTCCCACCTTAAATTGCAACATAATATCGCACACCGTTCGAGAAACATATTTGACTGTTAATATGTTTAGCTACGTATAATAAGGGCAGACAAAAAGTTACTTTCTAGATACTATTTATTACGAGAATTCAACAATATCGATAATATTATGTCTCATATGTCTATTCAAATATGCGGTCAATCTTTGATAGGGAATAGTGTCATAAAGTAAGTGGACAATTTAATCTTAACATCAAATAAAAATAAAAATACACATCAAATTAGAATGGTTAAACATCAAATAAAAACATTAAAATATACATATCAATTTAAAGAATAAAACATTAAAAAAACACAGTTATATATTTCAATAAAATACTAAAATACACATCAAATTAGAAAAGCTATAAATCAAATAAATGATAAATAACTAATATAGGTAAAAATCTAATAAAAACATACGTAAAATTTAAAGCATCAAATGTGCACAAGAAATTTGACACTCATATCGATCAATATCACGTACACATCAATATCAATTTTAAAAACTAACACATCAATCAAAATGAAAATATAAATTGTAAATTAAAATTTAAGATAACGAAATATCACCAACTAGTATCAATATGTATCAAGTGTAAAAAAATTAACACGTGAACACAAAATATACTCCCTCCGTTTCTTTTTATTTGGCACCTATCCATGGGCACAAGGATAAGTGCAACTCATAGGAATTGACATAAAGCTGGTGGGATTTGGAATTTTACTGTCCTACAATGGAATAGTTACTGTACATGCGAGCCCACGGATTCTTGGCTAATACTTCCCACCTAAATTCTGAAAATGGTGGGAAGGTTGCTGCTTGAATTTGAAATTACATCACACGGCCCATTGGCCAAGGAACTAACACAAAAAAGAGAAGACACAACAAATATATTACATCAGAAACACGAACATTCACAAGTTTCATCCACTTCTTCTTCCATTTTCATCTTCTTCCCTCTTCATCTGCTTCCCTCTTCATCTTCTTCCCTCTTCATCTTCTTCCCTCTTCATCTTCTTCCATCTTCAAATTTTCCACCTACGTAGCAGCAACACAGTAATGGCGGAAAGACGCCTTTTGTCTGAATATCAGCGCTGTGAAATTGGGGAGTTCATCTTGCAAAATTTAAAGGACGGCAAGCTTGCAACCCATCGTCGGAAAGAGGCAGCCCTACGATGGAACACTTCGGTCCGAACCATTAGTCGTCTTTCCAACCTGCACAGAAGACAAGCACAACTAGGGTTATGTACAGACTGGAGTAGGAAGATGAAAGGAAAAAAAGGGTAAGAAAAAAGTTGAAATCAACAAAGAGCTAGCTATGGTTGTCCCCCTCCCATTGCGCACAACACAAAGGGGATATGCAGCAGCAGTAGGGGTAAGCACTTCCACCATGCACCGTTGGATCAAGGAGGGTCAAATTAGAAGCCATTCAAATGCAATAAAACCACAAATTTCAGAAACTAATCAACTGCACAGGTTATACTACTCACTGTCTCACTTGAAGCATGATACAAGTTCAGGGAAAACATCTTTCATGGATATGCATCATATTATACATATAGACGAGAAATGGTTTTACATAACTAGAGTTGCGGAGAAGTACTATCTTCTCCCGGATGAAGAAGAGCCTCACCGTACAGTTCAAAACAAAAGGTTTATACAGAAGATAATGTTCCTATGTGCCGTATGTCGGCCGATCATCAACAACGAGGGGGAGGTCTTGTTCGATGGGAAAATTGGGATTTGGCCATTCACATAGGAAGAGGCAGCAAAGAAGACTAGCAAGAACAGACCAGCAGGTACTCTAGAAACCAAACCAATTCCATCAATCGACCGTGAGGTTACTAAAGCTTTCATGTTGACAAAGTTGGTTTCAGCAATTAAAAGGAAATGGCCGTTACTAGCTAGCACAAATATAACAACTCGACATGACAATGCAAGACCTCATATATGCGATGACGATGCTGAATTTAGAATGGCTGCAAGTTCCGACGGGTTCAACATAAAATTGGGTTTTCAGCCACCTAGAAGCCCAGATTTGAATGTCTTAGATTTGGGTTTTTTCAATTCAATACAAAGTTTGCAGCACAAGACAAAATCATGCAATTTGGATGAACTCATTTCAGCAACAGAAACAGCGTTTCAAGAATTGCAACCAGAAAAACTAAACAGAGTGTTTCTAACACTCCAATGTGTCATGGTGGAGATAATCAAATGCAAGGGATCTAACAGTTACAAGCTTCCACATATGAAGAAAGATGCACTCCAACTACAAGGTGTGCTACCAACTGACATAGAGGTTGACACGGACGCAGTTAGGGAGGGTTTACAAAGCTTGATCACAGCAAACAAGGCTACAGGTCTCGAGTACATTATTCAGCAACTTATGTGATAGGTATAATAGGTGCCTTTCAGTTTTACGATGTGGTTGGATGGGGATGGCAAACATGCAATCGTAGTGCTAGCTTTTGTAAAGTGTGTTTGCAATCCAACCGTCGTTGTAATGAAAAACATTTGCTCTTAGTATCACAAATATGTACTTTGCCTTTAACTATTACTGCTGAATAGACATATGGTGAACAAAACAGGCTCACCGAATGAACACTTAGTACAGCACAATAAATGGCCACATGAAATGGACACAAGTTCCTACAGAAATCAGACACTTAGTCCGCAGATTTTCAGCAGAACAGAAGATTGCCGAACTAGACAACCCACAGCAAATTTTCACACATTGTTAGACCAAAACCGCCACATTTAATACACACAATGAACAGCCACACGAGAAGCTAACATAACACAAATTTTATCTTAAGCAACCCAATCATTAGCACCAGCCTACATTACCATTTGCAGCACCGGTATCATGGTTAAAGTTTTCGACAACATACCTACAAAGGGAACCAATCCTTCCACATCTCCATTACTGCCTTTGGAGGCAATTTCCCGTAGTCGTCACTCCGGTATTGAGACAGTAGCGTTCTGTGAGCCCACGGATGTACCTGCGGTGGGTCAAAAACCGTTCACGTGAAACCGAACAGAGAATAAGTATTACAGTGAAATATAACATTCTTAATTGAGTTCTGATTACTCAAGGAATTTGTTCTTTTTTAGACTATATGAAGTGAGAAAAACTGAAAATGTGACAGAAACAATTTCTGTAGCCCCTAGATCTAGCAACGTTACTGGTTTTCTGCAAGTCTGGGGTTCTACGGGTTTAATCCTAAGAATAAGCGATAACATAGACATGCTCAATAAGATGAGCTTTTGAAAAGCCAGATATACGGTAGAACTAACAACTACGTTTCTCATATCGAAGCAAAGCATCATGAGTTGCCTCAGACACATGGTTGGGCAACGCCTCCATATCGTGTTGCAAAATTTGAGCATCCATCCTCCCTGCCTAGAGATTTCAGTCAGACAATGAGTAAGCAATCATGTTCTCTCAAATCATCATGAAGGAGTGAAAAGTACTTACGCGTGAGGCAACATAGGGACGAAGCACAAAGACGATGATCAAACCAACCAAACTAGAAAGTATAAGACCTAGTGCCATTACTGAAGATTTCCCAAACACTGCGATGGAAAATGAACCTTACATCAATGTCAAGGTTTTTTTTTTACGACAATGTGTGTCAAAACATTTTCAAGCCTAAACTCCATTTCAGTTTCAAGTTAAAAGTTTCAAGTTCTTGCCTGATTGAGAGCCATGCGAGCAATCTTCAGCCTTCAGATTGATCTGGCGAACTAGTTTAGTATCAACATCTGATATAATTAAAGCACACATTTGAGGAACGAAGACAAGCTCAGGATCATTGGAGAATGAAGCATCCTGTGCAGGTCCATCCCTCTTGCCTGTCCTTTGAGAATAACCTCCAGCAATAGTGGTGACACCTACATTATTGGTTATCATTACATAAAAGTTTTCAGCAGTCACTCAGCAGCAGGCAAAACTAGAATACAAATCGGCAGCATGGTACTGAACAATACAACTCCAAACCTGAATTCATGTAAAACCACAAACATTACAAAGGGAACCAATCCTTCCACATCTCCATTACTGCCTTTGGAGGCAATTTCCCGTAGTCGTCACTCCGGTATTGAGATAGTAGCATTCTGTGAGCCCACGGATGTACCTGCGGTGGGTCAAAAACCGTTCACGTGAAACCGAACAGAGAATAGTATGACTCTGAAATATAACATTCTTAAATGAGTTCTGATTACGCAAGGAATTTGTTCTTTTTTAGACAATCTGAAACGAGAAAAAACTGAAAATGTGACAGAAACAATTTTACCCCCGACATGTCGATGGCCACTCCATTCAGATCGTACACGTACATATGCTGCTCGCCATTTTCAGCCTCCACATCTCCCGGCTTCTGTGGAGTAGCGATGGTGGCGTCGTCCGCCAGTAAGTCCGACGAGTCGTCTTCGTCGGATTCATATGTGTTAGCCACGCTCGGCCATCCCTCACCATCGATGAACTTGCGACAACTGGACCGAACCCGCCTTGCTGTGAACTTGCTCGACCTCTCGAAGTTTGGGTTTCGAGACCAGCTTACGGCTTTGGACGACAGCCGCGCCAGATCCGCAGTCGATTCCTCCACCAAAAATGTCGTCGCCTGGAGGTCAGCAAAACCGTCGCCGGCAGGACCCATGGCGGAGACGACTTCCTCATCCGGCCATTCCGTCTCCTCGACGATGGTGTCGTCGATGCAGCTCTGAAATTGGACCGGCTAATCCGATTCTCCAGGTAGAGGAAGTTCAAATTCGGGTCGGATGGAGTTTGGGTTCAACATCGATATCGGATCTGAGGAAATAGGGGTACAGTGGCTGTGCAAAATTTTTCAAAAGCAGAGGAAAAGGGAAGAAGTGGATCTGCGGGACACAATGGAAAAAAACAAAGAGTTTGGACTAGGGTTTCCACTCTCCCTTCCTCTTATATACTGGCCTCAAGAAATGGGGTAGGTTTTCAAATTTGGGCCAAAAAAATTGGGCTATCATCTTGGGTCAAATGCTGAGAAGAGGAGAAAATGGAGGGAAGTGTTAGCCGTGAAAACGGATTTAGGAAGGATTACATGGGTATTGATGGCAAATTAAGGATAACATTAATATTAAATACTGGTATTGGGCAGTGGCAAAATGGTAAAAACAGAGGTTGTCCCCTTCCTTTTTAAGAAAGATTGCAGGGCTGCCATTTAAAAAAAACAGCCATTTTTAGAAAGTGTGCCAAACAAAAAGAAACGGAGGGAGTATGATTTTAGTGGGAAAATGGTTATGAAAATACATCACAAGGTTTGGTTGAAACATCAAGTACTCATAATGAAACATCCATTTTGGTACTAAAAATTAATGCATTGCACGGAAATGAGGAAAAAAATTGATCGGCGAATTTTTCGGACATAGGTTCTTGACCCACCGATATTCTTATGACCCGAATTCTCCAATTATATATGCTCAACACTCCCAAAACATGGTAATTGCACTCAAATCCCTCCTTACTTTCCCAAACTTTCTTTAATTATATTTGAAAACTCATTCATAATTAAACTTCATTATATTGTACATTAATCTGTGGTATCAGTATAAGACTGTTTCGTACAAGAATTTATCTTAGAATTATGTAGTGAGAATGGAAAAGGATATCATTGTGCAAAATTATAAATTGGGACCAATGTCAAAGGATAACATTAGGCTCCAAGAATAACAAAAACCAAACACCACCCCTCACCACACAAAATCAAAAAATTGCAGACAAGAACATAGCCACTGCAAAAACCACACAATCAATTCCAACATTATTGCTGAACTTCAGTGCTGCACTTGAAAGAGGGGTATTGCTCTTGGTAGAACCAGGCGGGAGGTTGCCCCCGGACTCGGCAGCCGGTGCTCGGGCCGGCGAAGCTGCCCCCTGAGCTTCTTGGACGTGGACATGAAGCTTCATCCCTCCCAGACAGTGCAACCGGTTGCCGCAGATGAAGTATCTGTCACCCGGGTCGGTCAAGGCAAACGTTGTGTTCCCATTACTACTAGCTTGTACATTGGTCGTGTTGCACCCCTCGTAATTTGGTTTCGTTACCTCATCCACGCTGTGGTAGGACGAGTATTGGAACACTGCGGAGATGGATGTTATAATGTTAGTGGCTGATCCAGAAATAAAAACGAAAATGATCGCTTAAAAAATTACACATATTCAAAAATATTTTGAAGTGCTGACTCTGTTTTGTTAGATATGACACCATAATACTATGTGTTTGAATGAGTAGATGAAATTGAATTTAGAAAGGAAAAAGTAGAATGCCTAAATGAAATTAGAAGAATTTTGCCATAAATGAAAGTTGTGCCAAATTCATAAAAACAACTAATAAAAGGAAAATGTACCACATTCAATGAAACAGAAGGAGTATATAGTTTCTATAGGTGTGTTTGACTGGGTTAAATCAGTTTTTGGTGCTCATTAAACTTCTAAAAACTATTTATTTCAAACAGAGAAGGTATTTTTGGAGGAAAAGTGAACGTTGGTCTTCCTATACTTTTAAAATAAGTGCTCATAAACACAGTTCCATCAAACACATTTATATCTCAGTAAAATTAAGGCGTTTAAAGGGAAAATAGTGGAGCTTTTACGAAAATGAATAAAATATTATTATTGGAATATAATTGAATAGGAGAGAAATTAAAAGGTATTGAATAAATTTTGACAATGTAAATGTGTAGGGGGTGAGAAATGCAGTAGATGATAAGGGCATGGGCAGTGGTGGTCTCTTAAAATTAAAAGATCGCTTAAGAGACCGAAAACCACCACAGTGGTGGTCTCTTGAGTGGTCTCTTGTTAAGAGACCACTCACCGGGCTCTTGGTAAGAGCCCGGTCAAGAGACCGAGTGGCCTGACATAAGCATATGGCTCCGCCCAGCCTTTGTGCGCCTTCTTTTTTTTTTCCATGAGTGGGACACGTGTCGCCACCTGAGTGGGCCATGTGTCCCACTCAGCCACAATCTTTCTTTTTTGAATTTTGTTGCGGACACGTGTCACCCATAGATTGGGCCACGTGTCCGCAACGGTACTTTTTTGGAAAAGGCTGAATTTTTTTTGAATGGGACATGTGTCCCATTCTGGTGGCGACACGTGTCCCAATCGTATTTTTTCTGTTTTTTTTCAAATTTTTTTTCCAATTTTTTAAAAATTCAAAATTTAATATATTTTTGATTTTCAAATTGTAATAATTGGTCGGACTAGATCAATATTTTATTTAGTATTGTCTGTAATTTTTATAGTTGTTATAATGGTTTTTATATAATTTTAAAAACATGGAATTATCTTATTATTTATTTTTTAATTTCATTTTAATAATTATATTAAATTTTACATTCAACTTATTTTTTGTGGACAAATTTATTTAAAATAATATTTAATGGTCAAATTAATTATTGTTATATTTGGTTTTGCGCACTTTTTATGGTTTCCATATTATTTTATAGATAAAATGAATTCTCATAGTATTTATTTATTTAATTTCATTTTAATAGTTTCTTCAAAAAAAATTAAATTCATTTTAATTTTTTAGACTAAAGCATGGTATTGGCAAGAACGAGAAAAATAAATTATTTAACATATTTTTAAAAAACGAATTTAAATTTAAATTTAAATATTTAAACATTATATTAAAATAATATGGAAACAAATATAAATTTAAAAATGAATTTAAATTTAAATTTAAAAATGAATTTAAATTTAAATTTAAAAACGAATTTAAATTTTAATTTTAAAACGAATTTAAATTTTAATTTTAAAATGAATTTAAATTTTAAAACGAATTAAAAACGAATTTCAATTTAAATTTGAAAACGAAATTAAATTTAAAAACGAATTTTAATTTTAAAAACGAATTTAAATTTAAATATTTAGACTTATTTTTTGTGGACAAATTTATTTAAAATAATATGTAATGGTCAAATTAATGAGTAGGATAGAGAAAATCAAGTGGGTTCCATGAATAGTATACAGTGGTCTCTTAACCATTGTGGAGAAAAAAATGGGTTGTCTCTTAAGTGGTCTCTTAAGCTGAGGTGGAAGAGAGAGGAAGAAAAATAATATATTTAATTGGTAAGAGACCGGTAGTGGTCTCTACCACTGCCCATAGCCTAAGAGGTAACGAAGATGATAAGTAGGTGAATTTAATTGTGACGGAATAAAATTGTAAGTACACAATTTTAAATGAAACGAGTGGAGTAACCGAGTAAGTATCTTTAAAGGAGTGAGTAGCCGAGTCCCATCACATTCTACAATTTAATTAGTTAAAATTTCTTAATTTTTACTTTAAAATTAAATTGATAAACAAGTTACGATAATGTGCAGAATTAACTGAGAGGTAAGGACCAAGGACTTCCTGACTTTTGTGCTTGAAATGGAGTATAAGCAACCAAATTAAAGAAAAATGCAACTAGTCTTACTTCCTCGGTTTCACTTTTAGTGACATCATAGATTTATATGTTTGAATTTAGGTAAAAAAAAAAATAAGTGGATAAAATTGAATTTAGAAAGTAAAAAGTAGAATGATTGGATGAAATTGAATGAATCTTACCAAAATTGAAAAGTATGCCAATATAAAATAAATAACTCAAAAAAAGTGTGTCAATAATAATAGATTAATTGGTCAGTAACAACAAATAAAGGTTCGAATTACGACATTTTGTATATTGAATTTTTGTTTTATTTCCCCTGTTTAATACTGTATTAGAGAACTTAATAAGTACTTGTTAAAATGAAACGTAATATGCCATACAGAAAATAATATTCACTCCGTCCAATTTCAATCTCCAAATTCATTTAGTCCAAATTTCCGTCCAATTTCAATCTCCAAATTCATTTAGTCAAAATTTCTTAAGTTAGACCATAAAATTGAACTAGTGAGTACAAATACTATTGAATAATAGCTTGCTAGATTCGTTATAACATATATTTTTAAAATATTAAATTTTCATAAGTTTTTGTTATCCCTAATAAATGATATTAAAGATCAAATAATAAAGTCAACTGATAAAAATTAAAGTGTATAACTTGAAATGAGACAAAGGAGTACAAAATACAAATTAAGATATTTCCCCTGTCCCAATCTAATCTGCACACTTACTATTTCACAGTCAACACCATCAAATTTTGACCACATATTTGAATGGATATATAAACAATAATATCATCATATGTGATATTATTTTTATTCGTCGTAATAAGTAGTTTCTAAATATCAACTTTTTATTTATTGTTACAGTACGTAGTTAAATATATTAATGATCAAACAAGCTTCTTAAACACGGTGAAAAAGATTCTGTCAAGATTGATGTGGGACGGAGGTAGTACAAATTCATTTGAGAATGAATATTGTTCGATCAATTGAAATTTGGTGATATCCTTAAAACAAAAAAAAAGTTACAAGGTTAGTATTACTCACAAAGAACATCGCCCACAAGGAATGCCTTGGTGCTTCGCCATGAATCCAGGTCGGTGCTGATATCCCACCCAGAACTGTCTCCCACCGTATGCACTGTTGCCGAACATTTAATTACAAGTCCAAAGCCAAGCATGATTAGCAAAACAAACACCCTCTCCATTTTGCTCATTACCATTTTAAGCTGAGCTCACATATATAAGTATAAAGTAGGTATGGTTGCTAGGCTCGTCAATCATTAGCTTAACCAACCAGCTGATCGATGAGGAAAAGACTCAAACATCCTTCATTTTTATTAATTTAATATTGACTTAATATTTTGTTTAAGAAAAATTTCTTGTCGGGCCAACTAACTGTTAGATTAATTATGTTAGATTAATCATGAAATATTTTGTTTTAATGATTTTTAGGTTTAAATTATAATTATTTGTACGTTATGATGTATCTTAAAAAATTATTAAAGTTATATGAAACTCGTTACAAATAAATAAAAACAAACATCAAATTATTTAACTAGTTACATCAATAATAATATAACCTCATCTAACAGTTAGTTTATCTAAAACAAAATTTGTGAAGCGAATTAGCGTTTTATTAATTATTATACACATTTTTGGATAAACAATAAATGTAGAGAGTCTCTCCCGCTATTATTACTAAACTTGATTTTTCATGGGAAATTCTTCATGTAGCTTTTATATTATGTATAGTTTAATTAAAAAAATTTATACACATAACTATGTATCTAATAAAATTTTATAGTGGTTAAATGATCCAATTACAACTATGAAACAGTCATTTCTAACCTGATAATGGGATGAATGAGTTTTATTTTCGGCAATTGCACCAAAATATCACATCTATTAATAAATGTGTAGTGCATCTTACAACTACTTTTCGAGAGAAATGAAAAAGAAATCGAAGGTTCTTACTGAAAATGAAAGGTTGATCATCTAACAGGAGCAGGTTTGACCTAATCATAACAGAAATCGTGTCCCAGAAGTGCATTTACGGATAGAATCCAGGCTGAGAGTTTGATTTGGTAGAGTAGTTTCAAGAAAGAAAAAAAAGTGGGTGAATTAATGATTATAGCTGTATTGTTTCATCGGAAATTCAGAGACACTAGTTATAAGCCTTCTAATAAAACATTTTTAATATGAAAATAAATGCCTTAGGCCATGGCAGTGGTAGATACTGCTACGGTCTCTTACCAATTAAATATATTATTTTTTTTCTCTCTTTCACCTCAGCTTAAGAGATCACTTAAGAGATAACCCTTTTTTTTTCCACAATGGTTAAGAGACCACTATATACTATTCATGGAACCCACTTGATTTTCTCTATCCTACTCATTAATTTGACCATTAAATTTTATTTTAAATAAATTTGTCCACTCAAAATAAGTTGAATGTAAAATTTAATAATATGTTTTAATATTTAAAATATAATTTCATTTTTTTTCAAAATAAGTTAAATAATTTATTTTTCTCGTTCTTGTCAATATCATGCTTCGGTGTAAAAAAATAAAATTAATTTCAATTTTTAAAAGAAATTAAATAAACGAAATTAAAAAAATAAATAATAAGAGAATTCCATTTTTCAAAAATTATATAAAAACATTAAAATTGCAAAAACCAATTATAACAACTATAAAAATTACAGAAAATACTAAATAAAATATTGATCTAGTCCGACCAATTATTACAATTTGAAAATCAAAATTATATTAAAATTCTTAAAAAATAAAAAAAATTGGATTTTTTTAAAAAAATACGGTTGGGACACGTGTCACCACCAGAATGGGACACGTGTCCCATTAAATTTTTTTTCAGCCCCACATCCGAAAAGAGCCGTTGCGGACACGTGACCCAATCTCTGGGTGACACGTGTCTGCATAAATTTTTTTTTTTTTAAAAAAAAGTGCTGCTGAGTGGGACACGTGGCCCACTCATGGGGCGACACGTGTCCTTTATGCACAAAAAAAGGGCCGCTTTTCAGCGGCCCTAGCAGCACATGGGTTCGTCCTCTTTGGACCCCATCAATGGTCTCTTGGTCTCTTAGCAAGAGACTTTTGAGTGGTCTCTTGTTAAGATCTCTTGTTAAGAGACCACTCTAGAGACCACTACTGTGGTGATTTTCGGTCTCTAGAGCGGTCTTTTAATTTTAAGAGACCACCACTGCCCATGCCCTAAATATAGTATATATCACAAATTTTAAATTGAAAAATATTATATTTAAATTTAAAAGTATAAGGTGTCTAAACTAAAAAAATAGCCATTTAAATTAAAAAGTACAATTGCTACATAACTTCAAAAAAACTGTACATAAATTAAAACCCTAATTTGCCTGCGAGCGATCACACATTTACTATGTGTTTTTCCAATGGTTCTTTTGACTTCTCGATCTGGTAATCTGACTCATCTGAACAAGATTGGCCACTCTCATGGGTAGATCGGGCAACGGAAACCACTGGAAAACATGGAAGACATTTACATCTCAGGGTTAGGATGGGATTCGGGTTGTCAGAGGGGAACTGGAAAGAAAGAGGAGGAGAAAGAGGATGTGGGATTGAAGAGAAATTTGGCAGAGAAAAGCAGGATTACTGAAACAGAGATAGTAACGCCAGCTTCTAAGGTGGTTAGCAAGCTAAAAGAAACGGATGAAAGTTCCATGGTTGTAAAACTAGAGACAGAAGGACGAAAATTGTCTTGGGGTGACAAACCTGAAGAGGAAGTAGTAGAACTCAGACAACAGAAATCATGGAGTGACGTAGTTAGTGATGGCGAGCTGAAATATTATAAACCCACAATGGTGGAAGGGCTATCAATGGGAGAGATTTCTGTGGAGGATGTGCAGGAGAGCATTAAACAGTGGGAGGACACAATTGTTTTTTAGAGTAATAGGGAGTAATCCGCCATTTAAGGTGATTGAGGGCTATTTCTTCAGGATATGGGGAAAGAAAATCATGAAGGTATGGCAATTGAAACCTGGAATTTTCATGGGGAAATGTCTAAAAATATGTGTGAAAGATGACTTGCTTACTGTTGGAGTTGTGCTCTTTGATAGTAGACCTATAATTTTAAATGTTTGGGATGCAAATTGTGAACTGGATGAACATATTACTGTACCTATTTGTATTCAACTGCCAAACCTACCTCTAGTTTACTGGCAACCTATAATCATCAGCAAGATCGTAAGCCCATTGAGCAAACCAATTTGTCTGGATATATTGACTAAAGGGAAGGAGAGATTGGCTTTTGCCCGAGTTAAGGCAGAGATGAAATTCAGTGATATACTACCTGATAAAGTACAGTACCTGAATGAGAGGAAAATCATAGTTAGTCATTAAATTATATATGAATGGAGACCTGTAAAATGTGGGAAATATGGCCAATATGGGCATCAAGAGGAATTATGCAGAAAGCAGGAAATGGAGAAAACCAAAGCCAAGGCCAGTAAGATATTTATACCTGTGAGAAAACAGCAGGCTTATGGGAAGAAGCAAACCAACACTGAGAAGGGGGTTCAGAAGGATGTAGCACATACATGGAAAGGAACTGAAAAGGCACTAGATTGGGAGAAGGCTCGGGATCAGTGGAGAACATGTGGTGGTGTTGAAATGCAGAAAACATGTAGTTATAACATGTTAAGTGATCCTCCTGATAAACATGTATGACAATATTGTGTGCTGGAATATTAGGGGACTAAATAAGTGTGATAAACACAAGAACAATAATAGATTTTGTATGGAGAATAAGGTTGGTTGTTTGGGACTGTTAGAAACAAAAATTAAAGAGGAAAATCAAACAAAAATATGGAGTAGTATAGTCCTGGGTTGGGAGTTGCTAACTAATATAGAATGGCAAAATGAGGGAGAATATGGTTATGTTGGAGGAATGATTACATGGAGATCAAGCTGTTAAACATGGGGGAACAGTGGACAGATAGAGCTGAAAATGAGAGGGAGAAATCAGACTACCTATCTCACTATATTGTATGGCTATAATGCAATTGACAAGAAGAAAGCAATGTGGGAATTCATAAAAATTTTGGGGACTAGAGATGATAGACCATGGGTAATACTGGGAGACTTCAATGCTCCATTTGAGATGATGGACATGATATGGGGTACAAAGGTGGAGGAAAGTGAGGTTGTTGATTTTCAAGAAGTAATGGAGGTTAGTCATGTTGGAAAATGATGGTTAAAAGGTTGAAATTTGTCAACTTTTTGGGCTTCGTTTGAGTGGGACCCGAATGGATTTTGGGTCTGTGGATGTCATTTTTGGGTTCTCCTTCGCGAGTACTATAAAATCGACTATTTAAACTCTCAAAACGGATCAAGGGTGAATGAGATATGGATGTTTGAAAAGTCACTCTTGAAAGAGAAAAAATTAGGCGGAAATTGACCCAAATTAGTTTTTCTCTAGACTGTCCAAAATGCGTATGGATCTGATGTGTCTATTTTGTGTGGTTATTTTAGGGGTTTTAGGATGTGGATATGCCATTTCCTCCGTATGCTTGAATCTTTTCTTAATCGAGGGCGAGTAAGGTTTAAGTGTGGGGAGGTTTGATGTGTCCATTTTAGATGCATTATTTAGTAGTATTTAGGATCACTTTTGTGCTCTTTTATTATCGAGAGCTTGTGTTTTACCTTGAAATTCACTTAGGAAAGGCAAAAGCAACTTTGTACTCTTTTACCTCTTCTAAGTGGATTTTGTGTGACAAGGGAAGAACACGGAAGCAACGAAGACCGGAAGATATTGAAGACTATACTTTCGAAGACTTTTGGATATTCACTTCGAAGACATGAAGACCGGAGGCCGTTGAAGACCATTTTTGGAGCCGTTGAAGACTTGAAGATTGAGAGGGATGGCTATGAAGAAGACAAAGAAACAATGCAAAACTCTGGCTCCCGTCGCGACCCCGTCGCGACACCATCGCGAGTCGCGACCAAGACCGTCGCGAGTCGCGACGAACTCGTCGCGAGTCGCGACCAACGGGCGGCCAGAAATCAACTTTATCTTCTTTGCACTATAAATACTACTCTCTTTCTTCTTCTTCTCTAGTTTTGCTCAGCCCGCTTCTCTCTGGTTTTTGGGCTCAAACCTAGGTTTTTCTCTTCTTTCTTTTCTTAGCTTTCTCTTAGTTTAATTATGTCTTTTGTTGTTCTAGAGTAGTTCTTGTACTTGGGAGCTATGGATTGAAGCTTCCACTTCTATGTATTGAGAACCATTTCTATCTATCTATTTGGTGTTTTTGCTATTGTGCATTTATTGTGCTTTGAATGTTAATTGTTGATTCCATTGATGTTGTTGGGAGCTTGAGGATATGAATGCTTGTATGAATTGCTAGCTAGGGTTTGGGGGATTTGGGTTAATTTCCCCCCTGTTCTTGTTAGGAATGTATGAGTGTGAATTAGAGCTTTTGATTGTGTTAGTGTGTTGACAATGTGCTAGACGAATGTGATTGATGTTGAACTCTTCGTCATGTTCGTTTGTGTAGCAAACGAGAAGAGTTATATGCTCGTGGTCTATGAGTGGTCGCTCTTGACTAATCTCGTGTAATTGCATGAATTGGTTAAATGCTTAGTCACGGTGTAGTGGTCATAGGCATTGCCAAGCTTGTTGGTCCTTCGTGCTAAATGCCACCAATGACACCTTGAGTCGTGGTCGCGACTCGGGAGTCATTGGTGAGGTTTGACGAGAGATGTGGAACTCACTCTCGCAAACTACGAACTAAGAAGGATAGGAGTTTAGTCTCCACGACAAGTAGTTGAAATATTGAATAGATGATTTAAATTCATTCTTGAAGCATTTGTTATGTGGCATTTATGTATTCTTGACGGTGTGTTTCACTGCATGTATGCCATGAGCTGTTTGAGCATAGGTAGTGCTTGTGTGGTTGAATTGTTTAGGTGTAGGAACGTGACGAATTCCGTAGCGCCTTTGCATGAAGATCTATGAGCATGAACTTAGAACTCCTTGTGATGTGTGTGTTGTGGTACTTGCTAGATGGGTGTGTGAGTGTTGGGTCCTGAATGCTATATGATGGAATGTGTGAATGATTCGATGAACTACATTAGATGTGGAAGTGGATATCCGTTGCCCCCAAGGCATTTTATCTTTGTAGTTTAAAACCCCTTTTCTTTAGTTTTGTTTGATGATTAGCATAGTCACTTGACGTTGCTAGTTATCTCGTCTTTTTATCTTTCTTAACTTAGGAAACCAACCAACCAACCCCCCCCCTTTACTTGCTTTTAAGTGTGTGTATATATTTACTCCTAGCCTAGTATCCACTATTGTGTGCTTAGACGCTTAGGAAGATCCCTCTTCTCTTTGGACGACCCCGATTTGCCACTATCTACCTAGTTGTAGAAAGTAAGCAGAAAGGGCTTATAAATTATCTTTTGCACGGCGGGCGCGACGACCGTCCGCCCGTCAAAATGGCGCCGTTGCCGGGGAAGAGGCGTTTATTCTTAAGTATTTAGGTGTATTTGGTTGTGTATTAGCTAGTTGTTTTTATTTTCCACTACTTGGTGGTTGTTTTTGTTCGGAGTAGGTATTGCTTGAGTTCTTGGTGATTTATTTTATCGAGAATCCTTGCACTATGATTCCGAACTTTTGAAAAATAAAATTTTTTTTTAAATGGAGCGTCTCACCTTGAGGGAACTCATGATGAGAGCAAGGTTTTGTAGGATGTGTCATTTCGACCATCCTACCGAATTTTGCCATTTGTTGTGGGAAGAGCACTATGACCGAGAAAGAACCCATGGTTTCCAAAACCATGGGTACTATGAAGAGTGCTATCAAGAGGTAGGAGATATTGGTTTTCAAGGGCAAGAAGCTCATGAATGCTATCCATACCACAACTCTTACAATCCGGAATGGAGTGGTAGTCCGGATTTGTGGTATGAGAATGAGCCGGAAAACCAATATTACGAGCAACCTAGTTGGCCATCACCACCCTATACCATACCCCAAAACCAAGCCCAACAAGGAAATTCAAGTTTGACACGTGAGGATGTCTTAAATACCATAGCAAACTTGAACTCCTTTACTAGTGAGGAGCCGGATATCCAGCTCTCCTCTAGTGTTGAGGCCATTGAGGGGCATGTGAGGAACATATTAGAGGTATTGGCCCGCATGGAAGCTCGTGATTCCGAAAACACACCATCCCAACTTGAACTCGATGATTCGGTGAGTGAGGTCACCAATAAAAATGATTTTGAGTTTGAAAGGGATGAGGAGTTGGTTGTAGAGGATAGAAAAATGGAGGAAGAGGTGATAGTGCTACATCCATTAGCATTGTCACCCCTTCTCCCACCTAGTGAACCAACTCTAATATTTTCGGAAGTTTTGAGGGAAACGAGAGAGGAGCCAAAAGACTATCCCAAGCTCCCTAACCACTTAATTCCCTTTGAACCATCTCCACCTCCACAAGACTTTCCTCTTGGAAGTTTTGTGCCCCCACCTCTCGTATTTTGGATGCTCATGGTGAAGAGCTTCAAGCCTTCACCATACGGATAACATTAGGGTCGTGCCGACGACCTTAAAAATACGGAGCTTCATCGTGCCGACGACGTTAAATAAATTCGGCATTTCTTTTAGTTTTTGTTTCTTAGTTTATGTTTCTTAGTTTGTTTTTGTTGTTGTTTTGGTTTGTTCTTTTTATGGCTTGTTTTTCTGTGATTTTGTAGCAAAGTGAAGTGCATTGCAATGAAGGAGATGAAGGAACGAGATCAATGAACGAGGGAAGAAAGCTTGGACAGTTGGTAAGCAAAAGAAAAAATTTTAAGCCTGGGATACCCTGCCGTCGCGAGTCGCGATGGGCTTCGTCGCGAGTCGCGACGAACAGGGAAGAAAAATCATTCCCAGCGCCAACTTTCCGTGAGTCGCGATGACTTCGCGAGGCTCGTCGCGAGTCGCGACGAGCTCAGAAAATTTTGAGCTCTCGGACTCACCTTTCCGCGAGTCGCGATGACTTCGCGAGGCTCGTCGCGAGTCGCGACACACTTCGTCGCGAGTCGCGACGAGCTCAGAAAATTTTGAGCTCTCGAACTCAACTTTCCGCGAGTCGCGATGACTTCGCGAGGCTCGTCGCGAGTCGCGACGAACCTCGTCGCGAGTCGCGACGTGCTCAGTAACTGTTGAAATTTTTTTTTTTGAGCCCGGATTTCAAATTTCCAAGCTTCCAAGTTTCCAAATGATTTTAAACATTGCATTATCCTACCTTCTTCTCCACCCAACACTCCCAAGAACCACCACATACCCACTCATTCCTCCACCAGCCTACACATGTTGACATATGAACATCCTTGCATCTTTATAGTACATTTGTTGATTGTAGTATGCCGACTACATCATTGTGATCGTAAGTGCATATCCTATAATGATGCTTGTATACATGTCAATATATGTTGGATATTTTTCATGATTATTCTTATAGTGTTGGTTGAGTGTGATTTGGTTGTTCTTTGAAAATACTATGGTTATTAACTCTTGATGCTAAACCTAGTATTACATATCCTTATGTACTTGTGAGTTTAATGTGTTCTTCGTGGTGTAGTCTTGATCAAACGGCGCCATGGAGACAATGCTTTTCTCGAGGGGTGAGTTCTTCTACGGCATCTTTGCTCACCCTTCCGGTTCCGAAACCTATCTCGGGACCATCCAAGTACTTGGATATCGCCATATCACCAGCGAATTTGCGGAGAAATGGGTGTCACTCTAACTCCCTTACCTTGATTTTTATTGTTCTTGCCTTACGTGTTTACATTGAGGGCAATGTAATGTTTTAAGTGTGGGGAGGGGTTAGAGGACTCATATGCATGCTAGATTGTTTTGGAATGCGTTTTGCTACTTTTCATTGGAAAAACACGAGAAAAAAAAATAGAAAAACAAAAAGAAAAAGAAAATAGAAAAAGAAAAAGAAAAAAAAAGAAAAGAAAAAGAAAACCCGCTAAGTTGAAAACCCGAGAGGGCAACTTAGGCAACATTGGGGGCCCGGATAGGTCGAAAACCCTTAAAGGGCGGCCTAGGCAAAAATGAGAGGCTAAAATGTGCGGAAAAAGGTGAGATGTGAGCTAAAGAAACATGATGTGTGGCTAGGATGAAAACTCGAAAGAGCTCCTAGGCAAAATGAGAGAAAGTGAGAGAAATTGAAAAATGCTATGATTTCACTCATTTGCCGGCGTTGGAGTCATAAGGTTGCGGTTGTCACACGGATGGATCGGGAAGCTCAATATCTATAGACCTCTTGGGATTGGGTAGCTTAGTGGGTTAGGAAACGAAGTGTGGTTATGAAATTCCTTATCTCTTTCTACTTCGTTTTTGGTTGATATATTGGCATTAGGTGAAGCATGTGTTTAAAACTTCCTCTATGGTTTTGGCTTCATCTTGTGTCATTGGACTTTGGGAATATCAATTCGGGGCTTTGAAATATTTTATGGGTAGTGAATTGATAAGTGGTAGGTTTGGTTAGATTTAGGATTGGGGATGTGTGTGTGAAAAAATTCTCATGTGAGCTTTTATTTTGGGATTTTTGATATTGAGAGTTTTTGTGAGGCTTTGATTGGGGGATTAGTTTAGGTTTTGGATATATCATTTACTCCGTGTGCTTGGTTCTTTTCTTACTCGAGGGCGAGTAAGGTTTAAGTGTGGGGAGGTTTGATGTGTCCATTTTGTGTGGTTATTTTAGGGGTTTTAGGATGTGGATATGCCATTTCCTCCGTATGCTTGAATCTTTTCTTACTCGAGGGCGAGTAAGGTTTAAGTGTGGGGAGGTTTGATGTGTCCATTTTAGATGCATTATTTAGTAGTATTTAGGATCACTTTTGTGCTCTTTTATTATCGAGAGCTTGTGTTTTACCTTGAAATTCACTTAGGAAAGGCAAAAGCAACTTTGTACTCTTTTACCTCTTCTAAGTGGATTTTGTGTGACAAGGGAAGAACACGGAAGCAACGAAGACCGGAAGACATTGAAGACTATACTTTCGAAGACTTTTGGATATTCACTTCGAAGACATGAAGACCGGAGGCCGTTGAAGACCATTTTTGGAGCCGTTGAAGACTTGAAGATTGAGAGGGATGGCTATGAAGAAGACAAAGAAACAATGCAAAACTCTGGCTCCCGTCGCGACCCCGTCGCGACACCATCGCGAGTCGCGACCAAGACCGTCGCGAGTCGCGACGAACTCGTCGCGAGTCGCGACCAACGGGCGGCCAGAAATCAACTTTATCTTCTTTGCACTATAAATACTACTCTCTTTCTTCTTCTTCTCCAGTTTTGCTCAGCCCGCTTCTCTCTGGTTTTTGGGCTCAAACCTAGGTTTTTCTCTTCTTTCTTTTCTTAGCTTTCTCTTAGTTTAATTATGTCTTTTGTTGTTCTAGAGTAGTTCTTGTACTTGGGAGCTATGGATTGAAGCTTCCACTTCTATGTATTGAGAACCATTTCTATCTATCTATTTGGTGTTTTTGCTATTGTGCATTTATTGTGCTTTGAATGTTAATTGTTGATTCCATTGATGTTGTTGGGAGCTTGAGGATATGAATGCTTGTATGAATTGCTAGCTAGGGTTTGGGGGATTTGGGTTAATTTCCCCCCTGTTCTTGTTAGGAATGTATGAGTGTGAATTAGAGCTTTTGATTGTGTTAGTGTGTTGACAATGTGCTAGAAGAATGTGATTGATGTTGAACTCTTCGTCATGTTCGTTTGTGTAGCAAACGAGAAGAGTTATATGCTCGTGGTCTATGAGTGGTCGCTCTTGACTAATCTCGTGTAATTGCATGAATTGGTTAAATGCTTAGTCACGGTGTAGTGGTCATAGGCATTGCCAAGCTTGTTGGTCCTTCGTGCTAAATGCCACCAATGACACCTTGAGCCGTGGTCGCGACTCGGGAGTCATTGGTGAGGTTTGACGAGAGATGTGGAACTCACTCTCGCAAACTACGAACTAAGAAGGATAGGAGTTTAGTCTCCACGACAAGTAGTTGAAATATTGAATAGATGATTTAAATTCATTCTTGAAGCATTTGTTATGTGGCATTTATGTATTCTTGACGGTGTGTTTCACTGCATGTATGCCATGAGTTGTTTGAGCATAGGTAGTGCTTGTGTGGTTGAATTGTTTAGGTGTAGGAACGTGACGAATTCCGTAGCGCCTTTGCATGAAGATCTATGAGCATGAACTTAGAACTCCTTGTGATGTGTGTGTTGTGGTACTTGCTAGATGGGTGTGTGAGTGTTGGGTCCTGAATGCTATATGATGGAATGTGTGAATGATTCGATGAACTACATTAGATGTGGAAGTGGATATCCGTTGCCCCCAAGGCATTTTATCTTTGTAGTTTAAAACCCCTTTTCTTTAGTTTTGTTTGATGATTAGCATAGTCACTTGACCGTGCTAGTTATCTTGTCTTTTTATTTTCGTAACTTAGGAACAACCAACCAACCAACCCCCCCTATTTACTTGCTTTTATGTGTGTGTATATATATTTACTCCTAGCCTAGTATCAACCATTTGTGCTTAGACGCTTAGGAAGATCCCTCTTCTCTTTGGACGACCCCGATTTGCCACTATCTACCTAGTTGTAGAAAGTAAGCAGAAAGGGCTTATAAATTATCTTTTGCACGGCGGGCGGTCGTCGCGCCCGCCGTTCAAAAGATAATTTATAAGCCCTAATTGCTTACTTTCTACAACTAGGTAGATAGTGGCAAATCGGGGTTTTCCAAAGAGAAGAGGGATCTTCCTAAGCGTCTAAGCACACAATGGTTGATACTAGGCTAGGAGTAAATATATACACACACTTAAAAGCAAGTAAAGGGGGGGGGGTTGGTTGGTTGGTTTCCTAAGTTAAGAAAGATAAAAAGACGAGATAACTAGCAACGTCAAGTGACTATGCTAATCATCAAACAAAACTAAAGAAAAGGGGTTTTAAACTACAAAGATAAAATGCCTTGGGGGCAACGGATATCCACTTCCACATCTAATGTAGTTTATCGAATCATTCACACATTCCATCATATAGCATTCAGGACCCAACACTCACACACCCATCTAGCAAGTACCACAACACACACATCACAAGGAGTTCTAAGTTCATGCTCATAGATCTTCATGCAAAGGCGCTACGGAATTCGTCACGTTCCTACACCTAAACAATTCAACCACACAAGCACTACCTATGCTCAAACAACTCATGGCATACATGCAGTGAAACACACCGTCAAGAATACATAAATGCCACATAACAAATGCTTCAAGAATGAATTTAAATCATCTATTCAATATTTCAACTACTTGTCGTGGAGACTAAACTCCTATCCTTCTTAGTTCGTAGTTTGCGAGAGTGAGTTCCACATCTCTCGTCAAACCTCACCAATGACTCCCGAGTCGCGACCACGACTCAAGGTGTCATTGGTGGCATTTAGCACGAAGGACCAACAAGCTTGGCAATGCCTATGACCACTACACCGTGACTAAGCATTTAACCAATTCATGCAATTACACGAGATTAGTCAAGAGCGACCACTCATAGACCACGAGCATATAACTCTTCTCGTTTGCTACACAAACGAACATGACGAAGAGTTCAACATCAATCACATTCGTCTAGCACATTGTCAACACACTAACACAATCAAAAGCTCTAATTCACACTCATACATTCCTAACAAGAACAGGGGGGAAATTAACCCAAATCCCCCAAACCCTAGCTAGCAATTCATACAAGCATTCATATCCTCAAGCTCCCAACAACATCAATGGAATCAACAATTAACATTCAAAGCACAATAAATGCACAATAGCAAAAACACCAAATAGATAGATAGAAATGGTTCTCAATACATAGAAGTGGAAGCTTCAATCCATAGCTCCCAAGTACAAGAACTACTCTAGAACAACAAAAGACATAATTAAACTAAGAGAAAGCTAAGAAAAGAAAGAAGAGAAAAACCTAGGTTTGAGCCCAAAAACCAGAGAGAAGCGGGCTGAGCAAAACTGGAGAAGAAGAAGAAAGAGAGTAGTATTTATAGTGCAAAGAAGATAAAGTTGATTTCTGGCCGCCCGTTGGTCGCGACTCGCGACGAGTTCGTCGCGACTCGCGACGGTCTTGGTCGCGACTCGCGATGGTGTCGCGACGGGGTCGCGACGGGAGCCAGTGTTTTGCATTGTTTCTTTGTCTTCTTCATAGCCATCCCTCTCAATCTTCAAGTCTTCAACGGCTCCAAAAATGGTCTTCAACGGCCTCCGGTCTTCATGTCTTCGAAGTGAATATCCAAAAGTCTTCGAAAGTATAGTCTTCAATGTCTTCCGGTCTTCGTTGCTTCCATGTTCTTCCCTTGTCACACAAAATCCACTTAGAAGAGGTAAAAGAGTACAAAGTTGCTTTTGCCTCTCCTAAGTGAATTTCAAGGTAAAACACAAGCTCTCGATAATAAAAGAGCACAAAAGTGATCCTAAATACTACTAAATAATGCATCTAAAATGGACACATCAAACCTCCCCACACTTAAACCTTACTCGCCCTCGAGTAAGAAAAGATTCAAGCATACGGAGGAAATGGCATATCCACATCCTAAAACCCCTAAAATAACCACACAAAATGGACACATCAGGATCGCATGGAAGTCTCTGGAAGGCCCAACCGCATAGTATATATGGAATTGCTTGTGTGTAATTCTTAAGAGATAAGAACAAAATTCTTCCATATTTTGTGAGATATCTTGTCTTAAATAAATATGCGGTTTACCATGTTTAATACGATGAAGAATATTTGTGCAAATATTTCTTCCATTTCCAGCCGATTTGATTCGAGTATTCATGGAATGTCTCAGATTTGGTGAGTTGGTGATTGGAGAATATTCTTTTCTAATTACAGAAAATCAGAATATCATGTTTCCATGATTAGGGTCTCTTAGAGCAGTATAAATAGAGCCTCTAAGTCATTCAGAAATTACACACCATTTCTCAAGTCCCTCCGTAGTCTAAACTTGAGTCTTCTTTCTGTCTTTCTCGAAGTTTCCAGTTGATGCTCTGTCGAGGTGATAGTCCTTCGGGCCTTGCGTGAATCCCAGGTAACTCTTACGTGTTAATTGTTACCTGCGATGGTTTTATCCTAGGGAACGATGTCCACGACGGGACTCATTCGTTTCAAGGTCAGCGAGTGTTACTCGTGACTCCATCATTACTTGAAACATGATTTATGCTTTGATTATTTGTAATTTAAGCGTTTCGATTGTATGCTTGAATAATTAATAAAAGTTTATTATTCTTGCATATGTTAATTGCTCGTTCAATTTTGTTGTTTAATTTTTCGCATGATATAATCAATATATGTCCAACAGTCTTGAAACGAATGAAATTTGTTGACTTATATTGATTTGGTTAATAAGATGCATGCGTAATATGCATAAGGTTAGCATATTGCATACGGATTGCATTGCATGTTGACGGGTTTTGTTTTCCGTAAATAAAAAGCATGGCATGCAATATTTGTGCATATGCATGCGGAAACATGTTTTCCGTAAATAAAAAGGATGGCATGCTATAATTGTGAGAATCTGATTGCATGCTGGAAATTGAGGTGCATGTCTGCGTAAATATTGATATGCTCGTAGGAATGATTAATACGCATGCTAATTGCGTAAATATGCATGCTAATGGTTTTGATTATTTACAACAAAATCATATTGAGCAATTTGTTATGTATAATTATTTAAAATATTATACTACGATATTTGAGATTTGTACATATATTTAACGATGGAAATCTTTTGTATGTACGCATTGGTGAATCCGAGTATACACGGTTGTATATCTCTTATGGAAGAGAAACTAGGCATGGAGATACAGCAGGATTTGCTTGGAAACATGAAAGAATCAAGAGTGTAACCACGGTTTTGCAAACTATGGTACGTATACACGTTAATTAAAGTGAATCATGGCATATGCTATATATACATATATTGCTTGGATTATATTTGATAACCATTTGCGTGAATCTGGATGTGAACAAGACTTTGTTACAACGAGTGTTATGTGAATAATATTTGCACATATATGTCCAGTACACTAAGGCTATCGAATTTGATAGTAAATGGATTTGGTTATATTAATCTCTTAGTTATGTGGGAAAATGAGTTGAGCATGTATGTTAAATTACATGGTGCATGTATGTTAAATTACATGGTGCAATTATGGAAATATGCTAATTCCGTGATATTCATGCTTATGAGATTAAATGTTGATGTGGTAAGAAATCATATTTGATTCTTTGCATGAAAGATTGAATTAAATTTACGGGGAAAAAAATGCCATGAGTTTAAAATATGGGATCAGACATTATTATTCAATTACATGAAAGCAGTGCATATGGTTGGAAATTATGAGACATGTTTAATTTCCAAAGCCCTTGAAATGCTATAGTATTTGTTTAAATACTTGATCAAGTGTTGAAATACCTATTTTGCATGGTATAATAATTTGGTGATGTGGGCTGCTCATGTTGGTTAAAGATTTAAACCATATTTGTGTGAGAATGTGCTGCTAGTGATTCATGACTTTTATATGCTTGGTCTTAGAATCGCATGCGAAAAATTGGTAAACTTCATTTGCACTTAAACATGACATCTCTCGGCAAGAGTGAAATATATTCGTGCATGAATGAAGTATGTGACATTGGGTTATTTGATCCATGATGTATTCTCGTTCATTTAGGGACTTGATTTAGCTGCATATACAAAAATTTTAGATCTATGTTGTGTCTAAAATTGTGTTATGCTTTATATGCTATGATTATATTAATTGTTTGGGAAAGTGCCCTTTTGATGCAATGAAAGGTTTGACAAGGCTTGTCCCAATAATTAGCTATCTTGATTGATCGTCTACGAGCATATGGCTCACGAGTGACAATTGTTAGATTGCACAGATAGAGCATATGGGCTCAAAGTTCAACATATTCTGGTTATTTTGTATGACCTGAAAAATGTGAACGTGAAGACATTAGTTTACGACTATGTCTAGGGTATTAGTTCTTGTGAACTATGGTATAAACCCTAAAGCATGAGTTATCATGACTATGCTAAAAACCTTTGATTATTTGTAATCAAAGAATTCAGGGGAAAATCTCAAGATTTTGGTTGGAAAGCCTAAGAATCCTGAGAATGGGAATCCCAAGACTTTTGGTCAAATCTCTTGATTTATGGTTGAAAAATCTAAGAATCATGAGATATGGAATCCCAAGGCAGTTGGTCAATTCTCTAGATTTTTGGTTGGAAAGCCTTAGAATTCTGAGATGAGGAGACATTCAGTCTAGAAACCCTAAGACACGAGGTTGTGAGAAACTTAACACGTGTGAGGATGTTTAATAAAACCAGCCCAATGTGGGGGGTAGACGAAAACCTAAAAATTCAACGACGATATGAATTTCGATAGGTACTTGAAGTGAAAAAGTCGCCACGAGAGATTTGAATCAAGTTGATCAAGTCAGGAGGACTTTAACTCGAACCAAAAGGGTAAACTCGAAATTGAGTCTAGCAATGCACTCAAACTTGAGTCGAGCAATAGACTTGAATGTGTTTCGAGCATAAAGACACTCAAGTTTGACTTGAGTAGTCTGAAAGTAAAGTCCAGTTGTACTGAAACTTGGCTTTAAAATGGGCATGAAATTGTGTGGAGTTGGTACACTGACACTGCGCCCTAGTGAGAGTTAATCAAATCCACTACATCGGTTGTGATATTGGTCATGCGAGGAAGAACGATTAATTGAGATCAGAAAGTTTAGTTATCTCTAATCCCAAGGGAGTTGAAGGAATAAAAGAGACTTTCACGATAAAAGATCAATACATGAAGGTGTTTTGATTGTTGAAAGGATCTAGCCCTAAAAAGAAATTTTATGGGTAAGAACCTAGTGTTTGATTCATTATTGATCACACAGACTTTTAGTAAGTTGAATTTGTATATTAACGAAACCCCTTACGTGATGCATAGAAAACATATGAGGTTATCTGTGACCATGATGTGAATACATAGAATCCTTTGGGGAATGTGATTCACAATGTAGACATTTGCAAGGTCATTTGGTGATTGAAGGAAATTGCTAGAAATGATCAAGCGTTGTGGGGGAGCCTTTAAGTTGGCTGGCGATCTTTTAAATAAGATACCCCAACAAGGAGGAAAATAAAGCTCCTCATAGAGCCATCCTAAAAGTTCTTTCGAATGTGTGGGTTGGCGTATTGCGAATGTAGTAAAAGGAATACTTAAATAGTATCTTTACTAGATATGCACAATGTTGAAGTGCTATCAGTTTCTTGAAATTCACAAGAAATATTATGCAGAAACTAGAAATATATCTTGATGGAAAGTGTATTTTGTGGAAGTTTCTGTTAAAGATCCTGATTTATCTTAAATGGACTTAAGAGTCAATAGATGGAATCATTAAGGATCGAGGATAAACCAACGAAGGAAACGAGATTCCATGAAATAATTTTTGTGGAAAGTGGTGATCAATAGAGAGATTGATCTACCATGAGTGCAAATCACTAGAGTACTAGTAGATTTGAACAATTAGTAAGTATATTTGTGTACTTGATGGGTGTTCTCTAGACGTGAGAATAAGTCCAAGGGTGATGGTACTTGCTATCAAGGCTTTGTGAAAGCTAGAAGTACATCTAATGGACCTAAATGGTTATTTGGAGATTTAGATATTAAAATCTGAATAGAGCAAAATGAAAAGCTCAATGCTCCTAAATGACCCATCATGTGACCAAACTAATTGTTGTTTACCCAGTGATATTAAATCAATGAGTTTGATGAAGACGGATACGCTAAGAGTCTCTTGGAGATATGTCGTATTCTATGGAATGCCTCTAAACATTATGAGTTACCTTTTTGTAAAGGTGAGGTGTCTCTTAAGAAGAGAACTCAAGAGTCATTGATAGTCTGTTGTACTTATTAAAGTGCACATTAGACAATTCTTACAATGGATAGTAAGATGATACACGAGTAATCTAGAAAAGATCACTGGAAACAAGCTGTGTGTGAGACTCGTGGATATGGCTTGAGTTGTGTAGAGAAATGGTTCTCTCATGCTAGTTTCATAGAGGAATCTATGTCCATTGTGTTGGAAAAAAATTGGGAAAGATATACCCTAGGATGACCAAAGCACTTGTATGCTTATTGGTGTAGCATAAAGCTTGTAGCTTAAAGCCATATCGATGATGGTGTGTCTCGACATAGACACTTTACCATTGGATGACTACTCTGTACGAGAATTATCGATGTTGACTACGTAAGGTCAATATGATAACAGTTGTGATTCTTTGACGAAAGGATTGAATTAATTTCTTGACGAAGAAATTGAATCGAGAGTTAGTTGAGAACTCATCGAAAGGAATATGACTAAGTCTAATAAATGATGAGTTATGTACGTGGACACCCAACCTATGTGACTGGAGATCCCAAGATCTAGGTTCAAAGGGACAACTAAACTGCAAAGACCCATCGTGATCACTGTGGGGGTTTCATACCTCCTGTCTTATTCCTATGATGAATAAACAGTGATGTGAATGTAGGTTAAGCATTAAATTGCTTTTAATGATTCAAGGCATCGAGTATGTAGTACTCGAAAGAGCGCAATAGTTTGCGGAACTGCTCTTATGCCAAGAATCACCTATGTAAGCGAGAAGTGTGGCCGCTTTGAAAGGAAATTGTTGGGATGCAATTCTTTAGAAACCTTACAGAACTAGGCGTGTGCCATGGCCTGATTAATGGACACGACCAAGGAAAGCGCAAGCGCTAGGAAAGGTGTCTGTGGGAAGTGCATTGTCGTTCACACAAGCGATAGGGGAAGTTCAAGGACATCGCGTCTACTTCCTAACCAGTGGGCTAAGTGTACTCTCTCAAGGGAAAGTTCAAAGGGTGACACCTACTTATCCTATGCAGCATTTATGCCGTCGAAATGAATCTATCACCAAGTCAAACTCTGTGTCTGAAGTGATTGTTCTGATTCCTACATCAATATCTATTCATGTGGGGGATTGTTGGAAAATGATGGTTAAAAGGTTGAAATTCGTCAACTTTTTGGGCTTCATTTGAGTGGGACCCGAATGGATTTTGGGTCGGTGGATGTCATTTTGGGTTCTCCTTCACGAGTACTATAAAATCGACTATTTAAACTCTCAAAACGGATCAAGGGTGAATGGGATATGGATGTTTGAAAAGTCACTCTTGAAAGAGAAAAAATTAGGCGGAAATTGACCCAAATTAGTTTTTCTCTAGACTGTCCAAAATGCGTATGGATCGCATGGAAGTCTCTGGAAGGCCCAACCGCATAGTATATATGGAATTGCTTGTGTGTAATTCTTAAGAGATAAGAACAAAATTCTTCCATATTTTGTGAGATATCTTGTCTTAAATAAATATGCGGTTTACCATGTTTAATACGATGAAGAATATTTGTGCAAATATTTCTTCCATTTCCAGCCGATTTGATTCGAGTATTCATGGAATGTCTCAGATTTGGTGAGTTGGTGATTGGAGAATATTCTTCTCTAATTACAGAAAATCAGAATATCATGTTTCCATGATTAGGGTCTCTTAGAGCAGTATAAATAGAGCCTCTAAGTCATTCAGAAATTACACACTATTTCTCAAGTCCCTCCGTAGTCTAAACTTGAGTCTTCTTTCTGTCTTTCTCGAAGTTTCTAGTTGATGCTCTGTCGAGGTGATAGTCCTTCGGGCCTTGCGTGAATCCCAGGTAACTCTTACGTGTTAATTGTTACCTGCGATGGTTTTATCCTAGGGAACGATGTCCACGACGAGACTCATTCGTTTCAAGGTCAGCGAGTGTTACTCGTGACTCCATCATTACTTGAAACATGATTTATGCTTTGATTATTAGTAATTTAAGCGTTTCGATTGTATTCTTGAATAATTAATAAAATTTTATTATTCTTGCATATGTTAATTGCTCGTTCAATTTTGTTGTTTAATTTTTCGCATGATATAATCAATATATGTCCAACAAGTCAGTTGACTGAAATGAAAACAATATGCCAGTTCTACACTTGGAGCAATAGGAGGACTGAGGGTGAAAGAATACAAAGCAGAATAGACATGTGTGTAGCGAATCATGGAGATGTTGAATAGAGCTTACTGTCAAGTTAAGGCTAAAATCCTATCAGACCATTTTTCTCTAGTATTACACTGGTAGAAAAGTGTAAGGGCAACTCAGAAGGGGTTTAAATACTTCAATATGTGGGATTTATCACCAGGTTTCAAAACCATAGTGAAGAGTATTGGGACTGGAAGTCAGTGGATACCTTGAAAGATCTCTCTGATAGGTTGAAGATCTTGGAGAAACCATTGTTGAAACTCAATAAAAAAAGATTTTTCAAACATAGGTCAGAAAGTTAAACTAGTAAAAGAAATCTGGTTTAAGGCTCAAGAGGGATTAAATGAGAGTCCAAGGAGTGCAGAAAAAAACAGATAGAAGAAGCAAGGGATAGGAAAGAAGTGGAGAAATGGAGGAGGCAGAATTATGGTTTTTGCAGCAAAAAGCCAAGGTTCATTGGCTTAAAGAGGGAGATAGGCCAACAAAAATGTTTTATGCCGCAATGAAGAGCAGTCAATATAAAAATAGCATTGTGAATATGGTGGTGGAAGGGGAAGTAACCTCAGATCAAGTGGAGATTGGTAAATATATGGTGAACTATTTTCAAAACCATTTGGGGATTAGTGGAGAAACATATATAATTGACTGATCAGTGGTGGAAATGGGCAGCACCTTTTCTGTAAAATAGCAGGCAATACTGATTGTCCCAGTAACAGGTGTTGAAATCAAGAAGGCCTTATGGATCATTAATGGGAACAAGAGCCCAAGAGGCGATGGCTATTCTAACAAGTATTTCAAGTGCACTTTGGGGATTACAGGGGAAAGCCTGGTAAGAGCAGTGCAAAGTTTCTTCAATGGAGAGCAACTTCCAGGTAATTTGAGTAAAGTTGTAGTAACATTGATTCCTAAAACTGCAAATCCCCAAACTGCATCTGAATACAGGCCTATATCCTGTTGTTCTATAGTTTATATGGTCATTACTAAAGCTCTTTGCAATAGGATCAGTGAAATTTTTCTTGTTCTGATTAGCATTAACCAGAGTGCATTTGTTGAAGGGAAGACATATATCACATAATATATTGCTAGCTCAAGAACTCTTGCTTAAGTATATTATGGAAAGTATGAAGCCTAGTTGTGTGGTGAAAATAGATATTAGCAAGGCTTTTGACTGTGTTAATTGAGAGTTTTTTAAAAAATGGTTGAAGCTGTTGTAGTTCCTATATCAGATGATAAAGTAGACTAGAGGGAGTAGAATGAATTCACAGTTATGTTTGTCTTTGAATGGTAGTTTTTCGGAGAATTTTATGGGGAAAAGGGGTGTTAAGTAAGGTGATCCCATTTCACCTTTACTGCTTGTCATTAGCTTGGAGTTATTTTCTAGGTTAATGGAATATAAGGTGCCAAAGAATTTTTCAGAATGTCAAGCTGAAACTAGAAACCATTGTTGTTCAAATTGAATAAGAGAATAAATGGAGGAAAAATATTGATTGGAAGGATGCTCTTGATGAGGCAGCTTGTACCTCAGATGAATAGAGGGATGAAGTAGTTGTAGTTAAACTGTAACTCATTTCTTCTTTTAGAGAGTAATGGGCCAAAGAGGCTGAAATGTGATGTAATAGAGTTAAAGTCCTAAAACTATTTCTTTGTTGGAGCTTAATATATACAAAAATGTTCATAAAAAAACTTCAAAAAAAAACTTTATTCAAGAGGCATTCTCTCGAATCTCACCCGAGACAAGGAGAGGGGAATTTATTTATTTTTATTAAAATATATTTCTTATGAGGCGGTCGTACCATAAGTTATAGTGAGATAGGAGGTCATATCACTAGGGGAGAACAAGCCTATTAAAGGCGGTTATATCAGACCAGAGATGTCATTTTAGGAGTGACTTCTCTAGCCCCACCTTTGATCCTATTCGATCAAAGGATGTTCATGGGACCGCCTTTAAACATTCACCATTAAAGGTGGTTATAAACTGCCTTTAACAGTGGGGGTGAAACCACCTTTGATGAGTTCCGAACTCGAAACTCATGGACCGATCCTCAGATGTTGGGACAATTACGAGTTTGGAACCTTGTGGATGTTGCTTCGAATAAGGTTCCAACCTCATTTGTGAAATCCAGACGTGCACTGTATTTTCATGCTAAAAAATGTTATTCTTGATGTTTACTTCCGAGTCTAAAAGGGGGGGGGGGTGCAAAGAGGATCTTTCAAATTCGTAACTGTTATTCAAGATTGTGGGAAATAATCAAAGATGGTCATATTAGAGTTCCAAAATCGGAACAATACTCAGATGTTTTGGTAAAATTTTCCAATTTCATTATAAATTGGCTTGAAAAAATCCTCATATAATTGATCTAGATTGTACAAAATACAAGCACGATGACATCAGCTATTAAAATCTATAGGCTACGTTAGCAAAACAACAATCTATAGATAGGAATAGATATCACTCAAATTCTATTCCACACAAGTAATGTCAACATATATACTAGTTTCTAATATTACCACGTTGGGATTTCCAATTGAAGAGGAACGGGAGTTGGGAGGCCATTGCCGTACCTCTCAAAGTTAATATTTATAAGCCCTAAATGCTTACTATTTACAACTAAGTCAGGGTCTTCCACGAAGAAGGGGGATTTTCTCAAGCGTTTAAGCACAAATGGTTGATATTATGCTAGGGGTAGATATATATACATATAAAAGCATGCAAGGGGGTGGGGGATTTGGTTGTTTCGTGGTCCTAAGTTATGGAAGTTAAAAGACAAGACAACTAGCAAAGTCAAGCAACTAAGCTAAATCATCAAACAAAACTAAGAAAAAGGGTTTCAAAACTACAAAAGATAAAACCTTGGGGGAAATCGATATCCACTTCCAAACCTAATGTAGATCATTGAATCATTCACTCATCCTATCACCATTGTTATATATGGGGAAAGCCAATGGAAGATCAACATTCATTCCTTCTTAAGAGTAGTTTGTAAAGACAAACAACGACCACTTGCAAATCTCATTGATGATCACCCTAGACAAACAACGACCATGGGGGTATTTCATCAATGTCATTATATACGAATGACCATAGATTTGACAACTACAAGCCTTCTACCAAAGACATAGCCCTTTAACCAAACATAGTATTCATTAGGCTAAAAATAGACCAAACCACATTCAAGGTTCAACCTTTCATTGCATCTATAGGATAAATATGAGAACAATCCACATTAACATACTTATCTAGCAAGAATCACAACACATTATGAACAAGGAGTTCTAAGTTCATGTTCCTAGATTTTCATGCAAAGGAGCTAAGGAATTCGTCACTTTCCTAACACCCTAACACTTCAATCATACAAACACTTCTTATTCTCAAACAACATATGACATAAATGAAGTGAAACATAGCATTAAGAACACATGAATGCTAAATAACAATGGCTTCAAGAACGAATGATGAAATCTATTCACTACTTCCACTAATCATGCATTTACACAAGATTAGCCAAAAACAATCGACATTCATTGACTTCTCTCATTTGCTACCTAAAACAAACATGACAACGAATTCAACATCATCACATTCATTTAGCAATAATCAACACATCAACATCATTAAGAAGCTCTAACTCATGCTCTTGGATTACACATTAATAGAGGAGAGAATTAGCTACTTTTTCCCAACCCTAACAAGTAATCTTACAAGCAATTCATATGCTCAAGCTTCCAACAACACCAATGCCATTGACAATTCACATTCAAAGCTCAACAAATGCACAATAGAAAAAGCACTATATATATATGGTTCTTACTACATAGAAATGGAAGCTTCAATCCATTGCTCCCAAGATAAAACTAAGCTACACAATTAAAAGACATGATTAAACTACAAATACTAAGAAAAGAAAGAAAGAAAAACTAGAGTTTGAACCCACAAAAATGCAGGAAGAAGAGAGTGTCAAAAGCTTCTTAAAGAGGAGAGGATAAGGTGAGTATTTATAGTGCAAAAAGCAAGAAGGGTTTCTGACCGCTTGTTCATCGCGAGTCGAGATGTGCTCGCGACGGCCTTGCGACGGACTCCAAGTCCAGCACCATTTCTTCTTTCTCCTTTTTGTTTCATATCATCCTCTTCTCTTCACTTCTTCAAATCTTCAAAGGTATTCTTCAAAGTCTTCATAAAAATTACCTTGTCATACAAAATTTTCTAGAAAAGTAATAAAAGCGTAAAAGTCGCTATTAATCCTCCTTAGAGAATTTCAAGACAAAATGTCTCATTTAGAGCACAAAAGTATACAAAAGTGAATCCTAAAAGTCCTAATATAACCATATAAAATGGGCACATCAAACCTCCCCGCACTTAAACCTTACTCGTCCTCGAGTAAGAAAAGATTTAAGCACACGAAGGAATTCATATGTCCACATCCTAACTAATATTCCCCCAATCAACAGCTCACAAAAACCATCAATATCATAAATCCTAAAATCAAAGCTCAAATGAGAATTTTTCACACACACAACCCCAATTCCTAAATCTAACAAAACCTACAACTTATCAATTCGCTACCCATAAAAATGTTTCAAAGTCCCGAATTGATAATCCCAAAGTCCAATGACACAAAGTGAAGTTAAAACCATTTGGAGGTTCAAGCACATACTTCACTTCATACCAATATATCAACCAAAATCCAATGACATAAAATGAAGTCTAAACCATAGAGGAGGTTTAAACACATACTTCACCCAATGCCAATATATCAACCAAAATGAAGTATAAAAGAATCAAGAATTTTGTACCCATACTTCGTTTTTCAACCCACTAAGTTACCCAATCCCAAGAGGTCTAAAGATGTTGAGCTACCCGATCCATCTATATGACAACCACAACCGCATAACTCCAACGCCGGCAAATGAGTGAAATCATAACATTTTTCTTTTTCTTTTTCTCTCTTTCTCTCATTTTGCCTAGGAGCCCTTTCGGGTTTTCATCCTAGTCACACATCATGTTTCTTTGACTCACATCTCACCTTTTTCCACACATTTTGGCCTCTCATTTTTACCTTGGTTGCCCTCTCGGGTTTTTGACATATCTGGGCCCCCAATGTTGCTTAAGTTTCCCTCTTGGGTTTTCAACTTAGCGGGTTTTCTTTTCTTTCTATTTTTTTTTTCAAAATTTTCAAATTTTTTCTTTCTTTTTCTCATGTTTTTCCAATCAAAAGTAGCAAAAAGCATTCCAAATGAAGCTAGCATGCATGTGAGTCCTCTAACCCCTCCCTGTACTTAAAACATTACATTTCCCTCAATGTAAACATGTAAGGCAAGAATAATAAACTCAAGGTAAGAGGTAGAGTGACACCTGTTTCTCCGCATAGTCATCGGTAATATGGCGCAATCCAATATACATGTATAGACTCAGTCCCGCAATTGGCTTCAGAGCCGAAGGGGGAGTAAAAGTGCCGTAGAATAACTCACCCCTCGAGCAAAATGTTGTCTCCTTGGCGCCATTTGATCAAGACTAACACCACATAGAACAACATCAAACTCACAAGTACATTAGGATTTGTAATACTAGGTTTACCATCAAGAGTAAATAACCATAGTATTATCAAAGAACAACCAATCCATCATGCAATCACCACTATAAGATTGTCTAATAAAAATATCCAACATATATCGACACATATCGAAGCATCATTATAGATCATAGCAATAAAGGACTCAATGATGTAGTCGGCATACTACAATCAACAAAGATACTATAAAGATGCAAGAATTTTCATATGTCAATATATGTGAGATGGTGGAGGAATGAGTGGATGTGTGGGGGTTCTTGGGAGTATTTGGTGGAGAAGAAGGAAGGATTATAAAGTGTTTAAGCTCAGCTGAAAAGTTAGATTTTTCATCGCGACTCGTGACAGCACAAGTCACGACTCGCGATGCATCATCTCGATGCGAGGGCTTGTTGGCCTCGAGGACCCGAGGATTTGAGGGTATGATGCACTTTTGGGTTTTGTTCGAATCGAGTGCTTGTGGCCTGGAGAACCCGAGGTCTCGAGGACTTTAGTTCGAGTCGAGGGAATGCAGCCTCGAGGACCCGAGGTCTCGAGGGCTTCACGAGTCAGATTGTAGCCTTGAGGACCCAAGGTCTCAAGGGCTTCAGCACGAGTCGGATTGCAGCCTCGAGGACCCGAGGTCTCGAGGGCTTCAGCACGAGTTGGATTGCAGCCTTAAGGACCCGATGTCTCGAGGACTTCTGCTCGAATCGAGTGCTTGTGGCCCCGAGAACCTGAGGTCTCGAGGGGCTGATGCATCTTGGGCTTCGGTTTGACTCGAGGAATGATTGTCTCAAGGAATGATAGTCTTTCAGGTTTGGCTTGAGCTAAGGACTTTGCGGCCTCGAGGTCTCAAGGGGATGATATCTGGAGGGCTGGTCTCGAGGACTGGCCTTGAGAGTGTGATGGACATTCAAGTTCAGCCAATGAAAGATCAACATTCATTCCTTCTTAAGTGTAGTTTGCAAAGATAAACAACAACCACTTGCAAACCTCATTGATGATCACCCTAGACAAACAATGACCATAGGGGTATTTCATCAATGGAATTATATACGAAGGACCATAGATTTGACAACGACAAGCCTTCTACCAAAGACATAGCCATTAAACCAAACATAGCATTCACTAGGCTAAACCTAGAACAAACAGCATTCAAGGTTCAACCTTTCGTTACATCTATAGGATAAATATGAGAACAATCCACATTAACATACTTATCTAGCAAGAATCATAACACATTATGCACAAAGAGTTCTAAGTTCATGTTCCTAGATTTCCATGCAAAGGAGTTAAGGAATTTTTCACTTTCCTAACACCCTAACACTTCAATCATACAAACACTTCCTATTCTCAAACAACATATGACATAAATGAAGTGAAACATAGCATTAAGAACACATGAATGCTAAATAACAAAGGCTTCAAGAACGAATGACGAAATCTATTCACTACTTCAACTAATCATGCATTTACACAAGATCAGCCAAGGACAATCAACATTCATTGACTTCTCTCATTTGTTACCTAAAACAAACATGACAATGAATTCAAATCATCACATTTATTTAGAGATAATCAACACATAAACATCATTAAGAAGCTCTAACTTATGCTTTTGAATTCCACATAAAAAGAGGAGAGAATTAGCTACTTTCTCCCAACCCTAACAAGTAATCTTACAAGCAATTCATATGCTCAAGCTTCCAACAACATCAATGCCATTGATAATTCACATTCAAAGCTCAACAAATGCACAATAGCAAAAGTACAAAATAGATATAAATATATATGTGTGTGTGTGTGTATGTATATGTATATATATGGACATATGGTTCTTACTACATAGAAATGGAAGCTTCCATCCATTTCTCCCAAGATAAAACTAAGCTAGACAATTAGAAGACATGATTAAACTACAAAAACTAAGAAAAGAAAGAAAGAAAAACTAGGATTGAACCCACAAAAATGCAGGAAGAAGAGAGTGTCAAAAGCTTCTTAAAGAGGAGAGGATAAGGTGAGTATTTATAGTGCAAAAAGCAAGAAAGGTTTCTGACCCCTCGTCCGTCGTGAGTCGCGACGTGCTCGCGACGGCCTTGCGACGGACTCCAAGTCCAGCACCTTTCTTCTTTCTCCTTTTTGTTTCATATCCTCCTCTTCTCTTCACTTCTTCGATTCCTCAAATCTTCCAAGGTATTCTTCAAAGTCTTCATAAAAATTACCTTGTCACACAAAATTCTCTAGAAAAGTAATAAAAACGTTAAAGTCTATTTTAATCCTCCTTAGAGAATTTCAAGGCAAAATGTCTCATTTAGAGCACAAAAGTATACAAAAGTGAATTCCAAAAGTCTAATATAACCGTATAAAATGGGCCCATCAGGAGTGCACTAGATACTTAACCAATGAATTCCTTGCGATGTTAATATCATCTTGTGAATACGGCCTGAGAACCATTTGAAACATCTGTAAATTGAAAAATGTTAATAAATGGATAATGGGCGGTAGTGATAGATTCACTAAATTGGCTTATTTGCTGCTGATAAATGTAAGTGTTCTCTAGAAAATTTGACGTCACATTATAACCGAGAAATCATAAGGTTACTCGGGGTGCCCAAAACTATTGTGCTGGACACCCCTCTTTTGGGAAAATGTTGGAGAGAAAAAGAGCCTCCCATTTATTAATATACCTTGGGTTGAGGAAACAACGAAAAATGTTGAGATAGTGAGGCAGCGTCTTCGAACGGCTCAAAGTTGATAGAAGAGCTATGCAGACCGTCGAAAGAAAGGCTTGAAATTGAAGTTCATAACCGGGAATTATTAGCGGTAACCCCTCCAAAAGGATATAGTCCAACATGGTAAGAAAGAAGAGCTAAGCCCTACGTAGTCCTTTTGAGATTACTCCAGAATACGACTAGTTGCTTTTCAACTCGACTTGCCAACCAACTAGGAGAATTACATAATGCTTTCCATGTATCCCTCCTAAAGAAATACCTCCCTGACCATGAGCACATACTGAAGTACGAGGATCTAGCATTGAATGAAAAAAGGATTTAAAAATCTATGTACTAGAGAGACCCCTACGATTTTAGTGTTTGGAGGAACCATACGATTAAGAAACAACTTAGGAAGTGGAAGCTAGCTTGAGGGATAGGTATCCGGAGCCGTTCAACTGGGAAACTTGAATTTTGGGGATGAAATTCCTTTGGGGGGGGGCACTGTGAACCTCACCCTTAACGAATTCAGTACGTAGGTAATAATTAAATTTAAACCAAAACGATCTAGTTTAGTTAATCTTTCTTCAACTGCACCTTGACATGACATAATTTTTAAAATTAAACGCTAAAAAATTTAACAATGATGTAAAATGTTAACTTTATTATATAATTCATCTTTAGTACATTACATAAAGGTATTTCTTCAAGAAATAGTTAAAGAAAACTAAAAGAAATAGATATTGAGATACAGTAAGAAAATTTGCATATTGAAAATTGAAAAATTAGTCTATAAATTAATATTAAAAATTATATGCTTCCTCCGCCCCAGCTTAAATTGTCCACTTGCCTTTTGGGTTCTATTCTCTTTTAAAATTTGACTGCATATTTGAATAGGTATATGAGCAATAATATTATCATATGTGGTATTGTTAAATTCGTCGTAACAAGTAGTTTCTAAATATTAACTTTTTATTTACTGTTATTATACGTAGGTGAACATATTAATGGTAAAATATGTTTCTTGAATAGCGTGATAATGATTGTTGTGCAATTTAATCTGGGACATGGAGAGTAATTAGATATTATCTTCTTCTTTTTTTCAAAATGTATAAATCCTCGTAATGTCAAAAATTACAACTGAAATCAATATATTGACAATTGCCTACCCAATTTTAAATCATGAAAAAAATAGAATGCCAGTAATAATGAAATTAACTAAATATAATAAACAAAAATAATATTATAATCAATAATAATAATTTTAAATAATTAAAATCAAAATGGAAAAAAGGAAAACATTTTTAAAAATAAAAATAATAATAAGATAAATGAAATGGGGTGGGCGGCTAATCCCACCCATGGGACACACGTATCCCTTGCTCCTAAATTAGGGGTGATAAATGGGTGGATGGGTCAAATATAGGTTGGGTGAAGTTGGTGATTACAAAAATATAGGTATGACCCATTTCGACACATTTTATGATGGGTCAAAAAATGGATCAGGTCAAAGTGGATCTGGTTGAAACCCGCTCAACTCGCGGGTTGAAAATTATTTAACTCACGGGTCAAAAATGGATAAACCCAGAGATTTCAACCCACATATAAACACATATGGGTTGGTATATAAACCCATATAGGTAAAACCCACGGATTTCAACCCATATATTGACCTACGTGAATTTATATACCAACCCATATGGATAAGCCCACAAATTTTAGCCCATATATTGGCTCATATGCGTTCATATACCAACTTATATGGGTAAACTTATACGATACCAAAATATCATTTATTACAGTTTTCTTAATATATTATTAGATTAGGGTTTTACAAAGAAATTCAAAGTCTAAATCAGTTAAACTGAAGCCTAAAACATCTCCATCTTCTTCATTTCTTCCCTCACCGGTAACGGCTATTTCCTACCGTTAACGGCTAATCCTGCCGCTAACAATTCACGAGTGAGAAGGCCACTGCTAAGCCGGCCGCTATGGCGGTAACCAACGCCAATCAAGCCTGACCAAAATCCTTCGCTGCTGTTCTCCAGAACAAATCCCCCTCACTGTCGAACTCACTACCCAGTAATCCAGAGCTAATCCCTAAATCAGAACATCTAGGTGATCCGGCTTGTCTCTATTCCGATGAACAAATTACCAAACTCTCAGCACACTATGCGAATGCTCTGGTCGGAAAGTTCACAAAAGGGAGACTCTCAATGGAGCATCTTGAACTAGCTTTCAAAACGGTAGGTTTTGCCGGTAAATATCAGTTAGGTTCCTTAGATTACAAACATGTTCTGATTAGGTTTGAGCAAGTTAACGATTATCAAAGATGCTGGATGAAAGAAGTATGGAACTTCAATGGAATCCTCCTGAAGATGCTCAAATGGTCTCCAGATTTCTTAACGCACAAAGAATCCCCAATTGTGCCCATTTGGTGTACGATCAGGAAAGTCCCCCTGTACTATTACAATTCAGCATCTATTGAAGCAATTGGAAATAGCATAGGTAGTTTTATTAAGAACGATTTAGCTACTGATATGCTCACTAGGTCTTCTACAATTAAATTTTATGTTGAAATTGATCTACAGAAGTCTATGTGTAACTATATTAGACTGGGTTTAGTTTCTACCAATAGGAAGTATCCAATTGAGTTCGAAGATGTCCCCCTCTACTGTGATCATTGTGCTAAGTTAGGACATTGTCTAAGTCAATGTAGAGCTATCCCACAAAATATGAATGGCAAACCACTGGAAAATCACATACCCCAAAGCCAAATTCATACTCAGTGGCAAGCTACTGGTAAAAAATTTAGCAAGCCTCCTCTGATCTCCTTAGATAACTAGAATGAGTCCTCCTTCCCTAATAATGGCAATGTAGTGAATCTGAGAGCTAGAACAAGCCCCTCCCTAACCCTTTCCACCAACTCCTTCCCAGGGGTTAACAGAGTGCCTGAAAATGATACTTTAAAATCACTTGTGCAACCACTTAGAATCCAACCTCATGAAAACTCTGAAAGTTCCATCTCAAAGTTGTTAAATGCTACTGCACAGTCCAAACCTACTCTGATTGCCTATGCAAAAGATGCTATCCAAATTGGTTCACTTAGGTTAAGCCTGAACCTATCCCCTACAAATAACCCCCCACTTTTCCTACAGGGAAAGATGGAAAATAGGTTTTTTGTTTTGCAGGATCTAGATAATCTCCCCCAGGGTGGTCAAGATGAACTGGAAGTAGAAGATTCTGATGATGAGACTACTGTCATTCACCCTGACAATTCAGTTACAGATTCTATGAAGCTCAAGGGTAAGAGTAATCAGCAAGGTAAATCTAAGATTAAAAAAAATAATTATTTCAGTCAGCTGAATAAGATGATGCTTAGACCAGCTACAAAAAGTCATAAATCAAGTGAACAATGACACAAACCTTAACTGTTAATTTTTTAGTTTGGAATCTTAGAGGTATGGAATCTTCTATGCTAAGGCTAATTAACTTTGTTAAGCTTAAGAAAATTCAACTTCTGTGTATAATCGAACCAATGCATGATAACTCTCAATGCCAATCATATATGGATAAGCTCAATTTCTCTCATAATTTGACACTCCATAATGGTAAAATATGTCTTAGGTGGACTAATCCAATTACTGTCACACTCAGCTCTCATCATGAACAGTTTCTGCATGTTAAGATATCACACCTTTCTCAACATTTAGATATGGAAGCAGTCTTTGTTTATGAAATTAGGAAGAGAGAGGGTAGACAATTTTTATGGAAGGATATTACTAAAGGTGATACTATATTCATAGGTGATTTTAATACCATCACCTCACTTTCAGAATATAGAGGCCCTAGCTCCCCTTCTCTAGGAAGTGTTAGGGATTTCAATAACTGGATTAGTTCCTCTGGAGTTCAGGAAATTAACACAGTAGGAAATCTGTTCACTTGGTTCAATTCCAGACTTAGGAACCCTACCTCCAAAAGATTAGATAGAGGCCCCTGTACAATTTCATGGAACTACAAATTTCCTTCATCCTCTATCCAAATCTTGAACAGGCAAACCTCATATCACTCCCCTCTTCTCCTCCAGGTGTCTACCTTGACTAATTCCCACCCTAATCCCTTTAAATTTATAAATACTTGGTTCAATAGACTAGGATTTATAAACCTAATCAAGGAATTCTGGGATAAACCACTTTCAGAGTCTGGAATGCTTGGTTTCTATCTAAAATTGATTAGACTTAAGAAGGTGATAAAAAGCTGGAATAGAGATTACAATGGGAAACATTGATGCAAATGTAATATTAGCAGAGGAGGCTTTAAGATTTCAGGAACTTGTTTTTGACCCGACCCTCTCAGATTCTGAACTTATCAAACTAAATGAGAAAAAAACATTACTGCTTAGAGCCGTAAAAGAGAAGGAAAAATTTTGGAAGCAAAAAACTAGATCTAAATGGCATAAGTTAGGAGATAACAACACCCAATTTTTCCATAAGACAGTGCAGTAGAAAAACTGTAGGTTACAGATCACCAAGATTAAAAATAGGGAGGGACAGTGGCTAAACTCACACTCAGATATTCAGAGAGAAGCTATTGCCCATTTTTCAGATCTGTTATCTGAACCTAACCAAATGGCTAATGACACCTATTATCCTCACTTTCTCAGCCAAATCCCAAATATCATCACTGACCAGGACAATCAAGCATTATCTATTCCAGTCTCAGAGGATGAACTGAAATCTGTGATTAAGGATCTGAATAAAAATAGTAGCCCAGGTCCAGATGGTTTTTCATGTAAATTCTACTGTAAGTGCTAGACTATTATTAAAACAGATTTAACTGAAGCTGTTAATGAATTCATTTTAGGTTTAGATATGCCAAGGGGAATAGCTAGTACCTGGATAACCCTAATTCCAAAAAAGGCTACACCTTGCTCTTTTGATGATTTCAGACCAATTAGTCTCTCTAATGTTATCAATAAAATGTGCTCAAAGGTTTTAATGGAAAGATTGAGACTCACATGGATAAATTAATCTCCCCCAATCAATCTGCCTTTATGAAAGATAAAGATATTTCAGATAACATACTCTACCTGCAGGAAATGATAAGATTCTTAGATAAACAAAGTAGAAATCCTAATTGTATACTTAAATTGGACCTTAGGAAGGCTTTTGATAGAGTGAACTGGAATTTTCTTAGGAATGTTTTGACTAAGTTTGGATTTAATGGTAACTTCCTAAATGATGTTATGAACAATCTTTCACAAGCCCATTTCTCAGTCCTTATCAATGGCAATCCAGTGGGCTTTTTCAAAGCCACTAGAGGCATCAAACAAGGTGATCCCCTCTCTCCATTCCTCTTTAATATTTTCTCAGAGGCTTTTTCTAGGAGCCTTTCTTTTATATTTTGGAACAATAGCCTCTCATATTATCAGCTGCCTGCTTCAATCCCAGCTGCCTCTCATCTAATGTATGCTGATGATACAATCATTTTTATGCAAGCCCCTAGGACTAACCTGATTAAGATTAAAGCCTTCCTAGAGATCTTTGAATATACCTCAGGTCAAAAATTTAATTTTGAGAAATCTGATTTTTACTTAAGTAAAAGGGCCACAACAGCTAAATTAAATCAGATGAAGATGATCTTTAAAATGAAAAAAGGCTCTTTTCCTTTTAAATACTTAGGTTGCCCTATTTTCAAAGGCAGAACTTTAAATAGATATTTCCAACCTTTGATGGAAAAATCTTGATAAAAAACTTCTTATCTTGTCTTTACTCTATGCCACAACATCTGTGGACTATTATTAAACCCCCTAACCATATAGTTAAAACATTTGAGAAAAAAATGGCTAGATTTTTCTGGAGAGAGTCAGATGGTAGAAAGAACAAAGTTTGGAAAAGATGGTCTGAATTAGCTGTACCAAAAGCCCAGAATGGCCTAGGTTTTAGATCAATTCAAGCCATAATTGATTCCTGCTCCCTTAAACTGTGGTGGAAGAGCCAGCTAGGTATTACCATGTGGGAAAAATTGATATGGTCCTTGCCACACTCACATAGGAAATCAATGACATGGAAAAGAATCTGTTTAATGAACTCTTTTGTAGAAAATAATACCTTAATCATTCATGGAAAAGGTTGCTACAATTTTTTGACTGCTAACTGGTGCCCCAATGGCCCTATTTTTAACTATATCCCCAGCCCCATCTCTTCTACATTGCAATATTGCTCTGTGGCAGATTTCATAAGTAACAAAGCTACTATTCTAGCTCAGATCTCCCCTTCCTGGAACATGATACTCTTTCTTTTCTTCAGGAGGCTAAAATTAGACAAGATAGAGATGATATACTGATATGGAAACCAGAAATGTCAGGGGCTTTCTCCTTCAAATCAGCTTATAAAGAGCTCACACTCTCATCAGGTAATTTTCCTGCCACCAAGCTTATCTGGAACCCTACACTACAGAAAAAGGTTTCTATATTCACTTGGAAAATGTTGCACTCTTTCCCGCCTTTTGATGATGTGCTAATTAGGTGTGGTTTTAGTCTAGCTTCTAAATGTCCTGCATGTTGGCATTCAGATTCTATTCAACATTTCTTCATATCTTGTCCTCTTGCTCAAACTGTATGGAAGAAGATGGCATCTTTAGTGGACTTTCACCTTAATGATCAACATTCCATCAATGATAGATTTTTGTTTTCTTCTGGAATAGTCATGATCTCCCTATGTGGCACCAAATGATTTGTAAAATTCTCCCATCTCTGATTTGCTGGTGTCTATGGAAGGCATGGAATAGGCTTTTATTTGATCAGAGACGTTTCTCTTCAGACCTTATATGTAAGGAAGTTCATGATCAAATCCAACTGTCTATCTATGCCAAACCTTTCCACCTAGTCTCCCTTTCAGTTATTCCAGCTACCCTTATGCATCTGATTCCATATCTTAGACCACCCCCAAAACCAAATGTATCTACTGTTTTCTGGGAATGGCCTGTGACTGATTCAATAAAAATCAACATTGATGCATCCTGGTTTCCTAACAAAGCTGCAGTAGGGTTGATTGTAAGGAACAGTTCTGGAATACCACTCCTTATTAAATCAACTGCAGTTACTGCTGCTTCCCCACTTTAAGCTGAGATCTTAGCCATATTATTTGTCTGCCAAACTTTTCCAGAACTAGATCACACTTTCATAATTGAATCAGATTCTAGTTTGGCAGTTAAAATGATTAATGATCCCTATACTGCACATTGGCCGCTGTTCAATCTGACTTCGAAAGTACAATTACTTCTAAGGAATGATGTGCTTAAACATGTTTTTAGGGAATGAAATTCAGTGGCAAATGCAATTGCTAAATATCACTCTATCCATAATCACAGCCTTAGCCTTAATAATGTTCCTATACATATCAAAGGCCTCATTTCTTTAGATAAAGAGCATACTCCCTACATTAGAATGCATAAAAATGGCTCTCCATAGGATTGATGCTGCTGAGAAGTTTTATTTTTTCTGCAGGTTCATTGGAAGAAATTATAGGCAACTAAATTCTCATCAACTCACCTTAAGTGGCTTCTTACTATGGTTCTCTGCATGACTAATCCACCATTTCATATTGGATTATGAGACTCACAACTATAGATTCGGTTAGAATGATAGGATATGTACTTTCCTGTTTAAAGTTGCCTGGCTAAAGGAAGAATTAACACAAGGGGTGGAGATTCTTCGCTTTGGAATCGTAACTTTAACAACTAACCTCTTTTGCTTTGGTTAGTTTCTAGTATAGTCTAACGCTTCGATAGGTACCTCTTTTGGAGGCAACTATGTTGCCTCAGTGGGTACCTCTTTTGGAGGTGGGTACCTCTTTTGGAGGCAACTATGTTGCCTCAGTGCTCCTGGTGATCACTTAAACTCTCTGTACATCCATTCCTTAAAGGCTTGGGGAACCTTATATATTACCCCCACCTTCGGGTGCTTTCATTTTAAAAAAAAGATTAGGGTTTTAGAAGGATAACACTATACGCTTTTCCCACAGGATTTTTTAGTGAGGTAGTGTGATCATTTTAGTTTATTTTTATTATTATGCATAAAGCCCATAAACTCGGCCATGTTGGCTTAAAAGAGTTTTAGCTATATTTTATTTTAAGCTTTAGAATATCAAGTTTTGATCTGATTAGAATTAGATTTGGTAAGTTTAGATATGGCAGATTCAACCAATATTTGGATTGATTTACTTGAATAAATATGGTCATCATTTATATTTAAATTAGATATTTTAGTTAGATTTGGTTTTAGTTTCTTAAAGCTGCCATAAGTCATTCCAGTTTCTGACAGGAATGACCAAATCCTTGTCTTTTTTGTATTCTCGATGACCATACCTATGTACTATAAATAGGGGATGGTTTTCAACATTTTAATTACCTTATACAACTTTATAAATCATATATTCATAATTTGAGTTATTACTCTTTGCTTGCGAGCGTTTAATTGTTGCTTAATCTCGCGGGTTAATTAAGATAGCAATACCCTTTGGGCTTGTTTGTGAGCGATTATATCTTTCAAATCTGTGAGCTAATCATGCAGGATGGGTCATAAACAGTTTGTGCACCTTTTTATAGTCAAGAAACCATAAAAATTCCACAATCTAGAGTCTTCATAAGGAGAATCATATCACAGTAGGTTTCAATCCCATATGGGTAAACCCACGGTAAACTCATAAAACTGACCCGCCTACCCATATTTTTTAGCTATCCATTTGACCCATTATCCATTTTATGCATATACACCTGACACTAGTGGAGGCAAGCCTATTAAAGGTTCCTATTAAAGGTGGGTTAGGTAAAAAAATACGGAACCACCTTGGTCTAGAGGTTCCGAACTCAAAACCCTTAGTCGGGACCAGCAATAACAATTTAAGGCGGTCATTTCCTAAGTTAAGGTGGTTTTCAAATAACTACCTTTAATTACCGTTAATTAAAGGTATTTTTAGTTGAAACCGACTTTAATTATCCGTAATTATAGGCGGTTGTGTCTAACCGCCTTTAAAATAGCTTGGTTCCGAGTTTGTAACCGGGTCCGATTACATTTCAGAGTCTGGAAGATTATCCATCCTCAGTTTATGAAGAGGCGATACTCTTTATGAACTCAGAATTTGATCGGGGGTTATGTTTTCGAGTACGGAAATGTTTTGTGGGGATAATGTTATTTCTGAAGATGGGTTCCGAGCCCGGAACCTAACAGTTATATAAAAATATGGGACATTAATTTGAATTTAGAAAACAAAGACATTGTTAGGGTTTTTCTCCCTCTAACAATCCATTGCTGAAGAAGTAAAACCAATATATATATCGAAGAGCATCATTTTCCATTGAAGAAGGTAGGAATTGTTTATAATTATGTGTGTGAAAATTATCTTGAAATTATGGTTTTTCATGTAGAAGTTGTTTGCGTGTAAAAAATATACGAAATTGATTCGTTGGCATGCATAGAGGGATCGATTAGATGATGATTTCATTAGACATACGTCGAATGGTGAAAAATGGAAAAAAATCAATGCTCTTTACCCCGAGTTTGGTGAAGATCCCTGCCATTTGAGGTTCGGCCTATGCACTGATGGAATGAATCCCTTTGTTAACATGAGTAGAACACATAGTTATTGGCCTATTATGTTGGCTATCTACAATCTTCCATCATGGTTGACAATGAAACGTAAGTACGTGTTGTTATCTGTGATGATTTCTGGTCCTAAGCGACCAGATAATGACATAGATGTGTATCTTGCTCCTCTGGTCGAGGATTTGTTGACCCTATTCAATAAGGGTGTTTGTGCATATGACAGAAATGTTGAAAATTACTTTATGTTGAAAGCAATTTTATTTTGCACAGTTAATGATTTTCCCACATACGGTAATTTGTCCGGCTACTCAGTTAAAGGTCACTTTGCTTGTCTCGTGTGTGAGAAAGAGACTGATTACTAACTATTGAAGCATGGTTGTAAAACTGTATACCAAGGTCATCGTAGGTTTTCTTCGGAGGATCATCTATGGCAATTGGCCAAGAAATGGTTCAATGGGGAGGTCGAGGGTAGAGAAGCACCGGTTGCATGAACATGCACTCAAGTATTTGAAACCGTGAAGAATTTGCCCAATGACTTTGGGAAGAAGAAGCGTAATGTGCCGGTGGATGGGAGTTGGAAGAAATGCTCCATTTTCTTTAGATTGCCTTGTTGGGAGCATTTAGATGTTAGCCATTGTCTCGATGTCATGCATATTGAGAATAATGTGTGTGATTCCCCCCTGGGAAAAAAATGATGGTCTTAAGACTAGGTTAGATTTGGTTGAGATGGGTATTAAGAAGAACTTGGGCCCCGTGACTTCTGGTGACAATTGTTACTTGCTGCCTGCTTGTTATACTATGTCTCAATCGGAGAAGAAATCATACTGTGAGACCCTTAGTAGTTTTAAGGTCCCAACTCCATATTCTTCGAACATTAGTTCTTGTGTTTCAGTGGAAGAGTTGAGGTTGACTGGGTTGAAGTCTCATGATTGTTACAATTTGATGCAGGAATTGAATGTGATTGCAATTCGATCGTCATTGCCAACCCATGTAAGATTGTGCATCATGAAGCTGTGTTTGTTTTTCAAGTCCATTTGTAGGAAAAACATTAGAGTATTGAAGTTAGACCATTTGCAGACAATGATGGTTGAAGTGTTATACCGGATGGAAATGTATTTCCCCCCTCATTCTTCCACATAATGGTCCACTTGTGTGTTCATCTTGTTTGTGAGATAAAGCTTTGTGGTCCAGTGTTTTTTCGGTGGATGTATCTGTTCGAGAGGTACATGAAAATATTCAAGCATTTTGTAAAGAATCAGTACAAGCCCGATGCAAGTATTGTTCAACGTTATGTGGTGGAAGAGGCTACTGATTACATTAAAGAGATTGATTCGGTTGGGGTTTCAATTCACAGACATGAGGGACGATTGAAAGGTCAGGGGTTTAATAGGGTAAACCTTTAAGTCTGAGTGCTGAAGATTTATGTACTGCACATCTATATGTTCTTTGAAATCATGAAGATGTTGTCCTATACATAGAGGTTCACATGGATGGAATCAGAGTGGCTAACCCCAACTTCAATGAAGCGCAAGTCCTACAATTGTATAGTAGGACTTTTGCGTCGTGATTGCTTGATCACGTATCTGTGGGGGATCATTCAATAACAGTGAAATGGTTGAATCGTAGACCACTTGGTACCATACTTTCTTATGGAGGATACAACATCAATGGTTTTACTTTTTCCAAAAAATCAGTGGATAATAAGGGCGTGTCTCAAAATAGTGGAGTTTCTCTGGTGTCTGAAGCTTTGAATGGCGATAATAGAATTTGTAACAATTCTTTGTACACACATCATCATCACTTTAAAACAATCTATGATATATGAGAGCTTGACTATGTGAGTATGCGAGTCACCATTTTAAAATGTCAGTGGGTTGATTTCAATTGTGGAAAACAAACTGAGGATTTTGGTTTCACCCTTGTCGATAGGAGTAGAATTGGTTGGTGGGAAGATCCATTCACTTTGACATTATAAGTGCATCGGGTTTTTTATGTAAGAGATCCTTCTGATCCTCGGTGGGAGATTTTCGTGGAAGGAAAATGCGCTTTCATCAAATATTATTAAGATGAAGAAATAACTGGATTCGGTCACAAATTGATGGGTGCTTGATTAGATGATGCTATACTGCTTGAGGAGGATGGCCAAATCTTGAATTGTTCCGTCGCCCTCCATGACCACGATGAAGGTGTATTGGTGGACGTGCGTGGTAAGTTAAGCCATAAATGGAGAAAGGATAAAAAGGTTATGAAGAAACGAAAAAAAATAAGAATTAGAAAGTGTCATTTTTAATTGTATATCTCGGTTTCTATTTTTGTTTTTCCATCCACCCATCGACTAGATAAATATCCATAGTTAAAAACAAATGATTAAGTCTCCACAAGGTTAATCAAAATGTCTATACTTCCATAGTTGTATTCGATAAGATACGACATCACATTTAAGTCTTCATAGAAAATGTTTGCAAAAATATTCAAAAGCAAACAATTGTGGAAATGTCGCCTTCCCATGGTTATTGCAGCTCCAATTCATCTTTGAGATCACCCGTAGATGTTGACCAGTCAAGATGAGAACAATGGGTTGAAGTGAGGTGGCGTTCATACGCTCATTGTCTTTTTTCCATCTTCAAGATCCTGGCCTTCATTTTAGCAAACTCCTTTCACATCCACTTGTAGCAATCATGAACACCCCCGAGTTAGGATTTTCCCGAGTCTTAAACTTCTAAACACATCAAAATAAATATGTTTAATAAGTTATTCATAAAAAATATCAATTACTATGAAACAAAAGAAATTACTTACCATCATCGACCCTAGGCATCTTTCTCGGCTCCCTTTGTTTCGTGTCCCAATAGCACCATTTCCCATCGACCAACACCATTCCCCTATTTTTGAAGTAACCCTTGTCAAAGTACTCTGATGCTTTCTCCTCTCCCGTGATTCTCAAACCTTCAACCTTTCTCAATATTTTAGTGATCAAATTCCCGTAAGGGAGGCTCCGGACAACCCTAGTCGATGTGCCCACATAAAGTGTATGCCTAAATATTTCCACCCCTGGATTTATTTTCCTACCCTCTATTATCAGATAAAACAACATCAAGGCATTGTTTGTCGGCTCAGTGACGTGTCCCGATGTGGGAACTAGGCATCGTACAATCATTTCGTAGACAACACGGGAATCTACGGGTGGAACTTTAAGGCTAAAGTCTCCGGCTTACCTAAATCATTTGCATTACGGCTGAAATACTTTACACTACATTGGATATGATCAATGTATAGGTCTTGTGTTACTAATGGCCATTTCTCCTTAAAGTAACAATCATCCAATGGCCCATCGGTGTTTTCCGGGTATATATCTTCGGGGTTTTTATAGAGGTGATCTAGGGCTTCATTCAAAATCCACTCAATAATCGGAATCTCAATTCCACCAACCCTAGTTGAGTAATCACCGTTAATCTCTTTGAAATTGAATTGACAACATAATTCAAAATAAGAAGGTTCATTGAGCCCTAATAAAGTTTCGACATGTTGGTCCTTAAACTTGTCAAATGGATCGGCTAATCCTATCCTTAAATACTAAGAAAAATCAACAATGTATGGGTCAATCAATTTACCCTTCTCACGTAAAATACTGTACCTAGCTTGTGTAGGCAAAGATACAAATTTGACGGTATCATTCCCGGGTTTGTTGCCGGCCAATTGAGAACCCAGAATGTGACGTGAACCACCTTTTTCCATTGTAAATGCCCTTGCCCTGTGGTTGATTGTTGATTGGTTAGGGGCGATCGCACCTCCGATCTCAAAATCGTCCGTAGGGTTTAGTTTGTGGGCTATTTGAATCAACTAAATGAAAATTTTAGAATTATTTAATATACAAGGTACGTTCCGAGTCTAGAACTTAATCGGCCCCATTCATAGGAAGAGCCGAATTAGAATTACAAGCTCGGAACATGTTGATCGACTGCTTATCGTTTGGGGCTGACTCAGTTCCGAACTCGTAATTTGTAAATGATCAAAAAAGACACTTTTTTTTCCAACCCGAGATGGGCCGAATTTGGCACCCGAGCTCGGAACTAATGTTTACAAGCTCAGAACGTCATTTGGCCCTATACTCTATTTAGGACCATTAACGTTTCGAGTTTGGAACATCAAATCGGCCTTTTACCCAATTTAGAACAAGTACCTTTACGAGTTCGGAACTTGATCTGCCCTACAAAAATAAAGGGCCGAATCGCTTCCGAGTTTGGAAGAGAGTTTTTCCTAAGTGTTATTCCTTTTGCAATGATTTCCAATTTCTTAACTAATGTAAGCAATTAAACAGTCTAATTTAAAATGCAATGCAATGCAATGAAAAATTAATTTCTAACTTAACAAATCGGTCTAGACGCCAAACATAATTGAAACTCAATAATCCAAACACACTATTTTGTCAATGTCACTTCCAAAATACAAACATGGTCTAATTCCATAAAAACTACTAATTTTTTGAACCATAATCCACCACAATAACATTGTCTAATCAAAGCCTAGTGTGAGTCGAAAATGTGATCAATCTCGGAATCATTTTCATTGTCTTCGCCATCCTTATTAGTATCTGTAATGACTGGGTCGAAGTTTTGGGCCTCATCATCCTCACTCAGTTCTAGTTGGATTCCTTGTGATTCCAAGAATGTTTCTTGTTGTTCTTCCGCTTTGGCCATCATTTCAGAAGTCTCTTCCACATCGCTCCGGATACAGTTCAAGTAACATCCTATAACGGCCTTCCAGTTGCTTGTGGAACCTACCCAAGAAAGATAAATCTAGAATTAGTAATAAGCACAATAACAAGAGAAAATTAGTGAAACTTAAATAAAAATATTTGTAATAAAATACTTACTAGATCCGGATGGTCTGACTATTTCAGCTTCCGCCTCCCTGGCCCTTTTGGCATTTTTCGCCGCTTGTCCCGGCACAACCCTTGGTGCCCATTTACTGTCAGGACTGAGGGTTAGCCCCTCATGATAAAACTACTTCTCATCATAAAACTCTGAGCGGAGTGGGCAGCGTTTCAGTTTGGCACAGGCTTTCTTGATCATTGCGGTGATCAATCCACCATAAGGGAGGTCATTTTTTTTTGAATTGGCAGCTTTGAGTATATACATCAAAATTGTATAACCAAGGTTAATTTTCTCGCCCTCCATGACATAGTAGAAAATTTTTAGATTCCCAATCGTTGGTTCACATGTGTGTCCACCGGTGGGAAAAACATTCAAGCACACCCACTCATAAATGAGCCTCTGCTCCACCGTCAACTGTTGTATGTCATAGCTATCTGCCGGACCGGGGGCTTCACTCCTATGGAATTATTTTCGAGCCATTTTTATGGGATCAATCAGGGTCAATTCGGTGATAGAGGCCAAGATTGTTGGTGATATATTTCTAAGGGTCCATGACCATCTCCGGGGTTCACTTTCTCAGGGGAAGAGTACTCGCTACCTAAGGCATCCATTATTGTGTACTTATTAACTGAAATTTCTTTTCGGTTAATCCTAGTACAATCATGGTTGTTCAATATTTGTCCCAAATTTGCATACAATTGGTAAACCAAACGTACACCCCTTCTTCTAAGCATAACAAATTGTCTAAATCACGGACTTTGAAACGCTCCAACAAATACCCTAGACACAAATCATTAACCAATGATTCATGAATAGTTTTCAAATTGATAATTTTAAGCTTGGAGAATTTGACATACCTCTCCTTTACTCTTCCATTAAAAAATCGAGGGGATTCATTGATTTTTGTGTAGGGCTGATGGCTTTGATCGCTTGCCGCCCCAGTATTCTTCTTGGTGTACCTTGTCCTTGACATTGTGCTCAGAAGGGTGGAAATTGTGGGATATGGGAAATTTGATCGGGCACTAGGGTTTGTGGTTTTGAATTCGGGGCTTTAAAAAGTCATTGATTTCTGTATTTTTTATGTACTAAAATGCGTTTCGAGTGCGGAAGCTGTTCCGCTCTATTTTTTTAAGAGCGAAATGGTTTTCGAGCTCAAAAGCCAATTTATCCTGGAATTTTAAAAAAATTAATGTGGGTTTTTCATAGGGTATTAAATACCCTGGAAGCCTGCGCTTTCTCAACACTTTCCCTCAAAAAAACACCATATCTCTCCATTTGTTCCATAACCCTTCATCTTTATTCCATTTTTTCTTCAAGGGTTGATTCAAGGTAAGATTACAACAATCCAACTCCAACATTCATCTTCTCTACTTGTATCTTCTCATCTTCTCATTTTGTCTTTGTTTGAAGTTGATGATTTAACAAGTGCTATGGGACTTCATGATGCTTGAGGTCTTAAGTAATTGATGTTCCACCTTGTTTGATGTAAATGTAGGTGTTTTCAAACCCTAGATTATGTATTGCACACCCATTGCTTCTTGAATGGTTAGCCAAATTTGAGGGGTTTGATTATTTTGAATGTTTAATAGTGTTATAAAGTGATGAAATTGTGATTGTGAGTGTTGTATGATTATTTTACCAATTTTTTTTATGAAAATAAATGTTTAAAAATGTTATTTAGTGATGATATTGTGATTGTGAGTTTTATCTCATTAATGTGCCAACTTCTTGTGAAAAAATGTTTTGTAGTTAGAGACATGATTTAGTGGATAATGTTTCAATGTAGGTTCACTAATGTCTAGAAAAAGGACTCATGACGACACATCACTTTCACAAAATAACCATCCTGCAACATCGGAATATGGTTGTGATGAGGAACATGATGGATCTGATGAGGTAGGAATAGGAAAAACACATTGTAGAACATTAGAACGTACGATAGCTAGAAAAGAGTTTACTCCCTTGGTATTTAATAAGTCAGCCAAATGTTTGTCCAAAGAGCGCCCAAAATGGTCAAGTTGGGTAGCGAAAGTCGGTAGAACAAGGGTGGACATAAAATGCGATAGTTGGCATGAGGTTCCCCAAGACTATAAGGAGACCCTATGGATGGAGTGCAAGGTACCATAAATAGACAAATTAATTATTATTTATTCCCAACTTAGTAGACAAATTAACTATAACTATTCCCATAGAGACCATTCAAAATTGATGAACAGGATATGACATTTATAAAAAAAGAAGGCGATGACCATGATGTGAAAGAGTTGGCGAGAGCACAAGTACACTTTGACATGGGACTACATTTTTCCTAAAGAAAAGGGTGGTGGGCCGTGGATAACTTGAATACACATACAACCGGGAAGTTGGGAGATCCATAAGAGAAGGGCTTTCGAGAATGATTCAAACGTTAGTTTTTAGTTAGTTTTTTTTAAATACTTAGATTTTAATGTCTCTAGTAATCTCATGCCTCTAACAAGCTAACATAGGGTATAAGGAAATAAAAACAACGGACTAAATTATTTTTTTAGTCCCCTACAAAGTATCTTATACCATGTTTTGGTCCCCTTTTGCAAATCAACCCTTAGACGGTACCCAACAAATTCAAAATAATTTGTTTGGTCCCCAAAGGTGGTTTTCCGGTAACCCTAAATGGTTTTCCGGTATAGCCAGGGGTATAACAGTAACTATACTAATTAAAAATATTTTCAATTAAAATTCATAATTTTAATATTTTCTTTTTCTTTATTTTTTGCCGCCGCTACCACTGCCTTCCACAGCCACCGTTGCCTTCCACTGCCGGCGCACCACCACCACCGCTGCTTTTAACCTGCTGCCGCCTTCCACCACCGCTAGATTCGGATTCGAGTCTTCTCCTATTCGAGTCTTCACTGCTTCTTTGATTCTAGTCTTCTCCGATTCGGATTTGAATTCGAGTCTTCTCTGTTTCGAGTCTTCATTACTTCTCTGATACACCGCCGCACCACTACCGTGTCTTTCACCGCTGCTTCTTCATTACTTCTCTGATTCAAGTCTTCATTACTTCTCTGATTTGAGTCTTCTCCGATTCAGATTCAGATTTGAGTCTTGTTTGATTAGAGTCTTCATTACTTCTCTGATCCGCCGCCTTCCACCACCGCTTCTTCATTACTTCTCCGATTCGAGTCTTCTCTAACAGATTTTGATGCTTTGTCTCTGGCATTTCTCGAGTCTTCTTCGGCCAATTTCATCGCTAAGCTAGTGTGCTCGAGCGTTCAAATTGCAGCGGCGTCGCACCTTCCTCTTCTCCATTCAAATTGTAGCGTTACAGTTTGTTTACGGCAAGGCGACGACGACGATGTTGCTGCCTCTTCCATCAGGCGAGATCCACACATGTATTGAAGAAGCAGCGGTGGCGGTGGAGACAAAGCGCAAAGAAGATGAACGTTTTAATTTTAATTTTTTGAAACTCGGGGGTATAATGGTCATTTTACATATTTTGACCAATTTTACCGTGGACTTTCCCTGAAAACCACCTTTGGGGACCAAATGAATTGTTTTGAATTTGTTGGGTTCTGTCTAAGGGTTGATTTGAAAAAGGGGACCAAAATATGGTATAAGATACTTTGTAGGGAACTAAAAAAATAATTCAGTCAAAACAACGCAATGCCGATTTGAATGTGATTTCGCATCGATTGAGCCATGGGGGTATGAATTGGCGGCTCTTAAATACATTGAGGAACGTTTTGAGATGGATATTCAAATTGCAATTGCGGTGGATATGTTCGAAGAGGAGGCTAGGGAAATAATACAACCAATGGATGTTGAAGACATTCAGAGGTGTGATTTATTCCTCAAAGGTAGGCAAAACAAGAAGGGTTAGTATGGAGCCTGGAGAAAAAGAACTTGTGGAACGAGTGGTAAACCCAACTTCCCTACTACTCTTTTTTGACTTCCTTCATTTACATCTTAGCTTTTATTTGTATTCTAAAAATCCTGTACTTGCAATACGTACGTGGGATAAATTAAAGAATGATGCATTGGAAGGGAAATTCATACCCACGTTTAAGAACGACATCCTTTCTGCTGCTACCAATAAACCCGACCATGCAGGCCGTGTTAGGGGAGTGGGTGGGTACTTTAACCAACGTGATGCATTTGGAATTACTCGTTACTTTGGTTGTGCACAACCATTGTGTGTCCACACTTTAAAAAAATGCATCCTTCAACAAGAGAAATGAATAGAGCAATAAGACATTCTCATTCGAAAGTTGATCCAACACACCGGCCTTGTGCTTCCCGAGAATTTAGATGATTTGACACCCAATTGGACACCGCCATCAGGAGGTTCACACCATTCACCAAAATATATTGAGGTCAATCAGGAGGCAATTATTGAAAGTCCAGCAAACAAAGCCGACAATCACGACAAGGCCATCCTCTTTTGTGATAAAAAGGTAAACATTTCACATTTATCAAATCATTAATTCAATTTTTTGTCAAATTTAAAAAATGTAGTTGGTGTTGATTAGGGTTCACTTATGTGCGAGCTATACATGGATTGAGGCATAGGTGATAGTCCACTTCATGTAGCCGATGTAGTTTTGTATGAGTTAATGAAACATCATCATGGTGTACAAATTCCAGAAGGTTTTTTAAGAGTCTCTTTGGAAAAGGCATTGGTGAAGGGTGCCCCATTGCCATTTTCGGACGGAAAATACAAGAATGTTGGTTCTGCTCACAACATGTTTCTATTGTGGCCGTGTCGACTACTATATGCCAATCCCATCAAAGATCACCTTTTGAAAGACAAACGGCCGACAATGCTTAAAATGGTCCAAATTACACCGAAGTTGGTCAAGACTTCACCTAAATCCGTCCACACTACACCCAAACCGGTTCAAAAGGAACTAAAACCGGTTCAAACAACACCGGACAAGATGAGACAACCGCTTCCATGGCCATAACTCCCGAATGACACACCTCACTTTGTGAGAGTGCTATGAACATGGCTTCAACTGCATCAACACAACTCAACTTACTCATTCGTGGGAAACAATGGTGGATTTGGTGCCAAGAGAGACATCATCGCGATGTGGAGTGATTTTGAGGACCTTTGGAAATGTGAGCAAGTTAATCAGACTATAATGTCCATATACATCTTGTGGGTAAAATTTATATTTACATATTAAATTCATGTTTACTATTTTATTTCTCTAAGTGTTTACGACTAACGCGAAACATTTCATAATTTCAAGGTACATGTATTATATGTATAATCAAAAGAATGAGTGAGTCGAATACATGTGCTCAGTGATAACTTAAGAGATTGGTTGTGCAAACCAAGAGAGCTACATTCGCAAAAATCTTGGGAGAAAGGATAAGAAATTATTCATTACGCCCTACATTGAAAGGTTATATTAGAATCTCCATTATATTCGACCACATCATTTACGCACTTTAATAAATTTACACTCTATTTTTGTACAGGGAACATTGGAGATTGATCATTATTGTTCCGAAATAAAAACGTGTGTATTGGATGGATCCATTGCACTTCAAATCATCAGACTCATTTGTCAAGATTTTGGAGTCAGCTATGGAGGACAATAGCGAAGATGATGAAAACAAATTTCAGGTGGTCGAAATCAAGCTATAATATGAATAAATTGCTTCATTTTCCCAATAAATTACAAATTTCATATTGCTTAAAACAGTAAAACTAACAAGCGCAAATATAAGAGTGCGACTATTATATAATGTTCTACGCAATAGAGTGCATAGAGGTCGTGAACTTGGATTTACTTGAGATTGACAAGGTAATTGTACATTTGGTTGTAATAGACATTAGTAGTAACTATATGATAACAATAATATTTCAACTTACTCGCTATGCACACTACTAGAAAACAGGTACATAGGCACCGGTACAACTACACCAGTGCCAAAATACCGGTGCTAAAAATATCATTAGCACCGGTGTAAACTTCTGAACAAAGAAGTATCGGTGTATTTTTTATTTATAGCATTGTTAACCAACATACCAGTGCTCAATGACGGTCCGTTAGAGAGAATAACTTACAAATAATACAATTTTGAGCACCGGTATTGCACATATAGGTGCATATAATCTGTTATAAGGAAAAAATCATGCGGAAAGTAGGAAAAATTTAGCACTGGTTTGATTTTTTTGTTGTACCACTGGTAAAGGAACTGGTGCTATAGGTACAAAACTAAAATTTGGGCAATAGTGCAATTTCAGCATTTTGCTGTACACGATTTCTCTGTTCAATTTTGGGGATGTTCCATCTATCTAATCATGTCCAAATCGCATAGTTGTGAACTTGAATTATGAAATTTCAATATGGAATTGCCAATTTTGGTTTTGGACAATTCCAAGATTCTTGGAGGAACCTAAGTGCAAAAAACAAAAAGTTCACTCGAACGTCCAAATTAAAATCCGCTCAAATGTAGTGCTACATTTTGAATCCGTAAAGTATATGCCAAGACTTCATCAAAAGTTATTAATATTTCTTGAAAAAATATTACCAATAATCCTCCCTATTAAAACTTCCTAACTTCTTAGTCATCTATAGTAAGATACAATAATGTATGTAATAGTGCTTTATAAATTTTCACTAAAAGTTAATTTTCTATTTCTAACCTTCAATTAACCCAAGAATACCGAATATAAAATAAATTTGATTAAAAAACGATGGTGCAATGCAATTTTGTGCAATAGTACAATTTTAGTAAAGTTACGTACGGATCCATTTCAGGGATCCGGCATACACAATTTCTGAACACAGGAAGGACAAACTGTACAACTGATTACTCAGTCCAATTACTTAAATACATTAACCGAAAAAACTATCCAACGTTACTGGTTAATGGATAAAAAGTAAGGGGTGAAATTATTATTTCTAGAAAGTTTAAAACTAGCACCGGTATGAATAATACCGGTGCTACAAACTTAGAAAAAATTTCTCTCCTTTCCTCTCTGTTGCTAATATTTTTCTTAAGCAGCCTCAGGCAGCTGCTTCAACTAATATGAGAACCGGTTCGGATTTTTAGCACCAGATTGTGTACCGGTGCTTGGTACTTAGAAATGTTTTTCTTCCTTTCCTCTCTGTTTCTAAAAATAAAATAAAATTAGAAAGCAGCCTCAGGCAGTTGCATTAACATATATTTGCACCGGTTTGGTATATTTTAGTACGATTTCTGTACCGGTGCTTGGTACTTAGAAAAATTTCATTCGGATTTGCTCTCAGGTTCCAAAAATTACGAAAAAATTCCATTCAAAGCAGCCCGGAGCAACTACATTAATATTGTAAATTCATTATCGGTGCTAGTGTGACGAATAGATCTGAACCATTTATTTATCTCCTTCATTAAATGTCAACCATTAAAGTGTTTTTGCCCTCTATATACATCCTGAAACCCTATTTTCCCCACCTCTTCATCCCTCCCACACTTCATATTACCCCCTACTTCTTCTTTCCCACCTCTTCATCCCTCCCACATGCCGCCAAGGCCCGTCTACCGCCAAGGTCCATCCGCCGCCTTGGCTTGTCCATGTAGCTGCTGGAGGAGGGCAGCATCGCGTTTAAGGTAAAAATCTCGTGCTTATGTTTGTTATCTATGTAAGTATGTCATTGATTGTGATTATATTGCGCCTTTTGTAATAACCCTCACTTATTCCTCTCAAATTTCATCACTATGCCGACACCGATGCCGTCCGGTGGTAAGAACTGGAGATGGAGATGGAGATGGAGGATAATGGTCCACCGCCCGGTTGGGAGAGTCGGAAACCCTGGTATTCCTTTTATTTCCTTTCCAATCAATTTACGCTTCCTTAGACCTAAAATTAGATCCGTAGTTTTCGCTCTATTTACAAATATTTCATGACTTTATGAATGAATGGTTGGTAACATTTAAAGTTTAATTGTATGTTTCCGTGTATTGATGATTTTTAGTTAATGTTTAAACTGTTGAGATATTGCAGTTCACCTTGGCCAAGGAAACCTAGAGTGTTTGCCATTGTTTGTGTATACACTCTTTGTTTCCGTGGCCCGGGAAAACTTCTTCATTTCGACATTTGAAATGTCAATATATGCATTAGTTAAAGGGCACTGCATAGGTTGCCTTCGATTCATGTATTTCCCTCTAAGTATGGAATGTTTTTTCCATTACAAAAAGTGTTGTAACATTAACAATTCTGTAATTTAAAATGTGATAAATTTGTAGGTGTTTTGCTGATACCCTTTTGTTTGTTAAAACTGTTGAGATATTGTAGTCTACCGGGGCCATCGAAACTCGAAGTGTTTTCCATGGTTTGTTTAAACACTCCTTGCTTCCAAGAAATTATTTCATTTTGACATTTTAAATTAATAAGCATTAGTTAAAGGGCACTGCATGGGTTGCCTTCGATTAATGCATGGCCCTATAACTGTGCCATGCTTATAACATGTGAATTACTCTTCCATTTCAAGTGTGGGGGTTTTTGTAGTCTATGAGCACCAAGTAGACTTGGTGTGTTCATCTTTAGTTGTATAACTTTGTGTGTTTAACATTAAATCATTGATGATGTTAAATACAATGTTAAAGCATAGTTATACACACCAAGTTTCCCTGGTGCTTAAAATCTGCTTCAATTCGACATTTTAAATGGTTTTCTATTGTAATTGTTATTGTGAACAAGCTTAACGGAAGAAGAATTAGTTTAAGGGCACTGCATGGGTTACTTTCTATTCACTTAGTGCCCTCTAACTAAGTAATTATTCTTCCATTATGAAAATGGTGCTACAACATTTATAGCACACCATAATTTTAAATATGGAGAATTTGTAGTGTATGCGCACTGAGGAGGCATAGTGTGTTCATCGTTAACTATGTTTAACATTAAACAATGTTGATGTTAAATACATTGTTAAAACATATGTATACACACAAAGCCTCTTTCAATGTGCTCAAATGCATTATCTTTTCGACATTCAAAAATTTTTTTGTTCGACAAAGTAAATGGAATGTGCAGTAACATTTGCAGAAATCTGAAATTTAAATTGTGGAGATTTTGCAGTTTATAAGCACCGTTGAAACATGGTGTGTGACTGTTTAACATGGTGTGTTTAACCTTAACACATAGTTAACGTTAAATACATTGTTGAAACGTAGTTATACACATTATGTTTCCACACTGTTTAAACGCTGCCTAATTTTGACATTTTAAATAGTTTTCTTCGATAAATCGTATTGTGCACAAACTTATGGAATAAAGAAATAGTTTGAGCACCCTAATCCTACTAGATCACCAAAAATTTCCGGAGTTGCAAGCTCCACCAAAATTGCCGGTTCAGCTTAGATCCGACCTCACCTTCACTGTTTTGGTTCGTTGATGTTTTATAGGGTTTCTGGAAATTAGGTTCTAGTTTTTATGATGATTGATGTTGTTAATCTATGTTTAGGTATAACTTGTTTCATGAATTGAGAGGTGTTATGTATTTTCAATTATATGTAATGAAGTTCTGGGTTATGGTATGAATTTTCCATTTGTTTACACGAGCTTCTATGTTTTTTTGTTTTTTCGTTCTAGGTTACATATTCCGGCCGGTGAGTTTATTCTCACTGGCCAGATTTATTTAAATTGATTGCCTAATTACTAGTACCGGTATTCCATGCATAGGCACAAGTATAGGTACATGTGCTGGAATAGATTCCAGCACCGGTACAACTTACCGGAGCCTATGCAACTAAATCTTTTGCATCGGGTCACTTAGGCACCGGTATGAAAATTCTCAAAATACCAGTGCCTATGGGGGGGTTCTCCCAGTAGTGGCAAAGAGGTTTTCCCAAAGATAACCAGGCCGTATTCGAAACAAGATATCAACACCGCTAGGAACTGTTTGACTAGGCATCTCATTTTCAGCCGCTCACATCTTCTTGCAAATCCTAACTTGGTGGAGTAACACAATTTAGGTAACTAGTAGTGATGTAAAGCTTAGGAATAGAATTTGATTGATTTCTATTCCTATATATAGATTATTGCTTAGTTAGCATTTTCTGTAGATTTTGGTTAGCTCGTAGAACAATTGCGTGTATTGAATTACATTTGTGTCTGTTGAAAGAGGCCAGTTGTGAGCTAGGAATTGAATGGATTTTTTTTGCCATTGGTGCCGAATTGAGTTCCAAACTCGTAAGGATAATTGACCCTTTAGTAGCCAAAAGGACAAAATAGTTTACGAACTCGGAAGTAAAATAATACCAATAATAAAAAGCCACGAAAATTACAGACACGGCCCGGAAATTGGACCCGAACAAGGAACCATATCTTCAAACGGACCCAATTTTTACTTCTGAATGAGGAATCTATTAAAGGCGGCTTAATTCAGAACTCGGAACGTTTAACCCAGTTCAGCTAGGTTGACCCAGTTCAAAGTGAGGAACGAAAACAAGGCAGTTTAACATGTCAATTAGACAGGGCCGAGGGAAATGGTATAGGTTCCGAGCTCGGAACGTACTAAAGGCGGTCCCACCAGTTTTTTCAAGGCGGTTCAAAACTGCCTTTTTTTTTTTTTTTAAATTTTAAAACCATCCTGAGATGGAGGGTATATATTGGCTCCCCAGACCGTTAGATATGCCAATAGGCGCACAAAGTTTAATTTACAAAATATCATTCCTTAGAATGTGAATCTTAAAAGTAATAGTTGTAACCTATACGTTTTTATCCTACAAGTAGCTAAGAAAAACTTAGCCAAGACAGCCTCTATGTAGTCTATAGTTTTAGCCGAGACATCACAAACAGGTCGAAGAGTCATACAGAACGAAACTTCTATTTGTCGATGATTTCTGGCCAAAGAACCATAGAGCTTTGAGAGAAAGGTTGGTACTGTAAAAATGCAGTAAAAGTCTTCCAAGAAACCTTCCTTAGTTGATTCCTTTAAGTTGTAATATCCTCCTCTGCAGCATGTCTCTTCCTCTATTCTCCTGTCTTTCCATTCTTAGTCTGCTCCACCTGCAAATGCATAAAAAAAGCGAGCAGTATCCAGATCTGATTCCAGTAGCAACCTATGTTCCGAAGAGCAGTATCCAGTAGCAACCTATGTTCCAATTCTGATTCCATGTACCCCAGCTCTATCCAAATATAGCAAACCTTTTAAAAAAGAGGGAGTATCTTGTAGATTAACATCTCCAGTTATTTTCCTTTTCCTAGCATATTTAGCCATATAATCTGCAGCTACATTTGCCTCCCTAGGAATGTAATGAATCAAAGTTCCTTTGTTCCATTTATTCAAAGTATAGCATAGGGAAAAAACTGACCAGTGACATTTTTTTGGGTTTTGGGCTCCCCTAACCGCATTAAAGCAGTCTGTCTCTACTGTGAAGGTTAAAAGATCAAGTTCTAAACCTAGGAGATAAGCATAGTGTATTCCAATAAGTTCTGCATGTAGAGGTGAATCAGCCTTAAAGTGATAAACTCTTAACTGAATCACCTCTCCCCTCCAATCTCTAATTATAACAGCACTTGTAGATTCACAGTCAGGTTTCCATGTTGCATCTGTGTTAAGCTTATAACCTACTGTTGGTTTTTCCCATCTTACTGCTGTGATTAAGACCTTATTTTTCTGATGTGGAGCAGGTATGATTTCCTTTTGTATTAGTTGCTTATGCTTCTCTAGGCTACCATATTGAGTATTAGCAACAAAAATCTGGTAAACCTGTTCTTTAACATACAAAAAACATGAATCCACAGAGCATGATTGATCCTCAAACAAAATCTTATTCCTATATTTCCATATTAACCATGCTGTGACCATTGTAAAAGCTATTATCAAATTGGACCAGATCACAGAATCAGCTCTGATTGACAGATAAAAATCAATTCTATTCTTAAAATTACCAAAAACTGGCTGATTAATTTCCAAAACTTCAAAACTGCCTTTAATTACTTATTAAGAAGGCGATTCTCGGAACCACCTTTAATCAATCGCGGTTAAAGATACGATTGTGCCTTCTCTGGTTCGATAGAACCATCTTTAATGGCACCTTCCTCCATTAATGTGAATTTAACAATAGACCACCTGCTCGACTCGCGGATTACGTCCTTTTCCTTTAACATGCAGAAGAAGACTTTAAGCCCAGTGTGCACTTGTATATATATCACATAGCCTAATTGCAAAACCTACGTAACTATTCTCTTAAGGTACTATGCCTATATATATATATACACACACTGTGCATGTTAGTTTCTTCGGGAAATGAATTCCAGTTTTTTTCTAAAAAAGTATGGAAATTAGGTGTTTGGACTAATTACGATGAAGGCAGAGGCGGAACTGGGGGAGGGGGCAGGGGGCGCTAGCGCCATCCCTAGGATTCGGCGGCCTGAAATTTAGGCTTAGAGTCACCGGAAGTCACCGGATTCTTCCCCCCTTGAGCCACCGGCGTGCCAGATCCTCCTTTAGCTTTGTAGCGTCACTTCTGAAAAGATGATTGATTTTTTTTCTTTTTTTTTCTATTTTCTAACTAAACAAAATGACGTCGCTTTGGCTTAAGTGAAACGACGTCGTTTTGTTAAGGTGAAGCCAAAAAAAAAGTAAGGCCAATTGGGCTGAAATCCAATTGGCCCAAATAATATTTAAAAACCTAATAAAACTCCATCCGCCAAACACAATTGGCAAGCTCTTGTCTCCCTCCAACCAAAACGTAGACCCGCCGCTTGCCTCCATCTGTTGCTGTCCGCCGCCTGCCGAAATTGTTTTTCCCTCTTTTTAGCCTCCTAACAATTCTCCTGGTTCTGCCACTGGATGAAGGTGTGGTAATTTTTAAAGAAGTCTATGTTCGGTTAATATGAGTGTTTTTATTGCTTTAGCACGAATTGGATTAAAAAGTGATTATTGCATGTTAATATGTTATATTGTGCTTACTGATTTGAATAGGTTATTTGAAAATTTTAGATTATGCATAAAATATTTTGTTAATATTGTGATTATTATTTTTAATTATTTTTTATAATAATTAAGTAAAATTTATCGCATTGTGCTTAATTGTTGTGATATTATATGTGAATGACCGACTTGTACTTTATCTTGTCGTATCAACCTTGATTGCATGCTACTTGATTACTTGTTTGTGGTTTTTGGGCTCCACGGCGGAAAATATTATAGACTGTTCTGTACGACTAAATCTGCTGCAGGCGGAGTTTCGGCATGGTAGCATAACCATCTAGTTTTTTATACGAGCGCATAATTAAACATCTGACTGGGCGTGGCTGGCGAGAATGAATTCTTGATTCCGATTAGATGTTGATTCCACTTAAGGGGTGTTTGGTTGGGGTGAATCAGGAAAGTGAAAAGGAATTTGAGATCTTAATTCCTTAGTGCTTGGTTTGGATTTTTCATCATTCTCTTTCCCTATTTTTAATTTAACAATTCTCTCAACTGGATAGATCTTGGTTCTCTAGTCTTATCCTGGCACTGAAATTCCCTAACTTTCTTCTTCCAGTCTTCATGAAACCCGCACGTATATATTATCCACCTCTTTCTAGCCTTCCTTCTTCATAAACCTGCGTCGTCCATTGTCAAGCGACATGTGAACTCTATTTTCTTAGTTCCAATACAAGATTATACTTTAAATTTATTATCAAAATAAAAATTATTATTATTATTATTTAATTGAAGATAGTACAGTTTATTTTTTGAGTTGTATATGGGTCGAAAAACTAAACTATAATTTTCACATGAACTCTTTTTTAAGTAAAAGAACATACTTATTATTTTAAACTTTATAATATTATACGTACATAGGTTACGATTCTCCTGCTTATGTTTTACGTTTTGTTTTAATGTTGGCAATCTTTGCAACCTTAAAAAGTTGGATATGACTTTACGTCCAGGAGGTGAATGCATGCACAACTCCCAATTTTGAATCTATATATACTTTGTCGATCGGGGGAGGGCCACGCTAATTGGGTGATGCTGAATATCCAAATCTCACAACTTTGGAGCTGTACTGTCACCACTGAAAATTGGATATATAGGCACCAGAACACATGTACCGGTGCTGATAAGCCGGTTATTAAATACCTATTGCACTGGTATAAATGTTCGTGTATAAAAAAATTGGTGTCTAAGAGGTAATGGAACCGGTAAAAAACATGTTGGTGCTCAGGTCCAGTGCTTATGAGTAGGATTTGGATGATTTTGGCAAATTTTGAGCACCGGTATGTTTGATATCGAAGATGGAAAGAGGTGCTATTAAAAATTTACGCGGGAATTTTGTATCAATCGCACCGGTAAATGTTTTGGTACGGGTGCGGTTTGGGAAGAAATGCCGGGAAATATTTGAGCACTGGTATAATGATCAGCACCGATCTGTTTGTCCCGTTGCTAAAATTATAAAACGCAGGAAACATTAGAGCACTGTTTACTTGTACCGGTGCGTTTGAGAGAAATCAGAAAAATGCAGGAAATGGGAAAATTTTGAGCACCGGTTCTTTCATTAATTTTTAGCACCGGTATAAATACCGGTGCTATTGCTTCAGCTGCATCAATAGCTCCGGTATTATATGTTTTGACCGGTGCTACTGAGGCATTAAATGCTCACCTACCACCATTTTGATCGGGTAAAAAAAGATAGAAAGGGGGCATTAATGGAAATTTGGGGTTGGAGAAGACATTGAATGCTAATCAATGAATTACCTTGAAGGTACTTCATTTTTTTAAATAAAAAAATCATCATTTAAGGATTTAAGGTGGAATATGTGTGGAATGATATGTTTATGTAAATATCTCATGAGTTTGAACATTGTAATTTTCCTTGACACTCTTGATGAATAGATTTAGCTTGCAAATGTTGTTGATGTAATGTAAGGCTTTGATTGCATGTGATTCGAAGCATAGGGTGTGGTAGGATTGTAGTATTGTGTGATTATGCATGTTGCATGTTTATAGGGTGTGTAATGAATGAGCTTATTGTTGATGTGTAATTGTATATTGCTTTGGATGTAAATGTTGCAAATTGATTCCATTGTTGACATACACCGAGCCATTGAGAGGCGTAACCATGTTCATCACAACGTAGCTTGGTGAGTGATGAATTTATTGCTTTTGTTTGGGACTTCTTGGACTATGCTTTTAGTTGTGAAAAAGTGCATCCTATGTCCATGTCGTGATTGTAAGAACCGTAAGCGTAACGATGATCGAGATTTGTTGCAACTCCATTTGTACATGAGAGGGTTCTCGAAGGATTATTTGGCTTGAACTTTTCATGGGGAGAAACCACCGCTAGACGCGGTTGTAGGTAGCAAGGGGGAATATTTTGGGGATTTGAAATTGGATGACATGTGTGAGGAGGTGGTGGATGAATTTAGGGGGAGGCCTAAGGTTCTGCCAAAATTTCTTAATGAGAAGGACAAATAGTTGTATCTTGGTTGCAAGGAGAAAGACAATGTAATGTTATACTTAATGGAGTTGTTCAACCTGAAAGGTGTTGGTTCGTGAACCGATACTAGCATGGATAAGTTGTCAAAGTTTTTGAGGGAGAAACTCCCCCCCCCCAAAATGGTTTACCGGACAACCTGTACAATGCAAAGAGAATTTTGTGCTCAATGGGAATGGAGTATAAAAAGATACATGCATGCCCTAATGATTTTCTTTTGTATAAGGATGCGTTGGAAAAAGTGGAGGCTTGCCTAGTATGCAATGTATCTCGTCATAAGCAAAGAAGAAATAATGATGTTGATGAAGAGGTCGTTGTAAAGGTAAGGAAACGGGTCCCTGCAAAATTTTTGTGGTACCTTTCTACTGTCCCCAAACTGAAGAGATTGTTCAAGAACACCGTGGATGTGAAAAACATGGCATGGTTCAAGGATATGTGTTATGTTGATGATGATATCATTAGTCACCCAGCAGATGGGGATTAGTGGAAGAATTTTGACAACAGGTATCCTAAGTTTGCTGTAGAACCTAGAAATTTTAGAATGGCTCTGTGTACTGATGGTATAAATCCCTTTGGTAATATGTCATCAAAACATAGCTCATGACCTGTTATGCTTTGTATTTATAATCTTCCTCCTTATCTATGCATGAATAGGAAATATGTTTTGATGCCACTAATGATTTCCAGTCTGAGGCAACCCGAAAATGACATCGATACTTATCTAGCCCCACTAATTGAAGATTTGAAGTTGTTGTGGTTGGATGGTGTCGAGGTGTTCGATGGTCATTGTGGGACAAAGTTCACTCTGAAGGTGATACTGTTCTGCACTATTAATAATTTTCTAGCATATGGTAATCTTTCGGGTTACGTTGTTAAGGGTCATAAGGCATTTCCTATGCGTTAGGAAGCAAGTGATTTTACGCAACTGAAAAATGGTCGGAACACTGTCTATCTTGGTCATATGAAATTCCTCCCAGCAAAGCACAAGTTACGAGAAGACGAGATTCATTTTGTTGGGGGGAGGGAGAGGAGGAAGGTGCTGAGAATATTGAGTGGGTTTGCCATCCATAGCAAGGTGAAAAAACTCAATTTTGTTCTAGGAAAGAAGACATTAAAAGTGGTTGCCTTAAATGACGGACCTTGGAAGAAAAGATCGATATTCTTTAATTTTCCATATTGGTAAACTCTGAAGGTTTTCCATTATTTAGATGTGATGCATATAGAGAATACTGTGTGTGAGAGTTTAATTGGTACTCTACTAAACATTCCAGGTAAGATGAAGGACAACTTGAATGCACGGAACAACCTCGTTGAGCTTAGTATAAGAGTTGATTTAATTCCTGAGGTGAAAGGTAAATGGGTGTACCTACCACCAGCCCCTTACAATATTTATATCAATGAGAGGAGGTCGGTCTGTGAGTGCATTGGGGGATACCATCTAGTTACTCTATGAATGTAAGTTGGTTTGTGAATGACGAATTGCATCTTAATGCGTTGCAATCCTATAATTGTCTCGTGTTGATGCAACAAATATTGCCTGTGGCTATCTGTGGGGTCTTGGAGGAAGAGGTGAGATTCTGCATCATGTACATGTGTTTCCTCTTTTTTTTAAACTCCATTTGCCATAAGAATATTAGCATAAAACAGCTAGATGAGTTCGAGCGTGGGGTGATACATGTGCTTTGTTTGTTTGAGAAATATTTTCCCCGACATTCTTTGACATTATGGTCCATCTTGTAGTTCATGCTGTCAGGGAAATTAGAATATGTGGCCCCGTTGTGATGCATTGGATGTACCCGTTTGAGTGTCACATGGGGGTCTTTAAGGGTTATGTACACAATCGATGCTAGCATTGTCAAAATATATGTCATGGAAGAGATCACTGAGTATTGAACTTCATATTTTCCTGGGAAAATGACAGTTGGAGTTTCCAGCATATCCATAGTGGCAGGAAGAATGGTATCCCACGTTCGAAAGGTACGCTATACATACCATTTAATGCTGAGTAGATGAAAGTCCATCTTTATGTTTTGCATAACAGAAGTGAAACTGCTATTTATGTCGATAAGCACATGTCAATGTTGGAAGAAATCTATCTCGAATGGCCCTCGAACCACTTGCAACTTGAGCATTCTGTAATGTTTGCTAATTGGTTTTATAATCGTTGTAATGTGGAGATGTCTTCGTCTAAACTTTGTGTGTTTGCAAGGACACCGTGTTGCATGGTTAAGAGATACCAGGGATATGATATCAATGGATACAGTTTTTCAACTGTTTCCAAGGATAGCAAAAGCACAACTCTGAGAAGCGGGTTTTTTTGGAATCTAAATCCATGTGGAAGTTGAGCAAGAGAAACAAAAAGCCAACCATTTCCGTGATGACACTTTATGGGGTCATTGAGGATATTTGGGAGTTGGATTATGTGGAGTTTAAAGTGGTAGTGTTCAAGTGCCTTTGGATTTAAAATGGTGTCGAGGTACGTATCGAGTGCCCATGGGTCTACTTGACTTGAATCGTGTAAGATATAATAATGACAAGTTCATCTTAGCGGCTCAAGCTCGCCAGGTGTTTTACATCTGAGACCCAAGCAATGAGAAGTGACATGTTGTACTCCACGGTAAGCAGTACTTTATTGATGATGAAATTGGATTTAATGTCAAATATGATATTGCATATTTTTTGGCTGCTTTCCCTAGTTTGGAGGACATCGGTAAACCATCTGTAATTAGGCAATCACATGGGGATGGACTGTGGGTGGACGAGAATGGAAATATTGTGGGTGGTAAAATTATCTTGGAGAGGAAGAGATTGGGTGTTCCATTTTTATTTTTATCACTTTTGTACCCTTTAGGACTGTTTTGTTTAGCATACAGAGTATTTTAGTGGAATTATTTATCTATGTTGGAAAAGTGTAGGTTCCTCATCTAATGTTTATCAAAAAACAAAATGTATGGTTATTCATAGCAGCGGGAAAGATGTTTAATGCTGGTTCTATTGACTTAGGAACGTGCTCAGTTTTTTGGCAGAGTACTTGAAAACAGAGTTTGAGCACTGGTTTTTAAGCTCTAGATAATGTATCGGTGCTGAACAGTTAGATAGAATTAATTAGAGTTTCTTATTGGTCTATCCCAAAATAAATAAAATGATGTTTATGCAGCTGTGTAGGGCTGCTTTAATGAGAAGCACCGGTATTGGGTCATTTTTTGAGCGCCAGTTGTTGTACCAGGACTCAATACTTAGTTAAAAAACATATGAGTTGCTCTCTGTTTCATATTAAATTAATGTTCAAGCAGTTGCGTAAGGCTACCTTCGCATGGAGTACTGGTATTTTATGTTTTTCAAAGCACATGTATTGTACCGGTGCTTAACACTTAGTCAGAAATATCCCGAGTTGCTCTCTGGTCCTGCTCTGGATAAGAAAAATACTTACCCAGCAGCTGTGTGGGGTTGCGTTTATTTTATAGCACCGGTGTTTTCAGGTACCAGTGCTAACAAAATCTACTATAATCAATCTACCCGGTCATTATTTTACCAAATATTCATAACCCCTTGTTCACATATTCTTAGAGCAAACCCTATATCTTTCCTTAAAGGTGATAGGGCTTCAAAAAGGTACTGTTCTCTCACTCAAAACACTGCGGTGAACTGGAAATCTATTACTTCTGTTAATGAATCCTTATTTTTTCAAAGTTTCATATCAAGATTGTGGAAATTCTGAAAACATGATCATTTTGTATTGTTATATGTGCACCTTGTTTCTCAATTAATTGTGCTCTATAATCAACGTGAATAATGATGATGATGATTTCTATATTGATTTCGGTTAGTTCTTCAAAATTAGGAGTTGTAAAAATTATTGCGGCGCAACGCAGTTATACGCAATTGCCTTATCTGTCTTTAGCAAAAATTATCGCAGCGCAACGCACTCGTACGCAACTGCCTTATCTATCTTTAGCACCGGTACATTACCTTAAAGGCACCGGTATGAAGATTTGAGCACCATCTTATCACGAAATGTAATACAATACCATATTCTATTAACGTAAAATAATCTAAAATTTATCACACAAAAAATAACAATATAAAATTGTGAATGCCAAGATTTACATGTTTTGGAGTTGTGGAAACACTTCAAACAACATTTGGGGTCATTTCATAATTTTCCAAAACTAGTCCCATTTCGCAAAAGACGTCCTTCCGTTCACTCAGATAGTTCCAATATGCAAAAGTACATTTTCCTAACATTGAATTTTATTTCTTCATCGCCAATTTTGTATTCCGAGAATTCCAACTTTCTTGGAGGGACTAAAATGCAAAAAGCAAAAAGCTTACTCGCAACTCAAAATTGAAGTTCCCTCAAACATTATCATACATTTACACTCCCTGATGTGTTCTACAATCAGAAATCTAATTCAATGTCACTCAGAGGACTGTTATAAGTCTCCATAAATGTTTTCGAATTCTCAAAGTTAACACTAGCTAAGTACCTCTTGTTAAGTTTACAACATACACTTGCGCTTTTGGTCATGTTCCAAAATTGTAACAATAATTTTAATCATTCATTTTTATCCAATGAAATGAAATATCATGAATGTACTGCCCGCGTAAGTTAGCGTAATTGGGGCATTTAGTTGGAGGGCATTTTTTCGAACAAGGCCCTCTAACTATTCCAGGCATGTCATAAACCTAATTGATATTCATCAACGGGGACTACATGGTCATAAACATTTTTTAAAAAAATTGGACGCTAATGTAATTTTACTATAGTATATAATCCGTTATCGCTGGAATGACAAATTTACATTTACACCATCACACTCATGGTTTTGAAATGTGAATTAAACATATATTCAGTCAATTTTAAAAAACAACTAATCCTAAAAAGGTTGGGGTAGAAAACCTAATAAATCAAAGTTTGTAGGAATTGTTAGAACTGGTACGTTATGTTTCTTACGGTGCTCAAGTTTTTTCCGGAAATGAAAATAATTTGAAATTTTCAAACTGGCTAGGTGGGGAAATTGAATTTTTTTGAGCACCGGTACAAGGATGTTTAAGCATCGGCTTGATATACCGGTTCTCAACACTTAGAAAAAGGACAGGCCATTTCCCCCCTGTCCAACTGTAAGAATCAAAATAATTGAAAACCACTTGTGCGCAATTGTGTTATGTGGATATGAGCAATGGTATCCTGAATCTGTGCTCAATACTTAGAATATTTCTACTCAAATTGTGTACATATCAGTCTCTGTCTAGTTCAAAGAATAAAACAAGCAGGCAAAACAGCTATGCGCAGTTGCATTTTGTAAGCTATAGCACCGGTTTTTTAGTACCAGTTTTATGTACCGATGCCCAAGACTTAGAATATTTCTACTCAACTTTCTCTCTGCCCAAATGTGTATTGTAAAAAATTAATAAATAGCAGCTGTGCGCAGTTGCGTTTACTGATTATAAGCACCGGTATTGGTTATGTACTGGTGCTATCAGATAGCATATAAAAGGTAGACGCTTCCACTCCCACTCTTCCATCCCCACTCTTCCACCATCTCCGAACTTAGCTCCACTCGTCCACCACCATCTCCCTCGCCGCTCCAGCCCCACCACTGCCGCTCATCAGGCAACCTGGCAAAAACCACCACCACTGGCTATAAATCCCCACCATCGGCTATAAATCCCCACCATCGGCCATAAATCCATGGCCATAAATATCCACCACAACCGGCCATAAATCCCTGCCATCGGTTGAGCACACCGACCATCACTTCCCACCACTGCCGCTTCTTCACCCCCTATTCCTCCGCACCTCTGCCGCCTTGTCGGTCTGCCACCTCCATCGGTAAATCAAGGTTATTTAGCACCGTCATGAAGTTAAGGCCTTTTTTATGGATTGTTATGTTAAATGTGATATGGATGTGTATTTTGGATTGTTGACAATGTAGTTAAGAATGTCATTGTGTACCCAAACAATCTGATGTGATTGAAAGGTTTGAACAATTTATTTATGATTTTTTAGTTGTGATTGTGCTTTGAAATTCCCAGTTTGACAGTTATATTTGCATTTGCTATGTTCGATTAGTTGAGTTGTGGTACTTGAGTTGTGACTTCCATTTGTGATTCCCCTTTCGACAGTTAGATTGTGAATGGAATGTCTGAATTGTTGGAGTTCTGGTTGTTGAGATGTGACTAAGATTTGTTATTTTTGGTTTGACACTTACATTTTGAATGTGAAAATTTATTGCGAGGTTTGAATGGTTGAGTAGTGGTTGCTGAGTTGTGATTGTGCTTTGTGATTTGTGATTCCCCATTCAACACATATATTCTGATTGCCAATTGTGATTGGAATGTTTGATTTGTTCTGTTGAGTTGTGATAGTGAATTGGATATCGCCAACTTTGGTTACTCTTTTTTGAATATTTTTTTATGATTCTTGCTTCATAACATTGAATCTGTAACATTAAATTCCATTGGCATGCATTAAATTCCTCCAAAGGGTAACAAAACAACTATAAGAGGGAGGAAGATAAAGAGGGGACAAGCTTTAGTGGGAAAGGTTGTGGACAACAAAGACACAACCACATCCCCTATTAGAGACACTAAGACCATCGTCCACTACTATTATAGATCGAGGACCCAGATGCCACAGTTGAAGAGCATCCCTACAATGAACAGCCCCTAGCCTTCACTGTTGATGAAGAGTTTCCATCTGCTGAACTGGGGACCTCTATGAGGATGGGATAGATGATGTTTCCAAGGTGGGGGAGGGGGGGGGGGGGGAAGCATGGAAAAGCCTTTGATAGGTTTGAAATAAAAGAATGGTGCAAGAAACGTGGTACAACCACATGCTAGTCAGTAATGCTGGCCAAGGAGAATAATGTCCCGATCCCAGTCAGGTTCAAAATTTTTGACATGTCCTGCATGAAGAATTGGATGGTGTGGACAGCGTACATACACTATGCATTACAATGGTGAATAAAGTTCAGGACACATAGGCATTGGAAAAACATTCCAGATGACACCAAGGAGGAGGATTGGATAGACATTTTTGGTAAGAGAATTTCACAACTTATATATGTTGATGTTATTAAATTTAATTTAGTAGCTAAGATAAATTCCCATTTTTTTACATGAATACAAGCTAACATCAGTTTCTATGCTAAATTTCCAAAATGCAGTTCGAGCAAAATTTTACCAAATCATGTAGTCAGCACTGCCCACCTTAACTCGAAATCAAAAGTGGCAAAGAAATTCATTCATCAAGTGGAAAATATCCAAGAAAATGTTACCATATGAACCTTGGGACAAGTACAAATGGATGGGTGAAGAAGAGGGGAACAAGTTTGTGAAGATGAGAACAACACCTGAGTTTAAAGTAAACTTTATATCAACATTCAGCCAAAATCAGCATGTGTGTCAGTTAGGTTTACTTCTAAAGTTCATTATTTTAACATCCATTTTTCATATTATTAGAAAATAAGTCATACTAATAGCGAGCACTCAAAGGAAAAGGTTTACACACATCGGACTAGAAGGAGCGGACACCGAGTCACGCAGGAAAAAATAATCGAGAAAAAGAAGGAAGAGAAGAGAGTGAAACTGGCTGCTCAGGGCTTGGTGGGGGAGGAGACCAAGACTGAGCTCGAGACCAAAGAGTTCAGTGTGGATAGGTCCCTAGTCTACCTTGAGTCCATCATGCTGGCAGACAAAGACAAATATATTGTTCCAGCCGACATAGCCATTGCAGAGAACATCATAAGTCTTTCCACATTAATTGATCATTACAATGTTTAGTAATTCCACTTTGAATGATCTTGAAATTTTTGCAAATTAAATTCATTGTTTATACTTTATGCCTGCTCACAGATCAAAATTAATGAGGAGGCTGCTAAGGGCACATTGCTTCTCAAACTGGGGCAGGACATACTGATAGCGGCGACCAGCAAGCCGGATCACCCAGGGAGGTATAGGGGTACTCCATCAAGCCTCCATAAAAAGGTTGTCGTGCCTCATTTGTTAAGCAAATACAGAAGCAAATGCGGTAGCAGCTTATCCCCCGCTCCAACAGTCCAGTAAAAGAAAGCAAAGGACCGACCAGTGGTGTTGGCAATGGTGTCATACCTCTACGAGCTCGTCAAGGGGATCACATCAGCAGGAGGGGTCCAAATACCACCTGGCCTGGATGATCCCAAGTCTTTCATAGAAGTGGCATTGGCCAAAGTGAGTGCGACCTAGACAAAATCAGATGGCTCTCCTAGCGATAAGGAGGTAAAAAAAATGGGATACCATTCGTCATTCTTTCTTTCATCACTTGGTCTATTACATATTAAATGTATGTTTTTTTTAAAATTAAAATCTGACTACTTTGTCAACACAACTTGAGATTCGACCACGAGTTGCAACCCGGGGAAAAAATTGGACAAGCCAGAGATCTCACCCCTGAGATTGGTAATTTTATCATAGATCATTACTAAATCATCCACACATATTTGGAAATTTTACTTATCACTTAACACATGTTTTTTAATAACTATATGCAGATTGAAAACAGGCGTGCCTTAAAAAAACATCCAATTATGAGGGAGTTCATCAACCATTGCAACGAGAAGGCAATGGAAATAAATGCTAATGGGAAGGTTATATTTTACAACCAGTTTCATGTATCCACATTTTCCAAACCGTGCAAATATGGCCTTTGCATCCAGCGACTATTGGATTTTGGAGACAGCTCGGGAATTATCATGGGATGACATGGATCTCAAATGCACAAATGGATTTATGGATTGGGTAGGTTCTAAACAATTCAATTCATGTGTCTCGTTCTTTAAAATATTCATGAAAAATAATATCTTCTGATCTGGCAGGCACATGTGGAGTAAAATGGAGGCCACGAACACTGGCAGAATCCAGTCCCGTGTCTCCAACACTGGAAGAAACGACAACTTGCTTCAGGAGGAAGACATAACCTCTTGGGTTTTCCTCATCTGGGACTCGATGATTAACTCATACATCGCCATGTATTTGGTTCCATACCTCAGGAGGTTAGAAATTTTACATTTTTAATTAGATTAATATATGTTTTGTAAAATTCAACAGATAGATTAACTTTAAAATTATTAATGCAGTTCACATTGGTTCCTCATCCTCATTTGTCCCGAATAAACCATGTCGACACATTGGACACCCTCACAATGGTATTCAACTTAAGGATTACATAGAGACACAAGTTATTTCGTAGTAATAATTTTAGCACCATTAACCCTACTTTTTCCAATATTAGTATTTTCAAAGGTAGTAACTCAAACATTTCACAGAGTTGCGTGTCAATATGAGAGGTTGAAGAGGAAGAATGAACCCTCACCGAATTTCAACTGGAAGATAACAAACATCAAGGTAAGTAGTAAGCATAAATAGTAAAACATACTTCGTACATTTTCTTCTTTACGTACACTAATTTTATTATCGAGTCTTTCATTCTATCTTAGCACCGACAACAAGGAAGTAGCTGGGAATGCAGCTACTATGTCATGTGATTCCTTGAGGAGCTTGCACTCGAGACAACATGCAACAATCCTAACGACTTAAGTATCAACACTCCAACACAAATAACACAATATGTATATGGCTTATATTGCTTTAACCCCGGAGAAGCAAGGCCCGTACAATGCCTACAAACTTCAAGAGGTGGCGGCCAAATGGTGCGAGGCATGGGTTAATATTAATGCAAAGGTGGCCAGGAATGATCCAAACCAATTTTTTGACTGATGTCTATGGATGGGTGATGGGAATTTGTCATTTATGGATTGATATGGCATAATGGTATATTGACATTGATTTCATTAATTCTTTTGTAGTATAATTTGTTCATTGTTATTTACATCATTAGTTTCATAGTAATTTTTCCAACTTATTGAAGGGATTATTTATAATCTTTTTTCCCCGTGTTTGATCCGGGATGACAGAAAATTTTTATAAATTACCCATGCAATATTTTTCTAAAATCAGCACCGGTTGCTAATTCAGAACTGGTGTTATCAATTAAAACTAGCCATGGATATCGGTGCCTAAATCATCACTACTACCGGTGCCATTGTTAAAAGTATCGGTTCTATAAATCATACTTACATGCATCAGAAAACTTTCCTTACCGGTGCTATAATATGATCACCGGTACATATACTTACTACCGGTGCTCAAAAACTGTAACTTGCATGTTGATTTGTGAACCGGTAAATTAATTTTTGAGCACCGGTCTATAACATACTAGCTCTCAACTTTAGCATCGGTACTTATTCTTACTATCGGTGCTCGAAAACTGTACCTGTCCGGTAGATTTGTGCACCGGTATCTAAATTTTTTATCACCAGTACATAACTTACCGGTTTTAATGTTTAGCACTTGTATGTCTAACTGGTACTTTTACCACGACCTTTTGCACTGTGTCACTTATGCAACGGTATCCCAGTAGGCAAAAAATCAATGCCTATGATGGGTTTCTGCAGGGGCCTATGGGGGGAGGGGGGGTCCTCCCGTATCCGAAAAGCTATACCTTGTTTCCTTCCATTACTCTGGATCGGTAGAGGGAGAGTACATAATAACTTCACCGCTGTCATCCATTGTCAAACAACTTCTGATATCTATTTTCTCAGTTTTAAGATAAAATTATACCTTATATTTATTATTAAAATTAAGATTAATATTAGAGTCTGTCTCTTGAAAGACGGTCTTTCCATAAGTCATGTAAAGACCAAGGTTTAAATTGTAAATTAGAAGAAATGATGATAAAAATTTTGGGTTGCATTAATCGGGTCATAAACTTTATAATTACTACATCTTGCAAAATAAAATTTTAATATTGCAACTAAGCCTTTTATATTTTTATTTTTATAATTAAACTTTGTCTTTCCATAAACTTATGGAAAGACGGTCATTTTCAAGATTTTGTCTTAATATTAATGATTATATATGATTTCAACAAAAATATAACAAAAAAAATTTTCGATTGTATATGGGTAGATTTTTTTAAAAAAAATAAATCCACCTGTGATGGTGGGGGTTTGGCAGACCCCTACCCGTTTATTAATTAAAATAAAAGATACAGAAAAAGAGGGGGACATAATACCTTACCTCTGAGAATTCAGCTGATGATCTGTGAAAACTATACAAAAATCCTATTGTAGCCTAAAGATCAAACAACGTCAAACGTGGAAAATAAGTACATAAGTAACTAATTATGCTAATCTAACATGAGGAGTTCCAATCGCATCAAGCTTTACGTATCCAGCCACTAAGTTAGGCAGACCTGCAGAATCATAAATATTATTTACCTGCTCGCGGCTCGCCATCTTTGCAAGTACGTCGGCAGCTCCGTTGGCCTCTTTGAAAATATGGTGCAAAGAATAATCCATTCCTTGTAACATATGCCATATCTCCCTCATCAGTGGAAGCAATTTCCATGGAATCTTGAGTTGTTTATGAATCATTCCATATAGGACTTTGGAATCCGGTTCGATATCGATACCCCTGATGCCTTGTTCATTGACTAGATGAATGCCATGCAAAAGAGCATAGGCTTCGGCCTGCAAAACAGATTCAGCCAAGATGGATTTTGAAAGAGCTCTAGTTACCTGACCAAAATGATCTCGGATTATACATCCGATACTAGCACCACTAGTGCCAAGATAGGAGCCGTCAGTATTCAATTTGAATCTGGAAGGTAGTAACCACTTTATAAGCCTGATTGGTCTATGTGTTGTAGAGTTCTCCCTCAGTAATATAGGAATATGGGAGAGAGCCCATTTGAAATCCAGTTTGAATGCCAAAAAGGTATCATTGAAGTGATATAGAATCCGTTTAAAAATGAGCATGATATCAGGGATTGTTCCTTCAAAGATGTAGGTACATCTAGCACACCACAGGTACCAGAGTACAACACAAGTAACAATTCTAAAGATCTTTAAACAGGATCCAGCAGGGGAAGACACATTCCAGTAAAAGTAGATTCTATCCCACAAAAGTTGGAAATGATTATTGTTCAAGCCGAATGTGGAGTTCACAAATTTCCAGAGTTTTCCTACTGTCACACAGGAGTTAAAACTATGATGAATAGATTCAGACTCCTGAAAGCAGAAACAACATCTGGAAGGTAGATGGAATTGAAAATCCTCTAGCACATCTGGGAAGGCAATAACTCTATTTAAAATTTTCCAATTTAATAAACTAATTTTTTTAGGTAAGAATTTAGGCCACAGATGAGTGTAAGATGGTATCTTCATTTTCTTCTCTCTTATTAATTCATAAGCTGATTTAACAGTAAATATTCCGGTCTGAGAAGGTTTCCATATGAGGATATCATCATAATAGGGAAAAAGTTTATATTACTGTTCCAGCAGATGATATATGTGATCAGGTAGGGAATTCCTAATCAGGTCAGAAAAAGATGTTTTATTTTGAATGAATTCAGCCACAGTTAAGTGTTGATAAGGAATTATAGTCGGATGAGTTAGGTATTCAGTTAAAGGTCCCATAGAGGTCCAGTTTGAATTCCAGAAAGAGATTGAACCCGATCCAAGAAAGACTGTGGTGTTGTTTAAGGACATGTCTTGAACCTCCTTAATTCTTTTCCAACTTCTGGAAGTTTTATGAGTATCATTCATAGACCACATGACTTTAGCCCAAAGAGATATACCAGTTTGAAGTTTCCACCACATTTTTAGTGAGAAAGACTTGGTTAGTGTGTTTAAATTTTTAAAATTAAGACCATTTTCCTCTGTTGGGAAACACAGTTTGGGATAAGATCTCCAAACTCTGTTTTTCTATTGATTTCCTGAAGTATTCTTCCAGAAGAACCGAGCAAGAGTTTTATGGATTTGACTTATAATGTGTTGAGTAGGCCTCAATACAGTTATAAGATGAATTGGCATTGAGGACAAAACATGTCTAATTAGTGTTGCCCTACCAGTTGGAGAAAGAAGTTTATTATGCCAATGATTGATTTTATTTTTAAATGAAAGCAACATGCTCTGAAAGAGTGAATTTTTAACCCTTCCAGTGAAAATAGGACATCCCAGATATTTAAATGGAATGGTTCCTAACAGCATGTTTGTTTCTCTTTTAATCAGTGTGATGATTCTGTTTGGTGTGTATTTTGAAATATGGAAAGTGGATTTTTCAAAGTTCACTTTCTGACCAGAAGCCAATTCATAAGATTTCAGAAAACACATGATCGTTTGTAAGCCCTGTTTAGTGTATTTTAAAAAAATTTCCGTGTCATCAGCATAGGAAAGATGTGATGAAGCTTTCATCCCCCCTGGTAGTTTATAGGGCTGAATATTTCTGAATTGATGTAGGAAGTTAAGGTTCTGTGAAAAAGCTTCAGCCATCAGTATGAACAATAGGGGGGATAAAGGATCACCCTGTTTTAAACCCCTTGAAGCAGGAAAAAATCCAACGGTTCTTCCATTTATCAGTAATGAAAAGTAGGCTGCTTTGATGTTCTTCATAATAAGCCCAACTAGGGTGTTGGAAAAACCTTGCTTAAGAAGTAGTTTTTCCAAAAAAAAACCCAAGAAACCCTATCAAATGCCTTCATCATGTCCAATTTTATGATCATATTATAACCTTTTGATTTTGAGTGTATATGGTCAGTGTATTCTTGCATGAGAAGAACATTATCAGCAATTTCTCTACCAGAGACAAATGCTGACTGTTCTGGGCTTATTATAATATCCAGAAAGTTTTAAGTCTTGTGGAGAGTATTTTTGAGAAAATTTTGTTTGAGAAATTACATAAACTTATAGGTCTATAATCTTTGAAAGAGGAACAGACATTTTTTTTGGGTATTAGAATTATTTGAGTTGCTGAAATGGCTTTGGGAATATCCTTACCATCAAAGAATTCTTCCACTGCCAACAGGACATCAAATTTAATAATATCCCAACATGTATGGTAAAAAAAACCAGAGAAACCATCAGGTCCCGGTGCTGAATGTTTATCCATGGAAAGAACAATGTTAGTTAGTTCCTCCATACTGATTTGTTTGAGTAAATTTGAATTCATTTCATATTATCCAGAATCCAAGCTGTGTTAATACCTGATGGGTCCAAAGGTTCATCAGTAAGAAGATTTGAGAAGAATCTAACAGCCTCGTTTTCAATATCTTCTGTGTTATTTAACCAACTTCCGTTATTAGATCTGATTAGTGATATTGTTTGTATTTTATGTTTACTTGAGATTGATTGATGAAATAATTTTGAGTTAATATCTCCTTCTTTCAACCATTTTAGTCTTGATTTCTGTTTTAGAAAATTTTCTTGATTATTAAGACCTAACTTCAGCTTTGCTCTGGCTAAATTTAAGGCTTGTATTGTGTCACTTGATTCAAGCTGTTGTAAATCTTTTTCAGCATTAGTAACAAGATCTTCACTGATTTGCACAACATCAAAAACATTACCAAAAACATCTTTGTTCCAGAGTTTTAGGATTTGTTTAAGGTTTTTAAGTTTGAAAATTAGTCTTTTCATCCCTCGAAGATTGGTGTGAACACTCCAAGCATCTTCTACTAGCTTCATAAATTTTGGATGTGTTACCCAGAATTATGCCAAGTTGCTGCCAAGTGCCTATGTGGTAACTCTGACTAACATACAAGGCACAACCTTTCAGTAGTGCCCGGAGGCCATTAGTCAGTCCACTAATCAGTCTCGTCAACCATGCCCAAATAGATATTCAGTTATGAGCTCGTATCAGTATAGTACAGTGGGTAATGCTAGCATACCAGAAACTCCACGAGTAGCCGGTCTAATCAGACGGTCTGGTCAATACCGTTCCCCACCGACTTTGACTGAACTACAATCGCGTCGGGGGCCCCGAAATCAAAGACAGGTAATCAGGTAGCAGATAATTCACGTTTGACACGGCAAGATAAAGTACAAGCCGGTCATTCACAGAAAAAAAAATATCGGAGCAATTCATAACTCAGTTTCACGATAATTGAACCAGTAATATACACACTCAGTTTAACAGTTAGTATATATTATCAATTTAAGTTTAACAGGTATGTCCCTTTGTAATGGAGTTTGAGTACATGTTCGAGTATGTATTTCGAGTACTTGGGTTTGAGTAGTTGGATGTGAGTACAGGGCCTGAGTACAGGGGGTTCGAGTAAAGAATTCGAGTGGAGAAGGTTCAAGTGGTACGGGTATTGGGTTGTACTGGATAATTATTTAACAACTCAATTTATCATTTATTACTTAACTCTTTTAAAATGTGCAATTTGTATATCGTGTTTCCATTCTGATTCGAGGTACTATTACTTCCTTCCTCTTTCTTAAGTGAAACCTATACTAAACTTTATCATCATTTGATATTAACTAATATATATATTTTTCAATAATTAAGATTATTAATTCAGATATTCCATAATAATTTAGGTTAATCCATAATAATTTTTTTTAATTAGAGGGATTAAAAAGGTTCAATTGAGATAACATGATTTGTATCGGAGGTATATTTTATTTATTAATCTAGTTGGGTTCGGGATTTCACACCTTTTACCTCGGTTTTTTGTCCTGAAACAATTGAGGTAAATACTGCCAAAATTGCATTTTTATTGCAGTTCGGAACCGAGGTAAAAGGAACCTTTACTTAGGTTTCTAATCGACATTGGTAGTTTTTACGTGCGACGTTGATAACGGCAATTAGACCCCCCAAATAGATCATATCTGCGATGTTGTTTGGCACAAAGTCTGCATCAACATTCATGCGATGTTGGTTGCTGCAGGATAGCAGTCGACTAGAGATCAAATGCTGCGACATCACTGTAGTCGACGTCGGTCTGCTAATTGGCGATATCACTTATCAATCAATGCAATATCGCAAGTTGTGGGGGACCCAGGTTTTTTGCATGTTGATGTGGAATGTGGATAAGTACGACATCGTTTTGTGTAACAGACCTTGGTAACAATGAAGGAGGATGGCTTGTGCGACGTAGGTCAGGTTCTAATTTGGCACTGATTCATGCGATGTCGCGGTTGCATCGATTAGACATTACATATTATTAAAATATTTATGATTTAATGACACAACTTAGCATTCGTTAGTAGCCATTACATGTTATTAAAAAGCGATAAATTGTAAAATGGATAAACGTCATACAACAATATAATTGTGTTCATTTTATGTGTGATGAGAATGACTTGTTTGAAGAATAAAAATATATCCATTAATACAATAACATGTTACAACATTATTCAAATGTTAAAATGAATTTGAAAAACGAATTGTATTGAACCACCATTTTCCACGTTGTACGACATTGTGAAAGTGAAACCGACTAGCAAATTGACAAGTCCGTCGAACTAGATGTTGGAAGTCCATTGATGACTCTCTTCGGCCCTGTTACAACAAATGCATAGTAAAAATATTTATGTTAGAATAGGGCAGTCCCCAAAAGAATTCCATAGAATGGAGTGAAACATAGACAACATTAATCCCAATTTGAATAAAGTATCTAACCCGGTCCCTACCGACGTTGCAAATTAGAGAAAATGAGGTCCCATTCAACAATGACATCGGCTTGATACTAATGAAAATGTTAAAAAGTCCTTGGCATATGCGAACTCGGCCTTTGTTCAGTAACATTTTGCATGGATCGATGCAATGTGACCGACGTCACACATTCATACTATAGTCATACAAATCTTAGCATCAAGTCTCCCTCTGTACAAACATGGCATTATCTTGTAAAAAAAAAAGAACATACAATATATAACATGCAAAAAAATCATCATATACTCATGAAATTTCATAGTCCTTAATCAATGAAGAAATCAAACATATTCTAAGATTATCACCAAATTTGTAGATGAACATGGAATGGGTAGAAAAATACCTCAAGGGATTTGAACCTTTGGATGCTCTACCCTTGGATCTTGTTGATGTTTGAGCGATGCAATTTGATTGAGCTATCTTTAATTATTGTAAGGTTTGAATTGAATGGATGGTGTGTTAGTTTGAGGTGTTGGGTTTGTGTTGTTGATGGGAAATGAGTGTAAGTGTTGAGTTTTATTTACTTGAAATGGGGTTAGGCGGAATTTTTGGTTCAAATTTTTGCCTGAAATTTTCATTTCCCACTGAAATTTTAAGATTGACCGACGTCGGCCTCTGTTTTGTTTTTGTTTTTTTGTATGCTGAAAGCCTGCAATGTCGCACATATTGTCCATAGTTGATTTTAAAAAGGTGTGGTATAATCTTGGGTGTTAACCTTGCGGCCCTTCTGTCGAATGATTAATGGGAAAAATGGAACACAATTGTCGCTAATATTAAAATAAACAACCGTTAACCATCTATTTCCCCCCACTTTCTAGGAGGTACCTATGTGCAAAAGTTTTTAAAAATATACTGTCAGCCCCAAACCCAATTACGATTGGTTCGAAAAGAAATTTTTAGATCTAAAGTTGAACTTATACTATTCGAGTGTAATAAAGAAACCAGTGCTAATCAACATATATTTCCATGAGCTTGTCCGGATGAAACCTTGTATACTTGTAAGTAATGTGCTACAAATTACTCCAGGTCATGTGATATTGCATTAAAAAATTTCATGGACAAAATTCCCTTACATTTTTATTTCCTAAAAAATCACGAATATGAAATTTCATGCGATTCTTTGTGGTGGAAATTATTGTTCTCATAACTTTTATTGTAGGGGTATAAATGGAATACTAAGAAATATGACGAACGAATACCCCAGTGTATCCATCCATGACCATAGCGGAACATTGTGGTCATCAATTGATGATTCGGTTGATTGTATCTCTAGTTTTACAATACAAGTTCTCCCAATTTGTTGGAGGGACCTATGTGCACATTTTAAAAAGACACTGTCAGTCCCAAACCCGATTGTGATCGGTCCAACAAGAAAATTTCAGATCTGAAGTTGAATTGATACTATCTGAGTGTAATAAAGAAACTAGTACTAATGAACATATACTTCCACGAGTTCGTCCTGAATGACACCTTGTATAATTGTAAGTAATGTCCTACAATTTACTCTAGGTCATGTGCTATTGCTTTAAAATTCTTCATGGACATAATTCTATTACATTTTTATTTCCTAAAAAACCATGAATATAAAATTTCATGCGATTCTTTGTGGTGGTTCCTATCAAACTAGCTAGACATCAATAAAGTTCACCCATTGTGTTAAAATCGATTCCCATCAAACTAGGCATCTATAAAGTTCATGGAAATTTATAGACTCCAATTCGTAGTATATAATATACTATTGACCATTATTAAGGTCAGCCATGCTCGTTTGGGTTAAACGTGGGCCCATATGTTCTGCAAGTGTGCTGAAATATTGATGTCCACATTAATAGGGTCGACATCGGTCTTATATTGATCATAAATCTGTAATCCTGATGCACTTGCAACGTCGCATGTGCTATTGGACTGTCATAGCCCTTAACCTATGCTAATGGGTTGAAATGGTGAGGCCCACAAGTAGATTACATGACATCGCTCATGGTTTGCTACCCTGTCGATGTTATTGACTTATGTGCGACCTCGCAGTACAGGAAGTGTCATGAATATATATGGAGCCCGCATCATACATCACTTCAAACATTCAACTTCTCGGTGAATTTCTGCACTTTTGACCCTTTCTTCTCAAAGGTATGCTCTCTAGATTCCCTAGATTACTTTTTTTTGTATGTCATTAAATTTGATATGCATTTGGAGGAAATTCCATAGGGTTGTTTGTTTTTTGTATTCAAATTTCCATTGATGTTTGCTCTAGGTAGTAGGAATTTTGGTTTGAAGTTCTCATCTGTCAACTGACCATAATTTGTTATTTTTATTTATTCAGTGATCTAGTTTTCCTCTGTTGAGAATGCATCCGTAAGGCTTAAATGCGACGTCGCTGGTATATCAGTTATACTTCCTCTAGGGCAAACTGTTAGCGACACCGGTTAAACTTTTCTCTCCCAACCCTAGTATTTTGCGATGTCACCTTCTCTTCGTTTAACACATCGGTTTTAACGACTGGTAGCCAACATCGCTGTGACAGGTTAACTTTAATATTGTATAGACACGATGTGTCAGCGACTCCGCTTATGAATGTTTGCTATGTAATTTTTATGGGTCCCACAGTAGATTAAATTCACCAATTTATATCGAATTTCAGGATTTATGTCTAACAGTGCTGGTTTAAGTAGACGTGCTCCGATTGAGGTAGGTAATTTGTTGTTCCAATTTAAATTCCATTTCATTTTCATTTTTTCTTAAGAATAATATTAATATTTTCAATGATCAAAATGTGGATCCTTAGAGATTCAGATGAGCGTCGTTGTCCCAGGACCACATTCAGGGAAGTCATTACACATTTTGTCCACAGGCTTACCAGGATAAACTTCGGTTCAATTCCGATTTTGGTAAGTTCTCCCTTGTTGCACATGATGTATTATATTTTTAATTCACTTTCTCTAAAAATTACTTTCATACTTACTAAATTTTCTTTTTTATATAAATCAGTATGTCCCAGACCACATTTCAGAGCTCCTACCACCGTACAAGACCCCCGTTGTGCTGCGGTGTAATGGAATGGTGTATGAGATGCACTGCTCGGGGGACAAGAAGGACAAGACACTCACCCCAAAGGGGTTTGGAAAATTTCTTGATGAGGAGGAACTCTTGATTGGGCACATGCTACATTTTGAGGCGGTAAATGGTGGTGGGCTTGCAGTTTTTAATGTAACCGTTATTCCCCATAGATTTGACTAATTATTGAATTTAAAACATTTGTTTGAAACAAATGTATTCAAATTTAGAACAACAACTCTTGAATTTTATTGAAATTCTTGAATTTTATATCAAGAATTTTATTTATTGAATTTTATTTCAATGTTATTGAATCCGTCATATTTATGTAACTCCGGTCCTCTCCCTCTTTCAACATATGTAACTCTTTCTCCCTCTTGGCAAATTGTTGTTGCAAACAAATATTGTAATGGAAGTTGAACTGTAGACCACCTACTTGATGGGCAGTAATTGTTAGGCCCATGCAGTGTTGTGACATCACTAAGTGGTCGAAATCATGTCGCTTAGTCCGATTTGGGTGCCAAGTTGTTCAAGTTGATGGACAACACAATGGCTTCAACCGACACCGGTTAATGATTGACATCATGTTGCCCGAACCAATGTGATGTTGCATAATTTGGGGCAGTTCAAAACAATGTCATTACTAAACGAGTATAAATGGGGGAACCCTAACAAAAAATTTAAGCATCTATCAACAAATTTCCTGCAAATTCCAACAGTCTCCAGCTTCCTCCCCTCCCTTCTCTTCTTCCATGGAAAAATGTATGGATTTTCTAATCCACTAACACATATGTTTTTTAATTCATAATTTGCAATGTTTGATCTGTGGTCTGTGAATATGTTTTCTAAATCTTACTTTACAATTCGGTAAGACAATGTTTTGCTATGTTTTCAAAGGGTGTATAAAGCTTCTTTTTTTTCCAGTTTTATGGGTTTCTTGCCATTGCTGCCTCTGAATTATGCATTGTTGATATATAATCTTTCACAACTTGGTCTATGCAATAGTAAAGCAATGTTACATATTCATTTATTCAATGACACATTTTTCAAAATTTGCAAGTTCAGTTTTGGTTATGTCTTCTGTTTGCATTGACCGGCATGCTCGTGAGGTCTTATCTATATATCAAGTAGCCCACTACTTTGGACTGACGTGACCCAGCGGCGGATTACCTGACGTCGTACATTGCATTTTATGCACTGGGTTCGCACTTAACATTTCCACGTATGATAAAGGACTAATTAATGGTTGGTGAAGGATCGTCTAATCCACCATTTTTTAGGTATTTCACATGTTTATATATATATATTTATATTTATATATTTATACTCTAACACAACTACACACCTCGTAACAACTAATACTTTTTGGTTATCGTACAGTTCACTTCACAACGGAGACACCCGGGGCATTTTTTCTTCGACATTGAAGATCATTCAATGGCTATTGATAGCCCATGTTTTGACTGCACTATGAAGCAACTCAACATTGGGAAAATACCAACTTTGGTAAAGCAATTGAATAGATTTTATTTGTAGACAATTGCATATGTATATATACATTTTTATTTCTAACCAATATTTTTTAATGTGACTTAGTACATCCTATGGGAGATTGTACAACTCCTACCGACTGAGAAGACCCCCATAGTGCTGAGGTGCAATGAGACAGCCAGGCATATGAACTACTCAGGGGGTGGGAAGATGAAGGCCCTTTCCCCAAAGGGTTTTGGCGAGTTCCTTAGGGGAAACAACCTACGCATCGGGGATACCTTGTTCTTTGAGATGATAAAACCTAGGGTACTAATCATCTTCAAGGTTATCATTGTCTGAGCTGATTAAGTTTATTGTAATTTCTGTTATGTGTGAACTAAGAAAACTTTTATTAGAATTTATGTACTTGTAAGGATATTCTCATGCCTATGGATTTTCTAATTAATTAAGTATCTTTTTTAACATTATTTAATTGAATGTACGTGTTTATATTTATGACTTCATGTGAGCACTATTTTATAAATCATTTGTTGGTCATGTGATTTAAAAACATTGAACATAGGGGGTACTGGTCGTGTACGAATTAAGGAAGGTTTATTTTCTATCACCGTAAAGTTCATGTGAGTAACTTCGTAATGTCATTTGCAATTGTATCACTATAAATGACGTCGATAATGGGCGAAGCTAAGATCTCCTTAAGTCATCGACCCAACCCTTAGAAAGGTCCAAAGATGGCCCATTAAGGCTTCACATCAAGGAGCCTTATTGGGCCTCGCAACAAGGAAAAAGAAGGAAACCACAATTAGGGTTGAGAAGGTATAAATAGAAAGGTACATCATTATTTTTAGATTATGCATTATTCATCGATCGGCGGGCAATATACTGACTTTACCGTTAGAGCTTTTCCCCTCGGAATACTCCGGGGTCTGTTTATCTTGTAGGAAGTAAGTCATTGCTGGCAGATTGGACTTGGGCTTTGGATCGGTCCCGAAGATACATCAAGTTTGCATGCCTGAACGATTAGAAGTCAGATGTAGATCTATTGGTATATGTCCACTTCCACGGCTACTGCCTAGAGGAGTGAGCGATTAAAAAGTAAGGGAACAGACGCTGAAGACGAGGTGCAGTCTATGTACAGGAGACAGATGACAGTCGGCCCAAGATTGCAAAATTTGGGGATGAATTCGATGGAGGTATCGGTGGGTCCTAGTCTGGTGGTTTTGATCGAGGGTCTACGCGCGGAGGATATGACTTCTAGAGATCCGAAGGTAACTATCAAACAAGGGGTGGGTATTACGGTATCTGAACCCTCATTGCCAGCGATAAGGTGTAGTGTTGACCATTTTATAGAGTACTCTGAAGATTCTCACATCGAAGCTTATGAAAGGAGGTTTTGGGAAAATTGAACTAGAGTTGTGGCAAGCCAGCAGCTAGGTTTGGAGCATATCTTGCAGGTACTAATGGCAGCATGATACCAGGTTGTCCCTTGATCGATAGTCCCGGGGTTATCGGGGGCTACAACGCCTTCAATAACTTGGAAGCATGTGAAATATTTTCCTCTTGTGATCCAGATAATAGGGGGTTCCATATTTCGGGCATCAATAAGTTTTTCAGCCATGACCACATCCTTTGTTCCCTGATGGAATGTAGATGTTGTATTTGAGGTAAGGTATGTCTATGTTCACTGGGTTTGAAGGTTGGATGAGCCATGCTATGACCAGTCATAGGGGGTACAATTGTTATAATTGGGGGCTTGTCTCACTCGGATACCCACTAGGCTGGGCCCTACTAGGGCAAGTAGTAGTGTCATATGTGTATGCAATGCTCCATGGAGACCCTCGTCAAAACTAGAACTAGAACAGGGAGATCAAAATGGGAGAAACTGGAGATACACTTGGAAGGGAGATGGATAGGTTGATAGGGCAATTAGTTGGGTTCACGTTCGATGCGACGATAACCATGTGTCAATGGCCGGTGGATATGAAGCCTCCAGAAGGGCTTTTGACTTACGGGGAAGATTATGATCCTCGAGAGTTCATTCAGACTTTCCTAAGCTGGATGAACTGGGATTTCGATGAGAAGATAACATGTAAGCTCGTGGGTAGCTACCTTTGAGGAAAGGCACGTGAGTGGTTTAATAAGTTACCCAGAGTATCTTTGTAATCTTATAGAGATTTCAGTTGAGCATAACTGAGCCCGTATTACCAAAAGAAGAAGTTTACAAAGACATTGACAGAGTTGTACCAAACGAAGTAGAGGCCAGGAGAATCCACAATGGCATTCTATCACAGGTATATTGACAAAATTCTAGGGGTGGTCGAAGGAAAAGAAAATGAGGCGATACATGGGTATTTGATAGGGATGGAAGATTGGAGCTGTACAGGAAGTTTATGGCAAAAACCCCTGAAAACTCTCCAAAAGCTTCAAGAAGTGGTGGAGTAGCACTTGAAGGTGGAGAAAGCAACCAGAAAGAAAAAAGAAGGAATGATGGCTAAGCAGATGAAGCCTGGTGATTGGGGAAAAATGCCAATGGAACCTTTGAGAGGGAGATTTGACAAGTACGCACCCATGCGGCGCTCTCCGGTAGAAATTTAGAGAATTCACGGAGGGGTTTTTTGTACACCCCCACTGCTGAACAGATCAGATGAGCCTGTGGCTACATAGAGAGGTACTAATAGATTTTGTGATCATCATAGAGACTTCAATCACTATACAAATGATTGTAGTCACCTCAGGATGGAGATTGAGAGGTGTGAAAGGGAAGGTCTCCCTAGAGAGGCAACTTCCGTCCACCACCCAGCCAAGACAGTCAAGTGAGGCACATGAACAAGCATGGAGATCGGCGATTGTTCAGGAGGAATGAACCCCTGTTCCCAGAGTTGATCGCGCCTCTCAAGCCAAGGGGCAGGAACACCTGCAAGAGCCATATAGAAACCAGCCTGTGGGGAATCCCAACTAACATGAAGAGAATTTGGTTATTCGTATGGTGGTGAACGCTATCAATGGAGTAACTGGTGAAGGATCTTCGAACACCGTGATGAAAGCTGATTTAAGGCATTTTCCTATAGGGAAGCCATCCCACAAAATATTTTGATCGGACGAAACGATAATGTTCTCGGAAGCAGATGGAGTCCCCAATCAGATCCCCCATGTAGATCCAATGGTGATTTCAGTGGTGATTGGAACTTTGTTGGTCAAAAGAATCTTTGTTGATGATGAAACTGGGGTCGAAATCATGTTTGTCATTTGTTTTGTTCAGCTGGATATTGGTCGAGCTAATTTGAAGAAATTTCCATGCCCTTTGTTGGGATTTACAGGAAAGACAATAACCCCCATTGGCAAAGTCACTCTACTAGTTGGAGGGAAGATGGATATAAAGGAGTAATAATATAATGTAACTTTGCGGTCATTGATGCTTACTCCTTCTACAATGTGATCCTCAGGAAGCCATGGATATGTTAGGCTCGAGCACTATGGTTGCCATACCATCTGACGATGATGTTCCCAATGAATAAGGGGGTATCATGCATTTGAGGCAATAAGAAAGTGGCAAAAAACTACACCTTGGCGCCTTTGAAAGGGGCCAAGAAGGGGGATGTGGCATTAGGGTGGAAGTAGATAAACCCCTCAAGGTAGATGTCATTGAAGAAGTGCTTTACCCAGAGTTTCTCGCTAATCCAATGATGGTCCCAAATTATGATAGTGCATGGTGTATGTGTATCGACTTCACTGATTGGAACAAGTGTTGCCTGAAAGATAGCTACCCCCTCCCTCCGATCGACATGCTCATGGAAGCAATAGCTGGATACCGGGTTCTAGCCTTTTTTATGCACACTAGGGGTACCATTAGATATTAATTGCAGAGGAATCCAAGATGAAAACTTCGTTCATAATGGAGGTTGGCACTTTCTGTTACAAAAAGATGACGTTTGGCTTGAAGAATGCTGGAGCAACCTACCAAAGGTTAGTAGATAAATTGCTCACAAAAACAAATAGGGAGGAGCCTTGAGGTGTATGTGGATGATATAATGGTAAAGAGAAGGGACTATGATCATTTCTTGTAAGACTTGGGGAGATTTTTTTGGAGCTACAAAGGGAAAATTTGAAGCTAAATTCTGCCAAATGTGTTATTGGAGTGGGGGTTGGCAAGTTTTTGGGTTTCATGGTATCAGAAAGAGACATCGAGGTGAATCCTAAAAAGGTAGAGTCTTGATGAACATGAAAATCCTGGAGATCGTAAAAGAGGTTCAAAGGCTAACGGGATGCCTTGCACCTTTGATTCATTTCTTATCAAAGGAGGCTGAGAAACAATTTCCCTTCTTTGAGGTATTGCGAGGAGCAAAGAGGTTGAAATGGATAGACCACTGTGAGAAGGCATTTGTGCATTAAAAGAACATCTAAGAGTTTTGCCAAAACTAGTGATGCCTGGCTAGGGAGAGGTGTTGTACCTTTACATTTCTGCTTCAACTCTACTGGTTAGTGATGTCCTGGTAAAAGAAAAGGAGAAGTAGAAGCATCCTACAGACTTTGTTAGTTGAGCACTACAATGTTTGGAGACGTGGTATACTTCACTCAAAAAATTAATTAGCGATGGTTCATGCTGCTCGAAGATCGAGCCCTTCCAGGGCAACACTATTGTGGTTCTGATAAGTTCCCCACTAGGCAGGCGCTTCTTATACCCGAAGCTTTAGGAAGGATGATGAAATAGACTGTGGAGTTAGGCAAACATGATATCCCGTTTCAACCTAGGACTGCGATTAAAGGTCAGGCTCTTGCCGATTTTATTGTGGAAACAATGGAGGTGATCGATGTAGGTGAAGACGTTGAGAAGGGTAAATTGTGGAAATTGTTCTTTGATGGGTCTTCGCACGCAGGGGTAGTGGAGTTGGGGTACTGCTAACAGGTCCCGATGGCATCAACTACCCATATGCCTTGCAATTTAAATTTTGGGCTACAAAAAATGAAGCTAAATATGAAGCCTTAATTACTGGGCTTCGCTTGGCCAAGGGCATGAAATTTGAAAATGTGGATGTATTCAGTGACTTACAGATCGTGGTTAAATAGGTCAAAGAGGGAGTATGAAACCACAATGCCTAGCCAACAACAATAACTGGAATTCATATAGCCTATATTGAAGTGCTTCAAGTCGTGCACCGTAACGCATATACCTTGTGAAGAAAATCAAAAGGAAGATGTCCTCAACAAGCTGGCCTCTTCTGACCTGGGTGTATGTCGCAAAACCAGATTCCATTCGAATACCTCTATCATCGGAGCATTGAAGAGCCGTTCATGATGGTGACTGATGAGGGAGTTCTCCCCACAGAATCTGCCTAGGCTAGAAAGACTCACCTCGTTGCACCAAGGTACGTAATACATGATGGACACTTATTTACAACCCTTTCTTCGATGTGTTGCACTGTCAGATGTGAATAACTTGATCAGGGAAATTTATGAAAGGATGTGTGGTAGCTATCAGGGGGCTCGATTGGTAGTTAGAAGAATGATCCTAGTAGGATACAATTGGCCGATTATGTTCAGAAATGCTAATTGATACATCCAATCTTGCTACCAATGCTAGAGGCATGCACCGATGATCCACGTACCTCAGACAGAGATGATAAGTATACACAGTACTTGGCCTTTCGACAAGTGGGGAACGGACTTAGACGGGTCATTCCTGGAAGCACCAGGCAGGCTTAAGTACTTGTTGGTGGTTGGGGATTATTTTACCAAGTAGATCAAAGCAGAGACCCTAACTAATATAAAGGGAAATTCAGTTGTCTCATTTTGTTGGAAGTATATCATTTGTCGATTCGAGATTCCAAGTGTCATGGTAGCCGACAATGGCATGAAATTGGCTAATGATCCTTTCAAAAGCTGGTGTGAGGAATTCAAGATTCAATTGAAGTTAATAGTAGTCTACCACCCATAGGTAAACAGTCAATTCAAAGTTACTAACCAAACCCTTGTGAATTAGATCAAGAAGAGACTTGAAGGAGTGGCAGGAAACTGGGTGAACGAGCTTCCGAATGTATTATGGTCTTATCAGACAAATCTATCTACAGCCATCAAATAGACATCGTATAGCCTGGCTTACAGTACTGAAGCTGTGATTCTAGCAGAGATTGGTTTGCCAAGCTCAAGAGTAAGGGCTAGCATTAGAGCAGACAATGATGATAATCGACGTCTAGACTTGGACTTAGCAGAGGAAAATAGATCATTGGCAGCTATTCGCAAAGCCAAGGTTAAGGAGTGAGTCAAACAATACCATGATTGAAGAGTTAAGAAAGTGCAATTCAAAGTAGAGACAGAGAGTAATGAGCAGAGTAAGCTGCAACTAGAGGGGAAGATGGCTCCCAATTGGGAAGAGACGTAGAAAGTGTTGGAATTATACCTGGGGGAGTTATGTCCTGGGAGATATGGATGGAGCACGGGTACCCCCAAGATGGAACATTGACAACCTTCATCGATACCACCAATTTTGATCAGTAGAATGCCAATGTGGTATGGGCGGTTGCCCAATTTTGTATGGTTCATGAATGGTTTTGTTAATGAAATTTCCTTGGTTTTTAAATACTCTACATACAACCATTTCACTTGCGCTGATAAGATCAAGTTGAATGAATTTTCTTGATCTGATAAAGCCAAGTTTGATAAAATCCTTAAGCCAATAAGACCAAGTCGAATGAATTTTCTTGAGTTGATAAAGCCAAGTTCGATAAAATCCTTACCGATAAGGCCAAATCAAATGAATTTACTTGAGCTGATAAAGCCAGTTCAATAAAATCCTTGCATCGATAAGACTGAGTAGAATGAATTTGCTTGAGCTAATAAAGCCAAGTTTGATAAATCCTTGCATCGATAAGACCAAGTTCACTAAAATTCACTTGTGCTAATGAAGCCAAGTTCGATGAAAAAGCTTGAGTCGATAAGACCAAGCACATTCACTTATGATGATAAAGCTAAGTTTGACGAAACAGCTTGCGTCGATATGATGATTAAAATTCACTTTCACTAATAGGTAAGTTAGACAGAGAGTTCGCATCGAGATCACAAAGCTCAACTAATTCTCTTGTGCATAGCAACGGTCAAACCACATATGGAGAACAAAATAAAATTTTAACAGTTTTCTCGTTATAAGTTACACCAAGGCAAAACACATTAGTCACTTATACAAATTAGGCATTACGCAAAAAAAATGGTAAACTCTTAATCAAACCACTGATTTTTTTTAGGTTTTATACCTGTAGCCGTTTCGAATAAATGGTTGACTTCACCTTCAGTGGCCTTAGGGGCATGGGTGGTACGCCTTCGATGTGGAATTAAGCCCTCAGAGTGTGAAGCCTCCTCATCGGTATAACCCTGAATCACAGAACCATCCTTGTTCGGACAATAGTTAACTACGAGAGCATTGACTAAAGGAGTGGGAGTGCTTTAAGTTTCTGGGATCGAGTGCTAACACCCACACTCGGTTCCTTAGTGGTGTTCCCCTTTGCATGAGGATGAACATCAGCAATTTTTGGCTCTTTCGGTAGAGGTTTCTTAGCTTGAACACTGACAGTAGCACTGAAAGGGTTCCTGGTCTGAACATTCTTACATCTTTTCTTGGAAAATCCTTTTAAGCATTTCTTCTGAGCTGCTTATCGATGGTTGTTAGCAGCTGAAGGACGGACATGGACAAGCTATTCATGGACAGTATTAAATATCGCTATTTGATAAGGATCTCTATCTAAACCCTGATTCGTCATAGATTTCTCAATTTCGTAGATAAATTTAGGAATTTCATTGGTAAGACCTAAATCGAGAACGTGTGAAAAACCATATGCTCAAAGACTGTCGGAGAAGGTCAAAAGGGTAGAGTTCTGCTCGGACACTTGATCTTGAAGCAGGGATTTCTGAGTCGCCAAATCCTTGTGAAGTGAAGCGTTATCTTCGATAGTCTTCCTAAGTTTGGATATCTCTTTTTCGAGACTGGAGATTCATCTAACCATTCGCGTGTTTGGGCCTTATATTTTGTAATCACTCCCTAATGATATTCGACATTTTCCCCTTAATTTAAAGCTTGATATAGCCTAGCATCAGCATGGTAATGAGCCAAAGTAGGATATTCCTTCATCATCTCACGAAGAATATCCTAGTGTAGCATCTCGTTAGGATGGTAAGCCTCATTGACACAATAAGGGCTATAGCGGTGCGACCAGTTGGATTCTTTCTTGCCTCTTCAAGAAGCTTTTGGATCGAGAAATGGATATTATCATGCCAGGATAGTATCTCCTTATTCGCAATAGATAAGTCTTTTGTAAGGTGGGTTAGTTCATCACAAGCTTTCGATAATTCAGCCCACACCCTGCCTAACTCTTGTTTGGTCATCTCTAGCTCACTTCTCAATAGCAGATACTACGAAGAAAGATAAAAATAATTAGGGTAATATGCAAATATAACCCTATATGTTGGAGAAAGTGCAAATATAACCCTAAGTTGTTTTTTAGTGCAAATATAACCCTAACTATTATACATATGTGCAAATATAACCCTAACTATTATACATATGTGCAAATATAACCCTAAAGTCATTATTTCCAGCATTGACTGACCAGGGTTATATTTGCACTTTCAATTATCGCAGGGTTATATCTGCACTTTCATTATTGCAGGGTTATATCTGCACTTTCATCAATTACATAGGGTTATATATGCACTTTTCTCAAATAATTAAAGTTCCAAAATAAAATTCATTTTCTCTTTCAAAAGAGTACAATTGAAGATAGAAGAGTTTATACATCGTTAGGACCTATACTACAAGGTATCTCAGCAGTAGAAGTCTCATTAATCTTTTCTTGTGTGGTCGAAGATGGATCATCCTTACTCTTTGAAGAGCCAGTGGGTTGTGATTTCTTACTCGGTAGAGGTTTCCTAGGATCTTTGGGGTTGATCGCTTGAAGCTCCTCAGCTGCAAAGAGTTTCTTTGACTCCTTAATAAACTCGAGTAGTTTGAAATAGATACCCCCTGCACTGGCCTCACGCCATCGATATTTTTCCTGCTCCCTAGCCTTATCATCGATGAACATCTTGAGCTCTTTAGTATGCTCAGAGGGAAGTTGAGGGATCAAGTGCTCAACCAGTTCATTACGGCCCATCTGCTTCGATGAATTCAGAAGCCCCGTGAAGAGTTTGTAGAGCTTGGTCGAACCCATCAGTTTATTGGATAAACATGCCAACAAAGCATGTTGAGCCGCCAAAACTTCTTCAAAAGCTTCCTCTCTTTCTCCTTCATTTTATTTCGTTCTGTCTTGATTTTCTTGTCCAAGATTTTAGATTTTGTTAGGAGCTCCCTACACTTATCCTCAAGCTTAAAAGTATCCCCCTTGAACTTGGAACGGTCCTCCTGTCAAACGACTTCAGCCACCGCTTTGAGTAGGCCCTCGAATAGAGAGGGCACACAGGCAGAAAAAATCCCCGATGAATGAAGACTAGCCTCGATGGCAGGAAGGACCTGTACAATAAAAATTGGGATCAAATAAGCAACAAAATAATTTAGGGAATAATTGAACGAGTGTAATGAAAACTTACAGAAAGGTTCTAGGAGGATTCCTGTAAGAACCCGAAAGACTCAGATAAGTCGAAACCATCACCTAAGGGTGATAGCTCCCGATGGGAAAAGTCATCGTACTTCCATTTCTTCGTCCTCTCATCTGAATCTTTCGACCAATCCTCCACTTTGACCACATGAATCTTGGTAGCTTTCATCGACAGGTCGACAATTGGCTTGATAGTCTCAACAAGATCCTCTTGAATGTCGTTGAGGATATCCATCTTGTCCACTGCATTAGGAAATGTGTTAGATATTCAAATGATAAAATCGAAATACAATTCTTGAGAAAAGGCTCAGGCCCCGAAACCCTTCTGAGGTACCCGAGGCTGCTATTTCCCTAACTCCCTCGGAATCATCCTGTGAATGAGAGGACACTTCTACAATTATTTTTCTTTTCTTGCTGCCTTCAAGATGAATGGTGAGATTAGAATCCCTGAGTGCACGACCTAGGATTTGATGAGCCTCTGAGGCGTAAATCTCTTCATATAACCAATGTGGCCAGGCAAAGGATTTCGCTCCCTTGACCTCAGGATGATAGAGTTTTATAGCTAAAGCCTTAGGACCCCTGAGGAGCATATGGTCGAGAATTGGATGCCCTTCTCATTTCCTAAGCTCTACTTTTACCTTAGAATTCCATCGAGGAGTTCGATAAGCCTCGAAGCAGTCAAAGGTAAACGCCTTTTGTTGCCAATCCTTATTATTTAAAAGGGGATAATAAACCGTGCATCAGAGGTTTTATTGGACATGGTAAATGTTCCTCAAATGTCCCGATTAGAGTGTAAGGTATAAAAAACTTGAAACAACTATTAACGAGAAATGACCCCAACATCCTTGTATCGAACTAAGAAGGCCATTATTATAACAATCACATTCAGATGGAGTTGGCCCAAGTTGATGTTGAACTCCTCCATCAGAAAATTCAGAAGAGAGGGGAATGGAAAACACAAACCAGATCGAATATGATGACCATAAGTAATTTATCTCCCTACAGGTAGAGTTGAATGGGACTCATCTTCTTCTTGAACCCTAAGTTTGGAATCTAGGGGAATTCTCTGGTAGGGAGGGATCTTGTCGATGATCTTCTCTAGTTTGTTAGGAGTGGTATACTTCGAATCCAAGCTTTCCTCACTCGATGGATCCACCGTGGAATGGCATTTGCGGACAACAAACTTTCTCCTCGAAGGGGCTTAGAAAATAACCTTTTTTTGCCACGCTGAACCCAGGAGGCACATCTTCAAAGTTAGGATCCGAAAGGTCAATCGGACTATCGCTCACATCCCTATCTAGAGGTACTCTCACTTCCAGGTCACCATTTGCTATAGGATGGTCGAGATCCACAAAACCCTATCCCGGATAACTCGTCATCGAGTCGTTTGAGTCAGCCAGAATCTCTCCAGACTCTGAGGCACTATTTAGAGGAGAAGATTCAATGTCCTCTGAAACGGTCCTCTCTGACGAACTCTCTCTAGACCCAACACGAATGCTAGAATTTGTGAGAGAAAGGTATTTGGGGAAGAGTTGAGGAGAAGAGATATTCTCAAAAAGCGAATCAGGATTGAAAGGAGAAGAAACCATGGTATAAGGGACTTACTCGCAAAAAGAAAAATGAGGGCTGGGAACTGGAAAGAATTTGAGATTGAGAAGAAGTCTTTTCAGAATATAAACTTACCTGCAAGAAAAGAGTTAAGTAGAGGAAGTTGCAATTTTGAGGGGGATAAAAAGGGAAAGAGAAACTGTAGCAAGTAATAAATACATAGAAAGACTAGAAAACTAAACAAGTGTGGGTAGGTGTGAAGAGAGACGTCCCCACGCGCTCGGATTTCCCGCTCCCCTTACCCACACGCATATTTTGGAATTTAAAAAGGGGACACAAAGATGAAAATACTATTCAAAGAAAACCAAGTGTTAACCTGCTATCGAAACACCGCAACCACCCACAAAGCTAAACACATCGAAGACCAGTAAAAGCTTAATAGGACCGTTCGAAGGCCTGCTATTTTGATTACAGAAGATCACTTGGCTTTTCAGGGGGATATTGATGATGGGTGAAGCTAAGATCTCGTTGGGTCATCATCCCAGCCTTTAGAAAGGTCCAAAGGTTGCCCATTAAGGCTTCACATCAAGGAACCTTATTGGGCCTTGCAGCAAGGACAAAAGGAAGCTTAAGAATTAGGAAACCACAATTAGGGTTGAGAAGGTACAAATAGGAAGGTATGTCATTATTTTTAGATTATGCACTATTCATTAATCGGCCGGCAATATACTAACTTTACCATCTGAGCTTTTCCCCTGGAATACATTGTGTTTTGTTTGTGTTGCTGGTAGTAGGTCGTTGCTGGCAGAACAAACTTGCTCTTTGGATCGTTCTCGAAGATACATTAGACGTGTTACACGAAATTGGCCCTGCTTCTAACATAACAAAGAGCAACGTCGTCTTTTACTTTGGTTATTTTATTAACCGAGGTTAAAAACTAATTATTTACCTCAATTCTTTTTATAACCGAGGTAAAAGAATTTTTTACCTCAATTTTTTGGGGTTCAGAAAAAAATTGAGGTAAAATGGGCGAAGTAAAAGATCATTTGCCTTGTAGTGAATGTTTTATTTTAAAATTTTAATTATTTTACTAAAAAACATTTATTTTGGTGGATATCATATGTTATTTAATATTTTGAATTTGCAGCGACTTTATGTTTTTTGACAAGATATTGAATTCAATTTTTATATGCTCAATTCTTAAAGATGTACACATATGAATGTTTCACATCATTATTATCTCTCTCTCACACACACACATATATATATATATATTAAATGAACTACATGCGATGAACTATAGATTTTTAAATTAATTTAACGTATGTGATTTAAATATATTTTTAAAAAATATATGAACTAAAAAATGTGTAAAGATGACAATATATAAATAAAATATTTACGAAAATTTATAAATAGATTTATACATATTAATAAATTAAATATGATGATTTACGAAAATTAACATATCATTAACAAATTAAATATTAATGATCATTGTGCAATTTCCAAATGAATTACATTTTCCAAAAGAGTCTGTCTCTTGAAAGACGGTCTTTCCATAAACAGCATAATCCATGAAAAAATTAAGGTTTATATTGCAAATTAGAAGAAATGAAGAGAAAACTTTGGGCTGCATTAATCGGGTTATAAAACTTATAACTACTGCTTGTTACATAATAAATTTTTAATATCGCAACTAAAATATTTTACTTTTTTATTATTCAAATTAAACTCCGTCTCTCCATAAGCCTATGGAAAGACGGTCTTTCCCAAGCCTTTGCCTTCACAAAAAATTGCAAAGAACAATAAAATAATGAGTTTGTCTCTTGAAAAACGATATTTTCATAAAATTTGGAAGGATCAAGATTTAAATTACAAATTATAAGAAATCATGATAAAAAATTTGGTTGCATTAATCAGGTCATAAACTATAACTACTGTACGTTGCATAATAAATTTTTAATATTGCAACTAAAATATGTTACATTTCTATTATTCTAACTAAACCACTTATTTTTTATAAACATATATACAGACTGTGTTTCCTAATACTTAGAATAAAATAATTCACATCTTACGAAAGACAAAAATAATACCTCTATATATCAACCTAGCCTTAGAAAGAGCAAAGAAAAAGAGAAACCCGTTTCCAACTCGGATTCAATAGGGAAAAGCGTTTTCCCATTTTGAATTGGAGGAAGCCGACATTTATGTATAGGGAAAGTCTCAGCGTCATTTTCATAATTTTATGGACAGTTCTCAAGGGCATTTGTCGTTAAATATTGTAATTTTTTATAAAATTTAAATATTACATTTTATAAGTTAAAATAAGTAATAATATGTATTTGAAGTTGAAAATATAAAAATATATGATGTAAAAAATATTTTAAATTTTGTATGTAATTTAAGAAATGCAGTGTATAAGGTAAGAAATAAGTGATCTGTCCATAAGCTTATGGACAGGCCGTGATGTGTGTTAATTATGTTGTTTATTTTTTTGGGATTAGCTGTGATTTTACGTGATTAATGTGCACTTTAAATATTTTATTTGTAATAGATCACAGTTTTTGAGCTCAAAAGGAATTTGGAGGAGAGTAGGGAGTATTGGGAAATTATTGCAAATGAAGCAATCAAATGTAGAGCAGAATCGTAGCAGTTAATTTGGAGCAGATTGGACTGATATTTTTGGAGATATTCTTGAAGATATTTGGAGATAATTTGAAGATTGGATTTTATCTCTTCAAAATCAGAATTTAATTTTGGCAAGAATTCTATTTTATTTGGAAGAGTCCAATATGGACATGATTTTGTAATGGCAGCGTATATATAATATACGCATGAAACCGGACAGAGGAGTTTTGTTTTTCGGTTTGTACGCTAGCTCACAAAAAATTGGAATGGTTATCTTAGTTTTGTTTTATTAGGCATAAAAAGGTTTTTCCTTCTCTTTGCTTTGTTTTACGAAGTGGAGACAATTTTCCTTCCTAAAAAAGGCCACCGGATTACTTGAAATCAGAGAGTGGTTGAAAGAACACCAGAGAACACCAGAGAGTAGTTGAAATCATGTGCATTGCTCATTAATCCTCCATCGAAGTATTTGTGTTCATTCGTTTCTGTGTTCTGCAGTCTACATCAAGTGCTTGTTTTATTTATTTGATTTCGGTTATCATGTTTAATTATTATATTAACTATTTGTTTAGTTTAGTTATCATGAGTAGCTAATTCATATATCGGCAGAGAATAACAAATGTTAGTTTATAAATCGTGAGGCCTAATTGCATTATAATTGATTCTTGCATGTTCTTGATTGTTATTGGTTGAATTTATTTCTAATATGTTTAGGCCTGATCAACTTAAATATTTTTAGAATACTGCTATCTAATTTCCGCCAATACGTAATTGTTGGATGGGATTAGTAAGTAGCACAGTCTTGTGAAAAACAGCTAACTAGCTAAAACTGTAATAGCAAGATAGGGGATAATTGAGTGTGCATTACTATTTGCTTTTACTTTGGTAATTGCTATATCGGATTCTTTTAATACGTAATGCTATCAAAATGTGTTCTGGTTTAGCGAATAATTTTTGGGAACATTTTGGTAAGGGAAACAGTTAATTAATCATAATTAGTTGACAGTCGAAAAAGTAAGAAAGAATTGGGGGGGTTAAGCGTACCTACTTCCCTATAACCGATAGATGTGTAGGAATTGATTCATTATTGCGCCTATGATCGATAATAACTAGCATGAGTTATTCTTAGCCGATATCATTCATTCATATATTTATTTCTCATAAGTTTAAGTCTTCGTTTGCATTTTTAGAGTTAGTAAAATCATTACATTTAAGGCGTGGTGGCATCACCAAAAAGGTTTAAAAAAATAGTAGGAAAAATAATTATTGATTATTGCTTTTGCTCCCTGTAGGATCGACCCTACTTATCATTGTACTAATTAGTATTAATATGAATTTGCAGGTTATTTGGCGAGTAAAACGACGCTCACCAAATTGGCGCCGCTGCCGGGGAGCACTAAGTCAATTATTTTTAATTTTTTTCTACTAATATGTGTGTTAGTGTGCTTGGTTTATGAGCAGATCATCCAGGCCGAATTTAATATTCGATCCGGAAGTTGAGAAGACAGCCAAGCAGAACAGGAAGCGAACAAAAGAGCGAAATTTTTTTTCTGCCGAGACCCTTCGATTTGGCCAAACCGAACCCATCGCGATTTCAGCAACTACTTCTGATTCGGGAACGAAGATCAAGATGGACGAAGCTTACCAAAATCTGAATCCTGGGCAGAACCCAAACAACCCATACATGTGGGAACTTACCGGTCATAGTGAAGATGACCCCCCAACTCCCATTCAGTTGCTAGAGACCGAAAATTAGATTGAAATCAAGCTGGCGTTCCTGAACGTACTTCCCAAGTTACACGAGAGAAGCACTGAAGACCCTTATAATTTTCTGAGCGAATTTATCAAGATTTGTAAGGTTCAGAAGAGGCCATCCACCGTGATGGAAGATCAATTCAAATTGGTGGCATTCCCATTCAGTTTGACAGGAGCAGCAAACCAGTGGTTCTCGAGCTTGCCCCCCAACTCCATTGCGACATGGGCAGAATTGAAGATACTGTTCTTGGAAAACTACTTTCCAGCCACAAGGACGGATGCTTTGAAGAAGGAGATCACAAGCATCAAGCAAGAATATGATGAACCATTGAGTATGGTTTGGCTGAGGTTCAGGAAGTTGGTAGACAGTTGCCCTAATCACAGAATGATGGAAGGCCAGTTGCTTCAATGTTTCTATCAAGGGATGACATCCAGCAACAAAGACTTGGTGAACTCTTCCAGTAGTGGTGGATTTTCTCACCTTCGAGTGAATGAAACTAGAGAGATCATCAAGAGGTTGGTCAATTCTAAAAAGGAGTATGATCAAAAGGAGGTACGAATCTTGAAGAAGGTGGCACATACATCCACTTCCGAAAAAGATGAGATCAAGGAAAGGATGGAAAGAATGGAGAAAATGCTTTCGAAGGTCGTTGACAAGGTTGCGTCTATACAAGAAGGGCCTTGTGATACGTGTGGAGCAGTCAACCATATGACGTCACAATGCATTCTTACTATGGGAGAGATACCTTTTCAAGAAAATGCTATTGGAAATTTCAATGAGAGACAGGAAAAAGGACCGTATCCCCAAAATTTCAATCCAAGGTATAGGGATCACCCTAACTTCCAGTGGAGAGAACAAGGTCCCCCGCCGCAGCAGCCTTAGCATTACTAATGACCCTATGTTCCACCAATGCAACGAGAAGCTCCAGGTTTTCCCCAGCCCCAGCAAGGAGGTCACGATAAATCTCTGAATGAAAAGATGGATATGTTGATGGACATGATGGTGAAGCAATCAAAGAAGACTGAATCAACATTGGAAGAGCATACTCGGCAAATCACCCAGCTATCAAATTCTCTGAATAAACTCAGGATGAAGCAACCCGGAGGATTGCCCTCGCAGGTTCAAGTGAACCCTCATGAGATGGAAAATCAGGTCACACTCAGAAGTAGGAAGTTAGTTGGTGGGCTGCCATCAAAATCTGTGAACAAAGAAGCAAACCAGTTCACTGACGGAGGGTTCGGTTTGGCCAAACGGAACCCTGCGGCAGAAATTCAGAATCAAGTAACGGAGGAAAAAGGTGACAAAACCATCACGAACTCCGAGAATCCTGAGCATGCTGAGGTCCAAGATAAAGGTAAATCCAAGGTAACACCTGAGGTAGGTAAGAGGTTGAGTTTACATGATCCTTCACTTAGAATTTTTCCTCCTTTCCCTCGTAGATTAGAAAAGAAAAAGGAAGAACCTTTGGATTTTATATCGATTTTTGGAAAAATGGATATTAATCTTCCTTTCTTGCAGGCCATAAAGTTACCACCAGTTAGCAAATTCTTGAAAGATTTCATTGCAGGGAAGCCAAAGGATTCGAGCAAAATAATAATGGGTGAATCGGTGTCTGCAGTAATTCAAAAGAAATTGCCACCCAAGTGCAAGGACCCAGGTATGTTTTCCTTACCTTGTTATATTGGAGATAAAAAGATTGATGCTACAATGTGTGATTTAGGAGCCTCTATAAATGTGATGCCATTGTCTGTATATCGAACTTTAAATGGAGCGGAAATGGTTAACACTAGAGTAGTGATTCAGTTGACCGATCGATCTTGTGTTATTCCAGAAGGATTGTTGGAGAATGTACTTGTGAGAGTCAATAATTTTGTGTATCCTGCAGATTTTTATGTGGTAAAAATAAATCATTCTAGTGGTCAGGGAACAACAGGAGTTTTGTTGGGTCGTCCTTTCTTGAGAACTGCTAATACTATCATTAATGTAGGAAATGGTACAATTTTTCTGGATTATTATGGTGAAAAGTATAATTTTAGTATTGATGAGGCCATGAAAAATCCAATTGATGCTGAGAATGTATTTTCCATTGATCTCATTGAACCTCTTGTCCAAGAACATCTTGAGAGTGAAATTTTGCAGGAAAGAAACGGAATTCAATCGCCATCGGGATCGAAAGAAATAAATATTCAAGGATTGAGCGACAAGGGGATCAGTGAGTTGTTGTACTCAATATACTCTCAGGAAGGGGTGTTTAGTACTGATATAGACCCCGAAAAAATAACTCATCCAGGTCAAGTATGGAAGTTCGAAAAAATTTTGAAGTGCAGGGAGGGTCCCGTTTGGCCAAACCGGACCCGTCCAGCAGACCAGTACCATCAGACGTAAAAGCCCCAATTTTGGAGTTACAGCCCTTGCCCCCGAATCTGAAATATATATATCTCGGTGACAATGATACTCTTCCAGTAATAGTTAGCACGGAGTTATCCACATCTCAAGAGGAGAGATTACTTGCCTCGCTAAAAAGATACAAGAAGGCCATAGGATGGACATTGGCGGACATTATGGGAATCAGCCCAAACATCTGTATGCACCACATCTTGTTGGAGGACAATGCCAAACCGACTAGGGAAGTTCAGAGGAAGCTCAATCCCAACATGAGAGAGGCGGTCTTCAAGGAAATATTGAAATTACTCTCACTTGGGATCATATACCCCATTTCTGATAGCAAGTGGGTGAGTCCTGTTCATGTGGTACCTAAAAAGTCGGGTTTGCAAGTAGTGAAAAATGACAAGGGAGAGATGGTGACTACAAGGCTGGTTACTGGATGGAGAATGTACATCGACTACAGGAAGTTAAATGCCGCCACTCGCAAGGATCACTTTCCGATTCCTTTCATCGATCAGATGTTGGAAAGACTTGCGGGAAATAGTTTCTTCTATTTTTTGGATGGGTACAACGGCTATTTTCAGATTTTTGTGAACCCCGAGGACCAGGAGAAGACCACATTTACTTGTCCCTTCGGCACTTATGATTACAGAAGAATGCCCTTTGGTTTATGCAACGCTCCAGGCACGTTCCTGCGTTGTATGATGAGCATCTTCTCTGATTTGATTGAGATGAGCATCGAGGTGTTTATGGATGATTTTAGCGTCTATGGTGACTCATGTGACATGTGTTTAATTCTCCTAGAATAAGTCTTAATTCGTTGTGTGAAGAGGAACCTTGTTCTTAATTTTGAAAAGTGTCACTTCATGGTGAAGGATGGCATAGTATTGGGACATGTGATCTCTGAGAAGGGAATTCAAGTGGACAAGGCCAAGGTGGAGACCATAGAACAGCTCCGATATCCTTCTAATGTTCGTGAGGTTCGTGGTTTCTTGGGTCATGCGGGATTTTATCGGAGATTCATCAAAGATTTTGCAAAGATTGCTCAACCTTTAACAAAACTTCTCCAAGATAATGTCCCTTTTGAGATGAATGAAGAGCGCAAGACTTCATATGATTTATTGAAGAACAAGTTGATCTCAGCACCAATCATGCAACCACCCAATTGGGATCTTCCATTTGAGTTGATGTGCGATGCAAGCGATTATGCGGTTGGTGCAGTCTTGGGACAGAAAGCAGGGAAGGAGAGCCATGTGATTCATTACGCATCAAAGACTTTGAATCCTGCACAAAGCAATTACACCACCACTGAGAAGGAGTTGCTGGCCATTGTCTTTGCTTTGGATAAATTCAGATCTTATTTACTTGGCTCTAAAATTATTATTTATACTGATCATTCTGCACTAAAATACTTGTTTACTAAGAAGGATTCTAAACCTCGATTAATTCGTTGGGTTTTATTGTTGCGGGAATTTGACTTTGAGATCAGAGACAAGAAGGGTGCAGAAAATCATGTTGATGATCATTTGAGCCATTTAATCAGGCCTGAGGATGATATTCCCATTCCCGAGGCATTTCCTGAAGAACATTTGTACACTGCGACAGGGTTCCGTTTGGCCATTTGTACACTACGACAGGGTTCCGTTTGGCCAAACGGAACCCCTTGCCAGAACTGAATTCAGGTAAATTGGACACGGATCCTTGGTATGCAGATATCCTAAATTTTATGACCACTGGAGATATTCCACATACACTGAGTCGTGCCCAAAATTTAAAATTAAAAAGTGATTGCAAGCATTACATTTGGGATGAACCGTATCTTTGGAGGATTGGTTCTGACAAGATTATTCGACGCTGCATTCCTGATGAAAAGCAAGGTAGTACTCTTTTACATTGTCACTCATATGCATGTGGTGGACATTTTGGGCCTAAACGTACTGCTCTTAAAGTGCTTGATTGTGGTTTCTTTTGGCTGACCTTGCATAAAGATGCTTATACATTTTGTAAGAATTGTGATAGATGCCAAATGACTGGAAATATTTCTCAACGTGATGAAATGCCACAAATGCCTGTGCTTGTTTGTGAAATATTTGATGTGCGGGGCATGGACTTTATGGGTCCTTTTTTTATTTCTTTCGGCAATATTTACATCTTATTAGCAGTTGATTATATGTCAAAATGGGTGGGAGATAAAGCCACCTGTACTAATGATGCTCAAGTTGTTGCAAGATTCTTGAAATCAACTATATTCTGCAGGTTTGGAGTACCACGAGCAATCATTAGTGATCAGGGAACTCACTTCAAGAATTGGACCATTGAAGCTCTTATGAAGAAGTATGGAATACACCATCAATTCGCCACTACCTACCACCCTCAATCCAATGGCCAGGCAGAGGTGTCAAATAGAGAAATTAAGCGAATCCTAGAGAAGACAGTAAATCCTTCCAGGAAGGATTGGAGCAAGCGGTTGGAGGATGCGTTTTGGGCATACCGTATTGCATTCAAGACACCTATAGGGATGTTGCCATATCACCTTGTGTTCGGAAAAATGTGCCACCTACCAGTCGAGCTTGAGCATAGGGAATTTTGGGCTGTAAAGCAAACGAATATGGAATCCCTTAAGTGTGAGGAGGAGAGAAGATTTCAACTTCAGGAACTAGAGGAACTCTATTTAGAGGCATTTGATCATGCTATGTGGTACAAGGATCGAACAAAAATGTGGCATGACAAGAATCTGAGAACCAAGGAGTTCGTGGTTGGGCAAAGAGTCCTACTTTTTCAGTCCAAGCTCCGGTTAATACCCGGAAAACTTAAATAAAAATGGATAGGCCCGTTCGTGGTGTCTTCGGTTTGGCCAAACGGAACAGTCGAGATTAAAAGTTTGGAGACAGATAAAGTTTTCATTGTCAATGGTCATCGCCTCAAGCCGTATCATGATTCCCCTCAGGTGGAAATGGTGGATGAAATTCCACTAAACACCACCCAGCAAAATTGATGGATTCTAGAGTCTGGCTCAAGACTATAAATGACGGCGCTACTGAGAGGCAGCCCAGTTGTTTCTTTGTCTTGATTTGATTTTTTTTTATTTTAGAAAAAAATTCTAAAAATAAACAAAAAACATAAAAATAAAATATATTATCATGGTTTCTTTGTGTGCATTTTGGTTCTAAGTTGTGTTTTTCATATTTTCTTGTAGTTGGAGGAAAAATATGAGCAAGTTCTTCATGAAGGGAGGCTAATGGGTTGAATAAAAGGCTTTTGGGCTTAGGAAAAGGCCCATTTTCGGCTAAGGGTGAGCATGAGAAGTCATGGGGGCTCAAAGGAGACAACCAAGGTTTTAGGGACTTATGTGCTATATTAAGTTGGCTGCACACCTTTTCTTCCTCTTTCCACCCTACTTTTTCACTTACCATTCTTTCTCCTTCTCCATCACCTTAAAGCCACCGCCACCACGCCTTAGCACCTCCCTCACTTTCTCTCGCCGCCCCACCTAAGCCACCTTCACACCGCCCTACCACCTCCATCATCACCGGATCCGCCATGGGCCGCCAATGACAAAGATCTCAGCCACCAACATCCGAAGTACAATACTTGCCGCTAAACCCGCTACCACCTACGGACATCGTGGCCGTGGTGGAGCCTCCTTGTTCCGCCGCTTCTCCGACACTAGCCGAGCTCCCGCCCCCACTCTCCACCTCCTCGCCCACCGAGAAGCCTCACCGGAGCAACCGCGGTCGTCCACCAGCACCTCTGGTCACATCCTCTCCATTGGAGCCCGCTCGACCGACATTGTCGATGCAGGAATCGAAGTCCACAGGTGTTGCAGTTGTAGATCCGTCGTCAGGAGAGGTGCCGAATCACCTCCACGCGCTTCCACGCAGCCCACGCGCCGCCTGCACCAGCCGCTCCTCCTGCAGATAGCCATTCAACCGAGCCTTCCCCAACTCCCGTTCTAGCTCCGGCATCATCAACCTCCAGTCATCCGATGCGCCAAAAATCAGTGGCCAAGAAGCGAGTCCATAAACCATTGACCTCTCCTACTCCTGCTGATGGGGTTCCTTCTGAGGTTCCACGTGAGGTGACGGAACGATAACCATAAAAGCCAGGCAACCAGAAGAACACTCATGCAAAAAGGAGCGCACTAGATTCAGACTGCCCACCTTCAACCACCAAGAGGGCTAAATCCGCAGCTGCCAGTTCTGGGGTAGATAATGCTTCCACACCACGGTCCAGAATCCACACCTACGGTGATTTTCCCCTTTATGTGCGAGTCGATGATCCAGCTGTATTTGGGGAATTCGAGGAACCAAAGCTCAGGGAGGCCTTGAAGAAGCGCAAAGTAAAAAATACGAAGCTGGTTGGGAGGTGAGTATTCCAGCCTTACGAGTTGTAAATATTGCTGATAGAGTTTCTCATTATTTTACTGCGATTGGTTGGGCTAATTTGCTGAATTGTCGTGTTCTGCCTATGTATGAAGAGCTTGCTGAAGAATTTATTACGAGTTTTCATTTTGAGAAGTCCAATGACATGACATCATCTGAGCCTAGCATATTTTTTCGTATTGGTCTGAATATGGTTCATTTATCGGTAGATGAGTGGAATTTATCCTTGGGTTTAGCTTATAGGGAGCAATTATTTTCAGAAGAGTATGAGTCTGCTTTTTGTGGTCCTTACGTGACTTATCCGGGATTCAATCCCAATGCTGCCTGGAAATTACTTGCTCCCTCATGCCCTAATATTTATGATCCCACTATGTCTACTGTGCATTGGATTTCTGATCCTGCTTTGCGTGTTAGCCATCTTATACTTGTGAGGAACGTGTTTGGTCATACCACTTCTTGGGCTAAGGTGAGCCAACCAACCTTTTTCATTTTGTGGTGTATACACACCAACAAAAAACTGAACTTAGGGTACTGATTGGCTGAGGCCTTTCTTGACATTGCTACACACACCACTCATCTTGTCACGTTGTGCCATATTCTTGCCATGTTTCTTGAGAACAATGTGATTTTTGATGGCTTACCTCAGCTGGAATTAGTGAAAGCTCCTTCTCTTCTTAATTTGAATGCTATGGTTGAATCTAATTTGATCTATTTGGATGCTAACAAGTGCCCCCAGTTTCCTCCACCGGGTAATCCTAGCCCGAGCTCTTCTACTCCTGCAGGTCACATCTCTCTTGTCTCCATCAATGAGGACCTCAAAAGCCTCCAACAGAAGGTGGATCGAATCGTGGAGCAGAATGAGCTGATCCTTCTAGCCCTCCGAAATGTGGCTGGCCCCTCCCAATAAGTTCCCCCATCCCTGATTTTTTTATTTTAATTTTTTTTTCATTGTATTCGTTGAGTCTAGTTTTTTTTAGGTGGTTTTGTTCCTTCTTACATTTTTACTGAACTTGCTTGAGGGCAAGCAAGGTTTAAGTGTGAGGAGGATTATATGTTAGTGTCATTTAAAAAAAAGATACAAAAATATTTTTGATTTTTTTGAGTTAAGTCAAATTCAGCATACTATTCTTGATATTATTGTTTCTTGACGGACTGAACTTGCCTGTGAGAAAGCTCTTGTGTGATATATTTGGTTACTTGATACACCTCTAAAATTACTTGGTAAATGAGTCTAATATAATTGGTGTAACTTGGCCTAGATGATACTTGGGATGACCAAAAAAAACAAGTAATTGAACATTTTAGCCCAGTAAATGTGAGGTTTGAGCTAGGGTAGAGCAGTCTCTACATCAATATTTTTTTTTGAGAGTCATGGCATTATTTGAATTATTTGGTGTGAAAATGATGAAGGGCATTAGGGTTTAAACCCACAACTTATATGGCCTACCATACATCACCCTTAGTAAACCCTTTGAAGCCTGGACCATTTTCTTTGTTTGAGCCACAGAAAAATGAAGCCAAAGCCTATCTTTATCCCCTCTTTTGTGTCCCTTATACATGCATGCTTGTGATTATGAGAGGTTTCTCAGTTTATTTGCTGCTGATGTGCTTTAAATAATATCAGTGAGTACCTTGATTTTGATGTATGAAGTGACCATGTGGTTCTGAGTTTAAAAGTGTAGTAGAATGATAATAAAATGAGTGATTTGGTGCTGAAAAAAAAATGGGGGCTGATGTGCCTAGAAAAAATCAGAAAAAAATGAAAAAAAATAAAAAAATCCAGCACCAACACTTGGTAATTACAACCAGTTTAGAGCAGATTTTTTTCACTTTATGGAGGCTGAAAATTATTTTTTTTTATTGAGGAATTTTTGGGCTGAAAAGAGCATGCATGTATATTTATATTCTTAAGCTTAGAACCCTTAGGACCTTACCTCGATTTTATTCCCCCGAGCCCCGTTACAACCTTGAATAAAGACCTTTCTGATTTGCATTGAATGATTTGAGTATTGCCAAGTGAAATTCATATATTGAGTGACTGTCCCTTACATCTAGAGCGAATGTGTGAAACGTGAGAAATGTTAAATGCTTATTTAATTTTGACTAAATTGAGGGCTGGTTTGCATTAATTTGAGGATGAATTTACCAATGTCATTTGAAGGGTGTGAGAGTGTCAAGTGTGTTATACATGAGAATTTCTTATTAGTAAGGTAAAGTTCGTCTATGAATCAAGAAATTAAGGATTGGTATGCTGAGTTTGACTGTTTGTTGGGTTGTAGTTAGTGTCGTGTTGTTATTTTTCTTTTGATTCTTTCTTAGAGTCTGTAGGGGATACTTGGAACTTTGTAGTAAACAACATGATTGGATTCTCATTTCATACTTGAGGGCAAGCATGACTCAACTGTGAGGGTATTTGATATGTGTTAATTATGATGTTTATTTTATTGTGATTAGCTGTGATTTTACGTGATTAATGTGCACTTTAAATATTTTATTTGTAATAGATCACAGTTTTTGGGCTCAAGAGGAATTTGGAGGAGAGTAGGGAGTATTGGGCAATTATCGCAAATGAAGCAATCAAATGTCGAGCAGAATCGTAGCAGTTCATTTGGAGCAGATTGGACTAATATTTTTGGAGATATCCTTGAAGATATTTGGAGATAATTTGAAGATTGGATTTTATCTCTTCAAAATTAGAATTTAATTTTGGCAAGAATTCTATTTTATTTGGAAGAGTCCAATATGGACATGATTTTGTAATGGCAGCGTATATATAATATACGCCTGAAACCAGACAGAGGAGTTTTGTTTTTCGGTCTGTACGCTAGCTCACAAAAAATTGGAATTGTTATCTTAGTTTTGTTTTATTAGGCATAAAAAGGTTTTTCCTGCTCTTTGCTTTGTTTTACGAAGTGGAGACAATTTTCCTTCCTAAAAAAGGCCACAGGATCACTTGAAATCAGAGAGTGGTTGAAAGAACACCAGAGAACACCGGAGAGTAGTTGAAATCATGTGCATTGCTCATTAATCTTCCATCGAAGTATTTGTGTTCATTCGTTTCTGTGTTCTGCAGTCTACATCAAGTGCTTGTTTTATTTATTTGATTTTGGTTATCATGTTTAATTATTATATTAACTATTTGTTTAGTTTAGTTATCATGAGTAGCTAATTCATATATCGGCAGAGAATAACAAATGTTAGTTTATAAATCGCGAGGCCTAATTGCATTATAATTGATTCTTGCATGTTCTTAATTGTTCTTGGTTGAATTTATTTCTAATATGTTTAGGCCTGATCAACTCAAATGTTTTTAGAATACTGCTATCTAATTTCCGCCAATACGTAATTGTTGGATGGGATTAGTAAGTAGCACAGTCTTGTGAAAAACAGCTAACTAGCTAAGACTGTAATAGCAAGATAGGGGATAATTGAGTGTGCATTACTATTTGCTTTTACTTTGGTAATTGCTATATCGGATTCTTTTAATACGTAATGCTATCAAAATGTGTTCTGGTTTAGCGAATACTTTTTGGGAACATTTTGGTAAGGGAAACAGTTAATTAATCATAATTAATTGACTGTCGAAAAAGTAAGAAAGAATTGGGGGGGGGGTTAAGCGTACCTACTTCCCTATAACCGATAGATGTGTATTATTGCGCCTATGATCGATAATAACTAGCATGAGTTATTCTTAGCCGATATCATTCATTCATATATTTATTTCTCATATGTTTAAGTCTTCATTTGCATTTTTAGAGTTAGTAAAATCATTACATTTAAGGCATGGTGGCATTACCAAAAAGGTTTCAAAAAAATTAGTAGGAAAAATAATTATTGATTATTGTTTTTGCTCCCTGTGGGATCGATCCTGCTTATCATTGTACTAATTAGTATTAATCTGAATTTGCAGGTTATTTGGCGAGTAAAACGACGCTCACCAGGCCGCCTGTCAGGATACCCACTCTTATATATATACAAACCGAGGGATTATGAATATGTGCAAAAATTGACATGTTTATGGCAGCCACGGAAGTGATGTAGCGGCATTTCAGGTTTAGCAACATTATTGCGTTCCTATAATTTAGGATTAGGGTTAGAGTTCTTTATTTCCTTATTCTGGTCTTGGTTAAGTCTATTTTCCTTATTCTAATTGGTTTTAGTTAAATCTACTCTTCCTACACTAGTGGAGGGATGGGTCATTAAAGGCAGTTTATCGGTCGCACCTTTGATCGTCTTCAATTAAAGGTGGTTCCTAGAACCGCTTTAAAAACATCAATTAAAGATAGTTAAAAACTGCATTCAAAAGGTCGATGAAACCGCCTAAGTACCTTCTTTGGTCACGCCTTTGATCGTCTTAAATTAAAGGCGGTTCCTAGAACCACCTAAGAAAATGCCAATTAAAGACGGTTAAAAACTATCTTTGAAAAGTCAATGGAACCACATTTAATTGAAGCTCCGAACTCAGAACCTAAATCTGCCCTTCAAAAAAAAGAAGCGAAGCAACTGATCGGAGCAACACAACACATCAGTAGCACCTTCGGCCAACCTTTACACATCACATACAAGCACTTGATTAATGCAAACAAAACAAATAAGCATTTGACTATTGCACATACAAAAATGCACTTGATTACTGCACTTGAATACCGGGCGGAGGAAAGTCTTTAGCGGCGGACGATGGAGGGTCTTCAGTTGCGGACGATGGAGGAGAAACACCAGTGGATGACGGAGGGTCTTCAGCGGCGGACGGCAGAGGAAGCAACACCAATGGAAAGCGGTGGAGTGAGAGGCGATGAAGGGTGACCGGTGAGAAGCCCCGGTGGTGGAAGAAAATCTCATTATCACGAAACCCCCCCTTTAGCACTGATTTTTTTTGTTCTAGCACCAATTGTTTTGTTAAAAAAAACCTGTGCCTAAGTAACCAATGAAACGGTTTACCGGTTGGAAGAAAACCGGTGCTCAATCCCTACTTTTAGCACCGGTTTTTTTGTTAGCACCAGTTTTTAAACCGATGCTAATTTTAGCAACGGTAGCACTGGTTTTTTTGTTAGCTTCAGTTAAAAAAAACCGGTGCTAATTTTTTTAGTCGTAAATATTTTAGCACCAATTGAAAAATTGGTGCTAATTTTAGCACCGGTAGCAACGATTATTTGTCAGCACGAGCTGTGGGTTTCAGAGGAAGGGAATTTTTTTAGTAGTCGTAAATATTTTTGCACAGGTTAAAAAACTGGTGCTAACAAAAAAAATCGGTGCTACGTTGCTAACAATTTAGTAGGATATTAATTTAATAATAAAATTAACTTCACAAAATTGATAATATAAAAATAAAACCAAAAAAATTATGATACAAAATTAATAATCTATTGGACTAAACATTGCAGCGGAGACCTTGGAGAGGAATCAATCTCACCACCACCGACACGGCACCCTCAGCCCGGCACATCAGCAAACCAACAGTCAACAATTAAGACTATGAAAAAAGCTTCATTTCAGTATAGGTCCTAATTACAACTAAAGTCCGACAGTGGAGAAGGAAACTTTACAGTGGACATACCCATCATGCTAAGAAAAACTCCTGATCCAAAGAACATTGTCGCAGCCTCAAATATACCAATTCCAAGTGATAGTACCAAGGCGGTAGAGACCGAAGGAAGCATCATCCTTTCATCTATAACAAGTAACACACATTAGTATCCGATGGATACTCAAGATAGTGGTTAGAACTCATTGAATCACATATTAGAAGATAATAAAATTCTGGAAACTTACATTGTAAAATGGCTGTCCATCTATAGTTAACCATGGGACATATTTGCGAGGAGGCTGCAGGCTCTTTGTTTGTGCTGCATATACCAATTCAATCTGCATGATTTACACCTTATTAGTCAGTTAATAACTAGCACTCATTTCATTTCAATTTAACAAAACAGATAACATTAACTAAGAATGCTAGAATGTGGCACCCAAAATTATGTATCAAGGAATGGTTACTAAACATCTGGAGTTCTATATGGAATTTTTCTTAAATGTCAGAGAAAATTTTGAACTTTTTGTTGTTTAAAGTCCTTCAATTGGATTATACTACCGTACGTGAACATGGCAATGGCATATTTAGCAACCGGAATGAAAACAATAAAAGAGGTAAGTGAAAATCACCTATTTTCCACGTTTATTTTTGTAGCACTCGTTAACAGTCTTTGGGTCTAAGCTCAACTTCTAAAAGCATGTTGCCCACTCAGTTCTCTTACCCGCGTAGATTAGATTTTCCACACAGTAGACAAAGGGAAAGTGTCTATGATGCAAGGGAAAAAATCCTTTACTTCATCAGCCAATAACATTGCCATGGAATACAAAAGGCTAGAAATAAAGAAAAAGAAGTTCTGAACTCAGCATTAAGATTCAAGGTACAATTGGGAATCAGTTGTTTCCCAAATGAGATAGTTATAGTAAGAAAACAAGAAATGCAGAAAAATAGACTGATACAAATTCGGCCTGAAAATGAATTATTCAATTAAGCATGTTGAATTCAGGACTTCAGGTGCATCAAAGAAGACGAGTACTCACCACATCAAGCTAGGCATCAATTGCACACAACTCTATAGTGTTGAACAAACACTCCAACATAAGCACGGCATGAAGAGGCAAAGTCAGATTTATGAATCAGCAAAGTTATATCCCTCCAAAACATTATCTATATTAGCATGAAGAGGAAAAATAAACTAAAGAATACTGATGACTGTATCCATACTTAACAAACAAAAGATCAAACTTATTCACATTCACTTCAAAGGGGGATCAAACAGCAATTAAGTTTATGAGGAAATCGCAAAATAAATATATAAGCACGGTATTATCAGGACAAAAGGATGAATTTGGGCAGTGAAAGCAAAGAAAATTTATTCTTCTAACATCTCCACAAGCCCAGAAATCACAATAAAACAAGCCAAATTCAAAAAAGAATATAAACCTCAGAAAATTCACCCTCATTCACACAGTGTGCCCAAAAATCTCAAACAACTAACAAAAGCAACTCCATAAGGGGAATTAGAGGTAAAGAATGAGGCAACATTGAGGACTTATTGACCAGTTCTTACCATTTTGGATGAAGCCCTATTTTAGGGTGTGAGCAAACTGGAGTCTGCCACCACCGGCGCCTCGTCCGGCCACCATGAGCAGAATGCAACAGTTTAGTAGTAGGCCATTAGATTTAACATAATAATCACCAGTCAAGCTAAGATTTCAGAAAAAACTAAACCTTATCCCACCTCACCATTGTGTTGAAGTCAGGCATATAACATAAGGATCGAACACAAAACTGTTGAAAAAATTAAAAATATAGAACTGTGAACGTCTTTGTTTGATTTATGAAAAACCTAAAGGAGAAAGTAACAACCAAATAAAGATTTGACGTATTTTTAAACTTCACTTCATTAGTAAGTTGACAAAAGAAAAACTCGACAATAGGAAAAATGTTGCTATTAAATAGTTGGTCATCATCGCCAGTATTTGAGAATGACCAAAATGATACTCAACTATAGTATCATTCTCGCACCAGCTATAGGGAGGCCATGTAAGTTCAATCTCGCAAATAAAAACTTTTATTTTGTGGAACATGATATGATCAAGTGTGTTATAAGTTTGATGGAAAAAATATAGCTTCTCAAACTTTATCTCATGCCAGCATTTTAAACTATTAAGTTACATATACCACACAATTGTCAGCAAATAAATTTCAATTTAAAACCTCATGATATCCTGAGACAAATATGAACATAAGATAACATGCCAAGTACTCAACTTACATAAACATTCAGAGGTAATAATAAAATTCCAGGGCATAAAATGGTTAAAAGGCCAAAATCTCAGCCCCATTTGCACATTTTACCCAAAAATCTCAAACAATTAACAAAAGAAACTCCATAAGGAGAATCAGAGGTAAAGAATTAAGAAACATCGAGGACTTATTGACGAGTTCTTACCACTTTGGATGAAGCCCTGTTTTAGGGGGTGAGCAAACTAGAGTCTACCACCATCGCCGCCTTATCTCACCACCACATCCGCCTCATCCTGCCACCACTGCACTGCCGGACCTCGCCGCTTCACCACCCCTGATGCCCCTGTGCCACCACATCACCGTGTCGGCACCTCCCTAAAACCTAGCCTACCTAACCCAACATCGCTGACCATCGACACCACCACCGCCTGACCTCACCACCTCACCGATTTTACCGGACGAGAAGGTAGATCTAGTCACGACACCACTGTCGCTTGTCCTCATTCTGCCACCACCGCCATCTCATCTCGCCGCCACCACTCCTCATCTCGCCACCACTGCAGCCTCGTCCCGCCACCACCGCCGCTATGTTCCACCACCACCACTCCTCGTCCCGCCACTACTGCTACCTCAACCCACCACCACCGCTGCCTCGTCCTGCCACCGCCACCACCTCATCCCGCCACCACCACCGCCTCATCCCTCAAAAATGTAATCGAGTGAATCGAGAAGAAAAGGAAAGGAAAAATGAATAGAGAGGAAGGAAATAGGTGGATTTTTTAGAGAAAAGAAATACGAAAAGTGAATGGAAATGTGAATGTAAACGAGTGAATCCAAAAAATCTAGTGTTTCCATATAGAGAGAGTCAAGTAAAGTTTGACCGTTGATTAGATAAAATCAAATATTTTTATTAGTATTTATTATATACTAATTCTAATAAATTTTGACCATTAATTAGTTAAAGTCAACTTCGTTGTTAGTTTTTATTTATTGAAAGTCAAGTAAAGTTTGACTATTGATTAGACAAAGTCAACCTAGTTATTAGTGTTTATATATTGAAAGTCGAGTAAAGTTTGACCGCTGATTAGTTAAAGTCAGCTTAGTCACTAGTGTTTCTATATATAGAAAGTCAAGTAAAGTTTGGCCGTTGGTTAGTTAAAATCAACTTAGTCACTAGTATTTATATAAAGAAAGTCAAGTAAGGTTTTACCATTAATTAGACAAAGTCAAACATTTTCATTAGTATTTATTATATAATAATTCAAATAAAGTTTGATCGTTAGTTAGTTAAATTCAACTTTGTTATTAGTGTTTATATATTGAAAGTCAAGTAAGGTTTGACTATTGATTAGACAAAGTCAACCTAGTTATTAGTATTTATTATATTCAAATAAAGTTTGACCAATAATGAGTTAAAGTCAATTTTTTGTTATTAGTGTTTATTTATTAAAATTCAAGTAAGAGTTCATCGTTGATTAGATAAAGTCAACCGAGTTATTAGTGGTTATACATTGAAAGTCGAGTAAAGTTTGACTGTTGATTAGTTAAAGTCAACTTAGTCACTAGTGTTTCTATATAGAGAGAGAAAGTCAAGTAAAGTTTGATCGTTGGCTAGTTAAAGTAAACTTAGCCACTAGTATTTATATATAGAAAGTCAAGTAAGGTTTGACCGTTGATTAGACAAAGTCAAACATTTTTATTAGTATTTATTATATACTAATTCCAATAAAGTTTGACCGTTAATTAGTTAAAATTAACTTTGTTATTAGTGTTTATATATTGAAAGTCAATTAAGGTTTGACCATTGATTAGAAAAAGTCAACCTAGTTATTAGTATTTATATATTGAAAGTCAAGTAAAGTTTAACCGTTAACTAGCTAAAGTTGTATTTATGTATAAGGGTTGATCGTTGATTAATTCAACTTAACTTAGTTATTACTTAAATTCAATAAAAGAAGTGAACAATTTTGAAAGTAAAAAAAATAGATTAGAGCGGTTACGCAACTGCTCTCAGTCCATAGAATTTTCGAGACGATTATTTGAAATTTTTGATGAATTTTTTAAAAGATAATTGGAGAATTTTTTATATTCTTTGGTAGAAAATTGAACTTTAAAAAAATTCGACGAATATTTAGAAGTTTTTGGCAGGAAGATTAAATTTTAAAATTTTTTGGCAATTTCTTTGGCGGGAAAATGAATTTTTAAAATTTTTAGCACCAGCTTTTAAAATCGGTGCTATTTTTGATTTTTTTTTTTTTTTGCGATTTTTAGGCGGGCAGATAGAACTTTTAGACTATTTAGCACCGGTTTTTAAAAACCGGTGCATTTTAAAAATATTTGGTGATTTCTTTGGCAGGAAAAATGAATTTTTAAAATTTTAGGACCAAGTTTTAAAACTGGTGCTATTTTCTTCTAAAACAGTGCTATTCTTTAATTTTTAGCACCGCTTTTTAAAACCAGTGCTAATTTTTCCAAAACTGGTGCTATTTTAAAATTTTTGGCTATTTCTTTGGCAGGAAAATGAATTTTGAAAATTTTTTGCACCGATTTTTAAAAACCGGTGCTATTTTGTAATTTTAGCACCGATTTTTAAAGCCGGTGCTATTTTTTTCAAAAATCGGTGCTATGTTTTAATTTGAGCACCCATTTTTAAAACTAGTTCTATTTTGATTTTTTTGGTGGGAAGATAGAATTTTACAGATATTTAGCACTGGCATTTAAAAATTGGTGCTAATATTTCCAAAACCGGTGCTATTTTAAACTTTTTTGGCTATTTCTTTGGCGGGAAAAATGAAATTTTCAAATTTTTAGCACTGGATTTTATAAACATGTGCTAATGTTTTCCAAAACCGGTGCTATTGTAAAATTTAGCACCAGTTTTTAAAAACCCGCTGTTAAAATTTTAAAAACCAGTGTTAAAATTAAAAACAAAGTGATATTAGATTTTTAGCACCGGTTTTGAAAACTGGTGCTAGAGGGGGATCTCTGTGGTAGTGTCTTGGGAGCCGATAGGAATTGGAGGCGCTAGTTTGTAAGAAACCTAAGGCGCTGGAGAAGTTTATGGACTGGTGAGCATACCATATATGGAGATCTTGGGCCAACTATGGGTTTTCCTATCATCAAGAGCCCCCAAAAAATTTGATGGTAGCCTTGGGGTTCAGATCTTCGAGGAGTCTCAAGTTTATCCTTCGTTATTGAGCCTCTTGGTTCACGAGTTCTCATAGAGGGAGTCGAGGATCTCTACTTGTGTTTTTCTAGAAGAAGGGATCCCTAACCTCGAGGCACCAACTAATTTTCTTTATGACTATCATTTATTATTATTTTTCTTTTAGCGGAATTTAAGGGGGCGAACGCTCGTGTTTTGGTTGTACATGGAAGGACGTGTCAAGGAACAGTTTATGAAAATGCATGCCAGCTTTTCATGCCTTTTCAAATTTTTACTTCTCTCAAGTTAGTCATTACTCTAGCAGCCTTTTTTGGGCTTCTTAACTTTCCATTTTCTCCATGTTCTCTTCACTTTAACTGTAGGTGACTTCAAAGGTTTTCTCAGTACTCTCATCTTCCTCCATTCCTCGCTTACATTTTCCCTCTTTCTACTTTCATCAGTAAGTTATCCTAACCTTCATCTTTCTTCACTTCTTTTCCTTTATCCTTTGTGCTCATGGTTAATTCTGGCAAGAAATCCATTGAGAGGGGGCATTGGAGACATTGAGTTTGGCCCCATCTTCTCCTAAAGAGGAAGGCCCCTCGAGAATGTGAGAGGAAGATAGTGGGCTGCTCCACTCCAAAGTCTCCTCCATTGTTAAGTCCTCAGCCCCAGATCCCCCTGTGGAGGAGAAAACGTGTGGGCCCCAGGCCCCAGATAAGTCTGGGACTGTATTGGGGGTCTTACGATCTCTACACTTAGGTCAGAGGATTCCCGCTGACATGGAGTTAGAGTGGTTAGAGGCAGCGGAGTCTTACGAAGATCCCTCTAAGGGGAGGTCAGTCATTTTTTAAAGCAGATCCGATCAGAGTTGTGCTTTCCTTTTCCTCCAATATTCTCGAGGGTGCTTAGATATTTTCAAGTAAGCCCTGCTAAGGTCCATCCTAACGCCATAACCACTCTCATGCTATTTTTATGTTAGTGTTACAACTTAGACATCAAGCCCGAGTATAAGTTGTTTTGCTCTCTTTTTACCGTGGCCTTCGACGGTAACTCATCCAAGAAGATCATTATTTTTTCTCCCCGCTAAAGGAGATGCAAGGTTTTTACCCTTCTCGGGAACATGGGAAAGTGGATGGATGCCAAGAGGGCTCTCACGTTTAACTGCCCTAGATATAAGGTTCCTCGATGGAATCCTGACATTAAAGTCGAATCCCAACTCCTTGAAAAGTTTGTTTGCCCACCTCACCTCGAGAGTGCTCGATATTGTTTGCTATCCTCACCCCTTTCCTATACCTCTTATACCAATTCAAATAACTTAGTCGGGGGTTAAGTCTGGCCCCCCGAGGTTTACAAAACGTATGTCTACGAATCTGTTAAGAAATGAAAATTGCTGAGACAACCCTGCTTGGCTCCTTCCGATGAGCCTCCAGTAGGTCCGAAGAGAATTAAATTAGTTAAACTGTATAAGCCATGGCTTTCTTAGGACTTAGTAATTGATGTGTCCATTTTAGATGCATTATTTAGTAGTATTTAGGATCACTTTTGTGCTCTTTTATTATCAAGAGCTTGTGTTTTACCTTGAAATTTACTTAGGAGAGGCAAAAGCAACTTTGTACTCTTTTACCTCTTCTAAGTGGATTTTGTGTGACAAGGGAAGAACACGGAAGCAACGAAGACCGGAAGACATTGAAGACTACACTTTCGAAGACTTTTGGATACTCACTTTGAAGACATGAAGACCGGAGGCCGTTGAAGACCATTTTTGGAGCCGTTGAAGACTTGAAGATTGAGAGGGATGGTTATGAAGAAGACAAAGAAACAATGCAAAACTCTGGCTTCCGTCGCGACCCCGTCGCGACACCATCGCGAGTCGCGACCAACACCGTCGCGAGTCGCGACCAACGGGCGGCCAGAAATCAACTTTATCTTCTTTGCACTATAAATACTACTCTCTTTCCTCCTCTTCTCAAGCTTTTCCAGCCCGCTTTTCTCTCTGGTTTTTGGGCTCGAACCTAGGTTTTTCTCTTCTTTCTTTTCTTAGTTTTCTTAGTTTAATTATGTCTTTTGTTGTTCTAGAGTAGTTCTTGTACTTGGGAGCTATGGATTGAAGCTTCCACTTCTATGTATTGAGAACCATTTTTATCTATCTATTTGGTGTTTTTGCTATTGTGCATTTATTGTGCTTTGAATGTTAATTGTTGATTCCATTGATGTTGTTGGGAGCTTGAGGATATGAATGCTTATATGAATTGCTAGCTAGGGTTTGGGGGATTTGGGTTAATTTCCCCCCTGTTCTTGTTAGGAATGTATGAGTGTGAATTAGAGCTTTTGATTGTGTTAGTGTGTTGACAATGTGCTAGACGAATGTGATTGATGTCGAACTCTTCGTCATGTTCGTTTGTGTAGCACGAGAAGAGTTATATGCTCGTGGTCTATGAGTGGTCGCTCTTGACTAATCTCGTGTAAGTGCATGAATTGGTTAAATGCTTAGTCACGGTGTAGTGGTCATAGGCATTGCCAAGCTTGTTGGTCCTTCATGCTAAATGCCATCAATGACACCTTGAGTCGTGGTCGCGACTCGGGAGTCATTGGTGAGGTTTGACGAGAGATGTGGAACTCACTCTCGCAAACTACGAACTAAGAAGGATAGGAGTTTAGTCTCCACGACAAGTAGTTGAAATATTGAATAGATGATTTAAATTCATTCTTGAAGCATTTTTTATTTGGCATTTATGTATTCTTGACGGTGTGTTTCACTGCATGTATGCCATTAGTTGTTTGAGCATAGGTAGTGCTTGTGTGGTTGAATTGTTTAGGTGTAGGAACGTGACGAATTCCGTAGCGCCTTTGCATGAAGATCTATGAGCATGAACTTAGAACTCCTTGTGATGTGTGTGTTGTGGTACTTGCTAGATGGGTGTGTGAGTGTTGGGTCCTGAATGCTATATGATGGAATGTGTGAATGATTCGATGAACTACATTAGATGTGGAAGTGGATATCCGTTGCCCCCAAGGCATTTTATCTTTGTAGTTTAAAACCCCTTTTCTTTAGTTTCGTTTGATGATTAGCATAGTCACTTGACCTTGCTAGTTATCTTGTCTTTTTATCTTTGTTAATTTAGGAAACCAACCAACCAACCCCCCCATTTACTTGCTTTTATGTGTGTGTATATATAGTTACTCCTAGCCTAATATCAACCATTTGTGTGCTTAGACGCTTAGGAAGATCCCTCTTCTCTTTGGACAACCCCGATTTGCCCCTATCTACCTAGTTGTAGAAAGTAAGCATTTAGGGCTTATAAATTATCTTTTGCACGGCGGGCGCGACGACCGCCCGCCCGTCAAAATGGCGCCGTTTCCGGGGAAGAGGCGTTTATTCTTAAGTATTTAGGTGTATTTGGTTGTGTATTAGCTAGTTGTTTTTATTTTCCACTACTTGGTGGTTGTTTTTGTTCGGAGTAGGTATTGCTTGAGTTCTTGGTAATTTATTTTATTGAGAATCCTTGCACTATGATTCCGAACTTTTGAAAAAAAAAAATTTTTAATGGAGCGTCTCACCTTGAGGGAACTCATGATGAGAAGAGAGGCTCAACAAGCAAGGTTTTGTAGGATGTTTCATTCTGACCATCCTACCGAATCTTGCCCTTTGTTGTGGGAACAGCACGATGACCGAGAAAGAACCCTTGGTTTCCAAAACCATGGGTACTATGAAGAGTGCTATCAAGAGGTAGGAGATATTGGTTTTCAAGGGCAAGAAGCTCATGAATGCTATCCATACCACAACTCTTACAATCCGGAATGGAGTGGTAGTCCGGATTTGTGGTATGAGAATGAGCCGGAAAACCAATATTACGAGCAACCTAGTTGGCCATCACCACCCTATACCATACCCCAAAACCAAGCCCAACAAGGAAGTTCAAGTTTGACACGTGAGGATGTCTTAAATAGGATAGCAAACTTGAAATCCTTTACTAGTGAGGAGCCGGATACCCAGCTCTCCTCTAGTGTTGAGGCCATTGAGGGGCATGTGAGGAACATATTAGAGGTATTGGCCCGCATGGAAGCTCGTGATTCCGAAAACACACCATCCCAACTTGAACTCGATGATTCGGTGAGTGAGGTCACCAATAAAAATGATTTTGAGTTTGAAAGGGATGAGGAGTTGGTTGTAGAGGATAGAAAAATTGAGGAAGAGGTGATAGTGCTACATCATCCATTAGCATTGTCACCCCTTCTCCCACCCAGTGAACCAACTCTAATATTTTCGGAAGTTTTGAGGGAAACGAGAGAGGAGCCGAAAGATTATCCCAAGCTCCCTAACCACTTAATTCCCTTTGAACCATCTCCACCTCCACAAGACTTTCCTCTTGAAAGTTTTGTGCCCCCACCTCTCTTATTTTGGATGCTCATGGTGAAGAGCTTCAAGCCTTCACCATACGGATAACATTAGGGTCGTGCCGACGACCTTAAACATACGGAGCTTCGTCGTGCCGACGACGTTAAATAAATTCGGCATTTCTTTTAGTTTTTGTTTCTTTTAGTTTTTGTGTTTCTTAGTTTTTGTTGTTTTGTTTTGTTCTTTTTATGGCTTGTTTTTCTGTGATTTTATAGCAAAGTGAAGCGCATTGCAATGAAGGAGATGAAGGAACGAGATCAATGAACGAGGGAAGAAAGCTTGGACAGTTGGTAAGAAAACGAAAAATATTTAAGCCTGGGATACCCTGCCGTCGCGAGTCGCGATGGGCTTCGTCGCGAGTCGCGACGAACAGGGGAGAAAAATCACTCCCAGCGCCAACTTTCCGCGAGTCGCGATGACTTCGCGAGGCTCGTCGCGAGTCGCGACCCACTTCGTCGCGAGTCGCGACGAGCTCAGAAAATTTTGAGCTCTCGGACTTACCTTTCCGCGAGTCGCGATGACTTCGCGAGGCTCGTCGCGAGTCGCGACCCACTTCGTCACGAGTCGCGACGAGCTCAGAAAATTTTGAGCTCCCGGACTCAACTTTCCGCGAGTCGCGATGACTTCGCGAGGCTCGTCGCGAGTCGCGACGTGCTCAGTAACTGTTGAAAATTTTTTGAGCCCGGATTTCAAATTTCCAAGCTTCCAAGTTTCCAAATGATTTTAAACATTGCATGATCCTACCTTCTTCTCCACCCAACACTCCCAAGAACCACCACATACCCACTCATTCCTCCACCATCCTACATATGTTGACATATGAACATTCTTGCATCTTTATAGTACATTTGTTGATTGTAGTATGCCGACTACATCATTGTGATCGTAAGTGCATATCCTATAATGATGCTTGTATACATGTCAATATATGTTGGATATTTTTCATGATTATTCTTATAGTGTTGGTTGAGTGTGATTTGGTTGTTCTTTGAAAATACTATGGTTATTAACTCTTGATGCTAAACCTAGTATTATATATCCTTATGTACTGGTGAGTTTAATGTGTTCTTCGTGGTGTAGTCTTGATCAAACGGCGCCATGGAGACAATGCTTTTCTCGAGGGGTGAGTTCTTCTACGGTATCTTTGCTCACCCTTCCGGTTCCGAAACCTATCTCGGGACCATCCAAGTACTTGGATATCGCCATATCACCGGCGAATTTGCGGAGAAATGGGTGTCACTCTAACTCCCTTACCTTGATTTTTATTGTTCTTGCCTTACGTGTTTACATTGAGGGCAATGTAATGTTTTAAGTGTGGGGAGGGGTTAGAGGACTCATATGCATGCTAGATTGTTTTGGAATGCATTTTGCTACTTTTCATTGGAAAAACATGAGAAAAAGAAAAAAAATAGAAAAAGAAAAAGAAAAAGAAAATAGAAAAAGAAAAAAGAAAAAAAAGAAAAAGAAAACCCACTAAGTTGAAAACCCGAGAGGGCAACTTAGGCAACATTGGGGGCCCGGATAGGTCGAAAACCCTTAAAGGGCGGCCTAGGCAAAAATGAGAGGCTAAAATGTGCGGAAAAAGGTGAGATGTGAGCTAAAGAAACATGATGTGTGGCTAGGATGAAAACTCGAAAGAGCTCCTAGGCAAAATGAGAGAAAGTGAGAGAAATTGAAAAATGCTATGATTTCACTCATTTGCCGGCGTTGGAGTCATAAGGTTGCGGTTGTCACACGGATGGATCGGGTAGCTCAATATCTATAGACCTCTTGGGATTGGGTAGCTTAGTGGGTTAGGAAACGAAGTGTGGTTATGAAATTCCTTATCTCTTTCTACTTCGTTTTTGGTTGATATATTGGCATTAGGTGAAGCATGTGTTTAAAACTTCCTCTATGGTTTTAGCTTCATTTTGTGTCATTGGACTTTGGGAATATCAATTCGGGGCTTTGAAATATTTTATGGGTAGTGAATTGATAAGTGGTAGGTTTGGTTAGATTTAGGATTGGGGATGTGTGTGTGAAAAAATTCTCATGTGAGCTTTTATTTTGGGATTTTTGATATTGAGAGTTTTTGTGAGGCTTTGATTGGGGGATTAGTTTAGGTTTTGGATATATCATTTACTCCGTGTGCTTGGTTCTTTTCTTACTCGAGGGCGAGTAAGGTTTAAGTGTGGGGAGGTTTGATATGTCCATTTTGTGTGGTTATTTTAGGGGTTTTAGGATGTGGATATGCCATTTCCTCCGTATGCTTGAATCTTTTCTTACTCGAGGGCGAGTAAGGTTTAAGTGTGGGGAGGTTTGATGTGTCCATTTTAGATGCATTATTTAGTAGTATTTAGGATCACTTTTGTGCTCTTTTATTATCGAGAGCTTGTGTTTTACCTTGAAATTCACTTAGGAGAGGCAAAAGCAACTTTGTACTCTTTTACCTCTTCTAAGTGGATTTTGTGTGACAAGGGAAGAACACGGAAGCAACGAAGACCGGAAGACATTGAAGACTACACTTTCGAAGACTTTTGGATACTCACTTCGAAGACATGAAGACCGGAGGCCGTTGAAGACCATTTTTGGAGCCGTTGAAGACTTGAAGATTGAGAGGGATGGTTATGAAGAAGACAAAGAAACAATGCAAAACTCTGGCTTCCGTCGCGACCCCGTCGCGACACCATCGCGAGTCGCGACCAACACCGTCGCGAGTCGCGACCAACTCGTCGCGAGTCGCGACCAACGGGCGGCCAGAAATCAACTTTATCTTCTTTGCACTATAAATACTACTCTCTTTCCTCCTCTTCTCAAGCTTTTCCAGCCCGCTTTTCTCTCTGGTTTTTGGGCTCAAACCTAGGTTTTTCTCTTCTTTCTTTTCTTAGTTTTCTTAGTTTAATTATGTCTTTTGTTGTTCTAGAGTAGTTCTTGTACTTGGGAGCTATGGATTGAAGCTTCCACTTCTATGTATTGAGAACCATTTTTATCTATCTATTTGGTGTTTTTGCTATTGTGCATTTATTGTGCTTTGAATGTTAATTGTTAATTCCATTGATGTTGTTGGGAGCTTGAGGATATGAATGCTTGTATGAATTGCTAGCTAGGGTTTGGGGGATTTGGGTTAATTTCCCCCCTGTTCTTGTTAGGAATGTATGAGTGTGAATTAGAGCTTTTGATTGTGTTAGTGTGTTGACAATGTGCTAGACGAATGTGATTGATGTCGAACTCTTCGTCATGTTCGTTTGTGTAGCAAACGAGAAGAGTTATATGCTCGTGGTCTATGAGTGGTCGCTCTTGACTAATCTCGTGTAAGTGCATGAATTGGTTAAATGCTTAGTCACGGTGTAGTGGTCATAGGCATTGCCAAGCTTGTTGGTCCTTCGTGCTAAATGCCACCAATGACACCTTGAGTCGTGGTCGCGACTCGGGAGTCATTGGTGAGGTTTGACGAGAGATGTGGAACTCACTCTCGCAAACTACGAACTAAGAAGGATAGGAGTTTAGTCTCCACGACAAGTAGTTGAAATATTGAATAGATGATTTAAATTCATTCTTGAAGCATTTTTTATTTGGCATTTATGTATTCTTGACGGTGTGTTTCACTGCATGTATGCCATTAGTTGTTTGAGCATAGGTAGTGCTTGTGTGGTTGAATTGTTTAGGTGTAGGAACGTGACGAATTCCGTAGCGCCTTTGCATGAAGATCTATGAGCATGAACTTAGAACTCCTTGTGATGTGTGTGTTGTGGTACTTGCTAGATGGGTGTGTGAGTGTTGGGTCCTGAATGCTATATGATGGAATGTGTGAATGATTCGATGAACTACATTAGATGTGGAAGTGGATATCCGTTGCCCCCAAGGCATTTTATCTTTGTAGTTTAAAACCCCTTTTCTTTAGTTTCGTTTGATGATTAGTATAGTCACTTGACCTTGCTAGTTATCTTGTGTTTTTATCTTTGTTAATTTAGGAAACCAACCAACCAACCCCCCCATTTACTTGCTTTTATGTGTGTGTATATATAGTTACTCTTAGCCTAATATCAACCATTTGTGTGCTTAGACGCTTAGGAAGATCCCTCTTCTCTTTGAACGACCCCGATTTGCCACTATCTACCTAGTTGTAGAAAGTAAGCATTTAGGGCTTATAAATTATCTTTTGCACGGCGGGCGCGACGACCGCCTGCCCGTCAGTAATCCAAGAGCCCCCTCTCGAGGATTCCCTTTTCTGTCCTGATTTTGAAGGTGTCATTCATGTATTTTGTGCTTCGTCTTGTTGTTTATTAATATATATACATATACATATATTTTTTGTTGTACCTTATCTAATATCTTCTTTCTCTCTTCAGTGGGACGGAGTTTAGCGGGTGTTATGACCAAGACAGGAGCAAACACCATCTTCTCAAAAGAGAAGGTTACCCCCGCTACCCCCCTTGAGACAGTTACTCCCACAGACATATCGTTGAAGTGGAAGCCTGGGGACGATCTTTCCGTTAGGGAGAGTCGTCAAAACATTTCTCACAAGAGGTCTACTCCTGAGGCCTCTAATAAGGGCTCAATGCTGCCGCCCAAGGTTTGGCATCTTCCTTGAGCCTCTTGACTTTAGGGACCACTGCACTTGGTCCTTTTATGAAAAACTCTGAGTCCAGTTATTTTATCAAAATTACTTTGAGAATGATTATGCGTGTTGTTTGTCTACTCATCCCTGCCGCCTATTCCCAGGTTGTCAAGGAGTTGAATGGTGTGAGGTCCACCATTACCGGTACCTTAACCTTTTCCCTGGCCTCTTCCCTATCCTCCTTCATTTGGAACTTAGGTTCTGAATTATACTCCACCTATGAGGAGAAGAATAGGAAAATAGCCTCGTTGCAGCTGGAGCTCGAGGCTTCTCAACAAAAAGTAGCTGAACTTCAGAGCACTCAGGAGCACCTAATCTTTGAAAAAGGTTCGGCTGTCGAGGATGCCAAACAAGCCCGAGACCCGGAGGCTTAAATGGTTATGTTGAAGGCATTCAAAGATAAAGTCCTTCAGAGTCCGGAGTTGTTCGACCTCTTTGCAGACCTTCTAAGTGTTGCCCAGGGCATTGGGAGATCCAGCTTAGTGGATGAAGTGATCCTTCCTAAGATGGGATTGTCCATATCAGAGGACGAAGTCAAAGCTCTAGACCCTTCCAAAGATGGGATCATCCCTATCCGAGGATGATGTCAAAGCTCTAGGCCAGCTTTGGCTTCACAAACTCTAGATACTTTTGCAAATTGTGCTCCCCCGCCTCGTATTTCCCCTTTACCTACTGCACTACTATCTGGGAGTCACTATAGATCTCAAAATCCTTCACATTTAGTTCCGCAGCTAACCGCAAACCAATGATTAAGGCTTCATATTCGGCCTCATTATTTGTTCCCTTGAAGGCAAAGTGCAGTATGTATTGGTAGTTTTTTCCATCAGGGCTAGTGAATAAGACTCCAACTCCACTTCCTCCTGAATGTGAGGAACAGTCAACGTATAGCCTTCATACTTCTTTCCTTAGAGACCCCTCCTCCTTCTCCATCTCAATAGGCTCAATAGTCTTAGCAGTTTTAACTTTAAAGTCCGCCAAGGCTTATCCTTTAATGGCTTCCCTGGGATGAAATTGTATGTCGTGTTCTCCCAATTCTACTGCCCACTTCAGCATCCTCCCCGAAGCTTTGGGTTTCAAAAGGATTTGCCTGAAAGGATAATTAGTGAGTAAGATGATCGCGTGCCCTTGAAAATAAGGTCGCAGTCTTTAAGCGGCATGTACCAGGGCTAGTTCGAGTTTCTCGAGGGCGGTATATCTTGTCTCTTATCCCTGTAGGGCTCGGCTTACAAAGTATATAGGGTGCTGCATTTTACCTTTTTTTCACAAGTACTGCACTGATGGCCAGGGGCGAAGTAGAAATGTATAGAAATAGTACCTCCCATTTCTCAAAATTCATGAGTGTTGGTAACCTTCGAAGATGATCCTTGAGTTGTTTAAAAGCTTGTTCACACATATCGGTCCATTCAAACTTCTTTTCTTTCTGGAGCACGTCGAAGAAAGGCAACTGTTTCTCAACCCCTTTTGAAAAAATCTACTTAAGCTGCCAGGCATCCAGTGATCTTCTGTACGTCCTTCATGTTTGGGGGCTCTTCATCCTTATCAGGGCCTCGACCTTCTCTGGGTTAACGTCGATTCCCCTCTCTAATACCATGAATCCCAGGAATTTTCCCACCCCCACTCCTATGGCCCATTTAGCAGGGTTTAGCTTTAGATTTTCATTCCTGAGTATCTCGAAAAGCTCCTTAAGATCCATCAAGAATTCTTCATAACTATTGCTCTTTACCACCATATAGTTCACATATATCTCCATGTTCCTACCAATCTTCTTTCTGAACAACTTGTCCACTAGCCTCTGGTATGTTGCCCCTGCATTTTTCAAGCCAAAAGGAATCTTCTTGTAACAGTACGTACTCACATCCGTGATAAACGAAGTCTTTTCCTTGTCCTCATCAGCCATTAATATTTGGTGATAACCCTTGTGGGCATCAAAGAAAGCCAATACTTAATACTCTGTAAATGTCTCTGCCAACTTATCGATGGGGGGTAATGGGTAACTATCCTTTGGGAAGAATTTGTTCAAGTTCGTAAAATCTATACACATCCGCCAAGTACCAGCTTTGGGACCATAACTGGGTTAGCCAGCCCTTCCAGGTTAAACATTTCCTTGATTACATCAGCCTTCAACAATTTCTCTACCTCGACCTTGATGGCTTCTGCCTTTTTTGGCATGAATACTCTCCTTTTTTGCTTGATTGACCTAACTCTTGAATCAATGTTTGACCTATGAACTTCTAATTCCCAAGGAACCCCTATAAGATCTAAGGTATCCTATGAAAACACATCTTCGTATTCCTCCATTAGCTTTTTCATCTTTTCTTTCACATCCCCAAAGGTAAGTTTCCCTACAGCCACTATCCCCTTATCCAAGATTGGCATTTGTTCAGTTTCAGAAAGGCTAACTCTCCCATGAACCGAAGCTACATCTCTCACCCTCCTTGCTTCTTTTACCGCTGTGAGGTTATAGCTCTTAGCCACGGCCTGATCCCCTCATATGGAAGCTATCCCTCTACTCGTTGGAAATTTCATCATTAGATGATATGAGGACCACACTGCTTGAGCTTGGCACATCCAAGGCCTTCCCAAAATTATGTTGTATGGAGAATAAGCATCAACCATTGTGAAGGTGCACTCGATCGTTACCCCCTTATCCCTTTCAGATATCCATACAGGCAAGGTGACTTCTCATATGGGGTATATCAGGTTTCCCGTAAATCTTGAGAGGGGGTAGCTGACTTCTTCAGATTATTCCTTCCAATATTTAACTGATTGAAACATTCTATGAACATTATCTCAACCTCACTTCCATCATCAATAAAAACTCTTTTCACTAAGATCGTTCCAATTGCCACCGTTACCACCATCATATCTGCATGCGAGGTTTGGTTTGGGACAGCATCTGCTTTTGAAAATGTGATTGCCTTATCCAGCCGGAATCTCTTCTAATTTGGCTCTTCTGCGAGAACCCTTCGAGAATCAGCCTTCATGACTGAGTTTGAAGACCTCTCTTCTGTTATTCCACTTATCATATTGATCACTCTCCGAATAGGAAGATTTTCCCCATTCCTATTGTCCTGGTTTCCAGCGCGTTGCTCTCGAGGGCCCTCATCCCTTCTCGCCTGATCTCTACCTCAACGCTCTTTTCTTTGATGTCTTCTATCTCCTCTACCCCTGTTATTCTAAAGATATCTTCTGCATGGTGGACGGCCCTGAAGTCTCCCCTCTCTTTCATTCCTTTATATCTCCCCTTTAAAATGGATAGCATCATTCGTATCATAGCCATAATCCTTGTGAAAGTCGCAGAATAAGTTTGTAGCCCTTCGTCCTGCTAATGCTGAAGGCGCGTTTGACAAGGGTTGCGGTTGTCTGAATACCATTCTGTAAATACTTAGGACCTATTCTTAAGTCCTACTAGCAGGAAAATACCTCTCAAAGTTAGGCTTGGGTTCCTTCACTGTCTTCTTCCCACAATGATCACTATTTCTTCCCGGCCTATCAATCATACTCTATTTCTTTCTCCTGGTGGCTTCTTCCACTTTCAAGTGTTGTTCAACTATCTCTTGGAGCTTCTGTAGGGTTTGAGGAACATTGGTACTTAATTTCTTATTTAGCTCTATGTCTCTTATCCCGAGCAAGTGTCCTTTGATCACTTCATTTTTCGTAGTCTCCACCACCCCTAAGCTTTCATCTACATACCGATGGTAGAAGGTTAATGTTGACTCTCCAGGGTTTTGTACCATCTGGTATAACTCTAGCAGGTTTTAGGTAAAATAATTCTTTTGAGTATATTGACTCAACAACGCCACGCTAAAATCTCTATAGGAATGCAAAGACCCCTTTGGCAACTTGTTGTACTACTCTTGATCCTTTCCTCGGAGATAACTCCCCACCAGTTTGCAATTCAGCTTTTCATCAAAATCACTTGAGTTTGTGAGACTAGGGAATGTGTAGATGAACTCCCTGGGATCAGACTCTCCACTATACGTCGGGAGCCCCTCCAAGGGTGTGGTATCTAAGGGCCATCATTTTAAGGTTATCATAGACGAGAATGGGGACCCTACCACCTGACCAAGTGGGCCCAATAAGCCTATATAACTCTCTCTTCAAAGCATCTCCAGTATAACCTCTTTGCTCTCCAGGGATCGGCAATCCCCTATGGGGGTCTCCATAAGTCATCTGATACCAAGGGGGTTGAATTATCTGCCCAGGATTTTCCCATGATTTGCCCAGGCTATCTTGATCCCTGAACTTCCATTATATAACCAATAAGAGTCATACAAGTTATAACCTGCTAACTGGTTTGGCCTCCCTATGCTTCCATATCTCTGAGACCCATACCCCATATCAGCTCTGGGATATCCTCCCATCAAGGTTGCAAGGATTTGTTACTTGATGCATTCGGCCATGATGTCGAACTTGAATATGGAGATGATTCTAACGAGTCACCAGAAGAATTAGAAGCTGACAAAGGCGTGTTATTTATGTTGTGAATATCTTATCTTGCTCCTCGAGCCCCCGTTGATTTTCCCTAACGCAATATGTTGTTCCAATCCCGTTGCACGATTGAAGGCAAGGTTTTCACATTTATCATCAACTCAAGTAGTTGTGAAAATGTTATCGCAGTAGAGGTTGTCCAAAAGTTGTCAATCAAGGATGAAGAATATCTCAACCCATACAAACTAGCAGGGTTGCATAAAAACAGTGAGGTGCGTGTCATGCGTCGTGCTTTGGTCATGTTTTCTATCGGGGATTCATATAGAGATCAAATATATTGCAATGTAGAGCCTATAGATATGTGTTACCTTCTTCTTAGTCGTCTGTAGAAATTAGATCGCAAGGTACAACATGATGGGTTTCTCAACACGTACAACTTCAAGCTCAACAATCGTAGCTTTGTGTTAAAGCCTTATGCACCGTTGTCGTCGTCCACAACACCAAACCCACTTTTAATACTGAAAAAGATGCCATTTGAAGTAGCCATGCTTGAAGAAGGCTTGGTGTTTATATTGGTCACAACTTCTAACGCTCCACCGATTGACATTAAATTAGCTCCTGCATTTGCTTCCTTACTTGAAGAATTTGCCAACGTTTTTCCTAAAGATCTTCCACCCAGATTACCACTTTTGCCCGACATTCAACATCACATCGACTTTGTTACGGATGCTGCTCTTCTAAATCAACCACACTATCGCATGAGCCCTAGTGAACATGCAGAACTACTTAAACAAGTTGAAGAATTAGTGTCTAAAGGATTTTTGCGCAAAAGTATGAGCGTGTGCACAGTCCCGGCATTACTTATACAAAATAAGGATGGTTCTTGGCGCATGTGTGTGGATAGTCAAGCTATTAACAAAATCACCATCTGTTATCGCTTTCCCATTCCTCATTTGGACAATCTTCATGATAAAATTAGTTCGGCCTGTATTTTCTCCAAGCTTGGTCTACGAAGTGGGTATCATCAGATCCGAATCCATCAAGGTGGTGAGTGGAAAATGACATTTAAAACTCGCGAAGGCCTTTTTGAATGGTTGGTCATGCCGTTTGGTTTGTGGAATGCGCCCGGCACTTTTATGCGCATTATGAATCAAGCTTTGCAACCTTTTATTGGAAAGTTCATAGTTGTGTACTTCGATGACATCTTAATCTTTAGTTTGTCGCTGGAAGAACATTTGCGACATTTACAGGAGGTCCTTGTTGTGTTGAGGCATGAGAAGCTATTTGCAACAATGAAGAAGTGCTCTTTTGGTTCCTTCCAGGTCCACTTCCTCAGTTATACTGTCTTAGCTACCAGTCTCGCCTTCGACCCCAAAAAAGTGTCTTCAATCCAAACTTGGACACAACCAACGAATGTTTCTAAAGATCGCATTTTTCATGGTTTGGCATCTTTCTACCGCCATTTCATTTCTCATTTTAGTGCTATTATGGCCATTTTCACGGATTGCATTCATGATGGAAAGTTTGTTTGGACACTGGAAGCAACGAACACATTCAATGTCATTAAAGAGAAGCTTAGCTCCACCCCGATCTTAGCCCTTCCCGATTTTAATTTGGTCTTCGAGATGCATTGTGACACCTCCAAGATTTGTATTGGTGCTATTATGAGCCAACGCAATCGTTCTATTGTGTTCTTCAGTGGGGGCACGCTTTGGCTATAGTACCGGCGACATTGAGTTCTATGCCATCGTGCAGGCAAATAAGCATTGGGGACATTACTAATTTCACAAAGAATTTGTCCTGTATACGGATCATGGTGCGCTTAAATATCTCAGCAACTAGGATAAAGTTTCATCTCTCCATGCATCTTGGATTTCTTATCTCCAATAATTCACTTTTGTCATCAAGCACAACATGAGACTAGTAATCGTGTTGCTGACGCTTTGAGAAGACGTCACTCTTTTCTCACAACTCTTCATGTCTCGGTTCCTGGTTTTAGTTTGTTTATGGATCTCTACTCCACCAATCCATTCTTTGGTCCTATTTGGGAAGCAGTGATGAATGGTTATGCGATTCCATACGTTATTCACGAAGGGTTCTTATTCCACGATAACTGTTTATGCATCCCGGACTACAGCCTTCATTTGTAAATAATCTCTGAGCTTCATAAGGAGTGACATGTTGGTCATGATCATACTTTACATTTGGTCTCTTCCGAGTATTTGTGGCGTTCACTTTGTCCTGGCGTGGAATGTTTTGTTGAGCGTTGTGTTACATGTCAGACTTTTAAAGGTCAAGCATCGAATGTGGAATTGTATCTTTCTTTGCCTATTCTGACACAACCTTGGACCGATGTTAGTATGGATTTTGTGATGGGACTTCCACGTACTCGTAAGGGTTATGACTCTATATTTGTGGTGGTCGATCATTTTTCCAATGTGGTGCATTTCATCCCTTGTAAACGTAAAACTGACGCTGTCCAGGTTGCTTTTTTTATTTTTTTTGAGAGATTTATCATCTCCATGGTTTGCCGTTGTCCATCGTTTCAGATTAGGATTCACATTTTCTTGGAATGTTTTGGAGATCCTTGTGGAAGATTCTAGACACGAGTCTTGATATGAGTTATGGTATCCCTCCTAGTCTGATGGTCAAACCGAGGTTACTAATCCTTCTTTGGGAAACCTATTGTGGTGTTTGGTTGGCTGGTCGATTAATTTGTGGGATTCTAAGCTTCCGCAGGAAGAATTTGTTCACTATCATGCTCTCAACCGAAGCACTGGGTTTTGTCCATTTCAAGTTATCTAAGGAATTATTCCTTGATGTCCTCCTGATCTTTCTTCACTTTTGGATCATTTGCGTATGCATGGAGGTGCTAAGAATTTTTTGGACAATATTTTTGATACGCACTAGCTAAAGAAAACTTGGAGACTTCTGTAGCAAAGTATAAAAATGCTGCTGATGTTTATCTTCGTCGTTTTATCTTTGAAGTCGGTGATCTTGTTTGGGATATCGTTACTTGTGATCGTGTGCCTTCTCATGTTTTATAACAAGATGTCAGCCAAGAAGATTGGTCCATCGTGAGTTCTTAAACGCATTAACAACAATGCATATCGTCTTTGTCTTCCTTCTGATGTCCACACTTCTGACGTGTTAAATGTCAATACCATTCCCATTTTTATCCTCCAAATTCACTTTCTGATTCAAGGGCGAACCCTTCTCACTCGGGGGGTCCTAATGCAGCAGTATCTTTAGAGACATTATTGTGTTCCTATAATTTAGGGTTAGGGTTTGGGTTTTGTGTTTCCTTATTCTAGTTGGTTTTGGTTGAGTCTATTTTCCTTATTCTAGTTGGTTTTGGTTAAGTCTACTCTTCCTATTCGGATTGTGATTAGAATTGGGAGTACTATTTATAGTTCTATTCTTTTGCTTTGTAATTCAGATTTGATAATAAGAAAACTGAGATATTATTTTCTTCCCTTGAGTCGATTTGATTAAATTCATCACATAAAGAAGTGGGTCTCTAGATATTTGTTTGAATCCCTAGATCGAGATGAAGTTACGTTCGTACACTGCATCAGGAAGGAAGCCTCTTACCAGATCTACCAGACGACATTATTTATTGCATATTTATCTATCATTAGACTTACCAATGGCAATCAAGACGCGATTCGATTAAGAGCGGCGTCAAAGCAGCTATTTGATGCACCGTAGATCCGAACTTCCTTTCTGCTAAAAAAATAGTTCTTCCTCTTCAACCCACCGCCGATTCTAACCTTGCTTATCGCCGGCCTTCCTCAGCATGCCGTCGGCCTTACTCCGCCGTCGTTCCTAACCTTACTTTGCTGTCGGTCCTAAACTTGCTCGCTGCCGGTCCTAACCTCACTATTGCTCATTGCCAGCGAGCTTGGTTACTTGAGTTGCCTGCTCCCGCTCCGTCCGACCTGATCCCACTCAGTCCAGCCTGCTTATTCTCCGTCCGACTTACTCCCACTCTGTATGGCCTGCTTCTACACCATCTGGACTCCAGATAAGACCGCAGAGGTGCACGTGAGATTCATGCACGCAACCTTCCAGTAGCACGTATGTCCACGCACAGTTGTACTAGACGCGCTCTATACCATCAGGGCACGTGTTTCCATGCATCACACAGAGACACACGTCTCTTCTTCTATTTGTCTTTAGTTCAGTGGGAATTTATTCTTCAATTACTTTATTTTGATTGTACATCAGGGTAGATTTCTATTTGTGTCATGGCTCTTTTTGCTGGTGCAGTGACGTCGATGCAATGGTTTGCGGGGGCCACCTTCCCTGGAAACCCTACTCGATCTAATTTAGATTCTTCTCTGTTTGACAACCAATGAAGTATGACCATACATTTATTTAATCAGTTTAATTCTTTATCTGACAATGGGTCAGGTAAGTCTACTTTACCCTGGATTCTTGATTTGGGAGCCTCATATCACATGACTGGTGACAAGGGTTCTCTTACTGGATTTTACTACTGCTAATAACACTGTGAATGTTGTTTTGCCTAATGGCTCTATGTTATCTACTACCCAATATGGTTCTATTTTCTTTGGTGTTATCACTCTTACTCATGTGCTATATATACCAACTTTGCGGTGCAACTTATTATCATGCTCTAGATTGTTATCTACCTTAAAATGTCTAGCTTTGTTTACTAAAAACTATTGCATTTTACAGAAAATCAGTACGACAAAAGTGATTGGCGTGGCTAAACAGAAAGGGGGGGTGTTTTGGCTTCGTCTGCTAGATACTCGTGATCATCCTCCTCCCACAGTCTCTTTCAAAAGTTGCTTTTGTGTCTTCTTCTGATTTATGACATCAGCGTCCCGGGCATCCTTCCTCTACGGTGATGTCTTATATATCTTCTATTGATTTTAGTACTAATAAGACTTTTGTTCCTTGCTCTATATATTATAGAGCAAAACAGACTAGACATAGTTTTCCATTGAGTTCTACAAATGCTACTACACTATTTCAACTAATACATTGTGATGCTTGGGGTCCTTATAGAACACCATCTTCTAGTGGTGCATTTTATTTTTTAACTATAGTTGATGATTATTTCCGAGCAGTTTGGGTTTATTTATTAGTGGCTAAGTCAGAAGTATCTTCTAGATTTTTGGAATTTTGTGCCTTGGTGAAGAACCAATAGGGCCGAACCATGCTGTGTGTTCGAGGTGATAATGGGACTGAATTTTTGCCTTTGAGATCTCATTTTACTGCATCTGGGATCATTTTTTAGACATCTATGGTTGATACACTACAGCAGAATGGTCGAGTTGAAAGAAAGCATCATGATTTACTCAATGTGGCGCATGCCTTACAATTTCTAGTCAGTCTTCCAGTTGATTCTTGGGGATAATGTGTTATTGCTGTTGCTTATCTAATTAACTGGACACCGATGAAGCATCTCAATGGTCATACTCCATCTGAGTTGCTCTATGGTCAAGCTCCAAAGCACTCATCCTTGAGAGTTTTGGATGCTTGTGTTATGCTGCTCATGTTCGTAGATATTGTGACAAGTTTGCACCAAAATTTGACGTTGTTTGTTTCTTGGTTACCCTGCTGGAAAGAAAGGATATCGCCTTTTTTACCTGAAATCCCACGTAATCTTTACCAGTCGTAATGCATATTTTTTTGACCTATTCCCATAGTCCGCAACTCTAACATCAGCCTCATCAGAAGATCCCAGCGGTGCCACCACCTCACCGTCAGCCTTCTCCTCACCGTTACCGGTGTCGCACGGCCCATTGCCTTTGGCCCAATATCTCTAGCAACCACCAGTCACTCATTGTCGGCCGCTACCGATTCTCTAACGCCGGTCACTGTTGGTCCTCCACCGCCGGCTGTTGTCGATCCCTTTCCTTCGGCACCTACCCACCGGCACTAACCGGCCCATCCCCGGTGGATGAGGTTTCATTGCTGGATCCAAACCAAGCCCGACCAGAAATTGTGTTGCCAAGGACGGCGCGCCTCATGCGCCTCCTGTCCAGCCTTCTTCAGCCACATCTCCATCTCTGGATAGATCCGCTGCCGAGCTGCCACCTATTAGACTGAGTGTTCGCGCTCGCCAACCTCCTCCTTATTTTAAAGATTATGATTGTGATGATTATGCATGTGCTCTTACTACTGAAGAACCTCTTCCCCCTACTACCACATTCACTCATGCATCGTCACTATCCTCGGGTGTTTTCTATCCTCTTGCTGATTATGTAAATTGTGATAATTTTTCTACTGTACATTCTAGATTTTTGGGTGCGGAAACTTCTAGTGCAGATTCCACCACATATTCTGAGGCATCACAGCATGCTCATGGCGAGATGCTATGTCTGAAGAGCTTACCGTGCTTGAGCGCAACCAGACTTGGACTTCTCTACCTCTGGATAAGAAATCAATTGGTTGCAAATGGGTTTACCGGATAAAATTTAACATCATAAGGTGTGCCTAGTGATTTTTGGGAATCGCTAGGTTGAGGGGATTGATTATAGTGAGACATTTGCTCCGGCTGCGAAGATGAGATATGTTCGATTATTCTTATCTAATGCGGTCATTCGCGGTTGGGAACTGCATCGGATGGATGTTCATAATTCTTTCCTGCATGGTGATTTGCATGAAGAGGTTTTTAGGCGACCCTCACCAGGCTATGCTGCACCACATGGCCAGGTATGTCGCCTTCAGAAATCTCTTTATGGTCTTCAGCAAGCTCCTAGAAATTGGTTTGCCAAATTGGCTCACACTTTATGAGCATTTGGTTTTTTTCAGAGTAAGGTAGATTACTCTTTGTTTGTCTTTTCCCATGGATTGGTTTCTTTGCATGTTCTGGTTTATGTGAATGATTTGGTCATTGTTGGTAGCTCTTCTGCGCTTATCTCTGAGCTTAGAAAATACTTGAGTTCTTGTTTCCATATGAAAGATCTTGGTTTGCTTAAGTATTTCTCTGGCATGGAGATTGCTAGAAGACTGGAGGGGATGTTTCTTTCGCAAAGGAAAGATGCCTTATGCATTTTTAATGATACAGGTTTATCTGCTTCTAACCCGACTGACTTTCCAATGGACCAACAACATGATCTGCCACGTGTTGAGCATCCAGCTTATCATGATCCCGAGTCGTAAAGGCATCTAGTTGGGCACCTGATATGCCTGACTATCACACGTCCTGAGCTTAGTTATTCGGTTCATACACTTGCGTAATTCATGATGTCTCCTTGTCTTCCTCACTGGCAAGCTGCAGTTCGTGTGTCACACTACATGAAGAGTCATCATGGTCAAGGTTTATTTCTCTCTTCCAGTAGTGCGTTATAGTTGACTACTTACTGTGATTCAGATTGGTCTGCATGCCCCATTACTTGGCGTTTTCTTTCCAAATATTTTGTGATGATTGGTGATTCTCCGGTTTCTTGGAATACCAAGAAGCAACTTATGGTTTCTCGATCTTCAGCTGAAGCGGAGTATCGTGCTATAGCTGTTACCTGTTTTGAGTTGTTATGGCTTAAGTCTTTACTGAAATACTTAGGGGCTATGCACACTTCTCCTATGCGACTGTTTTGTGACAGCCAATCTACTCTTCATATTGTGGCAAATCTAGTGTTCCGTGAACTCACAAAGCACATTGGAGTTGATTGTCATTTTGTCTGGGATCTTGTTTAATGTGGCACTATTGTTTATCAACATGTCTGCACGTCAAACCAACCTGCGGACTTGTCACTAAGGCTCTCGGATGTAACCAGTTTCATTCCCTGCTTGGCAAGTTGGGCATTTCTAATCTTCATGCTCCACCTGAGGTGGAGTATTGAAGAATTTTGAATATTACTTGTAATTGTAACTACATTCTATTATCTTTTCCTAGCTTGTATAGGTATTCTGTACCACTATATAATGTATCATGAGATCATGAATACAAACCCACTTTATTACCCTTATTTTCTACAGGTGGAGTTAGAGGCGGAGTTTTGCTGCTTGAAGCCAGAGAGAACTGTTTTGTGGCCGAATCTCAAATCCCTTTGCCTTCCTTTTGGTGCAGTGGTCGACGAGGAAGGGTATGAGTATGTAATTAGGGGATGCCCTTCGCTTGAAAACCTTATGCTTAATTGTGGTGGTTTTGCCACCTTTCGTTTTAACGTTGCCAATTTTCGCAACCTTAAAAAGCTGGATATGAGTTCACGTCCTAATTAATCAACGTCTGGAGGTGAATGCATGCAAAACTCCGAATTTGGAATCTATAGATTGTCGATCAGGAGATGGCCACGTTGATTTGGGCGATGCTGAATATCCAAATCTCACAACTCTGGAGTTGTACTGTGAAGGATTCGATGGTGAATTTTACACCAACTTTGCGCGTAAATTTCTAGTACTCGAAAAGTTATCTCTTTGTTATAACCCACTCTTGTGAAGAATCTATTTATCAAGTGCATCGCTCAAGGAAATAGAGCTACATGAGGGAGCAAAGACATTGCAAGAGGCATCTTTCGACTTGCCTAACCTTGTTTCCTTCCTCTACTCCCAGTGCAACTGGAGCGGTAGAGGGAGAGTACTCAATAAGTTATCGTTTGCGGGTAACTCAGGCGGGTGGAAATTTCCTATACTCTTGTGTGAGCAGGAAAGAAACATAGGCGCCCCTTGGTTCCTGGTTCTAAATGAACTCCTGGCTGCACTAAACAGGTCTGAAACTACAATTCAGGTCATTTAAAATGGAGATGAACAAGTGTTGTCGATGCGGACCATCGTACTATTGCAAATTTTGTCATACCTGTGCAAGGGATTCGGGAGTTTTCCACGGAGGATAGAGACGGAAACTGGTCGGGGCTTAGTTCCTCTGCTGCAAGTGCAATTCTTGATTGCATCTTCTTGATTTTCCGCCCTCAAACAATAACATTTATGAATATGTTTCAATGCATGGATCGTAAATTCCAAAAACTTTTATATGAAAAACTGATATCAACAACTAGTCTGGAACATTTTGAGATCCTCCCTTGCTTATATATAAGACGCCTCAGAGCAGTACTAGAATCAAGGGCTGGAACCAATCTCTGGAATTTCTGGAGATGTTAGGAGCTGATAAGAAGAAGAACAAAATCAAAGGTATTAGCTTCCACTTTGAATCTGGCTCTGAAAATGTCCACAAGTTGATAAATTGAAGATGGAAACTGTAGGATAAATCAGATCAATAATAGGTTATAATTTATTATGATTAGAGTCTTTCCTTATTACACCTTTATTGTATTGCTCTATATATTCAGTCATCAATAATAAAATTCCTTACGGTAAATCATTCTCTCATGGTACAGAGCCTCTTCTGATCTAAAACCTAAAAACTTAAAATTCCCGTCCCCGTCGGTCTCCAGCCGCTCCTCTTCCAGTGGCTCCGTCACGCGCTCCCCCTCCGCTCCCCCTCCGACGCGTAGCTCCACACAGCTCTATCCAGATGCATGCGGCTCCCTTCCGCTCCATGCGGCTCTTCTCTGGACGCTTTGCTCTGTTGCTCTTCCTTTCTAGTTATGGCTCAAGAAAAACTCTCCTACAACACTCTGCTCCAGATGATGCAGATCAAACTCATTCCATCAAATTATCTTTTCTGGGAGCGTCAAGCGGGTTATGTCCTTCGTCCTCAAGGTTTATACGGTTTTCATTGATGGCACTAGATCTCGTCCTCAAGGTCTACAATTATCGTTCCGCAAAACAAGATCCTTCTTGGGTTTCTTCTATGGATAAGGAGATGGCCGCTCTTCGTGGTTATCATACTTGGGATTTTGTTCTCCGCCCTCCGGGCGTCAACATTGTTGGGTCTAAATGGGTTTATTGGCTGAAGTAAAGACCTGATGGTTCAGTTGATTGCCATAAGCCACGTTTGGTAGCTCAAGGTTACTCTCAGGTTCCCAGTTTTGATTTTGACCATACTTCCAGCCCTAAGGTTAAAGCATCTACAGTTTGGACAGTTCTTGCTATTGCTACTACGCCTGCTTGGTATCTACAACAGTTGGACGTTAAGAATATCTTTCTTAAAGGTGTTCTTGATTCTCCGGTTTTTATGGCTCAACCCATTGGTTATAAGGATCCTTCTCATCCGGACTATGTTTGTCGTCTACAGAAGGCCATTTATGGTCTGAAGCAGACGCCTCGAGCATGGTTTCAGTGTTTCAGTTCTTATCTTTTGCAGCTTGTTCGTTGTAGTCCTTCTGTTTGTATTGTCTTGTGACTCGTCGTTGTTGTATCTTTTGGTCTATGTTGATGATATCATTTTGACTGGGAATGATTCCACTCTTATTCAGCAGTTCATTGATCGCACCCATCAGGAGTTTGCCATCAAAGATTTGGGTGCCTTACACTACTTTCTTGGCTTGGAGGTCACACCCGCTGCTTTGGGACTTCTTCTGGGACAGGCGAAGTATGCTCGAGACATTCTTTCTCGGGCTGATATGTTAGATGCAATGCCAGTCTCTACACCGTTTCTGCCAAATTCTCAGTTTCACAGCAATACGAGCTCACAGTTCAAGAATCCGACGTTGTATCGCTCTTTGGTTGGTGCTCTCCAGTATCTAACCATCACTCGTCCGGACTTAGCTTTTGCAGTTGATTCTGTCAATCAGTATCTTCAGGACCCTCGAGAAGATCAATTTTTGGCTGTCACTCAGATTCTCCGCTATGTTCGGGGGACCCTCCATTTTGCCCTCAATTTTCATGCAGCTACTTCTTTGGAGGTGCTCGGTAATTCTGATGTAGATTGGGCTAGGTGTTTGGAAACTCGTCGCTCTACTTATGGCTATGTTGTCTTCTTATGTAGTAACTCGGTTTCTTGGAGTGCGAAGAAACAACCGACTGTGTCTAGGTCACTGAGTTGGAGTATTGTGCTTTGGCCAACACTGCTTCTGAGGTAATCTAGATCACTCATTTGCTTCGTGATCTTCATGTCCCTCTTTCTGGTGCACTTCTTCTGCTTTGTGACAACAATAGTGCCATCTTCTTGGCTCAAAATCTAGTGGCGCATAACTGGGCTAAGCACATTGACATTGATTATCATTTTGTTTGTGAGTTGGCTTCTTCGGCTAAGCTTCGTGTTGCTCATGTTCCTACATCTCTACGGGTTGCGGATATCTTCACCAAGGGTCTTTCGCGTTCCTTGTTTGAGTTCTTCAGGTCCAAGTTTTGCGTCTCTGAAAATCCGACGCTTCGCTTGAGGGGGGCGTTAGGATAAATGAGATTACTAATTATATTATGATTTATTATGATTAGAGTTCTTTTCTTATTACATCTCAATTATACTCTTTATATATTCAGTTATCAATAATACAATTCCTTACTGCAAATCATTCACTTTGAAACATAACAATTATGTTTAAAATTACGCGTGAGATTAACTAAAGTTGGCCTGTATTTAGAATTTTAAATTCTCATTACATTGTACTCCTTCAGTCCCGTAGGTAATATCACACGTATACATTTTTTACATCACTATCTTTAGTTTTGTGTTACTAAAAATTTGTATCAGCTGTATATTAATTCATATGGTGTCATGCATGAACCTTTACGCTTTCATCTTAATCCTCTGGTTTGCATTAGTCTCAATCACTCTGAAAGTTCTAGTCTCTGTACATACCTTAAGTACAGTGGCACCAGTACTATTGCTAGGACGGGCATTTTGAACTAAATAATGCACCAACCGAACGAATCAAGTTTCATGTGTATCTAATATAATGGTATCTTGTGATGCGGTACGGTAGTACCCAACCATACATTTGTAGTGAAATTGAGTGGTATTACGAAAATATTATCATACAACCATACATTTCTTAATAATATTTAGTAATATATTTAAATGTTTGAAATGACTGTCTATTGAATCAGAATAAACAAATATATCATTAATATATATAAAAAAAAGTTTTATCAATTTTTTTATGTATTTCAAAATTTCAAGATGATTTGTACAACAAGAATTTTTTTATTAAAAATAGATTGCAAGTCAGCTAAAGAAATTTTACAAAAAGATATTAAAATTTTAGTTTCAAAACAGATTTTTGCCAGATGGCAAGCTATTTTATCAGTATTTGATTTTGATATCGAATTCATTACAGGAAAGGGAACTCCCTTCCAGATTTTTTAACTCATGAATTCCTTACGGGAAGCCATGAGTAAGTATTCAAGTCCAGCAAGTTCTTCAAATTCAAAATCATCCCAAGATTATGAAATTCCACATTTGAGAATCAAAAGATTTAAGAATCAAAACGATCAAAAGTAACATTTAAAAGTAACATTTAAGAATCAATAGATTTGTGTAAACAAGAAATTCAAAGTCACTTAGAAAGAAAAATTAATTAGGAAAAGTAAATCACCATGGAGTTGCTCAGCATTTTATGTCAATAAACAAGCAGAAAAAGAAAGAGGAGTCCCTAGATTAGTTATAAATCACAAACCATTAAACAAAATATTACAATAGATTAGATACCCTATTCCAAATAAAAGAGACTTAGTAAATAGATTAGTTATTGCAAAAGTATTTTCAAAGTTTGATTTAAAATCAGGATATTGGCAAATTCAAATAAATGAAAAGATAAATATAAAACTGCATTTGTAGTTCCATTCGGATTAAAAAATGCACCATCAGAATTTCAAAAAATTATGAATGACATATTTAATCCTTATTCAAAATAACAGTTAAAAAGGAAATTTTTAAAAAGGAAGTTTTTAACAGTTAAAAAGGAAGTTTTTAACAATCGCTAAAACTTCCTTTTGAACTGTTATTTTGAATAAGGATTAAATATGTCATTCATAATTTTTTAAAATTTTGATGGTGCATTTTTTAATCCAAATGACATTACATTCCATTCATATGATCCAAATGGAACTACAAATGCAGTTTTATATTTATCTTTTTCATTTATTTGAATTTGCCGATATCCTGATTTTAAATCAAACATTGAATACTTTTGCAGTAACTAATCTATTCACTAAGTCACTTTTATTTGGAATAGGGTATCTAATCCATTGTAATACTTTGTTTAATGGTTTGTAATTTATAACTAATCTAGGGACTCCTCTTTCTTTTTCTGCTTGTTTATTGACATAAAATGTTGAGCAACTACATGGTGATTTACTTTTCCTAATTAATTTTCTTTCTAAGTGACTTTTAATTTCTTGTTTACATAATTCTATTAATTCTGCATTCATCTGAATAGGCCTAGCTTTAGTTGGAATATTTTGTTCATTGAAATATTTTTCATATGGTAATGAAACAATATGTTTCTCTCTATCCCAAAAATCATTGGGATGTTTTGAACAAACCTGGATTTTAAATTCTTTTTCTGATCTTACAATTTTCTCTTGTATTAATTTACTACTTATTTGTTCTTCTATTTTTGAGTAACTTAATTCTTGTTTTAAGAATACGATATGTTTTTGTTTTTTTTTTAATAAACATATCTTTTTATATATAGAATTTGTTTGAAATAAATTTAATTCTATTTGGCTAGGTGGGTTAATAAATGGGAATAATAATTTTCTACCTAATATTTTAGTGCTGATTCTTTCTTCAGTTTTTTTTAAAGGGGTTATTTGGTATAGAAACGGATTTCCTAATACTGCATCATTTGATACATTTTCTAATATAAGAAATGAATGTTTAATACAATAATTATTATTACATATAAAATCATTGGGTAATTTTTTATTAATTGACATTGGGGTACCATTTGCAGCTGCTAATTTTTTATTAGTCTTGACTAAATATTTACTTGGAATTATTCCTGCTCTAATGCATGATTGATCTGCTCCACTATCTATTAATTCTACTATTGTAATACTAAAATCTTCTACTCCTATAGTTATTAGTGAGTACCATTTTTCCATATTGATTTTATTGATAACATTGAAGAATTGTTTATCTACTGGGGTGTCTTTTGATATTCCAACATTTAAACTATTGTTAGGTAGATCTATTGTACTAAGTTTTAATTCTAGTTCTAAATCTTTTTCTTTTAAGGAATTAAATTCATTTTTAATTGAATTAATCTCTGTTATTAATTTATTAATTTCTATCCTTAAGTCATCAGATTTTACTGTTTTCTTTTTATCTATATCTGAATATTTTTAAATTATTTTACTCAAACTAAATGCTTCTTCTATTTTTTATTTTTCTTCTTCTACTACTAATTCTTTTAATCTTTGTAAATATTCTGTTTTATTTTTTGAATCTTCTAATTTATCAATCATATCTAATAATGCGTTCTTATTACCTTTTGTACTATTTAACATATTAATTGTTGAAGTCTTAGATTGACATATATCTGAATTACTGGAGCTATCTGAACTAGGCTCATAATCCATTTGTTCACTATTTGAATCATCTATTAATAATGATCATAATTTGTTCTTTAATTCCTTTTCCTCTGAAAATAATGAATTGATCTTTTTCTCTGTCTTACAGTGTGAGGCTGTATGACTAAATGTCTTACATTTAAAACATTGGATGTTTTTATATTTACTACTTCTTTTGTAAAATTTCTTATTATTATCTTGATTATAATTTTTATAGTTACCCTTACTGTAATATTTGTTAGTTCTATATTTTTTGTTTTTCCTAAATATCTCTATGTGTTTAGATGATGGTGGTTTAATACCCATTATGCCAAATTGTTGGCAAAATGTTCCCATCTCTTTTCTTTCTGAACCATACTTATGTTGGATTTTTAAATGTTGGCACAATGTTGGAGCATCTTTCTTTACAAAAGCAAATATTGACCAAATGTTAAAGTGGTGTAATCTACTTTCTCTGTTCCCAATGTTTTTTGTAAGTTAGTAATTATTCTTTGGGAAAATAAATTTGGCAATCCTGTAATAAAATTTTCTTTCTAGAATGAAGAATTTGAATATGTTCTTCTTAATACTTGAGTTAGGAATATATCTTTATACTATTTAAAGTCAGTCAAAGACGGACATCTTAAATTTGTTAAACAAATTTTTGAACTGGTTAGCTCTTCTTCTGGATTTCCTATAAAATACATTGATATTATATAAATTAAAAATGTTGAGCCATCTTGAACCATTACATATTCTATATTATTACATTCACCTTGAACTTCTTCTGTTTCATGATTCATAATTGTTTGTTTATCCTCTAATGTGAGATAATTATCCCACCATCCTTTTAATTGTCCTGTAAACCCTGTTACTAATAACATTACAATGTTTGGTTCTGTTATATTAATTTTTGCTTTGTATGTCATTCTAGCCATACCCATTTCTTGTAATATATTTAGTATTTGATACTCTGATTTTCCATCTATATTCCATTGATATAGAGATGATCCATCATAACTATTTAATGTAGTATTTTATTCTTCATATTGAATATCGGGTGGAGTAGGTCTAGGATAATAATTTTTTGTCCTATTGTTCCTCCAATTTTTTCTAAACCTATTCATTTTATTTATTTGTAATTGTGGTTTATCATTAAATTGTTCTGGATAATCTTCAAATTGTTGTTCAATTAAGTCTATCTAATTTCTACTACTTGATATTCTGATTCTTCTTCTGACTCAGAAGGAGAAGAGCTTGATGTGCTTGAATCTTGCGGTTTTATTTGAGACATTACGCCTATGTTTCTTGAGGTACCAGCCCCATCCTTTTTAATTAATGATACCGAATTTTCCATCTTTTTTTGGAAATGAAGATACTTGAAAATGTGGTTTTGAAGTTTCATTTGGAAATTATTCTTGCTTATTATCTAACTTAGTTGATATAAAATCTACTTGGTTGGCTATAGTATGTAATATCTGATTTGAATAATTATTTTGTTGATAAATCTTTTTAATATCATCCGAATTTACTGCTTCTGATCCATCTTTTCCTAGTTTAAATGGCGATGCTATTATTGTTTCATTATCTATAGTAATTTCTATGTTTTTTAATGGTGGGTGGATCGAACTTACAACCGTATTATTTTGTAATTTCCATTTTTTATGTAAGTTAGATTGAACATTAATAATTGGAATTTCTTCCAATTTATCCCAATCTATTATGATTTCTTTCTTTAAATAATATCCTAACCATATAAAAAAATTATTTTCCTTATCTTTTTTTTCATTTAATTCTTTATAGACTCTAGTTTTATTTTTTCTCTAATTTCCGCATCAAAATTTTCAAACCATGATCTATATTGAACATTTTCTAAACTGTAATAATCTTAATTTAAATATTCTTTATCTATTAAAAATTCTTCGTTACAAGTCATCATATTTAATTCCGAATTTCTCATTTGACTATATGTTGGTGATCCTACTGAAGAATTATAATCTTGAATTATTTCGGGCAATGGAGTTGAGTATCTAATTTTAGAATCTTGAAAATTTGAAGGGAGATCAGATGTTGAATGCCTGTGTGATTGATGACTATCTAGGTTTGAATACTTATATGCTTGACCAAAATTATGTCTATGATTTTCTATGTATCTACTAGACATAGACCTATTAAACTTTATTAATACTTTTCCATCTTTTTGTTCTTCAATTATTGAAGGTTCTATTAATTTTAAATTTCTTTGTATGCTTAATGGTATTTCAGCTATTATTTCTTCTGGAATAGTTATTTCATTCCACCTTAATAATTTTGGAGTTTCCATTTTTGTATTATCCGAATTTGTAGTAACATATACTGATTCATCCTTTTCCGTAGGATTTAATCGTACTGTTGTTGGAATCATAGATTTCCTTAGTTTGAAATATACTCTATAAATTAATACAAAATGTTCAGTTTCATTTACTATTTTGTCCTGCTTTAATTGGATATCTAATTTTAACGCTAAGTATGAGTGTTAATTCAGGTAATCGTGTAGGGTTCCTGCCGGTTGGAAATGTTTCGAGTTGAAATGTGTCGATTTCTATTTGTTATGTCATGTTAGGTCGAGTTATGTCGTGTTGGGTTGAAACGTGTCAATTTTTTTTCTCGGGTCTGGTTACTGTTATGTAATTTTTATACTCCCTCCATCCCAACCAAACTTGCATAGAATCTTTTTCACAGTCTCCAATAAACACTTTTGACTATAAATATATGCAATTACGTACAACAACGAAACATAAAAAATCAATACTTAGAAACTACATGCTACGACGAATCTAACAATATCTCATATACGATAATATTATTGTTCATATACTTCTTCGAATATGTGGTCAAAATTCTACAATTTTGACTGAAAACAATTATGTATGGATTTGGCTGGGACAGAGGGTAGTACTTGAGTTAGGTCAGTTCGGGTAAAATATTGTCGAGGTTAATCGGGTCGGGTTATTTTTGGGCTGGACAACTGCATGTCACTTTTGTATTGGAATTTTTTTGGGTCGAGTTGCTATCGGGTTGAATCATGTCAGTTATTTGTTATTATATTGCTGGAACCAAATTTTTCAGGAAAGATTTCGATGGGTTACGGCGACCGTTTGCGCCAAAATAAGGGAGCATTGGCTTTGCCTCCACAAGTACTACATAATAGTGTAATAGAGTTTGTGTTGTAATAGGTTACTAGTTACCTTAGCCTACTCTCTGAAACCAAAAATTTTCCAAACCCAAACCTACCGTAGTGTATTTCTGCCGGCACCAACTCACCATAAGAAACACGGAAAACACACTCAACCCCCCTCTCCGTCAGACTCCCTCCGGCGATGTCACACCGATGGCGTCGCCTCCTCTACCATCGGTCAATGACGCTCTCGGCCCTCAGCCGCTTCCACATCCTCTTGAGTTGGTTTTCATGTCTCCACCACGGGGGTACTCTAAAGCATTAACTTGTCAAGTCTGTCATCTCCACAAGTCTTTTTATTGTCTCTGCCAAGCTCCTCGAAATTGGTTCTCCAAGCTCGCACAGGCCCTTCGTCGGTGTGGTTTTCGAAAAAGCTATTCAGACTATTCTTTATTCAGCCTCAGTCGAGCTGGTCACACTCTTCATGTATTGGTGTACGCCAACGACTTGATTATCGCAGTAGCCCTATTGCCATCTCTACTTTCGAATAGTACTTGTTTTCCTACTTTCACATGAAAGACCGTAGTATTCTCAAATATTTTTTGGGCCTCGAAGTTGCGCGAAGCCACTCTGGTATTTTTCGTTTCTCAGTGCAAGTATGCCCTGGAGGTGGTCGCTGAGGCTGTCTTCTTGGCGCGAAGCCAGCCACTTCGCCTATGGACCCAACACATAATCTCGCAAATGACACTGGTCTAAATTATGATCATCCAGACCAATATCGTTGTCTGATTGGCAAGTTAGTCTATCTGACTCTCACTCAGCCCAAACTCAGCTTTGCAGTTCATACTCTACCTCAGTTCATGTAGAAGCCAAAGTTGAAACATTGGACTGTTGTATTTTGTGTTTTTCATTACATCAAAGGTAGCACGAGTCAATGTCTATTTCTTTCTCAAGATAGCAGTTTAGCTCTGACTGCTTATTGTGACTCTGATTGGGCAACATGTCCTATAACTCATTGCTATGTCACTGGTTACTTTGTCACTCTAGGTGTGTCGCCAATCTCTTGGAAGTCCAAGAAGCAGCACATTGTATTGCGCTCGTCTGCCGAGGCTGAGTACAGAGCTATGGAAAAAGCTTGTTGCGATATTCTTTAACTTCTCCGCTCGATCGGAATTCACCATTTGGATCAGGTTCGCTTATATTGTGAAAGTCAAGTTGCTCTCCACATCGCGACTAATCCAGTGTTTCACGAGCAAACCAAGCATGTAGAGATTGACTATCATCTTGTTCATGATCTAGTCTCTTCGCGTACCACTTCTACTCATCACATAGCCACTTCGGAGCAGCCAGCGGACATGTTTACCAAGGCACTGGGACAAACACCGTTCCTACATCTCAGATCCAAGTTGGGCATTATCGATCTTTATGCGCCAACTTGAGGAGGAGTAATAGTGTAATAGAGTTTATGTAGTAATAGGTTACTAGTTACCTTAGTCATATCTTGTACATTTGGGTATAAATAACCCATCATTCTTCCAATATCACAACAGATAATCAATCCCAAAATATCTCATTTTTCCCTTGTTTCACTACATCATAGTATACTCATACGTTAAATTCGGGTTCCAATTTAATGAGAAACGAGGGTTCAAAATGGATTACTTAAAGAGTAATATATTGGATTTGTGGTATATTAGAAATACCACACTAGAAAAGAGAATGAAATAGTATAAAGGCTAGTATGAAAACACTAGAAATATCAACTAGTAGTTTAGGAGACCTTGACTCAAGACCACGTTCGGATCGGATCAGGTTAGGTCAGGTCAGGTCAGGTCAGGCACAGGCTTGAGCCTTGGATTCTCGGGAATGTTCAGTTTTTGTAGGTCATTTTAGAATTTGATTTTTGAACTGGTCAACCATCCTAATTACAGAGGCGTAAATCGCTCTTCTTGTCTTCCTCCATTTTCATTGCAGGGCATGGATTGCTCTCTTTTGAATTGTAGAGGCATGGATTACTCTACAAGTGACGCCTAGCCATTAGTGCCCATTTTCCTATAAAAGGGTGCCTCTAGCCTCATTCTAAGACACCAAGAATACAATCCTCCTATCTTCTCCTTCCTTTGTTCTTCGCTTTCTTCATGTTCTTTGCATTCTTCACATTCTTCTTGTTCAAGTCTGAGAGTAAGGCACAGAATTGATTCGCCGGCTTCTGTTGCTGAGTTGTACAGAGTATAAAAGTGTGGCAGTTATATTCTGGGATTCGAAATGCCATTCAACTGGCACACATTACGGGGCATTTTTAGAATTAAGGACAGAGATCTTCATCTCGCCTCTGCATCAATTTCAAAAATTTGCCTCTGCTGGTATAATTCTCTACTCCCTTTTCATTTACTTAATTCTGTTATTTATTTTCATATTGGTTGTTTAGTTAATTGGGATTTAGGTTCTAACAATCTTATTTTTGAAAAATAAATATTACCTATAATCCTCTCAACTAATCAATCTAGTATTGTGAAGTTCATAATAGAACTTGTAGTACAAATTTATCTAAGTTGTTCTAAATTGTTTAAACTCTTACGTTGCTAAAATTCAAAAAATATAGCATTATTGATAACGTAGTGTGTAGTTTTACAAACTTCACGACAAAACTATTCATGCATCGGCCTACTTTTATTGAAATATTAACGTAGTAACGTAGTAGCAATTTACATTCCAACATTATAGCATTATTTAATTATGAATTTATTTTAATTATAATTAGTTCGGAATTTCGTAACGTTCTTTCAATTAATGACAATTAATTTGTTCATTTTTTAAATTAAAAACAATAATTACAATGCTAATAAAGGGAGTAATGATTTCAATTAATTCGTAACGTTCTAATTAACTGAATTTTGTAATGATTTTTTGAATTAAGGGCAATAATTACGATTATTTATTGCTAGAGTACTGAAATTTCCATAACTTTAAAATTGGAAATATATTTAAACATTTGTACTTCAAATTGAGAAAACAATTTTGAAAAACAATTAAAGCAACTTTTACTGAATAACCAACAAAAATTATATCTAAGGAGGCTGGCAATTTTAAGGAGACATTGTGTCCCTCCACAGGCCTTTCCTGATAATTTTGAGGAAATTCTATAATAATTTTAATATTTTCTTCCAAGTCTGGAAGGGGGTCAGAGAAGATCTTCCGAATTCGTAACTGTTATTCGGGATTGTGCGAAATAATCAAAGATGGCCAGATCTGAGTTCCAAAATCGAAACTCTACTATGATGTTTTGGTAAAATTTTCCAAATTCATTATAAATAGGCTTGAAAAAAGCCTCGTATAATTGATCCTGATTGTACAAAATACAAGACACAATGACATTAGCTATGAAAAATCTATAGACTGCGCTAGCGAAACAACAATCTATAAATAGGAATAGAAATCACACAAATTCTATTCCACACAATTAATGTCATCATATATACTAGTTTCTTATACTACCACATTGGGATTTGCAATTCAAGAGGAACAGACGTGCACTAGATACCTAACCCTGCAATTTCTTGTGATGTTAATATCACCTTGTGAATATGGTCTGAGAACCTTTTCAAACATCTGTAAATTGAAAAATATTAATAAATGGACAATGGAGGGTAGTGATGGATTCACTAAATCGGCTCATTTTTTGCCGATAAATGTAAGTATCTCTAAAAAATTTGACGTCACGCTATACCTGAGAAATCATAAGGTTACTCGAGGTGCCTGCAACTATTTTGTCGGACACCCCTCTTTTGGGAAGAAGTTGGAGAGAAAAAGAGCCTCCCATTTATTAATATACCTTAGGTTGAGGAAACAACGGAAAATGTTGAGATAGTGAGGCAACGTCTTCAAACGGCTCAAAATTGACAGAAGAGCTATGAAGACCGTTGAAATAAAGACTTGAAATTGAAGCTGATAACCGGGTATTAATGGAGGTAACCCTTCCAAAAGGATCTAGTCCAGCATGGTAAGAAGGAAGAGCTAAGCCCTACATAGTCCTTTTGAGATTACTCAAGAATCAGACTAGTTGTGTTTTGACTCCACTTGCCCAACCAACTAGGAGAATTACATAATGCTTTCCATGTATCCCTCCTAAAGAAATACCACCCCGACCATGAGCACATAGTGAAGCACGAGGATCTAGCGTTGAATGAAAATGACTCCATTGATGATACTAGATCGTAAGATTTAAAACTCTACGTACTAGAGAGACCCTATGATTTTAGTGTTTGGAGGAGCCATAAGATTAAGAAACAACTTGGGAAGTGGAAGGTAGCTTGAGGGATAGGTACCCTGAGCCATACAACGAGGAAACTTGAATTTTGGGGACGGAATTCCTTTGGGGGCTCCCACCCTTAACGAATTCAGTATGTAGGTAATAATTAAGTTTAAAACAAAACAATGTGGTTTGATTTTTTCAATCTTCAACTGCACCTTGACATAATTTTTAAAATTAAACACTTCAAAAATTTAAAATTAATGTAAAATGTTGATTTTATTATATTATTCATTACATAAAGGTATTTCTTCAAGAAATAGTTAAGAAAACTAAAAGAAATAGATAATGAGATATAATAAGCAAAGATAGAGAGAAAAACAAAAAGTAACATTCGTATATTGAAAATTGAACAGTAAGTCAAGTAAGAAATAATAACTATAGTTTTTAACAGCTATAAATAAGAAATTAATATGATATGAGTTCGGCTCTTAAAAGACGATCTTTCCAAAAGTCATTAAAAGATCAAGGTTTATAGAGCAAAAGAAAAGAAAAGAAGATAAAATTTTCGAGTTGCATGAATCGAGTTGTAAACTTTATAACTACTATAAGTAACATAATAAATTTTTAATATTACAACTAAGACCTTTTACCTTTTATTATTTTAATTAAACCTCATATTTCCATATTCCTAAGAAAAGATAGTATTTCCCAAGACTTTGTCATATATTATTATTTTTTAAAAAATGTACAAATCCTCATAATGTCAAAATTACAACTGAAATCAATATATTGACATTTGCCTATCCAATTTTAAATCATGGAAAAAAAGAATAGCAGTAATAATAAAATCAGGTAAATATAATAAAATGAAAAAAATATGAATAATAAATATATATTTATAATTAATAATAATAATTTTAAAAAATCAAAATAAAAAAGGAAAATAGGAAAATAGAAAAACATTTTTAAAAGTAAAAATAATAATAATGTGAATGAAATGGGTTGGGCGGCTAACCCCACCACTCGGACACACGTGTCCCTTGCTCATAAACTAGAGATGGCAAATGGGCGAACGGGTCAATATAGGTTGGGTAAAATTGATAATTAAAAATTATGGGTAAGACCCATTTTGACACATTTTATGACTAATCAAAAAATGGGTCGGGTCAAAATGGGTCTAGTTGAAACCCGCTCAATCCACAAGTTGAAAAGCATTTAACTCATGGGTAAAAAATGGGTAAACCCACAGATTTTAACCCATATATGAACCCACAGATTTTAACCCATATATGAACCCATATGGGTAAAATTCGCAGATTTCAACTCATATATTGACCTACATGGATTTATATACCAAATCATATGGGTAAACCCGTGGATTTAAACTCATATATTGACTTATAAGTTTATATACCAACTTATATGGGTAAACTCGCTGGTCTCAACTCATATGGGTAAACCCGCGGTCAACCTTAAACTTGACCTGCCCAACCCCTATTTTTTAACTATTCATTTGACACATTACTCATTTAACTCATTTAATATCCATTTTATCCATATCTACCCGTATTTAATAATAGACAACCTGCTTGACTCGCAGGTTACGGATCTATTTTATCACCCCTTTCCTAACAAAAGAAGGATTAGTCACCCTTGAATTGATCACAAGGGGATGTATATATATGCATATACATACATATGTGCATATACATACATATGTGCATATACATACATATGTGCACATACATACATATATGTGTGTGTGTGTGTTTTGTTCGTACAACAGTGGATCAAGGTATGCAATAAGCAGAAGTCGTCATAAAAGGTTCCCACCTCGGAAGGATGCAGTGTTACGAGCTATTCGTCGGAGTGATATATTATTAACTTTCGTACGATTTGTAACTCCTATGACACAAAATGGCTGTAGACCTCCAAAACAAATACGTGTGTAGAAATGCCTTATTGAATAATTTTCAACAAGAACAAGAGAAATAAATGATGCAATGATGTAATCAAATATTATTACTATGGTTCGAGAGAAAATAACAGTATCTACTCGCACTGCAGTGGAAGTGTGTTTAATCAAGAACAGATAATAAACGTCTTTATTATGGAAGGTTTATTATATATATATACACATATACTTCACAGGTTAGTTTCTTCTGGATTAATTTTGAGTTTTCTCCTAAAAAAGTATGGAAATTAAGGTGTTTGGACTAGTTTACGATGAAGTTATGGTGATTTTGAAAGAAATTTGTGTTCGGTTAAGGTAAGTGTTTTCATCACTCAAGCACAAATTGAAAAAGTGATTATTTCATGTTAATATGTTATTGATGTGCCCTAATTTACCACCACTATGTACACTGCTGTAATGGTCGAAATCTGCAAGTAAAGCCTCTGGAGGTTTTTGGGGGGCAGAGGCTCTGATGGCCAAGTTAGAGAGACTACTTTTTAAGTAGTAATGAATAGTTAAGTGTGTAGGATTACCTCTCTCCTTTATATAGCTTAGCAGTAGGGCAACTGTATTGTTTGTTTGTGATGCAAGTACTCTTCCCTTGGGCCAACCCAAAGAATATTACCCAAGGGTTAATATGGAGGACCTGGGCCAGATGAACTAGGTACTTGGGCCTAGTACAAATTTACATATTATCAATAAGCTCCTGGAAAGTTGAGGGTTCAGCCTTCGAATTCATCCTTCGGCCCTGGGCTCCGATTTCAGGATTACCCTAACGAGTTTGTTAACTAGTCCTTCGATAGGTTTACTTTGAATTCTTTATTGTGCCCGGGGTGCAATTTTGAAGCCCCCTCCAAGAATTCAAGGGTTCGCCCTCAAGGCCGATTCAAGATCCTTCGTATTAGCTTTAGACTCATTTCGTGAGCAATTTTACTAAAGGTTCAACCATCGGCTTTCTAATATGTGTTATCTAGGAAGAAGGTGCCAATCTCACTTATTTACACAGGGGCCTTTGAATTATTGACTGACGGTTCGAATCAGCTTTGGACTCATTTTGTGAGCGAATTCATTAACTAAAGGTTTGGCCCCGGTCGTTCTAATATAGGCTAGAGCCCCGATGTCTAGTACCCAATGTCTAATCTGTGTTCATTTCCAGCTTATTTATATAGGGCCTTTGGCCTTTTCCAACAAGGAATAGGAGTAGGGGCTCCTGTAAGGGAAGTGGAAAAGACACGAGTGTGTTGCTCATCCAGGCCTATGAGTGCGTAAGATCCATGCTGAATTTCAAGCGCGCCACTTTTCCCATTGATTATGGGAACATTATGCCCATGCAGGCCATTTCCCCACATCCTCATTTATTTCTTAGTGGCCCGAGGTAATCATTACCTTTTATTCTCTCTACATAAGGCGCTTCCCAGTGCTTTACTTTACTCTTTATCCAAATTTTCAAACTTCAAATTTCTCAGAGCACTTTTCCTCTCTTAGAGCATTTCCATTCTTTGTTAAGCTTTGCCAAGAGCTCCAGCCAAACATCCCAGCAAAAAACCAGTACGTCTGCATTTCTCCCCTCTATTCAGCCTTTTTGCTTTTCATAAAATGTTGCAAACAAATCCGTGGGGAAAGAACTCAATCCCGGCCTATTTTCCGGTCGTTTCTTCTACTGACAGAGTTGAAAACTCCACCTCTAAGATTTTGACGATGTCTCGTCATTGACCGCCAGCCCTAGTTTGTCCAGTAGTGGAAAAAGAGGAAATCATGTGAGCTATCCAGCGCCGCCCCCAGGCTATCACTGGAAATAGGTGGTATCGAAGGAAATGGTTCCAAGGGAAGCCACCATCTAGAAGCATGAGGAGGTTCATCCCTTTATTTTTGAGAAAAACCTAACCCCTGTTCCCGAAAGCCCCCAGTCAATCCCTAAGGAATTTTCCCTCCTACTATTGACTCTTCCCTCCACAATTAGGGTTCTAGAGGACATGAGAGTGGAGGTCCTTAGAGGAGACAAAACCCCTAGGGATACGAGGCCTGGCAGGTGTGCCATTTACAAGCGTCATTTCAGATTTGGGATTTGTTTTCCCTTACCCCCTATCCTTTCTCAGATTCTTGTGGAGCACCAGGTTAACCTAGCCCAACTCTACTCGAAAATCATACTCTATATCATGGTGTTTATGACCCGGTGCAATAGATTAGGAATAATCCCTAGCTATGAGCTTTTTAGGTCTCTTTACTACCTTTCTACTAGTAGAGCCGTGAGGCACGAGGATATGAAAATTGATGGGATTTTAACCCTTAGCAATAGGTTCTTGGACCATCCCGTAAAAAACTCCTCAAACTGTAAAGGGTGGCACAAAACCCCCATATACACCTTCGATAGTGAAGCTGAGAACTATTATGTTCTGGGGTGAAATTCGAAGCCTAGGTTCAAGAATGCTGCTAGTTGTTCCACTCTGGACAGTGTGGTAGCGGATAGGGATAAGCTGTTGAGCAAGCCCTTTGATATTTCTGAGAATTTTGACTATATTTGGCTGAAAGAGGTTTACGAGCAATGGGTCTACAACCAACAGCCCATTTTGATTAAGCCTCATTCTCCATTAGATCCTTTGAAGGCCCTTTCTATGGATAAAATAAGGGTAAAAAGAAGATAGTTTTGGGTGATAAGCCCAAAAAAGTTAAGATAAAAGTCCCTCTGAATGCCAAGGACATGATAGTCAAAAGGCCGGAGAAGATAAAGGTTGTTTCTTCGAAGCCCTCCAAGCATGTTTTGAGGCCTTTAGAAGCCGTTTCATAACCCTAGAGCCTGGTATGCCACAGAGAACCCATCTAAAAGTCCCCCTCATCACACGAAGGTGTTTGCGGCATCTTAGCTTTTTAAATTTTTTCCACTTGTTGCTTCTTCGGCTAACTTTTCTCTATTTTTTTCTATTTCATTGGGATTCACTCAAGAGTTCTTCAACCTCAATGGTTCGGAAGGGGAAGAGATGATGTATGAGGAGCACGTTTCCACACCCCCCTTATCAATCCCCCCCTCTGGCCTTAACCGGAAACTCAAGGTCCCTCAGCTAGTGCCAAGAGGAACTGGGAGGGTCGCTCTCCTTGTAGCCACATCCCTTAAAGGCAGAAGACTATCGACCAGAATCTCAACCAGACTATCATCAGATTGCTTCCAAGCCCAGGCCTGCCTCGGATCCGGAGGTGGCCACCAATGTGACCGCTCTAGACTTCGTCCTCCAAACTCTCTTGGCTAAGGCAAGCAAAGCTCAGGAAGCCATATCCAGGGTTGAGGATTTGAAGAAGGCCCATGAGGCCAAGGTCGAGGGCCTCGAGAAGGCTATGAGGCCAAGCTGGGTGATCTGGAGAAGGCCCATAAGGTTAGGGTGATTGAGCTCCAAGAAGAGCTCTAGAAGGTTGCCTCGGACAACAAAGGGGAGTTAGAGAATGTCGCCCTCCAACATGAAGAATTTAAAAATATTGCCTCTGACCTCAAGGAGGAGTTGGGGGCTTTGAGAGAAGCTAGAAGGTACGGAGAAATCTGTTGAGGCCTTGTCTACCGAGAATTTGAAGCTCATCAGTCTCCATTCCACCAAGTAGCAGGCCTCTATTTTCGAGGCTTATACTAACAAGCTTGTGAAGACTAAGGGGTTCCAGTATTTCTTTTCATCCCTATATGGGGTCTGTGCAGGGCTAACTTAAAATGTGTTTACCACTTCCATCTGCAAGGACCTACCGTATGAATTTTCTACCATGGTGGAGGTTTACAAGAGAAACACCAAACCAACCCAGTTGGACCACCTTTGGTGGAAGGCTATCCAGGTTAGGGGTATCAAACTCTCCCTACTCCAGCATCTGAAGACCACGGGTCGACTCTTCTTTATGGAAGAAATCCAGAACCTTGGGTTGGATGAGGACAATGAGTGGAGCCAGTCAGACCCCTTAACTCAGTCGAAGACCTAGCGTAGGATAACCACTTTGAGCTCTACTCTTGCGGAGCATAGCGTAAGAGAAAGAGAAAATGTATGAATTATTTTCCTTAGGATTTCTGAATGTACGCCCTTTTTTCCTTGCTATGAATGAAATTTTTTATTTCTTTACTTATGCATATTTTTTTGTCACTTGTAGATTTTAGACTGGGTGCCCGCTTCCCCCCCCCCCAACTACAAAGGGGGACAATTTTTTACTTCTTCTTCCAAGTTATGAAAGAATGGTATCATTGGAATGAAGAGTAGGCATGAGACCACCGAATCGAGGCCTCTCAATTTTTTGTACAAATCCATCCGGCTCGAAGAAAAGCTTCGAGCTGCGTGTGAGGAACTTATCCTATAGCATAACGGTCTTCACAAGATACAAAAAGAACTCCTCGATGCGATTAGCCGTTCAAGGGAGGAAAGGGACCTCCTCACTGTGGCTAAGGATGGGCTCTAAGAGAACTATTGCATTCTCGAATCTCGACACAATGAGGTCCTTAAAGAGGTCACCACCATATCGGGGTTTAGTTTGATGCATAAGTGCATTGCCGCTGCTAATGCTTTTAGGGCTTCTCAGGGGTATCATTTTCTCAGCCTAACGAGATCATTGAGCGTTACTATTGCAAGACCCAAGTGCATTGGGAAAATATGGAGCTAGTCTGTGCATCCCTTCGGATGGCCACTGCCAAACTAGAGGAGTGGAAAAAATGAAATCAGGATTACCAACGTTTAGTTCCCTCCATAGAGCAAGCGGTTAAGGAAAATGAAGTTCTTTACATAGTTTCCTATAGGGACAAAGAAAAGATCAAGAGGGACAATGATGAGTTACATCAGACTTATACAGTGACCGCTAATAGCATTCGGGCATATAGGCTCTGCTTGGAACTATTGAGGCAAATATAATCGAACATTTTGAAGTGTTTCTTCAAGAGACCATCAACATCATGGAGAGGAAACACGTTAAGGAGGTTCCCAGGTACCACGAAACTTACCAGGACACTAAGAGGTGGCTCAGCGAGTTACGAAAGGAAAAGAAGAATATAAGTAGGGCTTTAAATTCCTGTTCTGCTCCAAGAAAGAGTGGGGTTCCAAGCCCCTCCAGAACATCCCGCACAAGGGAAACCTCCGTTTTTGCTCGCTTAAGTCACTCTTCCAGGATCCTTGCCCATAAGATTAATCCCACCCCAATAGCTGTCTCTAATTCTCTATCCACACCTCTCGACGCTCTTGCTCCGAGAGCTAGTCAAGCAGGTGATCAGGCCAGCACCTCCAGTCGAGGGAGGGGTGACCTTGCTTCCATCGGAGGGCCTTCGTCCAGCTGAGGGGGCAGCGTTGTAGGTAGTAAAAGCTGAGTGGCTCTCTCCAATGCTGAGGGTCGAGATGCCGAGGATGCACCCTTAGTGAGGAACCTGCGGACCTAAATGCCAGGAGCTAGAGACTTAAAGAATAAGGATCTCCCATTCCTCAAGATAGGTTTTCCCTAGTTGTTTATTGATAGGTATTGTATGTTGTAACTTTATCGTTTTACTTGTAAGTCATTATGGCATTTTGTACAATTGAAATAGAATTTCTTTGCCCCTTATTTTCTTTTTTTAGCAATTGAACTTTTCACAAAGGGATTAACCCTTCTTATTTAGTTGAGTATTTCAACTCTTTTCCTAAGGCATTTTTAACATGTAAAAGAGGAAAATATTACCCTATATGTTCGATGGGCCGTGTGACCTTTTGATTGCAAGGTTTATCTTTATCCTTACATGTGTTAAGGGGATTTCAGCCCCTAAAGCGCTCGATGGGATATGGTGGCCCTTCAATTGTTTGCAAAGTTTTTACCTTGGGCACTTTATACTCGTTAAGGGAATTTCGACCCCAAAGTGTTTGATGGGCTATGGTGGCCCTTCGAATATTTACAAGGTTTTTACCTTGAGCGCTTTATATGCATTAAGGGGATTTCGGCCCCAAAGCGCTCGATGGGATTTGGTGGCCCTTCAAATGTTTTTTAAAGGTTTTTTCCTTGAGCTCTTTACATGCATTAAGGGAATTTTGGCCCCAAAGCGCTCGATGGACTGTGGTGGCCCTTCTAATGTTTAAAGGCTTTAACCTTGGGCGCTTTATAAGCGTTAATGGGGCTGGCCCCAAAGTGCTCGATGGGCTATGGTGGTTGTTCAAATGTTTGCAAGGTTTTTACCTTAAGCACTTTGTACGCGTTAAGGGAACTTCGGCCCCAATGTGCTCGATGGGTTGTGGTGGCCTTTCGAGTGTTTTATGCTCCAATTTCAGAAGAGTGGGGGATTTTTGTTCCTTCATGACATGGTGTATTTTAGTTCTTAATGAGAACAAGCAATAATTATAACAAGCACACTATAATAGATGGTTAACAAAAATAAAGGAACCCTATCCACTTACGGCACTATTTCGTCAAATGTATCCTCCAACCCATAGCTACTTTGGGGCGGGCTATTTTCTGGCCTCATCAAGTCTTTTGGGATTTAGGGCTTTTTGTGGACTATTTTATGGCCTCCTAAGGTTGGAAACGTTCCATCTGCGTGGAATTGACTCACCTTGGGGGGTTTCCAGCACATATGCCTCCTGGGCCAGCTTCAACACCTCGGTAGGGTCCTTCCCAGTTTGTTGACAGTTTCCCTCTGGCTCCCTTTGCCTTTTCTCGTTTCTCCTAATTATGAGGTCTCCCGGAAAAAACTGGATTTTTTGGACCCTTCAATCGTGATATGGCTTGATTCTTTCTTTGACCTTGACTTTGTGGAGAGATGCCTTCTCTCTATTTTCATTGAGAAGGTCCAAAGCCAAACATCGATGCCCATCATTGACCTCCTGGTTTTCATTGCTTATGGAAAACCTTCGGAAGGTGTGCGGACTTATCTCAGCAAGAATAACCGCCTCCAAACCATAGACCACACCATAAGGGTTTCATCCATGATAAATGATTCCGTCGTTCGAGATTACCAAAGCACGCTAGGAAATTCATTGATCCAATTCCCACCTACCCCTTCAAGCCTCAACCTAATGCCATTGATGATGGTTCAATTTGTGACCTCCGCCTACCCATTAGCTTGGAAGTGGTAAACGTTGGTGACTCTCTGATTATCTTATATTCCTTACACCATATTTTAAATGGGTCGTTAACAAACTGGGCACTGTTGTTAGTTAGGATGGTTCGAGGGATCCCAAAACGGCAGATGATATTCTTTCAGCAAAAACCAATCACCGATTTCCCTTTTACGCCGGTTAGGGCTTCGCCCTCGACCCACTTTGTAAAGTAGTCTACAGCCATGACCAGGTACCAAAAGTGACATGGGATCTTTGAGAAAGGACCCACCAGATCGATCCCCCATTTGTCAAATGGCCAAGAGCTATTTATGTTCATCATTTGTTCTGAGGGGACGTGGATGATTGGTGCATGCCTTTGGCATTGATGGTAGGTTTGGATGTGCTTTTTAACCTCATCAAACATCTTGGGCCAATAGTAACCAATTAGGAGAAGCTTCTTAGCTATTGATCATGCTTATGGATGACTTTGGCAGGCTCTTTCATGAGTCTCACGGATCAGATAGTCAGCTTCATGGGTGGCTACTCATCAAAGAAGTGGTTGCATGTAACCTCGCTGATAGAGCACATCCTCGTGGATCACATATTTGAGTGCCTTTAGCCTAAATTTCCTTCCTTCGATGGCATTTTCTAGAAGAGTACCATCTCAAAGGTAGCTCATAGTAGGCGTTATCCACAAATTTTGTTCTTACACCATCATCACTGTTGTTTATTCTTCGAAGCTATGTTTACTCAATGTTTCCACCATTAAGTGCCCTTGGGATTGTAAATCCAAGTCCGACAAAACCAACTTGCTCAGGGCGTTGGCCTTGTGGTTTTTCTCTTCAGGGACTTGAGTGAGGGTGTAATAGTGGAAATGTTTGAGGATGGGTTTCACCACTTCCAAGTAACGCTGCAAGCTTCTTTCCCTGGCCTCATATTCCCCCACGACTGAGAGGACCATGATTTGGGAATTGCTGAATATTTCCAGCCTTCGAACTCCTCCCAAGTCTTTGGCTATTCGAAGACCTGTAATCAGTGCTTTATACTCCACTTCATTGTACGTGGCCTTGAAGTTAAAGTGTAGGCCATGGGGATAGTCTTTCTTATCAGGACTTGTGAGAAGGACACCGACTCCACTGCCTCTTGAGTGTGATAACATATTAACGTATAGTAGCCATGTTTCCTTGGATTATTTTGCATCATCGACTACAATTGGTTCTATAGTTTCCACTATGAAATCTGCTAAGACTTGGCCTTTGATGGCTATTCTTGGGTGGAACTAGATATCATGCTCCCCCAGTTTGATTGCCCACTTCATCATTTTCCCAGAGGCCTCTGGCTTGAGGAACACCTGCCTAATTGGATGGCTGGTGAACAAGATAATCTTGTGGCTTTGGAAATACGGTTGGAGGCACCTTGCCGCATGGACTAGAGCCAATATTAACTTTTTGAGGGCAGTGTATCGATTCTGCAGACCATGTAATTTCCTGCTTATGAAGTAGATTGAATGTTAGGCTTTGTTCTTTTCCTTTACCAGAACTGCAATTATTATTAAGGGGGGTGTTGAGATGTATAGGTACGGATCTTCCCCCTTCTCTGGTTTCATCGGGGTGGGCAAGCTTCGTAAGTGTTCCTTTAGGTCTCGGAAGGCTTTGTCACACTCTTCTGCCCATTCAAATTTTTTGGCTTTTCGAAGTACGTCAAAGAATGGCAAATTTTTCTCGACCCCTTTGGAAAGGAATCAACTGAGCATGGCCAATGATCCTATTAGCCTTTGGACATTCTTGACCATTCAAGGGGGCTTCATGTTTATCAAAGCTTTGACTTTCTTGGCATTCACATCGATCCCCCTCTCTGAGACCATGAATCCCAATAATTTTCCATCTCTGACTCCGATCACACACTCATCTGCATTATTACGCATGCTCTCATCAATGCACTTGACATAGTTTCTAGTTACTTTTAGTTGGTGGATTGCTAGTATTAGTTAAGTTTATCTGACAAGGGGTTTAGATGGACATGTTTGATTTTCTTGTCTAAATCCCACGTTTTGTAGACTTAATTGGCACTAATGGACATCTTGTATCCACGGGCTCCTTGATCTTCCTTGTGATCATCTTTAGTAGGTCGTCTGTGGGTACTTTTTGGTTACATTCTATGTGAAGGTTGTTCACAAGAGCGGTATAAGATTGAAGGCCGTTCTCAAGGACGGAAGAAGAGGCAAAGGGCATTCACATTAGAATGGTAGAAGATGAATGCCACGAACATCAATGCGTGGTAGAAGAAGATTGAAGCCAGAGATATGTGGTTTCAAGGTTCAAGATGGCCAAAGGAGAAAATTGTGAATCGTGGTTAGATACATTTTTATCTTCTCGAGTACTAAAAAATAGACTACTAAAACTCCCGATTCAGACTAACGGTTCACCCGTGGCAAGCAAACAAAGTTCAGCCGATGAAGCATCAAAGGCCGGTCGCGGTCCGTGCATGGTTAAGCACCAGCGGTCCATGACAAAGCACATGGGCAACACTACACAAGAGTTCCAGGGGTTCTATGAAGACCTACATGAGACCTTCCTAAGACAAAGGCGTCGGGCCATGACAAATTTCCCGGACCATGAAGCAAGGGGATGAAAAGTTGAAGAATTTGGCCAAGTATGGAGCCAGTCCGTGAAATCCTTCATGGGCCATGAGAAGATTTCTAAGAAAAAACACAAGCTGCTCGTGGGCCGTGAAAACCATCACGGACTGTAGGAAAACTCTGAGCAAAAACCATGTACTGTTCACGGTCCATGATAATCTTCATGGACCATGGCACGAGACCTGCTTCATGGACCATGGCACGAGACCTGCTTCATTGACCACGCCCAGATCCCACAGATCGCGGCTGTGGATGTTTATGAACCATGCTAGATTTGGCGCCCCAGGCTTGCATGTTTCACAGACTGTGACACCCGTTCCGGCCCATGAACCTTGGCAGCTTTAGCCTATTCTGGGCTTATTTTTAGGCCTAATCTCCTACTACTATATATAGGAGCCTTAGTCTTCTACTAAATTATTAGGTAGTAGATTAGTAAGTAGAAAAAAGGTAGACATAATGTAGAGTAGATTCTCTCTCTAGTTTAGAGAGAAGGAAGAAGAGAGTTCTTCTTCTCCTCCCTTCTTCTTTTGTCTTCTTTTTCCATTTATCCTATTGTCTAGATCTATGGCATCTAACCTAATATTTCCATGGATCTAACCTTTTTAAATTATATTTTTTGCTTCGGATTAATGTTGGCACTTGGTATGTTCTATTTCCTTTATTGAGATTCATTAGATTCATCATATCTTTGTGTTTATGATATTATTGTGATTGTTCTTGAATGTTATAAATTCATGAATACTACACTACATATAAGCACACACTTTGCGCTATATTCATGTACGGTATAATTATTGATGCCTCCTTGGGAAGAGAAACCTAGATGTTAGGGGAGAACGCGTTCGGACGGGTGTGTGTACGGGGGATTTGAGAATGCTCTGACCTATTTTCCTTTGCACCCATCTTATCTAACTTCGTAACTGTTGTCTAAGAGGTTGCGGGTAGAGATAGCTAATGGTAGCAAACTAGGTGTTGTGTTGAAACCCTAGTATCACAGATAAGGTGCCTATGATCCTCCAGCCTAGCGTATATAAGACCCGGGAGGAGTAGCTGCATTCATGGTGGAAGCCCGAAATGTAATAGCATGGGAGAGAAACAGACCTACAATGATGGTCAGACCTTGTTGTACTCCCCTAATTACGATGGCAGTACCAATGGAGGGTTGTGAGCACACCCACCGTGACAGGTTTAGGAAAGTGTATGTCATCGGCCACATCATATGCTGTGAACATACTGATAGGTCTTTTGTAAGTCTTTATGTGAATGAATAGAGGAATGAAGCATTAGAACTACCATGTTGCTAAATGATTCCCAAGTGCGTAGTTTAATTAGTTGCTACATATTTACTTTTATGTTTAGTAGTTGATAGTTTGAAAAACAACCCCCCCCCCCCTTTGAATGTTTGCTTTACTAGCTATTCCTTTCACTCGTACGGATTGACGACCTACACAAAATTGCATTCTAACTAGTACTTAAGCCCTAGCATCTCTGTAGACAAACCCCAGGGCTTGCCGGTTACTACCCCTTGGTAGCTTAGCAGTGAGAATGGTGCAGAATTATAAATCTCTATCTTTGACCCATAAGCCTGTCAGCTTGTGTTTTAATGACGACTGGGTCAAAGGCAGGTCAAATTTTAGCGGTGCTGCCGAGAATGCTCTTCAGTTCAAGTATTAGTTAAGCATAACATTCTAGTCAGTAGTTAGTATTGAATTTATCATTTTCTTGTTTTTTTCTAGAGTATGTATTGCTTTAATTCTTGGTGAAAACCGAGAACTTTTGCACTATGATTCCGAATCTTGTGTGTTTTCTTTGTTAGGGTTTAATTGAGAAAAGAAAAAAAATGTGGGAAAGCACTCAACGACTGATGCTTTGTAGGGTGTGTCATTGTGATCATCCTATAGAGTGTTGTCCAAGGTTGAGTGAGTATGGAGAAGAATGGCTCAAAGAGTGAGATTTTGTAGTATATGTCATTGCGATCACCCTACGGAGTGTTGCTCTTGGATGAGCAAAATTGAGAGATAGGTAGGAGTTGTTAGTTCCCAAGGCCGATAGGATCGAGATTGTTACCCATACCACGACTCTCCAAATTTGAGGTTTAGTGATAACTCAAATTCGTGGCATGGAGATGCATTGGGAAAGCAACACTTTGGGTGAGATAGTTGAACTTCACCAACTTACCCAATGCCCCAAAACCAATCCATAGTATTGGTTTCCAAATCGAAATGTGTAGAAATTTTGCAAGTTATAGCTAATGTGACCAAGAGTATTGATTTACTCCAATCACAAGTGCTTAGCGAGATTAGCGATTTGGAAACTCAACTATTCTCAAGCACTGAGGAAGTTGAAGGGCAAGTGCTTAATTTGATGAATATGGTGAGCTAACTTGAAACCCAATATTCCAAAAATGAACCATCCCTAGTTGAATGTGAAATTTTGGTAGATGAATCCAAAGGGGATGGGGAATGGTTTGTTGAGAGTGAAGAAGTCGAGGAAGGGGTGATTATACTTAATTTGTCATATTACTTACTTGCACCCCTACCTCCACCTATAGAACCTACTCCCGCATTTTCAGAAACCTTAGAGGAAACCATAGGGAAGCCAATTGAAAATGCTAAGCTGACATACCACCTATTCCCTCTAAGGTTGACTCTACCTCTACTATATCTTCCTCTAGAAAGATTCTTACCCCAACCACTTGAATTTTGGTTGTACAAGGTGATGGGGTACAAACCCGCACCTTATGGATAACATTAGGATCGTGCTGATGACCTTAAAAATACGGAGCTTCTTGGGAGGCAACCCAAGGTTTGAAAAGTTATATTAGTTTGATATTTTTGGTGTGTTTTCCTATTTGCAGCTTCTTCTTTTTTGGGACACTATTACACTTGGTGTGCATGTTTGTTTTGTAGAATGCTTATGGTTCTTAGAGTAAGGTGAGCAAACGACGAGTCCAACTCATGAACCATGTAGGCGTACATGGTTTGTGATGCTCAAAATAGTGGACAAGAAGGAGAACCAAACCCCAAATTCATTGGGCATTTAGACGTACACGACCCATGAAGCTCACATACCTTCCAACACCATCTAATCACCATTTCTTCCCTGCCACCACCCTACCACCACCAAAATACTACCCAAAACCCACCTACCCTCAAAACCCTTGAGACACACACATCGAGACCTAAGAGGTAACTCTCCATTGTGATTCAACTCCTTATTTGATTTGTGATGCGTGATAGTGGTTAGATTGAACTTTCTTGATTAGAGGTTTGGGGTAGTATATTGAGGGTGATGGTAGTTTTTTCTTTACATTATATGATTGTGCCATCAAGGGTATATTTTAGTGTTCTTTTTCATTATAAGTGCTTTCCTATTTCTTTCCCTTGATATGTGTTCTTTGATTTTGTATATTCATTGAGGACAATGCAAGCTTTAAGTGTGGGGAAGGGGATTAGATAGCACTTATGATTTCTAGTTGTTTTTATGTAGCTAATAGCTCTTCTAAGAACATTTTGAAAAATGAAAAAAAATTAACCTGGACAAGTCGAAAACCCAAAAGGGCGACTTGGGTAACATTCTGAAAAGCTCGAACAGGTCAAAAGGCTTAGGTAAAAGTGAAAGGCTTGGCCCGGCTAGACTTACGAGTTTAGGAAAAAGTGAGAGGCTATGTGGAAAAAGGTGAGAGGTGAGTACGTTTTGGGGGATAAAGCTAGGATGAAAATCAAAAAGGGCTCCTAGGAAAAATGAGAGAAATTGAGAGGAAAATAAAAGAAAAAAGAAACTAGGTTGACGATACATTAGACTCCTTGGTTGCAAATAGGTTGAGAATCTTGAGTTATCCCTATGTTGCAACCAAGTCAGCAGCTTTTGGATTTCCTTATTCGATTGTTTTGCTTAAGGATTACTCTTTTATTGCTTTTGGGACTACTTTGGGAAAAGTAAGTTTTGCTTAATTCCGATCTTTTGTCACTTATCTTTTTCCATGCACTACTTTCTTTGGGTGGTGTGGTTAATTTAGGGACTTTGGGGGGAGTTGTGAGGATTTTCACCTTCTTGGGAATCTAGGATAGCTTGGGAATAAATTGAATGCATTGGCTATTTTTGCATGCTTCATTCTGCTTGAGCCTTTTTCTTTGATTTTATTTACTTGAGGACCAGTAAAGGTTTAAGTGTGGGGAGTCTGATCTACACCATTACGCATGTTTTAACCAATGCATTTGACATAGTTTTAGTTACTTTTAGTTGGTGGATTGCTAGTATTAGTTGATTTTATGTAACGAGGGGTTTAGACGTCCATGTTTGGTTTGCTTGTCTAAATCCTACATTTTGTAGACTTAATTGGCACTAATGGACATTTTGTATCCACGAGCTCCTTGATCTTCCTTGTGATCATCTTTAGTAGGTCGCTTGTGGGTACTCATTGGTTACATTCTGTGTGAAGGTCGTTCGCAAGAGCGGTGGAAGATTGAAGGTCGTTTGCAAAGGTTGGTAAAAAAGGCAAAGGTCATTTACATTAGAATGGCAGAAGATGAAGGCCACGAACATCAATCTGTGGTATATGGAGATTGAAGCCAAAGATAAGCGGCTTCGAAGTTCAAGATGACCAAAGGAGAAAACGGTGAATCATGGCCTTAGGAGTGTTACCTTAGTCCGAGAATGATCCAGGAGAATTAGCCTTAAAGGTTATTTCCATTGGATTTTTCTTCTTGAGTACTACAAAATTGACTACTAAAACTCTCAATTTGGACTAACAGCCCATCCATGGTAAGCAAACGAAGTTCAGCCGATGAAGCACCAGTGGCCAGTCACGGTCTGCCCATGGTCAAGCAGCAGCAGTCCCTGACAAAGCACACAGGCCGTACTGCACAAGAGTTCCAGGTGTTTCGTGAAGACCTGCACGAGACCTTCACGAGGCAAAGGCATCGGGCTATGACAAAGTTCCCACACCGTTAAGCGGGGGGATGAAGAGTTGAATAATTCGACCAAGTATGGAACCGGTCCGTGAAAACCTTCACGGACCGGGAGAAGATTTTTGAGAAACACCACAAGCTGCTCGTGGGCCGTGAAAAGCTTCACGGACCGTGGGAAAACTCTGAGCAAAAACTGTGTACTGTTCTTGGTCCGTGACAATTTTCACGGACCAGGGCATGAGACCTTTTTCACGGACCATGCCAGATCTGTGCCCCGGGCTTGCATGCTTCACAGACCGTTACATCTGTGCTGGTCCATGAACCTTGGCAGCTGATCTAGGGTTTTGCTATTTTTGGTCTATTTTGGGCTTATTTTTTGGCCCAATCTCCTACTACTATATATAGGAGCCTTAGTCTTTTACTAAATTATTAGGAAGTAGAAAAAAGGTAGACATAATGTAGATTATATTCTCTCTCTAGTTTAGAAAGAAGGAAGAGGAGAGTTCTTCTTCTCATTCCTTCTTCTTTTGTCTACTTTTTCCTTTCATCTTATTTTCTAGATCCATGGCATCTAACCTAATATTTTCCATGGATCTAACCTTTGTAGAGTAGATTTTTTGCTTGGCATTCATCTTGGTACTTGGTATGTTCTATTTCCTTTATTGAGATTCATTAGGTTCATCATATCTTTGTGTTTATATTGTGATTGTTCTTGAATGTTATAAATGCATGAATACTACACTACATATAAGCACACACTTTGGGCTATATTTATGTATGGTGCAATTATTGATGCCTTCTTGGGAAGAGAAACATAGATGTTAGAATGGGTAGGGGAGAACGCGTCTGCGTGGGTGTGTGCACGGGGGATTCGAGAATGCTCTGACCTATCTTCCTTTGCACCAGTCTTACCTGACTTCGTAACTATTGTCCAAGAGGTTGTGGGTAGATATAGCTAATAGTAGCAAGCTAGGTGTTGTGTTGAAACCCTAGTATCACAGATAAGGTGCTTAGGATCCTCGGGTCTAGCGTATATAGGACCAGGGAGTGGTAGTTGCATTCATGGTGGAAGCCCAGGACATAATAGCACGGGGGAGAAACAGACCTAAAATGATGGTCGAGCCTCGTTGTACTCCCCTAATTACGATGGCAGTGCCAATTGAGGGTTACGAGTGCACTGATGTGTCCATTTTAGGCACATTATTTAGTAGTATTTAGGATCACTTTTGTGCTCTTTTATTATCGAGAGCTTGTGTTTTACCTTGAAATTCACTTAGGAGAGGTAAAAGCAACTTTGTACTCTTTTACCTCTTTTAAGTGGATTTTGTGTGACAAGGGAAGAACACGGAACCAACGAAGACCGGAAGACATTGAAGACTATACTTTCGAAGACTTTTGGATACTCACTTCGAAGACATGAAGACCGGAGGCCGTTGAAGACCATTTTGGAGCTGTTGAAGACTTGAAGAGTGAGAGGGATGGCTATGAAGAAGACAAAGAAACAATGCAAAACTGTGGCTGCCGTCGCGACCCCCGTCGCGACCCCGTCGCGACACCATCGCGACACCATCGCGAGCCGGGGCACCGTCGCGAGTCGCGACGAACACCGTCGCGAGTCGCGACCATCGGGCGGCCAGAAATCAATTTTATTTTCTTTGCACTATAAATACCATCTCTTTCCCTCTTCTTCTCCAAGCTTTCCAGGCGCGTTTTCTCTGGTTTTGGGCGCCATTTTTAGGTTTTTCTTCTTCTTTCTTTTCTTAGCTTTCTCTTAGTTTGATTATGTCTTTTCTTGTTGTTCTAGAGTAGTTCTTGTTCTTGGGAGCAAAGGATTGAAGCTTCCACTATCTATGTAGCAAGAATTCATTTATATCTATCTATTTGGTGTATTTGCTATTGTGCAATTATTGTGCTTTGAATGTTAATTGTTGATTGCATTGATGTTATTGAGAGCTTGATGATATGAAATGCTTGGATTAATTGCTAGCTAGGGTTTGGGGGATTTGGGTTAATTTCCCCCCTGTTCTTGTTAGCAATGTGAGAGTATGAATTAGAGCTTTTGATTGTGTTAGTGTGTTGACAATGTGCTAGGCGAATGTGATTGATGTCGAACTCTTCGTCATGTTCGTTTGTGTAGCAAACGAGAGAGTCATATGCTCGCGGATGAATGTGCGTTGCACGTTCATCCAATCTCGTGTAATTGCATGAATTGGTTCAATGCCTAGTCACGGTGTAGTGGTCATAGGCATTGCCAAGCTTGTTGGTTCTTCGTGCTAAATGCCACCAATGGCACCTTGAGTCGTGGTCGCGACTCGGGAGCCATTGGTGAGGTTTGACGAGAGATGTCGAACTCACTCTCGCAAACTACGAACTAAGAAGGATAGGAGTTCAGTCTCCACGACAAGTAGTTGAAGTATTGAATAGGTGATTTAAACTCATTCTTGAAGCATTTGTCATTTGGCGTTTATGTACTCTTGACGGTGTGTTTCACTGCATGTGTGCCATGAGTGGTTTGAGCATAGGGAGTGCTTGTGTGGTTGAATTGCTTAGGTGTAGGAACGTGACGAATTCCGTAGCGCCTTTGCATGAAGATCTACGAGCATGAACTTAGAACTCCTTGTGGTGTGTGTGTTGTGGTACTTGCTAGATGGGGTGTGTGATTGTTGGGTCATGAATGCTATATGATGGAATGTGTGAATGATTCGATGAACTACATTAGATGTGGAAGTGGATATCCGTTGCCCCCAAGGCATTTTATCTTTGTAGTTTAAAACCCCTTTTCTTTAGTTTCGTTTGATGATTAGCATAGTCACTTGACGTTGCTAATTATCTTTGTTAACTTAGGAACCAACCAACCAACCAACCCCCCCCCTTTTACTTGTTTTTAAGTGTGTGTATATATATTTACTCCTAGCCTAATATCAACCATTTGTGTGCTTAGACGCTTAGGAAGATCCCTCTTCTCATTGGACGACCCCGATTTGCCACTATCTACCTAGCTGTAGAAAGTAAGCATTTAGGGCTTATAAATTATCTTTTGGCGCGCGGGCGCGACGACCGCCCGCGCCTGTCAAAATGGTAAGTATTCCCGCCTGTCACGCGGGTGACCCGGGTTCGATCCCCGGCAACGGCGCCATTTTGACAGGCGCGGGCGGTCGTCGCGCCCGCGCACCAAAAGATAATTTATAAGCCCTAAATGCTTACTTTCTACAGCTAGGTAGATAGTGGCAAATCGGGGTCGTCCAATGAGAAGAGGGATCTTCCTAAGCGTCTAAGCACACAAATGGTTGATATTAGGCTAGGAGTAAATATATATACACACACTTAAAAACAAGTAAAAGGGGGGGGGGTTGGTTGGTTGGTTGGTTCCTAAGTTAACAAAGATAATTAGCAACGTCAAGTGACTATGCTAATCATCAAACGAAACTAAAGAAAAGGGGTTTTAAACTACAAAGATAAAATGCCTTGGGGGCAACGGATATCCACTTCCACATCTAATGTAGTTCATCGAATCATTCACACATTCCATCATATAGCATTCATGACCCAACAATCACACACCCCATCTAGCAAGTACCACAACACACACACCACAAGGAGTTCTAAGTTCATGCTCGTAGATCTTCATGCAAAGGCGCTACGGAATTCGTCACGTTCCTACACCTAAGCAATTCAACCACACAAGCACTCCCTATGCTCAAACCACTCATGGCACACATGCAGTGAAACACACCGTCAAGAGTACATAAACGCCAAATGACAAATGCTTCAAGAATGAGTTTAAATCACCTATTCAATACTTCAACTACTTGTCGTGGAGACTGAACTCCTATCCTTCTTAGTTCGTAGTTTGCGAGAGTGAGTTCGACATCTCTCGTCAAACCTCACCAATGGCTCCCGAGTCGCGACCACGACTCAAGGTGCCATTGGTGGCATTTAGCACGAAGAACCAACAAGCTTGGCAATGCCTATGACCACTACACCGTGACTAGGCATTGAACCAATTCATGCAATTACACGAGATTGGATGAACGTGCAACGCACATTCATCCGCGAGCATATGACTCTCTCGTTTGCTACACAAACGAACATGACGAAGAGTTCGACATCAATCACATTCGCCTAGCACATTGTCAACACACTAACACAATCAAAAGCTCTAATTCATACTCTCACATTGCTAACAAGAACAGGGGGGAAATTAACCCAAATCCCCCAAACCCTAGCTAGCAATTAATCCAAGCATTTCATATCATCAAGCTCTCAATAACATCAATGCAATCAACAATTAACATTCAAAGCACAATAATTGCACAATAGCAAAAACACCAAATAGATAGATATAAATGAATTCTTGCAACATAGATAGTGGAAGCTTCAATCCTTTGCTCCCAAGAACAAGAACTACTCTAGAACAACAAGAAAAGACATAATCAAACTAAGAGAAAGCTAAGAAAAGAAAGAAGAAGAAAAACCTAAAAATGGCGCCCAAAACCAGAGAAAACGCGCCTGGAAATCTTGGAGGAGAAGAAGAGGGAAAGAGATGGTATTTATAGTGCAAAGAAAATAAAATTGATTTCTGGCCGCCCGATGGTCGCGACTCGCGACGGTGTTCGTCGCGACTCGCGACGGTGCCCCGGCTCGCGATGGTGTCGCGACGGGGTCGCGACGGCAGCCACAGTTTTGCATTGTTTCTTTGTCTTCTTCATAGCCATCCCTCTCACTCTTCAAGTCTTCAACAGCTCCAAAATGGTCTTCAACGGCCTCCGGTCTTCATGTCTTCAAAGTGAGTATCCAAAAGTCTTCGAAAGTATAGTCTTCAATGTCTTCCGGTCTTCGTTGGTTCCGTGTTCTTCCCTTGTCACACAAAATCCACTTAAAAGAGGTAAAAGAGTACAAAGTTGCTTTTACCTCTCCTAAGTGAATTTCAAGGTAAAACACAAGCTCTCGATAATAAAAGAGCACAAAAGTGATCCTAAATACTACTAAATAATGCGCCTAAAATGGACACATCAAACCTCCCCACACTTAAACCTTACTCGTCCTCGAGTAAGAAAAGATTTAAGCATACGGAGGAAATGGCATATCCACATCCTAAAACCCCCAAAATAACCACACAAAATGGACATATCATGCACCCTCCGTGATAGGGATGGGGAAGTGTATGTCATCGGCCACACCACATGTTGTGAACTTACTGAGCCTTTATGTGCATGAATCAAGGATTGAAGAATTAGAACTATCATGTTGCTAAATGATTCTCAAATGCATAGTTTAATTAGTTTCTTGCATATTTACTTTTTATGTTTAGTAGTTGATAGTTTGAAAAACCAACCCCCCCTGCATGTTTTCTTTACTAGCTATTCCTTTCACTCGTACGGATTGATGACCTGCACGAGGTTGTGTTCTAACTAATACTTGAGCCCTAGCATCTCCGTGGACAAACCCATGGTTTGCCGCTTACTACCCCTTGGTAGCTTAGCAGTGAGAATGGTGTGCAGAATTATAAATCTCTATCTTTGACCCATAAGCCCCTTGGTTTTTGTTTTAACGACGACCGGGTCGAGGCAGATCATGCACTTAGCTGGGTTTAGCTTTAGATTGGTTTCTCGAAGCCTCTAGAAAGTTCCTTCAAGGACTAGCAGGAATTGGTCATAGCCCTTACTTTTGACTACCATATCGTCCATGTATATTTCCACATTACTGCTGATATGTTTTTCAAAGAAATTATCGACCAGCCTTTTGTAAGTGGCTCATGCATTTTTTAGACCGAATGGCATTTTCTTGTAGCAAAACGTCCCTATGTCTGTTAAGAATGACATCTTCTGTTTATCCTCCTCCACTATGAGTATTTAATGGTAGCCTTTATGGGCATCGAAGAAGGCTAGCATCTCATATCCTTTTATTACTTCGACCAGCTCGTCAATGGAAGGCAAGGAATAACTATCTTTGGGGCAGCATTTGTTCAGATCTGTGAAGTCTATGGACATTAACCAAGCCACATTGTGCTTGGGAACTATCACGAGATTCGTTATCCATTCGGGGTAAAATACTTCTTCAATAACCTCCGCCGGAAGAAGTTTTTAAACTTCCTCATTTATGGCCTCCACCCTTTCGGGGCCCGATAACCTCCTTTTCTATTTAATTGGCTTTTGGGAGAGGTCCACATTTAACTTGTGGACTATCAGCTGTTTCGGTACCCCTGTGAGGTTGAAAGTATCCCATGAAAACACATCGACATAGTTATCCCATGAATACTTTTTAAGTAGTAATGAATAGTTTAGTGTGTAGGATTACCTCTCTCCTTTATATAGTTTGGCAGTATGGCAATTGTTTTGTTTGCTTGTGATGCAAGTACTCTTCCCTTGGGCCAGCCCAAAGGATATTACCCAAGGGGTAATATGGAGAACCTGGGCCGGCCGAACTAGGTACTTGGGTCCAATACAAATTTACACATTATCAATTGCACTATGTTTATTGATTTGACACCTATATTGATGCCTTTCTCTCTACAGACCTCTCTGCCTTCTCCCTTCCCCCACTCCCAAAAAAATAAAACCCTAGTTGTTTCAGGGGGGGCCGCCGCCGCACCACCTTTCTCCGGCGACCCCCCCCCCCCCCCCACACACACACACACTACAATCCCACTCTTCCTAACCCCCCTACACCCATACCCTTCCTCTCCCCTGGAGATCTAGACTACTAATGAAAAAACTGATTTCATCGATGTACTACAGCGGGCTAAGCTGGCTTCCGACGCTAGTTGTATGAGGCGGGTCTGCTCCAAGCTTTGGATGTGAGACTGAGTCACTGGAGCAACTGAGTGGACCAAGTCTGCACAACTCGATTCGACTCAACACTGAGTCAGCTTCAGATGGGCTGACTTAACTCGGTTTGATTCAACTCGGCCAGAGTTAGGAATTTTTTGGGTGCAACATTATCATGACGACGATAGGTATACTTGATTTTTCTTAATTATGCGACAGTGTCATTTTTTTCATCAGTATATCTTTGATGTCGGCGACAAATATAGAGTGTGAAAATGTTATTTACAATCTGGAGGCCAAAATTTTTTCCGATAGTATAGAATTTTGTAGATTCTTTCGGGGAGGAAAGGGCATGGGGGTTCTTGTGAAACCCCGAACATAATTAGACTAATACACTAAACATAAAACTGATACAAATCGTGTTATGTCAATTGAACCTCTTAATATCTCTCTTACCTGAACAAAACAAATCAATTATATATTAACACATAACAAGTATAAAAAAATTAAAATAATAATAAAAATAATAATAATAAATAATATTTAAAATTAAATACAATAACAACAATTAAGTAGAGGTAAATGTAATTATAAATTAGAGGAGCATTGATCATTATTGCTAATCCGGACTTAAATATTTAAATCGTCACTAACCAATGAATAAATAAGTTTTGATATTAAAAAATAAAAAATTTATATTATTGTAACTATATTAATCTGTAGTGTTGTCAAATCAAAGTCAATTTTCATCAAATTTTGATAAAGATAATATCAAATTATAATGATGATGCGGAACAAAAACAACACATATAGTATAATCACAAGATAAGTCATTAAAAAAAATGTGTCTAACAATTGTTCGAATCACTTTATATTCTAGTTACCTATCATTAATATTTAAATCATATTAATTCTTTGATAAATAAGATATACAAATCATATATTGTTTCATTTTTCTATGATTTTTAATAAAACTCTATTCTATTAAATGTAATAGTTTATTTTGCTCAAATTCATTTTGTAAATATATTACTATTTTTATTAGATAGCCTTAAAAATAAAGAATGCATTTAATAATAATAATAATAAGCATATATATAAATTTATATACATACAATTAAATAATAAAAAAATAAAAATATATAATTTTAATAATAAAAAAATAAATTTATTAACATATATAATTTTTTAAAAAGTAAAAAATGAAATAATAATTTAAATATTAAATGTTAGAAATGAAAATTTTAAAATTAAAAGCAAAACTAAACTAAAACAAACAAATAAAATACAATGTAATAAAACACAATGTTGACGGATGGTGCATAGGAGTCAGACCCACTTGAAATGACAACACAATGTCATTCACGAATTCACGGTGCGGGTACAATAAGTAATATTCTTACTTCTCCGATAAAGTCATTTCACATCCTAATCCCAAATACTCCCTCCGTTCCAGGGGAATCTGCACACTTTCCTTAAAGGGGTGTTCCAGGCAAATCTGCACTCTTTTTGTTTCTTTTCATATTTGGCAAAAAAAGTGACATGAATTTCTGAAATTACCCCCAGCATATTTTAACTATTACCAAAATATAAAAAATGGTTATTCTAATTTGGGCCAAAATCCACTCATCTAACCCAATTTTAACTAAACTAATGGACCAGATTTACATAACCCATTTGGTTTCTCATTAAATATCCCAACCGTTTCCCAATTCAGGAGATAAGATCTCCATCTGATCTTATCTCTTCCACGCCGAAAGCAACACCAATCAATGCTTCTTGGTCTTGTGAAAAAGTGGAGCTCGACTTTATTTGTTCCACAGTCTTCAATGCCTCGTTCATTTCACATGCTTCCTTCTCAGACGCTCCTCTCCATCTTCCTCTTCCTTATCCTGAAACCCTAGCTCCTCATTTTTTGGCATCTTCCCCCAGTTCCCGCTGCTATTTTCATCATTTTTTGTTAGATCCGGTCAATTTCTGTCATCTTCCCCCTATATTCCCGGTGATTTGGTGCGTTTCGAATGTCGTTTGACTCGAATTCCACCGGTCAATCTTGTCGGAGGTGTTCATTGTGCTATGTTTCGGATTCATACAGTAAGTCGGAGTTCGTCCCTGAGACGGAGGCGGATGATGCCACCTCCGCCTGGAGGTCTGACGCAGCCCTCAGGGAAATAGTGGTCAACGGCCACAGCGAAACAGTCTTCATTCCAGTTCCAGGGGAATCTGCTTCCGTCGAGCCACGGGCTGATGCGAAATCCCCCACTGGCGACTTGCATGGTGGAGAAACTGTTCACCCATGCCACGGTGAGCACAGTTTGGTTCCTCCCAGCCGTGATATCTCCGGTGAAGAAGGCACGGGGACCGTTGAAGAACCAACGCGGTTCCCCTGGGACAGAAATGTTCCAGATGACCCAGAGGACACCATGTATGGCAGCAACCAGGTGCTCTACCTGTTATGCCCTTGGTTGCGGGAGGAGCGCGACACCCGTCGGCGCAAACCCTAGCTCCGTTTTGGTCTCATTGCATACGTGGCCGAAAAAAGATAAGTCTTTCGTTGTTCATATTAATATGGTTAGTTCCTTTTCCGTATAGTTCTGTCTGTTAAATTTCCTCTGCCTAATCTAACTTTTATGTTCTTCACACTGAAGTCCCATAAATATACAGGATCCATTCATTGGATGCTACTTTCGGTGGGGAAGAGATAAGATAAAACCGGATGTGGTGACTTGAATTGGAAATGGTTGGGAGTATTAAAGATGAGGTGAAATCGTTCCTACGTTCAAACTAACCTTTTATGTGTTCTGTGCGAGAGCGACTGTGTTATGCAGTTGCTCAATGATATATGTGCGATATTAATGTCCCCTTTCTGTACAGAAAAAATATATGGTATTGCATGCATATTTATTTGCGAGAACACCTGACTTGCTTCAGGTGTTCGATGATATACTTGAAACTGTTCTGAGTTTTTATGATGCGTTGAAGCCTGAGTTTATGTGTCTTGCCTGAACTTCGGTAATGTGGTGAAGTCTGAGTTTGGTGTATCATTGACATGCCTCAACCGTGTATTTGAACATGACAATAGTTTTAAGCATCGTCCCTGATTGTTGCCTTCACACTGTGACATTGAGCATGTTCCCTTAATATGGAAAATATGAGAGAGTATGTTTTGAAAAAAAAAGGTTAAACTTCATTAACCAAATGAACATTTAACCGGGGTTGGTGTCAGAATATCCCATGAACACCAAAAGTGGGATGTTCTTGGCTTGCAAAAAATGCCATGTAACCAACCTCCCAAAATGTTTACAATTCTGCATCTAAGGCCTATAACCTAAGGTATGCATAAGTGGCACCACAGTTTCATCTACTGCACATTTGCTGATTAGATACTCAATGCTGCCCCTCACAACCTCCTCACTTACTTGTAGTGATCTTGGCAGAGTTCCTTCCCTTATGTGTTTGTCCTTGTTCATGTGAGGCATCTTGTAGTTGTTTGACCCGCGTACTTTCAGTATTTCGATCATTGACAGTTGATGTGTAAGAAATACCTTGTTCAAAGTGATTGCATCTTCTCTTTCGTACGCTGACTGCACCGCTGCCATTAACTCCTCAACATTAGACGATGTATGTTCTTGTTGTAAGCTTTGAATTGAGTTGAAAAATCTCAAGTTTAGGATGTTACAGTCTGGTGAGTTTGCTGGTTGGTTGACTAAGTGTATGTTAAAACCATCTGCATCAGCTACTTCCCTGAATTCTGGATCATTGTCGAAAATGTGTGGCTTTGCATTGTCCTGCTGAATATGAATAAATTTGCCCAAGATGTGGCATGGCCACCATGACTTAATTGCTGGGATGACTTCTGTGATTAGCTTCTCCTTTGTGACATCTCTTGTGATTTTTGGTATTGCTGCCTTCTGAACTGTCCCTGCTTGCCTGTTCTTGCTGTTTTTTATTGCTACTTGATCTTGAACGAATGGAAATATGCCCAGTTTACCATCAAATAGCAGTTCACCATCAACTCCCCATATTGGTCTGCTCACTGCACATAAAAACATTAACTTTGGGATATGTTACTTGTGTTTAGCTGTGCGATATGGCTCCGGTTCGTCCGGGGCCAGTAGGTACCTTATTGTTTCCTGGCTTAAATAAAACCATTTCTCATCTAAGTGTATGACATGGTCCATTGATCTAAATCTTAGTTCGGGATCAAGCTTTTCTAAAACGAACCACATACGTGATACCTTATTGTGTTCTGTGAGAGCTGGTTTGATGCTATTTGTGTGGCTTTTTATTACCTTGGCTGCCACTGCCCGTTGAACACTACTCTTCCCTATTTCGAGCGCTTTTGTTGTACCTCTAATAGTGCGCCTCTTCACTGCAGGCAATGATTTCAACTCATCCAGGTTGATTTCCTTCTTGTTCTTCGGAGGATGGCCTGTCATTCGATGACGCAAGTCCAGAGGTCTTCCTTGTGACATTTGAGCTCGAGTAAGGGCCCAGATGGTGCTCACTGTTCGTATAGAACAGTCAAACATTGCTGCTGCCAACAATCGTGTCGAATGCAATAGCTTCCCATCCTCGTGATACTCCAGCAAAAACTCCCCCAAATGCTGCCTCTCCTCGTTCATCAGATTCTTCTGCATTGACCCTAAAAAAACCCAATGAGGAATGGGAAGATGCAAAACACGGAGAGCAACCACCACCCTCGGGTGAGTCGGGACGGCTAGAGGAAGTGTAAAACCATACCTGAGGGTTCCCCAAATACCCAAACTTTTATTGGGTTTGGGGTTCCAAGCCTTGAAGAATCCTTTTTTTCGTGCCTTGTTCAGTTTTTTCTTCCTGGTTTTTAAACATTTCAGAGGCCTGAAATGTGCATGTATTTATAGAGTAGTTGTTTGTGCTGCTGGCTGCACAGTTGTAAAATATGTAAAACTTGGTGTACTGTTCACAGACCTTCTTGGCGCCTTCCAAAGTGGACAAGAAAGCGGGAAATGCCCAAGAAATACAAAGGAGGGTTATCCCTCCTGATCTTTCCTTAATTTTTTGATTATTCCACTGATGAATGAGCACGTGGGGGGGCAGTCTCCAGTGGGGCCCAGGGAAAAAAATCTGCAGAGATTTCTCTGCAGGGAAAAAACTGTGCAGGTGAAGGCTGACCTGCACAGTTATAATAATAGTCTTATGCAGCAAAGGATACCTTTCATCACTATCATTTCACACATCCCACATTCAACTCAAATTCATTCAAGTAGATCAAACCACACTTACTTCAAATACCAATTCACCTCATTTATCGTCAAACACATCCTAGTCATCTTACAAATTTAAATTCAAAACACTTATTCGTAAGAATTTATAACATGCAAAATAATTTCCTTACCCAATATATCATTTCTATTTAATATAAAATATGTAATATTTAATCTTTCTATATTAATGAACTTTATATTATTACTATTTTTACCTTTCTTTTTGTTTATCTTCCATTTATGGTAATTTTATTTGAGACAAAAAAAAGAAAAGAAGATGAAATAATATATTAAAAATAATGGAAGATAATTCAAATGGATGGTAGGATTTAATTTGATGTAAAATAATTATGATACATAATTAAAATTACATAATGATAATGATAATTTAATTTAATTGCTTAACTAACTTTATATATATATAATTAAGAAATCTTAAAATAAGAAGAGAAAAAAAGGGAAGGAGAGTAAATTTGTTCATGTGACATTTGACCCCACATAATAATGATAATACACAATAATTACATTGTACTACACTCATGATACTGCTCCTACCATTTAGTTCATACTGATGAATTCTCCTACAAACACACTCAGAAAATGCACACAAATGCACACGCTAAACTCATCTTTTCTCACTTCTCACTTCTCACTTCTCACTTCTCACTTCTCACTTCTCACTTCTCTCACTTCTTACTTCTCACTTCTCTCACTTCTCACTTCTCTCACTTCTCTCTTCTCACTTCTCTCTTCTCACTTCTCTCTTCTCACACTTCTCACTTCTCTCACTTCTCACTTCTCACTTCTCTCACTTCTCACTTCTCACTTCTCACTTCTCACTTCTCTCATTTCTCTCACATGCTTCTCCTATACACAAGAAAGAAAACACCCCTTCATTGTCTTTTCTCTCCCAAACACTCCACAGTCAACAACATCCTACTAAAATTTCTCAAAGCCTCAACTCATCACCCTCACAAAACAATCATATTTTTTTCCACAATATCCCATTCTACAACATTTCTAATACAAACCACATTCATCAAAGGAGTTAAAATCAAGGGAAGGTATTAGAATTTTATTTTATACCTTCTTAATGATTCTAAAAGTTGAATTCTTGAATTATAGGGGAAGAAATGAGGAAATGATCTTGTGGAATCATATTTTGAAGATGAACACTATTATTTACAAGTAAGATTTTGATACCATAGAACTCAAAAGCTACATGCATGTTTGAATTACCACCATCCATGAATAAATCTAACAATTCTCATTTCAACCATCCAAAATTTGTGAATATATTATAGTTATATAATATAATCCTTATCAAATTCAAAATTTTCTAACTTATAATATAACATGTGACATAATCCTAATAATTCTTATCAAACTTAGGGTTTTCTAACTTAAAATGTTACATGCAACCTAATTTTAACCAAATTTAAGATTAGAACTAATATTGAGAAAGATAGATATCAATATTGATATAATAGTTAAGTGTCATGGTCATTTATATTCAAGAGTTCAAGATATAATTGTAATATTAAAAGTAAGATTTTAGAAAAAATATATATATATATTCACTTTCAATATCCACAACATGCAAAAGGTTTCTAATACTAGTAACAATATATTATAATAAAATATTTATTTTTCAAGAATTCAAGATATGGAAAACATTCCATTCCAACTTGAAATAGGAATAAGTTTATATGAAAGAAATAAAATAATCTTCCAACAATTACATGCGAGATCAATATAAACACATTTTTTATTGAAGATAATACTTTATGGAGAAATACATTTGTTAATGTGGGATAAAATGTATATGTTATTTTCCTTTAATTTTGAAAACTTAAGAGATAATTCTAATATTGAGAACAAGATTTTAGAAAACAAAAATAAGTATGTTTATTGCCAAAAATCCACAACAAGCAAAATGATTCTAATATTGAAAATAGTATTTTAGAAAAATATGTTGGTAAGAATTTGTGGCATGTAAGATCATTTTGTTCAAATCTATTATTGTAAAACTAGATGGAGTACCACCACGCGTTGCGCGGTATTTTTGATAAAAAAAAATTGATTTGAATAAAAATTTGTTTTTAGATTTCAGAGATTAAGTATAAACTAAAATTAAATTCTAAATATAATGAGTCCATCTCTTGAAAGACGGTCTTTCCATAAGGTATGGAAAGGCCAAGGTTTAAAGTGCAAATTAGAATAAATAAACTTTGTTAGTCAGTCTAATATGAAATATTGTCTTTTATTTTTATTATAATAATCCGTGTATGAATTTCTCAAATAAATCAAGTAGTACTTGATTAATTTAAAAGAATGATAAAAAAAAGGTAAACATTGTAGTAATTAAGAGGAAATTTATTCTCTAACTAATGCAATCAATACATATCTCATCATTCTGTTAGTAAAAAAAATGTATATCATTATTCATTAAAAAAAGGAAACTAAAATTAAAAAGATAAATATGATTCAAATGAAACTCAAAACAATAAACTAAAATAGAATAGAGAAATATGAAATAGAGAAATATAATGGAATAAGGATCATCCTCGATATTTGATAAATTTTGAAACCTATGTCATCCTTCTTGTCTTTGAGTTTGGTTGCTCTTCATCTTTACTTTCAAGTTCATCTTCACTTTCAAGGCTTGACATCAAATTAAGTTGGACCTTTTTATTTCTTCCTCTTGATTTTTTGACTATGTAACAATAAAGAAATAAACTAATAGCTTATTAAAAAGAAATTTGTATAGCATATTGGTTTAAGAACTTACCTTTATAGATCCAACTAACATTAATCAATCAACTTACGATTCAAATATACAAAAAACAATAGCTCATGAAGTAACAAAATTGTTACGTGAGTAGAGAGGTTCGAGTGGAGAGGGTTCGAGTGGTACTGGTCCGAGGTGAGAGTTCGAGTGGAGAGGGTTCGAGTAGTACAAGATTCGAGTGGAGAGGGTTCAAGTAGTACTGGATTTGAGTGTTACTGGGTTCGAGTGAAGAGGGTTCGGGTGGTACTGGGTTCGTATGGAGAGGTTCGAGTGGTACTAGGTTTTGAGTGAAGAGGGTTTGGGTGGTGAGGGTTCGAGTGGAGAGAGTTTGAGTTGAGATTCGAGTGGAGAGGTTCGAGTGGTACTGGGTTTGAGTAGAGAGGGTTCGAGTGGAGAGTTTCGAGTGGAGAGGGTTCGAGTGGTACTAGGTTCGAGTGGAAAGGGTTTGAGTGGTATTGGGTTCGAGTAGAGAGGGTTCGAGTGGTACTGGGTTTGAGTGGACTGGGTTCGAGTGATACTGGGTTCGAGTGGACTGGGTTCAAGTGGTACTGGATTTGAGTGATACTGGGTTCAAATGGTACTGGGTTCGAGTGGAGAGGTTTGAGTTGAGGCGGATGGTTGATGTTCGAGAGGTGAATGGTTTGAGCGGTGGCGAGGCAAATGGTTGATGGATCGAGGGGTGATACCTCGAGGAGGATGGTTGATGGTTCCAGGACCTCGAGGGTTAATGAATCGATGGAGAGGTCCAAGTGGTACTGGGTTCGAGTGGTGGGTTCGAGTAAAGAGGTTTGAGTAGTACTGGGTTTGGGTGGAGAGGGTTCGAGTGGAGAGGGTTCGAGTGGAGAGGGTCGAGTGGAAAGGGTTCGAATAGAGAACTCGAATGGAAAGGGTTTGAGTGGTACTGGTTCGAGTGGTGAGGGTTCGAGTAGATGTTAGAGTGAAGAGGTTTGAGTCGAGGGGTGATGCCTCGAGGGGGATGGTTGATGGTTCCAGGGCCTCGAGGGTTAAGGAATCGTGTGGAGATGCCTCGAATCAACACCCCTCAAGGCGGATGGTTGGTGTTCAAATGGTAGATGGTTCAAGTCGTAGGGAGGCCTCAAGGTGAATGGTTGATGTTCGAGAGGTGGATGGTTCGAGTGGTGGCGTGGTAGATGTTCAAGAACTGATGGTTCGAAGGGTGATGGTTCTAGGAATGGATGGTTGGTTTTCGAGGGATAGGTGGTTCGAATGGTGGTGTCGTGGATGGTTCGAGGGGTATATGCCTCGAGTGGGTCATGGTTCGAGAGCTAATGTGGATGGTTCGATGCTCTCAGTGGTATACTCTCTCGAGTGGTGGTGTACCCTCGAGGGCTTGTGTACTCTAAAGGGGTAATGTGTGACCTCTCAAAGGGTGGTGTACCCTCGAGGGCTGGTACACCTCTCTCGAGACGTTGATGGCGTACCCTCGAGGGGTGGAAGGTGTACTATCTAGTGGTGGATGGTTTACCCTCTCGAGAGGTAGATAGTGTACCCTCGAAGGGTGGTTGACAAACTTCTTGAGGGGTGGATAATAATCCCTCCAGCGGTGGATGGTATACCCCTCTTGAGGGGTGGATAGTACTCTCTCCAGTGGTGGATGGTACCCTCGAGGGTACGTCATCAACGTCTTCAGAGAGGTGTACCAGCCCTCGAGGGTACAACACCCCTCGAGAGGTCACACATCCACCCCTTTAGAGTACACCAGCTCTCGAGGGTACACCACCCCTCGAGAGAGTATACCACTGAGAGCGTCGAACATCCACATTAGCTCTCGAACCATGACCCATTCGAGGCATATACCCCTCAAACCGTCCACGACACCACCATTAGAACCACCTATCCCTCGAACACCAACCATCCATGCCTGGAACCATCACCCCTCGAACCATCAATTCTTGAACATCGACCACGCCACCACTCGAACCATCCACCTCTCGAACATTAACCATTTTCCTTGAGGCCTCCCTATCCACCCTTTGAACATCAACCATCATCCTTGAGGGGTGTTGATTCGAGGCATCTCCACTCGATTCATTAACCCTCGAGGCCCTGGAACCATCAACCATCCCCCTCGAGGCATCACCCCTTGACTAAAAACTCTTCACTCTAACCTCTACTTGAACTCTTACCACTCGAACCATTTCCATTTGATTCCTCTATTCAACCTCTCACCACTCGACCCCTCACCACTCGAACCCTCTCCACTCGAACCCAGTACCACTTGAACCTCTTTACTCAAACCCATTACCACCCAAACCCAATACCACTTAGACCTCTCCATCGATTCATTAACTCTCGAGGCTCTGGAACCATCAACCATCCTCCTCGAGGCATCACCCCTCGATCTATCAACCATCCACCTTGCCACCACTCAAACCATCCACCCCTCGAACATCAATCATCCGCCTCAACTCAAACCTCTCCACTCGAACCCAGTACTACTCGAACCTCTCTGCTCGAACTCAGTACCACTTGAACCCAGTCCACTCAAACCCAGTAGCACTCAAACCCGTTCCACTCGAACCAGTACCACTCAAACCCCTTCTACTCAAACCCAATACCACTCGAAACTCTCTACTCGAATCTCGACTTGAACTCTCTCCACTCGAACCCTCACCGCCTGAACTCTCTCACTCGAAACCTCACCACCTGAACCCTCTTCACTCGAACCCAGTACCACTCGAACCTCTCCACTTGAACCTCTCGAACCTCTCAAACCTCACCACTCGAACCTCGAACCTCAAACCTCAAACCTCGAACCTCAAACCTCGAACCTCTCCACTCAAACCTCTTCAGTATGGGGAGGCACAAACTTGAGAGCAACAAAAACCACCCTAGCAATGTGACTCTCATGGGGCAATGCACCAAGAAGTTCTTCATCACACGGGGTACAGAAACTTTTTCCCTTAGAACAACACTCTTTGATTCCCACACAGTTTTCTAGATGGGATCACCCATCGGCGGAGGCCAATTCGTGCCTTCGACAAACGGAAACCATTGGTTTATCATTCTCTTTAGAAGATCAAGCTTAGTTCTACCTCATCCTCTGGAAAACAAATGGGGGCCTTATCCTAGTTCTATGCACAAACACACCATATACATGGTCCAACACATAATGTAGCATTCCTAGATTTACACGTGTTAAAAAATGGAGGAAACCCATATTTAATGAAAATAAAAATGCTAACAGCGAAGAACAGATTCAGTAGCTTATTTTGATCTAGGTTAAAAAGTTCAGTAAGTCTCAATTATTATTTGAAAAATTCCATCACACCTCAAACACCCAGTAATCTGAAGTCAAATCTCGATCTCAAACATAATTCTACAAACTCTCATCTTCCGAAACAACACAAAAAAATTTTAAAAAAAACATATCATAACCTAACACCCAAACTATTTGTATAAGAGGTTTAACCAAAGATGTGTTGATATAACTAATACTCTTATCAGACAAATATAATCATAACGTAAACAAAATCCATTTCAGTTTAAAGTTTTGCAAAAAGAAATGGCTACTTCGTAATACCAAGAGAAAGAAGTTCACCTTATATTCTCTTCTTATTTGCTCTACATAAATGTCTAGATGCAATTCTCCCATACCAGAAATGATAGTCTGATCATAAACCAAGAAAAGGACTCAGCATTAGGCCTTACACTCCCCACCCATCTGCTATTCTCCCTTTATTTCAAGTTCAAATCAATGTGATCATAAAAATTCAAAAAGTGGTGGTGCCAAACCTTACCACTTTCAGGATCTAAACTGACACGGAAGGTGGGATCTTCTCTCTAAAATCGATTCAATGCTTTGGAGAAATGCTAGAGATCATGTATAGCTAAGAATAAAGAAGAGAAAAATGAAACCAAAACTTAGACCTAGACACAGTAGCTTTCATTCCATTCATTCAGAAACAAAACCATGCAAACATATATAAAATAAACCATTAGATAACTCCAGTATATTCTTCTGGCATAAACCTCCAAGTGAGTTTTTTCCATTAATCTTCCAATTCATCCACAACTTCATCTCAGTAAGTCTAAACTGTAAAATCTAAATAACACAAGTGATTTTCATTATCTAGACAATTCCATCTAATAAGTAGCTATGAACTCCAACCTTCTCATTCTCCCTATATGACCCAAATTAATCAGCAACATATCACCCCAGGCACCTTTCATGTTAAAGAACAAACCGACATAATAGATATAAAGAAAAAAGGTTATTTGAGTGGGCTGTCATCGTAGAATATTTACACATCTACACTTGGATTTTGAACATGTAACCTAAACTCATATACAAGCTTAACCCAAATTCATATCGTTCTAAATTCTGAGAATTAAACTGTTGAATAAGATCTAATATCAACAATATTAACAATATCCACCAGCAACAGAGAGAAAAGAAATGTTTGTAGTACTTGAATGTGAATAGGCAGAGCACTAACGTCAGAGGAAACAGAGAGCGACGAAAATGACGGCGGACAGAAATAGTGAGCGGCGATAAATGATGAAACATCTAATATCATCATTAGATGCATTACCAATTTAAAAGATAATCAATCATTCATACAAGCGCATTTTCGAATGTTGTTCCATGCTTTTAAAAAGACACAAATTGGATACCAAAATGGATCATCTAAACTGAATGCTAATGGCATTCCTCTGGGAATGGCATATTTGAGCAACAACTATTGACAAAAACTATTAAAGAACAAAAATAAAAGGATCATCTAAACTGAATGCTAACTGTATTCCTCTGGGAATGGCCTACTTGAGCAACAACTATTGACAAAAACTATTAAAGAACAAAAAAAACTAATGCAATTGAATGGGTTTTAATGAAAATCTTAGAAACGCTAATGAGTTTCTCGGATGGACATATGCAGATCCATCCTCGGCTTGAACAATTGAATATTTTTTTCATCTCATCGATAAGCAACCAATAACACATAACAGTATGTGATGCACTCGCGGAAAAACAAGTTTGTAATTAGGAGCAATTATGAGCACAGAGCAGAGAGTCAAAATATATATATTGTACTCTTCTTTAGAAGAGGATGGATGAAAACCCCCTTGTACTTCTGAAAAATTCGATCCCGTAACCAGAGAAAATAACTGTATCTTCTGATAACAATCTTCTCCGGACCTTGATACTCAGGAAGATTAATCTGCAGGACCAACTTCAAAATTATCACTCACCCAACCGATCCACTCATTGAGATAATTAATGTAAATTCAAGAAGCAAAACATACAAATAAAACCAATATTCGAACCAAAACAAATCTGTATAAAAAAATGGAGACTATGGCAGAGAGGTCGACGTTGGGTGAGGAGGAGACAATGGGAATAGTCGTAGAGGAAATAGAGGTCGGCCTTGGGTGTGGAGGAGATAAGGGGAATAGCCAATCGATGTAGATGTGATTGGGAAAAATGGTACGGCCATGTGATTGGGCAAAATGGTACGGCCACGTGATTGGGCAAAACGGTACGGCCACGTGGTTGGGCAAAACGGTATGGGCACGAGGGAATGTGGTGGAGAGGTTGAAACGGTGAGGCGCAAGAAGTGGAGGAAAGAATTGTGTGAAAGGAAAGAATTGTGCGATAAAGAAGATGAACAAACAGTAAGTTAGAAGTTGGCAAAATGGTGTCGTTTTTGCAAGGTAAGGAAGTCAAATAATTACTCAAATACCCCCGGTTGACAGACAAAAATTAAACAATATCTATTATAGGGTGCCTGAGACAAGTTTTATAAAAATGCATCCTTGATTTGAGATAATATTGATGATTTTTCCTTTATTTCTAAAAAATATTGACATTGAAAGTTGTTTTAATAATAGAAAAATATCTTGTAAAAGCACATCAATAGATTAGGGTGGTATTGACATATTATTGTCAAAATTTATAACATGGGTTTTATGATTGAAAATAAAATTTATACACTATCATCTCTCAATAATTTATAACACAAGATGACTATAATTTTGATAATAGGAAAATACATTTTGAAATTGGATTAAATTTTGAAATATAGAATAAAATGATTCATTGTCTTACTATAAAAATTAGTTGGACATTAACACTATAGTTCTTAATCCAAGGGAATCCAACTATTAGTTTTGGTTTATATCCTTTATATATAAGTATAAATTAAATTTACATACATGTTATTCGTTTAAATAAATCTTGTATTGCTATATCCACAATTCAAGATTCAAGAAAATTTTAACGTATAATGTATAATAAAAATAAAATTTATTATTGTTTTCTTTCAAACGAAGAATGATAATATGTATTAAAGAAAACAATGTATATAAATATATTTATTTCATCTTCTTATCAATATGTAAATCCAATAAAAAAACTCAATGACATTACGTACTTATCAACTTTACGGATTATAAAATCATTAAGTTTAGAAAAGTGTTTAGAAAGAGAAAAATCACTTAAAAAATCAACGTGTACCTTTAAAAATATATACTACTATTGAATTGAAATCAAGAAATAAGAGAATAAAATGAAAACATTGTTTAAATGTGGGTTTGAGTCTAATAAGTGTATTACGGTAACAGAATTGAACACACTCATGAAACTCAAATTAACTTCCGAGAATTCTTGCCCAAATTGAGATGAGTGTTTCATCGCTTGCATAAATTGAATGTAACATTCTATGTATGATTGTTTGCTTTGAATTGCTTCTCTAATAAATCATTTCATGCATAATATGTCACATGTTATATTTTCTTGTTTTAACTTGAACTTGATATGAAGAGGATGATGTGTACTTTGTTGCATCAAACTCAACTTGATTGATCTTCGTACATAAACGGCTTGTACTTTATCGTGTCATGTCTATTTGATTGCTTTCTCTTTGCTACTTGAATTGAAATTCTTCTTGATAAATTTGAGGTCCCCTGCATGATTCTAGTTCAAAATCAACGGGGACGGCAAGGGCTAGATTATACTACTAGACCGTCTGCACGTGGTGTTCGGTATGCTAGCATTACTAATTGTTACCTGATATGAGCTCGTAAGTGAACATGTGTGGGGGTGTGGTTGACGAGAAGTGATATTGAACGTGTGGCCTTCAGGCAATCTTCAAAGTGAAATGTTTTTGGTCTACGCTTACTTCAATAGTCATAGTACCTATATAGGGGCTTGACTACGGTTTGGTATAACCGTCTGTATCCTTTTATTATGTGTTAGTACATATGTGCTTACTTGTCCTTATGTGCTCATTAAATTCAACTTGGTAATTATTGGCGATGAAACTCATTGAGCAAAGGAGGTCACCATAGTCTAAATAAACCTAACAGGTACATTGGTCATGCGAGAGTGAACAACAACTAACGCGAGTGAAGCCTTTATTTCTTTTGAGTTACGATCCAAAATAATTGTATAAACTTTTAGTCATTAAACTTTATATTTTATCTAAATAGAATTACAAATCTAAAACTTCCACTGAATTGTAAATTTATTATAGAATTAAGATTTGAGGTTAAACATTGTATTACGCTTCCGTATAATTGTACTGCTTGATTCTTCACACTTGAGATACCCCGACTTTAGTTGGCCTCTCAGTAACACAACCCGACCCGACCCAATACTCGCTATTAAGCGAGTCGGTCGGGACGGGGGTGTTACAGTTCTGCTTCATTTTGTTTTATTATTATACTTTTTAATTTTCTACTTTTCGGGTGGGATGCACTTAATTCTGCACTTATTTTACTTCTTCATATTTTTCCTCCTTTTTTTGCATTCTTTTTTCTGTTCATTTTACTTTTAAAATGGTTTTTTAGAGGAATTATCTCCGTCAATACAACCTGAGTCTGATAAATTTTGATTGACTTCAAACTTGATATCCAAAGAGATGGTTAGGAAAAATCCAAGTCAAAGTCGTTAAATCAACGGACTTTTGGCGATACTGTTCTTTTTAAGGATTTAAATCGGATTTGTAGACTTTGGTCCATTAGATGTTTAAGCCAAATTTATTGTTCATTCGATTTAATTGGTCTTTTTAATCTTTTGGGGCTGGGTTGGAGACAATTCTACGCACTCTAAGTGGTTACTATAAACCGACGAAAAATACTTTTTGGCAATTAAAATGACTGGTTATAGTCTCCTAGTTTAAGGGAAGTGGTCTTAACGGGGTTAAATGGAGACAAACCGAACCTTTAGTTGGGGAGCTTCATTGATTTTTTTTTTCATTGCCTTAAATGTTTAATCAGAGGTGTGGATGAAACATTTTGTGTTCGTCTATTTGATACTTCATTGTATTTGCTCCTGATGGTAGTCTCATATCGTACTAATGTGACTACACTAAGTTCACAATGATAACCATTTATCCTTGATTCGACCTTCTTCGTTGCCACATGGGCAATTGCTTAGTATTGTATCTTCATTAGTGTCTTTGTGTATCTTTCTCTTTTAGCCATTTGAGACCATAGATTAGAATTGTACTATCTACTTAGCACCTCAAATATAAGCTTTCGGGTACGACTTGATGTAAGCCTTTGGACATCAGATGTAAGCCATTTTTTAAAATAATTGTTCTTTAAGAGAAAAGGGTCGAGAACCCTATAAATTCGATTAATTTAAAAAACTATGCGTATCGATTTGAATAGTTTATTTGAAAAGTTCTGATTATGCATAAAATATTATGTCAATATTGTGATTATTATTGTTAGTTATTATTTTTCATAATAATTAGGTATACTTTATCGCATTGTGCTTAATTATTGTGATATTATATGTGAATGATCGACTTGTACTCTATCATGTCGTGTCAAACTTAATTACGTGCTATTTGATTACTTGTTAGTGATTTTCGGGGTCCACAATGGGAAACGGTAAAGACTTGACCGTACGACTAGATCTGTTGCACGTGGAGTTTCAGTATGATAACATAATCATCTGGTTTCTGATACAAGCTCGTAATTAAACATTTAATTGGGCATGGCAGACGAGAATGGATTCTTGATCCTGATTAGATGTTGATTCCACTTAGGGGGTGTTTGGTTGGGGTGAATCAGGAAAGTGAAAGAGAATCTAAGATTTTGATTTCCTTAGTGTTTGGTTTGGATTTTTCATCATTCTCTTCCCTATTTTCAATTTTACAATTCTCTCAAATATTTCGTGATTCTCTAGTCTTATCCTTGGACAAATTTTCTTCTTCTAGTCTCCACGAAAATCGCGCGTATTATCCACCTCTTTCTAGCCTTCCTTCTTGATAAACCTTCACCTTCACCGCCATCGTCCATTGTTTAGCAACTTGTGAGCTTTATTTTCTCAGTTCCAAAACAAGATTGTACTTCATATTTATTATCAAAATAAAAATTAATATTAATGATTATTATTTTAATAAAAATATTACAATTTTATTTTTTGAGTTGTATATGAGTGAAAAATAAAACTATAATTTTCATATGAACTCTTCTTGAAGTAAAAAACATACTTATTATTTTTAACTTTATAATATCATAAGTGGTACGTACAGAGGTCAGGATTGTCCTACTTATGTTCTATCTTTCATTTTAACGTTGTCAATCTTTGCAATCTTAAAAGGCTGGATATGACTTTACATCCTAATCAACGTCTCTGGAGGTGAGTGCATGCACAATTCCGAATTTGGAATCTATAGTTTGTCGATCGGGAGAGTTCCCAGCTGAATATTTAAATCTCACAACTCTGGAGCTGTACACTGAAGGAATCGAGTATCACTTTTTCACCAACTTTGCACGTAAATTTCCAGTACTCGAAAAGGTATCTCTCCATTGTAAATCACCGCTAACAATCTATTTATCGAATGCACCCCTCAAGGAAATAGAGCTTCGCGAGGGAACAGTGACATAACTCTGGAGTTGTACTGTGAAGGAATCGAGGATCACGTTTTCACCAACTTTGCACGTAAATTTCGTGGATCGCTATATCACATTTTGTATTTTACTTGATTACGTCATGTATTTTATACCATATAAATACTCACATTTTTTTAACATTAATATAATTGACATTGATTGTCAAAGTTAATTATGGTTGTTATCATTAGTAATTAATTCCCAATTAGTGACAATTAAATGTGCAATTAATGTAATTAATGTGGTGGTGCCGGTCAACCGTCAGTGGCCAGATGGAGGTGGTCAACGCCGGTCAGTGACCGGAGTTGTCGGAAGTCAACCGTCGTTTACGGCGGGTGAATTAAACGGAGAAAATGAACGGCGGCGGCGCGGTCGTCCTTTCCGGCCGTTCGTTCGCTCTGGTGGTGCGCTCGGCCTCTCCAGCGGCCGCGGGCTCGTCCTCGTCTTCTCCGTCGGCGTCTTCGGCCGTTCCGTTCCCGCTCCGCCTCGTCTTCTCCACAGTTCCAGCCGCTGCGGTCTCCTCCAAACCGCCTTCCGGTTCTCCTCGACCAGTGGCTCCAAACGGCCTTCCGGTTCTCCTCGGCCAGTGGCGAACCGGGCTTGCTCCGGCTCTCCTCGGCCAGTGGCTCCAAGCGGCCTTCCGGTTCTCCTCGGCCAGTGGCGAACCGGGCTTGCTCCAGCTCTCCTCGGCCAGTGGCTCCAAACGGCCTTCCGGTTCTCCTCGGCCAGTGGTGAACCGGGCTTGCTCCGGCTCTCCTCGGCCAGTGGCGAACCGGGCTTGCTCCTTTGCCTTTGCCTAACTACCATCTACCCACATTTAATGTAATTTACTCCATTATACCCGAAAAAGTGGAATTTTTTTTCTATAAATTGTTCTGTAAATCTCAGTTGGTAATAATCTCCAAATTTTTACTCCAAACAAGGGTGTTGGAAATTCCATGTCTTTGGAGGTAATGTTTCTAATTATTCTTCTGTTATTAAGTAATAGTTAAATTTATGATTTATTATTTTTTTAAGTAGAAAATTATGTTCATCTTAGTATTGTAATTTATTAATTCTAATCTAATAATTATTGCAATTTACTAAGTCATTCATCTTACTGTGTTTGAGTGCATGAGGATTTTATTTAAATTTAAGTGCTTTAATGTACTGTATGTATTTATTGTGTTGTAGTGTATAAATTTATTTACTGTATGTATTTTCTGTATGTATATATGTACTATTTTTATTTACCGTATGTTAGGGTATAAAATTATTTCACGTCTCTTTTGACTGTATTTATTTACTCCAAATTTATGGATTTTTAGAGTTAAATTTTGCTTAATTGAACTACGTTAATTTGTTATTTTAATTTATAGAAATGGAATTACTTTATTTTATTTTATATTATGTAAATGTAATTATTGAAAGTTAATCTGAAATGGTTTAATGCATTTTTATTTTCAAAAGTTAATGATTAAACATTTAATTTTTAACGTTAATTTTATATTGTTTTATTTAAACCTTAATTTAAAATGGATGAACGCAATTTTAGTTTTAGGAGTTAATTTATATACGTAAATTGTATATCCCTAATTTTGTTTCATCTAATTTAATTTTAACTTTATTATTTGTTTATATTTAAATCTATGTTCTAACCGTTAATTAAAAATGGAGCAATGCAATTTTATTCATATTGTATACGTTCGCAGGCGGGGCGAGGATGGAACAAAGAGGGAGCTACACATTGTATACGTTTGCAGTGCAAGCCATTTCGTCCGGATACATGTGAAGGAAAACTGTCCCATGCCCCATGTGGTTAATCTGTGGACCACATTGAGGAAGTCTAATGTCGTTGGTTGGGAGTTACCCTTTCGTAGGAGGATGGTGGCTTGGACCAAAGCATACACGCCTCATAATTAATAGTTGTACCCAATGAAACAGTTCGGCATGTACGCAACCGTAAAAAATATTATCAAAGAGTTCCGGTTATAGAAATGAACAAATTAAAGGCAAACAATGTGTTCATACATAAGTGATCCAATCACCTAGGGAATGGGTTCATAACCGTGGCGTCTGCGATACTCATCGCGACGACTGATCCAAGTAGCCAACAACTCCTTCATACACGGGTCGACAAGTCCATGAATGGTAGTAGAGTCAAACCGATCCAAGTTGCTCATCATTTCATTCAACAACTGATGCATATGAAACACATATTATCATAACGAAACAATTAGATTTAATATAATTAATTAAAGCAAAAAGTTAGAGAAAACTTACCCGTGAGTCAGGATGTGTCTTATCTAGTCTATAACTCGTGGCATCATGTACATGATTTGTGATCAATGGGTGTGAATGATTCGTGAACCACTCCTCGTAATCCAAGGTACACTCTGACGGACTGGTGGCAATCGGAAACTCGGCTAGCTGACCGTCGTGCCACGCTTGTGCCATGTCCCACAATGTCAACTGCATCATCCCTGAGTAGGTCACTGAATAGCCAGCAGGATCAGCAGGCCGGGAGCAAGGCTCCGGCATAATCCTAATGCTATGCGGTATACCCTGTACGAGACCAAACTGGCGCACAACATGATCTGGCATGTACGCCTCCATTGCTTCAAGGTATCGAATCACACCGCGGTAATGAGTCCTCCCCCTCGCAACCCTAACCACGTCTGGTCCATATGGCAACCAATCCAGCCGCGCGTGTTTCGAAGAAATGTAACATTCATATGGAATCCAATGTACCCACTATTATTAGAATAAAATTAATAACATGGTTGTCATACCTGGTCAGCCTGTAAAGCATCCAATTGAAGCCTGATGGTAGCCAGCCTCTGAATATCCCTCCCCATTTTATCCCCTGAGTGCCACCGGTTGGCGCATCCCGGAAGGGCTGGCAATGTACTCAGTCTCAGCCAGAACATTGGAAAGTACTCGTATATCCATGCTTGCAGCAGCGTGCAACAGCCACATAGGCCGCGGCCTTAGCCCGGGATGCAATTCCCAACTGTAGATACAAACTGGCCAATGTCGCCGAGCCCCGGGACAACTGCGAATCAACTAGAGGGAGCAGGTTGGCTCTTACCTTAGTCCCAGTTTTATCAACAAAAAGCGTTGATGAAAACAGGGTCAGCATGTAGCACCTAAATTGGAAGTTATCGCTCTGCCCCGCCGCTACACACCTCACCATCAATGCTTGGCCATCAATATTACCCCCGTTCAGTCTTCCTTGAGGAAGGACTCCACGTCTTTCCCAAACAGTTCAGCGCTTTCTTCCTGAACAGCCTCCACAGGAATGGTACTAGCAATAGAGCCACCAACAGTAGGAATGCCAAGAATCATCTCTACGAGCTCTCAATATTCTCTCTCTAGCTCTGGGGTGAAAATAGAAGAAAAAAGGCGCAGCCTTTCTTCCATCCCTCGGAGGCCGATTTCTTCAAATTTCATTCACTTTCCACCGATGAATTATGGTTTAACGGATTCTCCTTCAGATTCCGCACAAAATCATATGCAATTCGTGGAGGGTTTTTGATCTTATTCGGTCTTGGAGTAGGGTTTGAATACGGGAAGGAGAGTTCTTGGTGGATTTTGTTCGAGATTTGGTTGTTGATCTTAGATACGAATTCGGATCGGGAGTTGGGTAGGAGATCGGATTGACTTCTTGCTTGGATTCCTTGTTCGAATTGGAGTTTGACACAAAAAATCCAATCTTTTTTGGGTTTTGATTTGGATTTGGATGCGCAAAGGTGTATAAAGGGTTTGATTAAAATTTTCAGCACACTTTTTAATCAAACTCCTACCATCTTCATCGGATTTAGCAAGGATTTGGCGATTTGGAGTTGGAAGCATCAATCGAACTCAAGGTTTTGATCAGAATTGCTTGGAGATCACCACGGTTTTCAGGTTTTTTGATTAAATCTTTTGCGGTTTGATTGTTTTTCAATTTGGAGCATTGTTTATGTGTTTTGATCCCGATTTGGGTGCTGGAGGTCTTCGGTTTTCAATTCATATAATTTGTTTTTGAATCCGATTGATCATAGGGTTAGTTCGGTTTTGAATTCAAGCTTTGCGATTTGTTATTGCTTGTTTTTAATCTGATTTGGTGCTTAGTTGTTTATTGTTGAATCCGATCGGTTTGTGTTGATTCCGATCGGATTTTTCTATTTTGTGTAATTCCGATCGATTTGGGTTAATTCCGATCGGATTTGTGTTGTTTTGTGTGATTGGTTGTTCGAGCTTCTTTGGTGAATCCGATCTGTCTATCGGAATTCACACTTTGGGGGTTTGATCACAATGGTGATTAATGGGGAGAATTCTACGGTTGGCAAGAACAAGCCTAATCAACGGAAACAAGGAATGGCCGAGGGTGTTCGTAATGAAAATCAGATTCAACAAGTGCATCCAAGGGAATGGAATGATCCGAAGCTTGAGAGAAGACGGAGATGGGATGATCCAGAAATTCTCATGAACAAGTCGACTATTGAGATTGTTGAAAACAATGGAGATAGTGTCGATTTTGTGCTCACTGAGGATGAAGTTCACAAGGACCTATACAAACCCTTCTATGGTTTTTTGGGCGTATTCCCAGGTTTCTTTCCTGGAATGTATGCAATTCGAACTCTTCTGGTAGCAAAGTGGAAGGTCGCATGTACCATTCGGAGCAAGCAAAATGGATATGTCATGTTCATGTTTAATAGTGCTGAAGACAGAGATTTGGTGATGAATGGTCCTGACCAATATCTCCATGGTAAAAAACTGTTCATGTTTTTAGTTGATGAATCCGGGCAGTATGATGCGCAAATTCAAGCCACTAAGCCAGTCTGGTTAAGGATAGAGCACTTGCCAAAGAGTTATTGGCATAAGAAGGCACTGGAAAAGATTGCAACTTCGTTAGGTGATCCAATACTAATGGATAATGGTACTCTCGAGTTAAGGGGGTATTATGCTCGTCTTTTGGTTTGGATTGACACTTCGAAAAAGCTCAAAGAGGAGGTAAGCTTTCATATTCCATCTGGAGAAGTGTTCACACAGAAAATCACCTATGACTACTGTAGACCTTGGTGTGCGAATTGTGGTGAAAACAATCATCTCATGGAAGGTTGTGATGACTATTGGAAGGCCAAGGAGACAGATCGAAAGATGACTATGGAAGATAACATGGAAAAAAAGACAAAGGGAAAGAAAAACTGGAGATCTCGTTACAATGACCGGGTTTGGGTTCGGAAGATGCAAGCTGAAACCATTGGAGATACCCTAGGTTCAAATTCGGTTAGAAGGAAAAGCATGTGATCATTGAGGATGCTTCTTCGGACAATGAAGAGGTAGAGAGGCAAAGGAAAGGGAAGGGAAAGTTGGTCGAAGGCATAGTTAAAAGTATTGAGAGAGTGGGAAGTGCTAAAAAGGGGCACGGTATATCCATTAGGGGCATGCAGGATGAGGTAAACGAAGTCATTGTTGCGCTGCCCGTGTTGCCAGCACTTGGAGCAAACAAAGGCGCTGGAAACCGTGGCACTGACCCCAAATCTGCCCAGGAAGCGTCGGGAGATGCTAGCGATGGAAACCATGCCGGCGCTAAATCACAAGCAGCGCCTAGAGCTGCTGGCACTGGAAATCAAGTACAAACAGCACGCAGCAGAAGCACATTGGCCCAGGCAGCGTCTGGGGAGGCTAGCGCTGGAAACCATGGCGCTGGCGCTAGGTTTCAAGCAGCGACTGGAGCTGCTGGCGCTGGAAATCAAGCACAAACAGCGCGCGGCAGAAGTACTGAGCGCCAGAAAGCCAGCATCCATGCTGCAAAGGAACAAAAAGCTTTTGGAGATGATGACAATCTGATTGAAGGTGCTGGAAAATTGCCTAAGCAGATGATTCATCCGGATGCTCGAGGTTCAAAAATTCCAAGGTTGCATAGGAGCAAGAGTAAGAGTAGACCTCCCTCCACTCCAGGGGCTTTGACTAGGTCTAGAAGTAAGAGTAGGACTCGTATAAATGAGCCAGGGAAAGGTTTCCAGAAACCTTTTCAACGTATGTTGACTGCAACAAGGAGTCACTCAGACAGTTCTGGAAGTAAATCACTGGAAGGCGACGGTCCGAAGCTAGAAGGGACCTCTGTTTCCCAATGAATACAGCAGCTATGAATGTCAGGGGTCTATCGGCCCCTGTAAGGAGGAGGTGGGTGAAAAATATCATCTCCACTAATAGGGTTGGACTGTGTGGTTTGTTGGAAACGAAAATGGAGGACAAGGTGTTGCGGATTTTCTTAAAGAGTTTTAAGGGATGGAAGTTTACGCACAATTTTGAACTGTGGCAGAACTCGAGGATGCTCATTATCTGGGATCCGAAAGGCTTCTTGGTTGATGTTCTTGGGAAATCGGCGCAATGTATTCATTTGAAAGTTCGTAATCTTGCATCTGGTATTGAGTTTTTTTGTACATTTGTATACGGACATAGTGAGGGACGTTTGGCGTGTTTACCACTATGGGAGGAATTGAAGTCTTTTGGAGCTAATCTTAATTCGCCATGGATGGTTCTTGGTGATTTTAATGCTATCCTTAGTGTTGAAGATCATTATGGAGCCACTGTACCTAGCTTGTATCCGATGAAGGAGTTTCAGGAGGTTTGTGTAAAGTGTGGATTAAGGGATGCGCCTTCTGTAGGTGAGCATTTAACCTGGCATAGTGCTGATTGGAAGATCTGGAGGAAGCTGGATAGAGTCCTTTTAAACCATGGATGGGATGGAGATGCTTGTCGTACAACTTTCTTACCTATCTCTGCTCAATCTGATCATTCCCCTATGGTTGTTGACATGTCGCAAGAGATTGCTGGAAAGGGCAGGCCTTTTCGATTTCAGAACATGTGGTTAAGTCATCCGAAATGTGGGCAATTAGTAGAGGATTATTGGAGTCTGTCGGTTGATGGGACTAAACAATCTTCGGTGACCAGGAAATTATTTTGGATGAAAAACCCATTGAGGAAATTGGGTAAGCTTGATTTTAACCATATTTCCGAAAAGGCTAAGCATGCGGATGCAGAATATAACAAGGCGTTTGAGGAATTTGATGCTAAGGATGCTTCGGATAATGATGTTGTGGAATTGCAAAAGTTGAAGAAGTAAGCTATGTTGTATTATTTGGCTGAATCATCTTATCTTGCGCAAAAGGGGAGGATAAATCATATTACTCAGGCGGATAAGGGATCGAATTATTTTCACTCTATGGTCTCTGCACGAAAAGGAGGAGGTATTCCAGCGATTATTGACAGCGACAATCGTATTGTAACTTCTAATGGTCGCAAGGGGGAGCTATTTGCAGATTTTTACAAAGGTTTATTTGGCACAAAGAGGGATCGGGTTCCTACGGATCCGAGCATTTTTTATGCTGCTAATAAGCTCACGGATGTGGAGAGGGGTTATCTTAATCAGGAGGTGGCGAGTATTGAAATTAAGCAAGCTCTATTTGCAATGGCGGATGAAAAGTCTCCGGGTCCAGATGGCTATACTGCCGGATTCTTTAAGAAACATTGGAACATCGTGGGTGAGGAAGTAATGGCTGTGGTACTGGAATTCTTTCAGACAGGTGATATTTTAGCGCAGCTTAATCACACTTCGGTGGCGTTGATACCAAAGAAGCCAGATAATCTGAAAGTCAGTGACTTTAGACCAATAGCATGCTGCAATGTGGTCTATAAAGTTATCACAAAAGTTATAGCAAACAGGCTTGACGGTATTTTACCAGGGATCATTGACCCTTGTCAGGGCGCATTCGTGAAGGGCAGAAGTATATCGGACAATGTAATGTTAGCGCAGGAGTTTGTGCGGGGTTATGGAAGGGTTCGTAATTCTCCTAGATGCATGATTATGGTGGATTTGCAGAAAGCTTTTGATATAGTCTCTTGGGATTTCCTGGAAGAAGTTCTCCTTGGACTGGGATTTCCTGAACGACTAACTGATAGAATCATATCGTGTGTGCGCACTTCTACATTCTCAATAGCAGTTAATGGTAAACTGTGTGATCACTTTCAGGGACAAAGGGGTATTCGTCAGGGAGATCCATTGCCGCCTCATCTGTTTGGGATTTGTATGGAATACTTCTCGAGATTACTGAAAAGGAGAATGGCTTCTAGACATTTCACATTTCATCCGAGATGTGAGACACTTCGGATCACGCATTTGGCTTTTGCAGATGATCTCATGCTCTTTTCTAAGGCTAACACGAGTTCAGTACATATACTCATGGATGCCTTGAACGAGTTTGAGCGCACTTCGGGATTAGGAATCAATGCTGCAAAGTCGAAATTCTTTGGAGTTGGTATAAAGGAGGATTTAAGTTTCACGGGTATTCCTTGGGCGACATTCCCGGTTCGCTATCTAGGTGTGCCACTTGATTCGAGCAAGCTGAAGGTGACACAATTCGGTACTCTGCTAGGGAAAGTTGATTCGGAGATAGCGAAATGGAAGGGTCATACTCTTTCATATGCAGGCAAGTTAGAACTTGTAAGATCAATTGTGGGCGGCATTGCGGGATTTTGGATTCAGAATTTCGTAATACAATCTACAGTCATGGATGCCCTCGAACAGAAGTGTAAACGATTTCTATGGGGAGGTAAACATAAAGCAAAGGTTGCGTGGAAGAAGCTTTGCGCGCCTAAATCTTTTGGTGGCCTCGGTTTGAGAGACTTCATTACGTGGAACAGGGCTTCGATGGCTAAAAGGCTATGGGATATTCATCTGGAGAAAGATAGCCTATGGGTCAAATGGATTCACTCATTTTACCTTCAGGGGGAAGACTTTTGGAGCATAAATCCGAGGATTGCTAATGGTAGGTTGGGAGAGAGATTTTCGAGCTATTTTGGTGATCTTTGTAAGCTCAGGGAGGAGTTGTGCGCAAGGTTTCAAGGTAATACGCATGAAGTAATTTCCCATCTCGGCCTATGGTCCAGTTCGGGGAAATTTACTAGTGCGGCTTATCTCTCCATGCATCGCCATAAATATCCAGGTGTTTATGATGTTGGCCGATCCAGTGAAAAGGTCTTTAACAGTATTTGGCGTGGTTTTGTTCCGCCAAAATTCTCATTTATCACTTGGTTGGCGGCAATACAGAGACTACATACTAAGGATAAGCATCGATTGGAGGAAGGGGAAAGTATAGAGAAGGTATGTTCGTTATACCATCTGGAAGAGGAGACGAATGAACATTTGTTTTTCAAATGTGAGTTTTCTGAGGTTGTATGGGGGCGAATACGGACTTGGATTGGACTGAGGAGACGAACGAATTCAATTCCAAGTTCCATGACCTGGGTTAAGAGGAAAATTAAAGGTTCAAAAATGCGAAGGAAGTTTGGTATTTTGGCCTTAATTACCACGGTCTATCGCCTTTGGAGGGAAAGGAACAATGTGGTTATGGATGGTGCTCAACCAAGTTCTGAAAGAGTGGTGAAAATCATCATGAAGGATTGCTACATGGTGATGAATAGGCTATTTCCGGATGAACACTTGTTTTAGATGTAGACGCTGCTTGGAGGCTGTTGGGTGCTGGTCGCGTCGCACTGGGTGCTTCACTTTGCGGGTCTTGGTGCTTCAGTCCTGGCGCTGTGCTGGGCGTCAGGCGTTGCGCTGGATTTTTCCAACGGTTTGTGCGATTGGTTGCTGGAGCGAATGCTGGACTTGTGCATCACGTTGGATGCTCTTGGCGCGGGAATTGGTTTTTTGGAGGCCGATGGATGCGATTTTCTGCGCCGGGAGAGGGCTGCTTTGAGCTCGTTGGGACCAAGTATTGGCTACGGTTCTACTCGATTTTCTTCTAGCGAGAGCAGTTTGTTTTTCTAGAGGAGGCAATAGGTTTTAGAGTAAGGATTTACACTCCATTGCTCTTTCTCCTAAGCCTAGTTTTAACTAATGATTTAACGGTTATTTATGCGCTTTATGCTCGCGCTACACTCTGTGTTAAATTAGCATATAGCTGTCCATTTGCTCAAAATGGAGTGGGCGAGTACATACTCGCCACGCTTGGTGCACGCGGTATAAGTGCATCCATTCTCCCATCCTCAGGAGGTTGTTTTGATTGGGAATTACAAAGGTTGGAGGCACGGCCTCATTAACCTTTGCCCATAGGATCGACTTCGATGCCAAAAGAGAATGCTAGAAGGCCAATAACATCCCTCTTTCTTCATCTTAGGGATGTATATGGTAGAAGTTGTTATTCATTCGTACCAAAAGGTGCTACTTGGATTACCAGCTTCAACTTTTCATGTGACACCCAAGACCCGAAACATTCTTGGCTGCATTAGGATATTGATTTGCATAGACATTGGATCTTAGTTACTTATTCGGAGTTCCAGCAACTATTTTTGGCCAAGACCCGAGACACACACACTCGGCTGCTTTTGGAACCCAAATGAAGAAGGCCCCATTTGTTAGGGGTAGAAGCGGATTTTGCTGAGTATGGGTAGTGAGTTTGTTCTCATCCCATCTTCTGTGTTTTATAGCCTGTGTTTTTCCAGGTTGTTTTGTTCTCCCTTTGCTAGTTAATCTTGCTTGGGGTGGTAGTTATTTACCTAGATAAAAGGGGGGGGGGTGGGGGAGTCTTATCCTTTGGATTTGTACTTTTCCATCCCCCCCTCCTTCATTTGCGGATTTACTCCTTAGGTTTACTTCGTAACCTAAGGTTGGATTCTTTTGTATTTGGTGTGGCCCTTTTTAGGGCAACACTGCAGGTCCCACCGTCTATACTATTTACCTATTTATGCCAAGAATCATCTCTACATCGTGCAACAGGATGGTCATCTCCCCGAAAGGCATGTGAAATGAGTTCATGTCCGGCTGCCACCTCTCGACAAAAGCAGATATCAATGCCATGTCAAGGAACTGGAACATAATTGTGGGAAGCTACGACAACTCGGTCGCACATATCCTGGCCTGCACAACATCGTTCCGTTCAGGGAGTGTAGTGACTAGCTGCTTGCAGAGCGTTGAACGAGCATGGCATTTCAGCACTCATCCGCCGCCGACTTCCTCCACTGCCGGCCTCCTCCGCCATCGGATGCCACCCCAGCACCTCCGCCCGAAGCCACCTCCTCCCCTCTCCTTCTCCTCTCCTTCTCCTCTCCTTCTCCTCCTCCTCTACCTCTCTCTCTCTCCTCTTCTGCGACGCCACTTTCCCTCCGCCGGTCGCTCTGCCGCGCGCCCACAGCCCAACACTCGCGTCGCTCCACCGCACGCCCAAAGCCCAGCCTTCCCTCTGCCGCGCGCCGCTCTTCCGCATCACGTCAAACCCGCCAGGGGCCACCACCGTCCCATCCTGCTCCAGCCCAACACCAAGTTCTAACAATTCTAACAAACCCCAATTCTAACAATTCTAACAATTCTAACAAGTTCAAATAAATTCTAACAGATGGGCAACATTCAGGCCAGATTCAAACAAGTTCTAATAAAGAATCCTACGAAAATTATTTTTTTTCTAAAAAACTTACGTTTTCCGGCGAGATTCAGGCTTCGTACGGTGGCCGGAGGTGGTCGGCGTCGGTCGGTGGCCGTGGACAGCGGCGGCGGGCGGCGGAATCCGGCGACAGGTGGTGGTTGCTGGTGGCAGCGCTTAGAAAGGAGGAGAAGCAAACTTTGCCTAATTGAAAATATTTCAACTCCTCACAAATGGTGTGATTTGTGAGAATTTTTAGCCACTTTTATACTATCAATTTTCTTCAAATAAAATTAATTAATTTAAAATATAAATACATATATGTATACGTATTAGGGCATAAATAGTAAAATACAGGGCGTGATATAGCATACCCATTTCCAGTACTCGAAAAGGTATCACTCCATTGTAAACCACCGCTAACAATCTATTTATGGAATGCACCGCTCAATAGAGCTACGCGAGGTAACAGTGACATTGCGAGAGGCATGTTTCGACTTGCCTAGTCTTGTTTCCTTCCTTAACTCCCACTGGAACTGGATTGGGAGAAGGAGAATACACAATAAATTGTCGTTTACCGCGCCGTGCTCCATTCTCAAGCGACTTGTGATATCTATTTTCTCAGTTTCACAATAGGATTATACTTTATATTTATTATAAAATTTTAATTAATATTAATAATTATTATTTCAATAAAAATATTACAATATTATTTTTTGAGTTGTACATAGGTCGAATTTAAACAAGGCAGAGTCTTGAAAAAAATCGTCAGACGAGATTGAATTGAAATTATAGAAAGGTAAAATATTTTAGTTATAATATTAAAAATTTATTATGCAATGTGCAGTAGTTATAAATTTATCACCTGTAAAACGGAACTTGCAGTTTAAATTTGGACTTTCATAAATCACGGAAAGACCATCTTTCAAGGGATGAACTCTTTAAACAAATATATAATTTTCATATGACCCATTTTTTTAAGTAGGAAAGCATACTTATTATTTTTTTAGCTTTATACCATGAATAATAGTTATATTATTTTATAATCAATACTATTATTTTTATATAAAAATATTATTTTATAATCTTATAATATAAATAACAATAAATTAAATAGTAATGTTATATTTTAACTTAAATTAAATTAAGCCAAAAAAATTAATATCATACGTAAGAAAAAAATACACAATTATAATTTTACTTTTTAAGTTGGATACGGATCCAATATTAGTAAAATTAATAATAATATTTTTTATAAGAATTAATATTATTCCATATTTTATACTATAAATAATAGTAACAATATTGTAATACAGTATAAATATATTATTTTCTAATATAAATAATTTAATTTATTTTTTTGTATTATAAATGATAATTATATTATTTTTAATATATGTTATTATATTATAGAGTTTAGCCAAACAAATTGAATATCTTACTGCTATCTTACCAGATGAAAATGCAATACTCCTTGGTGCATGCTTCATGGTGATATTTAAGGTTTAATATGGTTTCCGGTGTTAGAATAATGTTTGATTTTAAGATTTAACTATTTTTTATTAAAAAGCATTTGTTTTTTATGGATATCATACATTATGTAATATTTTAGATTTGCATCGACTCTATGTTTTTTTGGAAAGGTATTGAATTCGATTTTTATATCCTCTGGGATGTTCATTCTTAAAATTTTACGTATGTGATATTTTTAACATCATTTTTATCACATGTTTATATTAATTGAACTACATACGATGAACTATATTTTTAAATCAATTTATCGTATGTTATTTAAATATATTTTTAAAAAGGTATGAACAAAAAATAGGTAAAGATGACAATATGCAAATAAAAGATTTACAAAAAATTATAAATAGATTTACATATATTAATAAATTAAGGCAAAGTCTTGGGAAAGACGGTCTTTCCATAGGCTCATGAAAAGATAGGGTTTGATTAGAATATTAAAAGGTAAAAGGTCATAGTTGCAATATTAAAATTTTAGTATGCAACATGTAGTAGTTATAAAATTTATAACCCGGTTCATGCAACCCAAAATATTTATCTAAATTTCTTTTAGTTTACACTTTAAACCTCGCTCTTTCCATAACTTATGGAAATACCGTCTTTTAAGAGACGGACTCATAATTAAATATGATGATTTACGAAAAGTTTACATATGATTAATAAATTAAATATTATAATGATCACTGTGTGATTTCCAAATGAATTACCTTTCCCGAAAAATTGAAAAGAACAATAAAATAATGAAGACGGTTTTTACATAAATTTTAGAAATATTAAGGCTTAAATTATAAATTAGAAGAAATCAAGATAAAATTTTTGGAATGCATTAATCGAGTTATAAACTTATTACTACACATTGCATAATAAATTTTTAATATTTTAACTAAAATATTTTACTTTTTTATTATTCTATTTAAACCTCACATTTTCATAAAGCTATGGAAAGACGGTATTTCCCATCCCCAAGACTTTCCTAAAATTCACATCTCACGAAAGACCAAATAACATACATCAACCCAGCCTTAGAAAAAGCAAGGAAAAGAGAAAACCGTTTCCAATTCGGATTCTATAGGGGAATGCGTTTTCCTGTTTTTGCGGACATAAATCCATTACACATACAAGCCGAGGGATTATGAATTTGTACAGAAAATTTTAGGTTTATGGCAACCATGAAAGGAAGCCTCCAAGCAGATCTACCAGACGACATTATTCATCGCATAGTATCTATCATTAGACTTACCAATGGCAATCAAGACACGATTCGATTAAGCAGGGCGCCAAAGCAGCTGTTTGAGGTGGTGCAAACACGTCCAAACTTGGTTTTCGATAGGAAATTTATCAGGCCCTACGGACGGCCATGTGACCCCAAACATGTGATGAGATTCGGAGAAGAAGTCATGTATGTACTCCGCACCCTGGACAGGTATGTTGTTCAAGGTTTTTTAAGGAGGGTATTTCGATCGATGCATTGAATTGGCCGCTAAAAATGGTAAAATGGTGTTAGAAAGCTTGATCTAATTACGTACAGAGGTGATTATCCTGCTTTTCCCAGCCTGTTTTTTAAGATGAATCATTGGAGGGGTTAAATGCGCAGTTTTGCTGCTTGAAGCCAGAGAGAACTGTTTCGTGGCCGAATCTCAAACGCCTTTGTCTTTGCAACCTTAAAAGGCTGGATAGGGCGGTGAATGCAGTACAACTCCAAATTTGGAATCCATAGATTGTTGATCGGGATATGGCCACGTTGATCTTAGCGATGCTAAATATCCAGACAACTCTGGAGTTGTGAGTCAATGTTCACTATTTCACCAACTTTGCGCGTAAATTTCCAGTACTCAAAATGTTATCTCTCCATTGTAACCCACCCTTGCAAAGAATGTATTTATCGAGTGCATCGCTCAAGGAAATAGAGCTACATGAGTGAACAATGATATTGCATGAGGCATGTTTCGACTAACCTTGTTTCCTTCCTTTACTCCCAGTGCAAATGGAGAGGAAGAAGGAGACTACACTAATAGAGATGTAAATCAATTAGAATCAAGATACGAAAGGAATACTTTCTGATTGGTTTTGTAAGTATCATGTTCCATATTTGTTTAGGTCTTTTACACCCTTTGTACTCAATATATATATATATATATATCAATACACACAGGCACAATTATTTTTGTGGGTATTACATTCTATCATGGTATCAGACAGGTTCTAAATATTCTATGGCTTTTCCCGAAGATATCCATACTTTTTCTTCCCGGTTTTCCGATCTTAGGCCGCGCCCACCGCCTTCAACCGCCGATCTCTGCCAAACTGATGAAGTAAACTAGATGACGCCACTAATACATTTCTTCACGAAGGGGACACTGCTAGAGGATAAGGTGCAGGCTATGAAGTTGGAGTTACGATCTAGTAATTACTCCTACGAAGATGGGATTTTGTACAAGAAGGGTTTCTGTCTCTTGGATAAAATGCAAAGGAGCACCACACGCAGCAGAAATTTTAAAAAAAGTTCATGAAGGGCTATGTGGAACGCATCAGGGAGCAAGGACTATAGCAAAGAAGATTATCCGAGCTGGATACTACTAGCTGACTATGTTCAATTATGCGCACAACTTTGTGCTTAAGTGCAGGAGTTGCCAAATCAACGCTTCGCTGTTGCATACGCCACAAGCAGTTGACTGGGATATGTAGAGCCTGGCCATTCGGCAAATGGGGTATCGGCTTAGTCGAGCCATTTCCAGAAGGCGAGAGCAACGCCAAATTCCTAGTTGTAGTAATCGACTACTTTACAAAGTGGGTAGAGGTGAAACCATTGAGGTCACTAGAAAATTTGTGTGGCAAAATATAGTATGTCGCTCCGGGGTGCCACATACCATCGTCACGGATAATGGTACGCATTTCATAAGTGGTATATTCATAGATTGGTGTTCGAAGCTAGGAATTCTCCAATTTACTTATGTAGCACACCCTCAAGCCAATGGCCAGGTGGAGGTAACAAACGGGACTATCGTTCAAGGAATCCAAAAGTGACTGGAAGGAAAGTGAACTGGATAGGTAGATGAGTTACCAAAGACACTATGGTCATATAGAACGATTGTTCGAGAACTAACAGGGAAGACACCATATAATCTGGTCTATGGTCACGAGGTAGTTATACCGGTAGAAATTGGTAATTCAAGCCTTCGAGTATGAAATTACAAGAAGAGAGACAACTTGGAAGTTTTGAGATTGGAATTGAATGAAATGGAAGAGAAAAGAGATTTGGCAACAGTCACGGAAGCTAAGTATAAGGAAAGAGTGGCTAGAGCTTACAATCAGAAAGTGAAAGAAACACGGTTTCAGATTGGTGATTTAGTGCTAAGGAAGAACAAGGTTAGCATGGCGGAAGAACGGGGAAAGTTATGCCCCAAACGGGAAGGGTCGTACAAGATAACAAAAGCTCACAAGTCCAACATCTACGAACTAGAAGGCTAGATGGTACCACTGTCCCGAATAAGTGGCATGTGATCAACTTAAGAAAGTTTTATCTCTTGGTTTGAGGAGAAAGATAGCGAACATTCACTTGTATAGACACCAGGATATTATCCTTGGTTGCTTCCATTACATTGTTCCCAAAGCAACATTATCGCGGTAATACATATTTAATATAAAAAAACCACGTTGTTGGACCACAATTACATTTCTCATTCTTTACTTACGAATATAAGATAGCCTTCTCTTAACATATTGCGACCAACACACTCAGACTTTACAAGTCCAATTTAATCTAGCGAACAACAAGCTATAGATCATGCGTAACTATCAACTCTTGCAAGCTTTAGATCTTGCACGTCGACCATACATACAAACGCAAGCTATAGATCTTGTTCAAGAGCATATTTGCTCATAAGTGTCATATTCACAAAACAAGCAACTGCGAGCGATAGATCTTGCAAAATTATTGATGATTTCAGGCTTTAGATCTTGCAACGTCACAAATCAAACGACTGTAAGCTATGGATCTTGTGTAACAATGATTCTTGCAAGCTTTAGATATTGCAAGACGACCAAATACACTAAAACAAGCTATAAATCTTGCTCAAGAGCATATTTGCTCATAAGTGTCATACTCGTAAATCAAGTCACCGCAAGCTATAAATCTTGAGTAAATATCATTCCTTACAAGCTTTTTATCTTGCACTTTGATCATTCACAAGAATGCAAGCTATAGATCTTCCAAATAGCTTTAAATTTAGCTAGCCAGAGCAATTCGCAAGTTAGGTCTCAAAAAAGACTCGTTCACTCAGCAAAAAAACATAATATAAAGTAGAAGAAGATAGTTTGCTTAGAAATGATGGAGACCCATGGTTCACAATGTCATTAGAGAATTTATTAAAACATTACAGGATAAGTTGTTCAAGATAGCAGATCTATCTATGCCTCGAGGCTCGTGAGGTTCCAGAAAATGACAAACCACCACAGCGGCGACCGCGCTCAGCTTCACGATGAGAAAGTTCAGCCTTGCGTCACTCTCTTTAACTGTCGGCTCTTCGCTAACCAGATGCTTGTACAACCACTTCAAATGTAAATAATAAGAATGGTGTATAAGACCTCTTCACTCCATATGCCCAAGATATCTAGTATAATATACCTTGAAATCAGTAATGGGGCCAAACACCTCGCGATCCAGCTGCATACTCATGACGCTCACATTTTCCTCACACTGCTCTACTTTAGCCTTTAAGTACTACATCCTATCTTCTAAGCTACGAATACGGGATCAGGCGGCCTCAGAAAAGTTGATTCTCTGCCCTCCAAATCCCCCGGTAACATCTCTACAACTAGTAGGTATGCGTGATGACGAAGGGAAAACATGCAGCCTATCTTTATACTCAACACAAGCTTGCTCCAGCTGGTGAACAGATAAATCAAGGTGGTGGAATTCAGCATGAAGTTCCTCATTCTCACTACGCATTTGTGTGTTAATAGTAAACAGCTCATTGAACTTTTTCTGCCAACCAATAGTGGAATTTGAGAATGTGATCACATTTCTTCTGCTTTTTTTTCAATTGGTCATACAAATTTTCTATATGAGTACACCGGTTGTTAATGAATGTTGTTTTCTGGTGGACTTCGCGCGTCTTACCACGGCATAGCTCAAAATCTCCTCTTGTTGGCGAAGCAGTTTCACCATATTCGACTGTTGTCGAGAAATAAGACCATTTTGCTTGCTGAAAATCCTTCGTAAATCACGAACAACATCCCGAGTCTCTTTCACAATCTTATTCCACTTCACCTCAAGGTCATTAATACCTAACAGCATATACTTCAGACAAATACCCAAGATTAGCGCCCATTCTTGAACATGAATAGGAAGGTAAAGCGAACGCAAGTACGTGGCCGCAGATTTAAGGCCTACTAAACCACAGACGATGTCTTTGCCAAGAAATTTAATATCATACCCATCGAGAATAAACTTACGACAAGGGCAACCCAAAGGCAAAGAGGGGGATGAAGATGGAATATGGTGTTTCCACCTAATACTCAAGGGGAGAGAGCCCCGGCGCGAAAAGCGATCAGATGAAAAAAAATCCCCTCACACTCTTTAGAAAAAAATCAAGTAGCATAAAACAAGCTAACAGGTTCAGAAAAAAGAATCACTACATCCCATAAAATCAAGCTTTTTCAAATATTTATTATCAACGAAAATATTGAAACCCTGTATACAAGTAAGGACAATGAGAAATGCAAAACATGAACAGTAAATCAACATTCATAATAAAAATCACACAAATAGTACAAACATACTTCAAAATATTTTCTTAGGTTTACAATTAAAAAAATACATAAAATCCCAACACACTAGAAATTAACTAACTTCGGGATTATGCGTGGGCTGAACAACAATGGCAGCAGTTTCCTGGCTTGGCTGCTGAATGAGAATCTCATCGCATGGCTGCTGGTGATGTGTCCATTTTAGGCGCATTATTTAGTAGTATTTAGGATCACTTTTGTGCTCTTTTATTATCGAGAGCTTGTGTTTTACCTTGAAATTCACTTAGGAGAGGTAAAAGCAACTTTGTACTCTTTTACCTCTTTTAAGTGGATTTTGTGTGACAAGGGAAGAACACGGAACCAACGAAGACCAGAAGACATTGAAGACTATACTTTCGAAGACTTTTGGATACTCACTTCGAAGACATGAAGACCGGAGGCCGTTGAAGACCATTTTGGAGCTGTTGAAGACTTGAAGAGTGAGAGGGATGGCTATGAAGAAGACAAAGAAACAATGCAAAACTGTGGCTGCCGTCGCGACCCCGTCGCGACACCGTCGCGACACCATCGCGAGCCGGGGCACCGTCGCGAGTCGCGACGAACACCGTCGCGAGTCGCGACCATCGAGCGGCCAGAAATCAATTTTATTTTCTTTGCACTATAAATACCATCTCTTTTCCCTCTTCTTCTCCAAGCTTTCCAGGCGCGTTTTCTCTGGTTTTGGGCGCCATTTTTAGGTTTTTCTTCTTCTTTCTTTTCTTAGCTTTCTCTTAGTTTGATTATGTCTTTTCTTGTTGTTCTAGAGTAGTTCTTGTTCTTGGGAGCAAAGGATTGAAGCTCCCACTATCTATGTATGTAGCAAGAACTCATTTATATCTATCTATTTGGTATTTTTGCTATTGTGCAATTATTGTGCTTTGAATGTTAATTGTTGATTGCATTGATGTTGTTGAGAGCTTGATGATATGAAATGCTTGGATTAATTGCTAGCTAGGGTTTGGGGGATTTGGGTTAATTTCCCCCCTGTTCTTGTTAGCAATGTGAGAGTATGAATTAGAGCTTTCGATTGTGTTAGTGTGTTGACAATGTGCTAGGCGAATGTGATTGATGTCGAACTCTTCGTCATGTTCGTTTGTGTAGCAAACGAGAGAGTCATATGCTCGCGGATGAATGTGCGTTGCACGTTCATCCAATCTCGTGTAATTGCATGAATTGGTTCAATGCCTAGTCACGGTGTAGTGGTCATAGGCATTGCCAAGCTTGTTGGTCCTTCGTGCTAAATGCCACCAATGTCGCCTTGAGTCGTGGTCGCGACTCGGGAGCCATTGGTGAGGTTTGACGAGAGATGTCGAACTCACTCTCGCAAACTACGAACTAAGAAGGATAGGAGTTCAGTCTCCACGACAAGTAGTTGAAGTATTGAATAGGTGATTTAAACTCATTCCTGAAGCATTTGTTATTTGGCGTTTATGTACTCTTGACGGTGTGTTTCACTGCATGTGTGCCATGAGTGATTTGAGCATAGGGAGTGCTTGTGTGGTTGAATTGCTTAGGTGTAGGAACGTGACGACTTCCGTAGCACCTTTGCATGAAGATCTACGAGCATGAACTTAGAACTCCTTGTGGTGTGTGTGTTGTGGTACTTGCTAGATGGGGCGTGTGAGTGTTGGGTCATGAATTCTATATGATGGAATGTGTGAATGATTCGATGAACTACATTAGATGTGGAAGTGGATATCCGTTGCCCCCAAGGCATTTTATCTTTGTAGTTTAAAACCCTTTTTCTTTAGTTTCGTTTGATGATTAGCATAGTCACTTGACGTTGCTAGTTATCTTTGTTAACTTAGGAACCAACCAACCAACCCCCCCCCCCCCTTTACATTGCTTTTAAGTGTGTGTAAATATAGTTACTCCTAGCCTAATATATCAACCATTTGTGTGCTTAGACGCTTAGGAAGATCCCTCTTCTCATTGGACGACCCCGATTTGCCACTATCTACCTAGCTGTAGAAAGTAAGCACTGAGGGCTTATAAATTATCTTTTGGCGCGCGAGCGCGACAACCGCCCGCGCCTGCCAAAATGGCGCCGTTGCCGGGGAAGAGGCATTTATTCTTAAGTATTTAGGTGTATTTGGTTGTGTATTAGCTAGTCGTTTTTATTTTCCACTACTTGGTGGTTGTTTTTGTTCGGAGTAGGTATTGCTCGAGTTCTTGGTAATTTATTTTATTGAGAATCCTTGCACTATGATTCCGAACTTTTGAAAAATTAAAAAAAAAAATTAAAAAAAAATTTCTTAATGGAGCGTTTCACCTTGAGGGAACTCATGATGAGAAGAGAGGCTCAACAAGCAAGGTTTTGTAGGATGTGTCATTCCGATCATCCTACCGAATCTTGCCCTTTGTTGTGGGAGGAGCACTGTGACCGAGAAAGAACCCTTGGTTTCCAAAACCATGGGTACTATGAAGAGTGCTATCAAGAGGTAGGAGATATTGGTTTTCAAGGGCAAGAAGCTCATGAATGCTATCCATACCACAACTCTTACAATCCGGAATGGAGTGGTAGTCCGGATTTGTGGTATGAGAATGAGCCAGAAAACCAATATTACGAGCAACCTAGTTGGCCATCACCACCCTATACCATACCCCAAAACCAAGCCCAACAAGGAAGTTCAAGTTTGACACGTGAGGATGTCTTAAATACCATAGCAAACTTGAAATCCTTTACTAGTGAAGAGCCGGATACCCAGCTCTCCTCTAGCGTTGAGGCCATTGAGGGGAATGTGAGGAACATATTAGAGGTATTGGCCCGAATGGAAGCTCGTGATTCCGAAAATACACCATCCCAACTTGAACTCGATGAGTCGGTGAGTGAAGTCACCAATAAAAATGATTTTGAGTTTGAAAGGGATGAGGAGTTGGTTGTAGAGGATAGAAAAATGGAGGAAAAGGTGATAGTGCTACATTATCCATTAGCATTGTCACCCCTTCTCCCACCTAGTGAACCAACTCTTACATTTTCGGAAGTTTTGAGGGAAACGAGAGAGGAGCCAAAAGATTATCCTAAGCTCCCTAACCACTTAATTCCCTTTGAACCATCTCTACCTCCACAAGACTTTCCTCTTGGAAGTTTTGTGCACCCACCTCTCTTGTTTTGGATGCTCATGGTGAAGAGCTTCAAGCCTTCACCATACGGATAACATTAGGGTCGTGCCGACGACCTTAAAAATACGGAGCTTCGTCGTGCCGACGACGTTAAATAAATTCGGCATTTCTTTTAGTTTTTGTTTCTTAGTTTGTGTTTCTTAGTTTGTTTTTGTTGTTGTTTTGTTTTGTTCTTTTTATGGCATGTTTTTCTATGATTTTGTAGCAACATGAAGTGCATTGCAATGAAGGAGATGAAGGAACGAGATCAATGAAAGAGGGAAGCAAGCTTGGACAGTTGGTAAGAAAACGAAAAAAAATTTTAAGCCTGGGATACCCTACCGTCGCGAGTCGCGATGGGCTTCGTCGCGAGTCGCGACGAACAGGGGAGCAAAATCCACTCCCAGCGCCAACTTTCCGCGAGTCGCCCTGACGTCGCGAGGCTCGTCGCGAGTCGCGACACCCTTCGTCGCGAGTCGCGACGAGCTCAGAAAATTTGGAGCTCTCGGACTCACCTTTCCGCGAGTCGCGATGACTTCGCGAGGCTCGTCGCGAGTCGCGACCAACCACGTCGCGAGTCGCGACGAGCTCAGAACATTTTGAGCTCCCGGTCTGTACTTTCCGCGCGTCGCGATGGCGTCGCAAGGCTCGTCGCGAGTCGCGACGAACCTCGTCGCGAGTCGCGACGTGCTCAGTAACTTTTGAAATTTTTTTTGAGCCCGGATTTCAAGTTTCCAAGCTTCCAAGTTTCCAAATGATTTTAAACATTGCATAATCCTTCCTTCTTCTCCACCCAACACTCCCAAGAACATCACATACCTCTCATTTCTTCCACCATCCTACATATATTGACATATGAACATTCTTGCATCTTTATAGTACATTTATTGATGGTAGTATGCCGACTACATCATTGTGATCGTAAGTTCTTATTCTATAATGATGCTTGTATACATGTCAATATATGTTAGATATTTTTCATGCATAATCTTATAGTGGTGATTGAGGGTTGATTGGTTGTTCTTTGAAAATACTATGGTTGTTAACTCTTGATGCTAAACCTAGTATTACATATCCTTATGTACTTGTGAGTTTAATATGTTCTTCGTGGTGTAGTCTTGATCAAACGGCGCCATGGAGAAAATGTTTTTCTCGAGGGGTGAGTTCTTCTACGGCATTTTTGCTCACCCTTCCGGTTCCGAAACCCATCTCGGGACCATCCAAGTACTTGGATATCGCCATATCACCGGCGAATTGCGGAGACACGGGTGTCACTCTAACTCCCTTACCTTGATTTTTATTCTTCTTGCCTTACGTGTTTACATTGAGGGCAATGTAATGTTTTAAGTGTGGGGAGGGGTTAGAGGATTCAATGCATGCTAGATTGTTTTGGAATGCTTTTTGCTACTTTTCATTGGAAAAACATGAGAAAAAGAAAAAAAAATATAGAAGAACAAAAAGAGAAAAAAAAATGAAAAAAAAAGAAAAAGAAAAAGAAAACCCGCTAAGTTGAAAACCCGAGAGGGCAACTTAGGCAACATTGGGGGCCCGGATAGGTCGAAAACCCTTAAAGGGCGGCCTAGGCAAAAATGAGAGGCTAAAATGTGCGGAAAAAGGTGAGATGTGAGCTAAAGAAACATGATGTGTGGCTAGGATGAAAACTCGAAAGAGCTCCTAGGCAAAATGAGAGAAATTGAGAGAAATTGAAAAATGCTATGATTTTACTCATTTGCCGGCGTTGGAGTCATAAGGTTGCGGTTGTCACACGGATGAATCGGGTAGCTCAATATCTTTAGACCTCTTGGGATCGGGTAGCTTAGTGGGTTAGGAAACGAAGTGTGGTTATGAAATTCCTTATCTCTTTCTCCTTCGTTTTTGGTTGATATATTGGCATTAGGTGAAGCATGTGTTTAAAACTTCCTCTATGGTTTTAGCTTCATTTTGTGTCATTGGATTCTGGGAATATCAATTCTGGGCTGTGAAATATTTTTATGGGTAGTGAATTGATAAGTGGTAGGTTTGGTTAGATTTAGGATTGGGGATGTGTGTGTGCAAAATTCTCATGTGAGCTTTTATTTTGGGATTTTTGAGATTGAGAGTTTTTGTGAGGCTTTGATTGGGGGATTAGTTTAGGTTTTGGGATATATCATTTACTCCGCATGCTTGAATCTTTTCTTACTCGAGGGCGAGTAAGGTTTAAGTGTGGGGAGGTTTGATATGTCCATTTTGTGTGGTTATTTTGGGGGTTTTAGGATGTGGATATGCCATTTCCTCCGTATGCTTAAATCTTTTCTTACTCGAGGACGAGTAAGGTTTAAGTGTGGGGAGGTTTGATGTGTCCATTTTAGGCGCATTATTTAGTAGTATTTAGGATCACTTTTGTGCTCTTTTATTATCGAGAGCTTGTGTTTTACCTTGAAATTCACTTAGGAGAGGTAAAAGCAACTTTGTACTCTTTTACCTCTTTTAAGTGGATTTTGTGTGACAAGGGAAGAACACGGAACCAACGAAGACCGGAAGACATTGAAGACTATACTTTTGAAGACTTTTGGATACTCACTTCGAAGACATGAAGACCGGAGGCCGTTGAAGACCATTTTGGAGCTGTTGAAGACTTGAAGAGTGAGAGGGATGGCTATGAAGAAGACAAAGAAACAATGCAAAACTGTGGCTGCCGTCGCGACCCCCGTCGCGACACCGTCGCGACACCATCGCGAGCCGGGGCACCGTCGCGAGTCGCGACGAACACCGTCGCGAGTCGCGACCATCGAGCGGCCAGAAATCAATTTTATTTTCTTTGCACTATAAATACCATCTCTTTTCCCTCTTCTTCTCCAAGCTTTCCAGGCGCGTTTTCTCTGGTTTTGGGCGCCATTTTTAGGTTTTTCTTCTTCTTTCTTTTCTTAGCTTTCTCTTAGTTTGATTATGTCTTTTCTTGTTGTTCTAGAGTAGTTCTTGTTCTTGGGAGCAAAGGATTGAAGCTCCCACTATCTATGTAGCAAGAACTCATTTATATCTATCTATTTGGTATTTTTGCTATTGTGCAATTATTGTGCTTTGAATGTTAATTGTTGATTGCATTGATGTTGTTGAGAGCTTGATGATATGAAATGCTTGGATTAATTGCTAGCTAGGGTTTGGGGGATTTGGGTTAATTTCCCCCCTGTTCTTGTTAGCAATGTGAGAGTATGAATTAGAGCTTTCGATTGTGTTAGTGTGTTGACAATGTGCTAGGCGAATGTGATTGATGTCGAACTCTTCGTCATGTTCGTTTGTGTAGCAAACGAGAGAGTCATATGCTCGCGGATGAATGTGCGTTGCACGTTCATCCAATCTCGTGTAATTGCATGAATTGGTTCAATGCCTAGTCACGGTGTAGTGGTCATAGGCATTGCCAAGCTTGTTGGTCCTTCGTGCTAAATGCCACCAATGTCGCCTTGAGTCGTGGTCGCGACTCGGGAGCCATTGGTGAGGTTTGACGAGAGATGTCGAACTCACTCTCGCAAACTACGAACTAAGAAGGATAGGAGTTCAGTCTCCACGACAAGTAGTTGAAGTATTGAATAGGTGATTTAAACTCATTCCTGAAGCATTTGTTATTTGGCGTTTATGTACTCTTGACGGTGTGTTTCACTGCATGTGTGCCATGAGTGATTTGAGCATAGGGAGTGCTTGTGTGGTTGAATTGCTTAGGTGTAGGAACGTGACGACTTCCGTAGCACCTTTGCATGAAGATCTACGAGCATGAACTTAGAACTCCTTGTGGTGTGTGTGTTGTGGTACTTGCTAGATGGGGCGTGTGAGTCATTTTGGCAGGCGCGGGCGGTCGTCGCGCCCGCGCGCCAAAAGATAATTTATAAGCCCTCAGTGCTTACTTTCTACAGCTAGGTAGATAGTGGCAAATCGGGGTCGTCCAATGAGAAGAGGGATCTTCCTAAGCGTCTAAGCACACAAATGGTTGATATATTAGGCTAGGAGTAACTATATTTACACACACTTAAAAGCAATGTAAAGGGGGGGGGGGGGTTGGTTGGTTGGTTCCTAAGTTAACAAAGATAACTAGCAACGTCAAGTGACTATGCTAATCATCAAACGAAACTAAAGAAAAAGGGTTTTAAACTACAAAGATAAAATGCCTTGGGGGCAACGGATATCCACTTCCACATCTAATGTAGTTCATCGAATCATTCACACATTCCATCATATAGAATTCATGACCCAACACTCACACGCCCCATCTAGCAAGTACCACAACACACACACCACAAGGAGTTCTAAGTTCATGCTCGTAGATCTTCATGCAAAGGTGCTACGGAAGTCGTCACGTTCCTACACCTAAGCAATTCAACCACACAAGCACTCCCTATGCTCAAATCACTCATGGCACACATGCAGTGAAACACACCGTCAAGAGTACATAAACGCCAAATAACAAATGCTTCAGGAATGAGTTTAAATCACCTATTCAATACTTCAACTACTTGTCGTGGAGACTGAACTCCTATCCTTCTTAGTTCGTAGTTTGCGAGAGTGAGTTCGACATCTCTCGTCAAACCTCACCAATGGCTCCCGAGTCGCGACCACGACTCAAGGCGACATTGGTGGCATTTAGCACGAAGGACCAACAAGCTTGGCAATGCCTATGACCACTACACCGTGACTAGGCATTGAACCAATTCATGCAATTACACGAGATTGGATGAACGTGCAACGCACATTCATCCGCGAGCATATGACTCTCTCGTTTGCTACACAAACGAACATGACGAAGAGTTCGACATCAATCACATTCGCCTAGCACATTGTCAACACACTAACACAATCGAAAGCTCTAATTCATACTCTCACATTGCTAACAAGAACAGGGGGGAAATTAACCCAAATCCCCCAAACCCTAGCTAGCAATTAATCCAAGCATTTCATATCATCAAGCTCTCAACAACATCAATGCAATCAACAATTAACATTCAAAGCACAATAATTGCACAATAGCAAAAATACCAAATAGATAGATATAAATGAGTTCTTGCTACATACATAGATAGTGGGAGCTTCAATCCTTTGCTCCCAAGAACAAGAACTACTCTAGAACAACAAGAAAAGACATAATCAAACTAAGAGAAAGCTAAGAAAAGAAAGAAGAAGAAAAACCTAAAAATGGCGCCCAAAACCAGAGAAAACGCGCCTGGAAAGCTTGGAGAAGAAGAGGGAAAAGAGATGGTATTTATAGTGCAAAGAAAATAAAATTGATTTCTGGCCGCTCGATGGTCGCGACTCGCGACGGTGTTCGTCGCGACTCGCGACGGTGCCCCGGCTCGCGATGGTGTCGCGACGGTGTCGCGACGGGGGTCGCGACGGCAGCCACAGTTTTGCATTGTTTCTTTGTCTTCTTCATAGCCATCCCTCTCACTCTTCAAGTCTTCAACAGCTCCAAAATGGTCTTCAACGGCCTCCGGTCTTCATGTCTTCGAAGTGAGTATCCAAAAGTCTTCAAAAGTATAGTCTTCAATGTCTTCCGGTCTTCGTTGGTTCCGTGTTCTTCCCTTGTCACACAAAATCCACTTAAAAGAGGTAAAAGAGTACAAAGTTGCTTTTACCTCTCCTAAGTGAATTTCAAGGTAAAACACAAGCTCTCGATAATAAAAGAGCACAAAAGTGATCCTAAATACTACTAAATAATGCGCCTAAAATGGACACATCAAACCTCCCCACACTTAAACCTTACTCGTCCTCGAGTAAGAAAAGATTTAAGCATACGGAGGAAATGGCATATCCACATCCTAAAACCCCCAAAATAACCACACAAAATGGACATATCAAACCTCCCCACACTTAAACCTTACTCGCCCTCGAGTAAGAAAAGATTCAAGCATGCGGAGTAAATGATATATCCCAAAACCTAAACTAATCCCCCAATCAAAGCCTCACAAAAACTCTCAATCTCAAAAATCCCAAAATAAAAGCTCACATGAGAATTTTGCACACACACATCCCCAATCCTAAATCTAACCAAACCTACCACTTATCAATTCACTACCCATAAAAATATTTCACAGCCCAGAATTGATATTCCCAGAATCCAATGACACAAAATGAAGCTAAAACCATAGAGGAAGTTTTAAACACATGCTTCACCTAATGCCAATATATCAACCAAAAACGAAGGAGAAAGAGATAAGGAATTTCATAACCACACTTCGTTTCCTAACCCACTAAGCTACCCGATCCCAAGAGGTCTAAAGATATTGAGCTACCCGATTCATCCGTGTGACAACCGCAACCTTATGACTCCAATGCCGGCAAATGAGTAAAATCATAGCATTTTTCAATTTCTCTCAATTTCTCTCATTTTGCCTAGGAGCTCTTTCGAGTTTTCATCCTAGCCACACATCATGTTTCTTTAGCTCACATCTCACCTTTTTCCGCACATTTTAGCCTCTCATTTTTGCCTAGGCCGCCCTTTAAGGGTTTTCGACCTATCCGGGCCCCCAATGTTGCCTAAGTTGCCCTCTCGGGTTTTCAACTTAGCGGGTTTTCTTTTTCTTTTTCTTTTTTTTTCATTTTTTTTCTCTTTTTGTTCTTCTATATTTTTTTTTCTTTTTCTCATGTTTTTCCAATGAAAAGTAGCAAAAAGCATTCCAAAACAATCTAGCATGCATTGAATCCTCTAACCCCTCCCCACACTTAAAACATTACATTGCCCTCAATGTAAACACGTAAGGCAAGAAGAATAAAAATCAAGGTAAGGGAGTTAGAGTGACACCCGTGTCTCCGCAATTCGCCGGTGATATGGCGATATCCAAGTACTTGGATGGTCCCGAGATGGGTTTCGGAACCGGAAGGGTGAGCAAAAATGCCGTAGAAGAACTCACCCCTCGAGAAAAACATTTTCTCCATGGCGCCGTTTGATCAAGACTACACCACGAAGAACATATTAAACTCACAAGTACATAAGGATATGTAATACTAGGTTTAGCATCAAGAGTTAACAACCATAGTATTTTCAAAGAACAACCAATCAACCCTCAATCACCACTATAAGATTATGCATGAAAAATATCTAACATATATTGACATGTATACAAGCATCATTATAGAATAAGAACTTACGATCACAATGATGTAGTCGGCATACTACCATCAATAAATGTACTATAAAGATGCAAGAATGTTCATATGTCAATATATGTAGGATGGTGGAAGAAATGAGAGGTATGTGATGTTCTTGGGAGTGTTGGGTGGAGAAGAAGGAAGGATTATGCAATGTTTAAAATCATTTGGAAACTTGGAAGCTTGGAAACTTGAAATCCGGGCTCAAAAAAAAATTTCAAAAGTTACTGAGCACGTCGCGACTCGCGACGAGGTTCGTCGCGACTCGCGACGAGCCTCGCGACGCCATCGCGACGCGCGGAAAGTACAGACCGGGAGCTCAAAATGTTCTGAGCTCGTCGCGACTCGAGACGTGGTTGGTCGCGACTCGCGACGAGCCTCGCGAAGTCATCGCGACTCGCGGAAAGGTGAGTCCGAGAGCTCCAAATTTTCTGAGCTCGTCGCGACTCGCGACGAAGGGTGTCGCGACTCGCGACGAGCCTCGCGACGTCAGGGCGACTCGCGGAAAGTTGGCGCTGGGAGTGGATTTTGCTCCCCTGTTCGTCGCGACTCGCGACGAAGCCCATCGCGACTCGCGACGGCAGGGTATCCCAGGCTTAAAATTTTTTTTCGTTTTCTTACCAACTGTCCAAGCTTGCTTCCCTCTTTCATTGATCTCGTTCCTTCATCTCCTTCATTGCAATGCACTTCATGTTGCTACAAAATCATAGAAAAACATGCCATAAAAAGAACAAAACAAAACAACAACAAAAACAAACTAAGAAACACAAACTAAGAAACAAAAACTAAAAGAAATGCCGAATTTATTTAACGTCGTCGGCACGACGAAGCTCCGTATTTTTAAGGTCGTCGGCACGACCCTAATGTTATCCGTATGGTGAAGGCTTGAAGCTCTTCACCATGAGCATCCAAAACAAGAGAGGTGGGTGCACAAAACTTCCAAGAGGAAAGTCTTGTGGAGGTGGAGATGGTTCAAAGGGAATTAAGTGGTTAGGGAGCTTAGGATAATCTTTTGGCTCCTCTCTCGTTTCCCTCAAAACTTCCGAAAATGTAAGAGTTGGTTCACTAGGTGGGAGAAGGGGTGACAATGCTAATGGATAATGTAGCACTATCACCTCTTCCTCCATTTTTCTATCCTCTACAACCAACTCCTCATCCCTTTCAAACTCAAAATCATTTTTATTGGTGACTTCACTCACCGACTCATCGAGTTCAAGTTGGGATGGTGTATTTTCGGAATCACGAGCTTCCATTCGGGCCAATACCTCTAATATGTTCCTCACATGCCCCTCAATGGCCCCAACGCTAGAGGAGAGCTGGGTATCCGGCTCTTCACTAGTAAAGGATTTCAAGTTTGCTATGGTATTTAAGACATCCTCACGTGTCAAACTTGAACTTCCTTGTTGGGCTTGGTTTTGGGGTATGGTATAGGGTGGTGATGGCCAACTAGGTTGCTCGTAATATTGGTTTTCTGGCTCATTCTCATACCACAAATCCGGACTACCACTCCATTCCGGATTGTAAGAGTTGTGGTATGGATAGCATTCATGAGCTTCTTGCCCTTGAAAACCAATATCTCCTACCTCTTGATAGCACTCTTCATAGTACCCATGGTTTTGGAAACCAAGGGTTCTTTCTCGGTCACAGTGCTCCTCCCACAACAAAGGGCAAGATTCGGTAGGATGATCGGAATGACACATCCTACAAAACCTTGCTTGTTGAGCCTCTCTTCTCATCATGAGTTCCCTCAAGGTGAAACGCTCCATTAAGAAATTTTTTTTAAAATTTTTTTTTTAATTTTTCAAAAGTTCGGAATCATAGTGCAAGGATTCTCAATAAAATAAATTACCAAGAACTCGAGCAATACCTACTCCGAACAAAAACAACCACCAAGTAGTGGAAAATAAAAACGACTAGCTAATACACAACCAAATACACCTAAATACTTAAGAATAAATGCCTCTTCCCCGGCAACGGCGCCATTTTGGCAGGCGCGGGCGGTCGTCGCGCCCGCGCGCCAAAAGATAATTTATAAGCCCTCAGTGCTTACTTTCTACAGCTAGGTAGATAGTGGCAAATCGGGGTCGTCCAATGAGAAGAGGGATCTTCCTAAGCGTCTAAGCACACAAATGGTTGATATATTAGGCTAGGAGTAACTATATTTACACACACTTAAAAGCAATGTAAAGGGGGGGGGGGTTGGTTGGTTGGTTCCTAAGTTAACAAAGATAACTAGCAACGTCAAGTGACTATGCTAATCATCAAACGAAACTAAAGAAAAAGGGTTTTAAACTACAAAGATAAAATGCCTTGGGGGCAACGGATATCCACTTCCACATCTAATGTAGTTCATCGAATCATTCACACATTCCATCATATAGAATTCATGACCCAACACTCACACGCCCCATCTAGCAAGTACCACAACACACACACCACAAGGAGTTCTAAGTTCATGCTCGTAGATCTTCATGCAAAGGTGCTACGGAAGTCGTCACGTTCCTACACCTAAGCAATTCAACCACACAAGCACTCCCTATGCTCAAATCACTCATGGCACACATGCAGTGAAACACACCGTCAAGAGTACATAAACGCCAAATAACAAATGCTTCAGGAATGAGTTTAAATCACCTATTCAATACTTCAACTACTTGTCGTGGAGACTGAACTCCTATCCTTCTTAGTTCGTAGTTTGCGAGAGTGAGTTCGACATCTCTCGTCAAACCTCACCAATGGCTCCCGAGTCGCGACCACGACTCAAGGCGACATTGGTGGCATTTAGCACGAAGGACCAACAAGCTTGGCAATGCCTATGACCACTACACCGTGACTAGGCATTGAACCAATTCATGCAATTACACGAGATTGGATGAACGTGCAACGCACATTCATCCGCGAGCATATGACTCTCTCGTTTGCTACACAAACGAACATGACGAAGAGTTCGACATCAATCACATTCGCCTAGCACATTGTCAACACACTAACACAATCGAAAGCTCTAATTCATACTCTCACATTGCTAACAAGAACAGGGGGGAAATTAACCCAAATCCCCCAAACCCTAGCTAGCAATTAATCCAAGCATTTCATATCATCAAGCTCTCAACAACATCAATGCAATCAACAATTAACATTCAAAGCACAATAATTGCACAATAGCAAAAATACCAAATAGATAGATATAAATGAGTTCTTGCTACATACATAGATAGTGGGAGCTTCAATCCTTTGCTCCCAAGAACAAGAACTACTCTAGAACAACAAGAAAAGACATAATCAAACTAAGAGAAAGCTAAGAAAAGAAAGAAGAAGAAAAACCTAAAAATGGCGCCCAAAACCAGAGAAAACGCGCCTGGAAAGCTTGGAGAAGAAGAGGGAAAAGAGATGGTATTTATAGTGCAAAGAAAATAAAATTGATTTCTGGCCGCTCGATGGTCGCGACTCGCGACGGTGTTCGTCGCGACTCGCGACGGTGCCCCGGCTCGCGATGGTGTCGCGACGGTGTCGCGACGGGGTCGCGACGGCAGCCACAGTTTTGCATTGTTTCTTTGTCTTCTTCATAGCCATCCCTCTCACTCTTCAAGTCTTCAACAGCTCCAAAATGGTCTTCAACGGCCTCCGGTCTTCATGTCTTCGAAGTGAGTATCCAAAAGTCTTCGAAAGTATAGTCTTCAATGTCTTCCGGTCTTCGTTGGTTCCGTGTTCTTCCCTTGTCACACAAAATCCACTTAAAAGAGGTAAAAGAGTACAAAGTTGCTTTTACCTCTCCTAAGTGAATTTCAAGGTAAAACACAAGCTCTCGATAATAAAAGAGCACAAAAGTGATCCTAAATGCTACTAAATAATGCGCCTAAAATGGACACATCAAACCTCCCCACACTTAAACCTTACTCGTCCTCGAGTAAGAAAAGATTTAAGCATACGGAGGAAATGGCATATCCACATCCTAAAACCCCCAAAATAACCACACAAAATGGACATATCAGCTGGGAAGGAGTTTGAGTGCTCGCCTTAACTTCATTGGCCACACTGGCATTAGGATCAAGAGTCACATAATTAGCTCTAGGTTTAAATGGAAGATCATCCAGATAATCCACCTCGCACTCTTTTATCTCCACTGCAGAGGGAAGATTGGGGAGATTGGCAAGATGCGATAGCAAAGCATAGGGATGTCCCCATCAACAATTTTTCCAATAAAGGCTTTGTTTAGCTTTGCCCTCTTCTTCTCTAGGGTCTCAGTACACTTCTTCTCATAAGGCAAGCTTCAAATAGATAGTAGGATTCCACTCATTCTAATCTTTCACAGCTTTGCATTAACCAACAGTTCGAGCCTCCTTAGAGATATCCTCAAAAAAATTATAGAAAGACTTGGTCTTACAGAGTCGATCTACCAGAATTTGAGGGTATTTGGGAGAACAGGTCCATTAGTCTTCAATTCAACACGAAGCGGAGTTGCCTCCTCCTCCACGAGCCTGGCGCACTCCTCAACAGTGCTCACCTTTGCCTCAGTAATCTTTGATTTCTCCTCAGTGGCTTTAAGAGAAATTTCCAAAGTCAAACATTTGGTTTATTGGGCCTTATACTTCTCCAAGAGTGACTCATCAACAGGAGAAAACTTGGAAAGGCGCTCGCACGCAAGCTGAAGCCCTTCGCTAACCTCATAAACAAGAACACATGAAATAAAGTCAGGCGGCATCTTATATACCAAATACTAAGATGCGGGAAAAATTACTAAAATTCCGTAGTGAATTTACCGCAACCAGTGTATCAGGTAAAGAGAGGTTGGACATGATGTCAGATATCATTCTCCCAGCTAGAGAGTTCTTGGTTTGTGTTAGAGTTCGCGATTGTGACTGGTTATTGTGCCCCTTCTTAAAAGGAGAAAGTGAATGTCTTGAGGCCCCTTCACACTATCCCTCTTTTGCGTCTTTTACCTCTGCCCACCAGTGGAGCGATGCCCAGCCTTTTCACCACCCTAACGGGACTTACCCTTATCAGTAAGGCCCATTCTATTACCACCATGTGGGTGGGTGTTGCTTGCAGTAACATTATCAGGCTAAACCATATCCTCAGCCACTTTGTCATTATCACTCTCAAACATCGACTTGTCAATATCACCTTTACCCAGATCCATGTCTAAAATAAAACAAACATCATACATCAAACGAACACACCAAAATAGTAGACGATTGTCAAAATAAGAGACACTACATATAATGCACATTAAAGAAAAAATGGACAAAACACCTTCATCATCAGAATCAGCATGATAGAGATGTTTTGTATGAACAAGAAGCATGACCACGATCTCCGACTCGGCAGAAAAATGGACATTGAGTCCAGGGAGCTTAGACTTAGGAACCTTGTGGTTCCAAGAAGGTAGGGCAGCTTCGGGAGTGTGTTTTAACTTGATAAAAAAATACTTTGAATGCCAATTACCAACGTTACTAGGGAAATCGCTCACAAGCTCAACCCCAGAAATAACGGGATGAAAAGTAAGCTCATCTGCGGTGTTTTTAACTTTTCAAAGATGGTAGAAGTTGTGAAACAACTCAAGTGTGAAAGGGGTACTCGCTTTCAAGAAAACTTGAAGAAACCACATTACAATAGCGATGCCCTTAGGATGAAATTGTTACAACGCGACTTTGTACGAAAAAGAATATCGATTACATACTGAGGAAGAGGGAAATAGAGGCCAAAGTTTAAATACGCTAAATAGCATGATGTATAGCCAGACGGTGGAGTGCAAATGCATTCATGGTTCACTGGAGCATGAAGTGTAAAAGAAGTTTAAAATGGGAAGTAGTTTTTTAGCTCTTCAAAATAGGACCCAATCAACATACTGCGAATGGTACAGGATCCAACGACATGATTGGAATCCCCACCGGGATGACCATCTTCTGCCAGAGGCTGGGCGTGGTTAGAGAAAGTCATGATGATAAAGGAGAATCCTAGATTGGTAAATAACAAATTTAATTATGGGATGGACTACAGTCACTCTCCATCGTGGGAACAAAATTCAACAGAAGATATGCCGGAGAAGATGACCCGAATAATATAGGAAGAAACAACAACCATTATATTTCCAGAAAGTCTAAGAAAAGATATATATTGTCTGTTTCAGAGCATACATTAAATAGATTGAGGTGTGAAAACAAACCTTACTTTTCAAAAACATTAGAAAAGGGGACGCACTGAAAACCTAGATTCAGGAGAAGAAGATGAAGTTTTTGGCAAATGAAGGTAATAACACTGAAAAAATCAGAGAGCTTCAATACTTAAACACAAAGAAAAGAAGTGGCAAAATCAAGGAAGACAGGAAGTTCAAAAGCACAATGATGAAGTATTGACACAAAAAGCGGTTTACCTTTTACATATATCGAGGAGGCAGCGGTAGTTGAATAGACAACACACTGAATGAAACCACTCATTTGATATTCCCAATTTAAGAAGTGGAAGTAATAACAAACGTCGGGAAAACACGGAAGCAAACAACATAAAATGCGGATAGAATCCCGACTCTTTTGATCGTAATCTTTGCTATCATCCGCATCAATAGAGATAAAGGATTCAAAATTCAAATTTAAAAATTGAAGCGTTAGTAAAGGAGGAATTGTATCAGCTACAAAGCTACTAACAATTTGCGCTTTCTATGAAGGAAGAACCAAATACCAACCAGGCGGTACACCTTCGGTTCGCATTTAATCACTTCGAAGATATCGCTCCATGCCTCTTAGTCTTCATGGTTGGGGGGGTTATGGTGTATACATAGCCCATAGCTAGTTTCATTTGGGTTGTAAGCCTAACCCAAAGAACAAGTGACCATAAGGCTGACGAACCGATAAAAGCGCAGCCTGGTCAGAAGCATGCGATCATGAACCTACAAAAGCGGAGACACGATCAAAGACACGATGGGGAAGTTTAACCTCGAGCTGGAGTTGTAGGGATTGTGGTACAACCCAAGTTCTCAAAAGAGAACAATATGGAGCCATGATAGTGGGTCCTTACAAATACAGCAAGAGTAACGGTGAAGAAGGTAAGTGCAAATACTTTGAGAAATTCCAATTCTTGAGAGAGTAACTGACTTGATTGTCAGAGTATTTCTCCCGGAATCACTTTCGAGCTTGACTTGCAGGAAAGAAGGCTTGTGGAGTGAGCAGCAAAGGTTCTGCCTAATCTGACCACCACATCACTATTGTTCAGCATCTCGAATGTGCATTTGTACTGTATCTACTGGGCCAACCTCTCTATGTAATGAAGCCACATTCCTCTGTCTCCTTGCCTCTCTCACTGCTGTAAGGTGCAACTTCTAGCCATATCCTGATCTCCTCGGATAGAAACTATCCCTCTATCAATTGGAAATTCATCATAAGATGATAAGGTGACCAGACTGCTTGAGCATGGCACATCCACGACCTTCTGAGGATCACATTATAGGGGGATGAGGCATCGATGACTGTGAAATTGAAATATATCGTTACCCCTTTATCACCATCTGACACTCAAACTTACAAGGTTATCTCCCCTAAAGGAAATATTGGGTTCCCTGTGAAGCCAGATAAAGGTGAGGTTTATTTCTTCATATTACCACGCCCTATATCCAACTGATCAAAACAATCAACGAACATTACTTTTACCCTGCTTCCATCGTCAATAAACACCTTTTTTACTAAGAACGTTCCAATCACCGCCGAGACCACCATAGGATCAGTATGTGGTGTCTGATCTGGGACTACGTCAGCCTCCAAAAATGTCACGGTCTCATCAGGCCAAAACCTTTTAGGGCTTGGTTCTCCTGCTAGGACTTTTCGTGCACCCGCTCTAATTATAGCATTTAAGGATCTTTTTCCAATAATTCTATTGATGACGCTAATCACCCTTCAAATTAGTGGATTATCCACATTCCTATTTTCTTGAACCCCTCCTTGTTGCTCCTGTGGTCTTTCCTGCCTTCTCTCTTGTCCTCTATCTCAAATCATTGGATCTTGGGGTCTTCTGTCTCCCCTTCCCCCAATATTTTGATTGCTTCTCCTATACAGCTGTCATTCCCTCCAATCGTTTCTGGGTCTTGGGGGTACAATATGATTATTTTAAAGTCCTGGGGCTTGGAACCGTCCTTTTCTCTCACATATTTCAATCTTCATCCTTATATGTGCACAATCGTTCATGTCATGGCCATAATCCATGTGATGATCACAATAGCGGTTTGCTTCCCTCTTGGCCATGACTGCATTTGGTGCATTTTGCATAGGTGAGGGCGACCAAAACAGGGGTTCTTACCCCAGGTATTGGTAACATAGGAGCATACATCCCAAAGGTAGGCCTAGTCACTTCCATTGATCTCTTTCCTATAGAGCCAACGCTCTTTCCAGACTTCTTTAACAGGCTATCTTTCTTCTTCTTAGTGGCCTCTTCTACCCTCGAGTACTGTTCCACTACCTCCTGGAGTTTTTGCAATGTGCAGGGGGTATTCGTACTCAATTTCTTGTACAGTTCCAAGTTATGCATCCTCAACAAATACCCCTAAATTGCTTCATTTTTTGTGGTATCTATTACCCCCAAACTCTCGTCCATATATCAATGATAAAAAGCCCCTGTGATTTCTCCCATTTTTTGTTTAGTTTTATAAAGCTCCAATAGAGTCTTTGTGAAATTTTTCTTTTGCACATACTGACTTAATAAGGCTCCACTGAAGTCTCTATATGAGTGTAACAAACCCCTCGGTAGCTTGTTTAACCATTCTTGGGCCTTCTCTCAAAGGTAACTCCCGACCAATTTACATGTTAGCTTTTCTTCAAAATCCCTCGAGTTCATCAAACTTAAGAATGTTTGAATGAACTCTTGAGGATTTGTCTCTCCACTATAGGTAGGAAGTTTTTCTGGGGGCTTTACATCTACCGTCCAACAAACCCTTGTTATCACCAGGCTGAAAGATGATCTCGCTGCCTGGCCCATTGGCTTAATCAACCAATCTAACTCTATTTTAAGTGAATCACCTGTATCTGTTGCCAATTCTTGTTGCCTACAAATAAAATTCAATCCTCATTAATTTCCTCCAAATTACATATAGTATGCAGGTTGAGCTCTCACATGTCTAGAGTGCACCCAAGGCTGCATAACCCCTAGGTATATTGGCAATTTCCCATTAGGATTGTAAGGCCCTTGACTGGCCATTGCATTCTGAAATCCTATATTTCCATATCCTTGGACTCCTAGAGAATTTATCGCCCCGTACCCCATTTCAGTCTCTAGAAGGGTAACTGTTGAGGTTAATAGGACTAATGGACGCATCGAATACACCATTGCCTGTGAGCAATCTGGGAAAGAAGGTTGAGGTCGTGCCTATAACATTTCTCCTGCATATGCTAGGTAAGGATAAGATATCATGGGCTATGATGCTAAGCTCGCCATCATTCCTGCAGGCATGGATACATCGTTCGAGATATTCATACCCCTCGAGGGAGGGGTAACTCGATATCCTGCCGTAGCTAAGACATGCACTACTTACGTCAAATCCTGACTTGGCCCCATCATTCCCATAAGCTGATTCCCCTGCATAGTTCGTTCATAAGATTTCATAAAAGAATCAGCAGAAACCTCCGTGAACCTTCTATCTCTATCATCTCGCGAATCGGATGGCCCACTTTGAGCATGTCCGATATTTCAAACTCCCTGCTCCATGTTAACTTCTGGGTATCTCGAGAACACTGCAACATCTGCTTGAGAAGCTTCAATGACCTGCGGATCAAGCCCACTTGAAATATGTACCATTTCATGCTCCGTAGCTGAGACGGGCACCGTTCTCGACTCAACTACCGATACTTGAACATCCCCAGTCTCGATACCCTGCGTCTCCGGAGGATTGGCCATATCCATTCTTTTAGATTGTACTTCATTACTGGCACTGGTACCTTTTAACCTCAATCTCTCACTCCTTCAAGTAACCATAGACATAAATCAAGAAACTCGACCCTGACTTAATTGTCCCCACAGTCGGCACCAATTGATGCATCTGAGGCAATCGAACATGCAGTAGGTTCGAGCTCCTTAATTATAACCTGCAATAAAACTGTCCCAGGGGATCTCAGGAGTCCTTCCTCCAATGCTTAAGTCAGTAATGAGTATATGCACATCTTTAAGACATAATGAATACGGGAAAATGAATACATACCTTGTATTTATACGGTGTAGCCTTAATAGTATTTTACATTAATTATAATCCTTTAATGCCCTATAAATGTGGCATCACATAGTGCAAAAGTATTCCAATTGGGTCGATATTAATACAACACATTATAAAATTTGGGCCCAACCTCTATCATTAGTGAAAAATAAGTACATTATTCTATAATAATTAATGATAAAATATTGCAACACGTTAATGTTTATGATGCTTATATTGGAGGCCAAAATTTCATCAATCTCTATTATCAATGTTTTTCTATCTACATCACACGGAAACTTTAATAATCTGCCGCATGCCTCTTATATTTGCAGATAACGCTCTTTGTATTGGACATTCTGTAATAGCTCCTTATAACTAAGGGTAGGCTTATTTTTACAAAGTAAAATTATTTTTAATGAAATAAAAAAATAATAGGAAAACTAAGTCCGGACCAATCACTTCTAGAAAATCTTCCAGTTGTGATGCTTTTTTGGAATACTAGTGACACTCAAAGGCATTGCTAAAATTAGTAGTGACGTTTGTGGAAGTGCATCTATTCAGTATGTCACTAAAATATAGTGATGTGTTATAGTGTCTTTACATTTTTGTGATGCGTTGATATGTAAAAGTGTCAATAAATTTTATGACATGAACTGATGTAGTAGTGTTGTTTAGTAACATACTCTCGTGTCAGTAAAATGTAGTGACACATAAAGGCGAAGTGAAATTTGTGTCACTTCCTTACCTGTCACGAAAAATGTGTCATTATTGGACTCTTTTTTTTGTAGCGAATACAAAATTGAACTACGTGAAATTGAATTGAATCAAATATATTGAATTAGATTGAACTGAACTGTACTAAATTATACTGACTTGATCGAATCAAATTAAACTGAACTATATCAAACTGAACTTAACTAAATCATACATACCTAAACTAAATAGAAATTGATTAAATTGGACTTAATTTAATCGAACCAAACTGAATTGGCCTTAAGTGAAACAGACAGACTAGATCTAACTTGACAAAGTGAACTAAACATATTTTCGTTGAACTGCAAATTTATTGGGAAAACAAGTCGGAACAAACAAGGAACTGAATCAGACTGAACCAAAACTAAATGGACATAACCTGTTTGGGCTGAATTGAAATAGCCAGAATATGACTGCACGGAAATTAATTGAAATGTTCGTAACTGAACTGAGTTGAAGTAAACCAAATTGAGACTAGTGGAGAATAGGGACATTAATGGCAGTTAAATTAGGCATTGCACGGCACCGAACCGTTGTTCTTAGAATTACCGTGCAACGAGGTGGCCGTTCCAAATTCACTTTAATATTTTCTAAGCCAGTTCTGACTTCGGAACTGCCCTCAGAAATTAATAAAATATTGGTTACGTCAAAACCTAAAAACCCATATCGACCACATCGTCTCATTCTTCAAATGAAAATAGTTTGACATCCATCTTCAAGACAACACAACCACCGCTATCTTCATCTTTTCTACTCATATCAAATCTACCTATAATGAAACCGGTGATAATAAACATTCAAACAACAACCATCAATCCACCTTAAACAATATCATACATCAAAATTTTTAGGTGGGTTTACCAATAACATATTCAAAATGGAGAAGCAACCATACCATGATAATATGAAGTTTATCACCACACATTCTTCAAATATGAAGTCACCGCTTTAGAGTCAAATTTAAAAATAAAATGAGGAAGTGTTAGATTTGGGGAAGAATGAAGAAAGAAATAAGAAGTAAGGAATAAAGAAAGGAATGATGAAAGAAAAAAAATGAAGGAAAAGAAAAATAATTGGTGCTAGGAAGGAGGGACATGATAAAGTTGGATTATTTTTTTGAATTTCGGACTTTAGTGCACTCTATACACCAGTTCCGACTTCGGAATGTGTTTCAAAAATTCACTTTAGACATTGATTCCTCTTTCAGAAATGCCTCTCAAGTGCCTTAATATAGTAGTTTTTATTACATATTTTTGTAAGGTTTCTTACACGGCAATTCTACCACAGTCTTCTACCTTAGTGCACTCCAGTCACATGTTCCGATGTTAGAAGTGCTCTCAGAAGTATACTTGAGACACTTGTTCCTCCATCGAAGTGCCCTCAAAAGTGGCATAAAATAGTAGTTTTTAGTGCATATTATTGTAGGGTTTTTTAGACGATGGTTCAACCTCTGTTGTCTACTTTAGTGCACTCTAGGCACATGTTCTAACTTCAAAATTGTCCTTAAAAGTGCACAAAAGGAAACAATGAAGCTATCATACGACACTTTCTATGGCGGTTCAAGTCCGACCGTTGTTGATCATACAATGTTAGACGACAGTTATTCACCAACGACCATGTAATATATTTTTGGAGCCGTTTATTGTCAACTCGACTATTGAAACATAAGTTTTGAGTTTGAAACATAGGATAGATGATGGTTCCAAAGATAAAATCCATAACTGCCATGCTATAGAGCTATTAATGGCAATTCATGTACTAGTGTGAACTAGGCAGAACCAAATTAAACTAAACCAAAATAAACTAAACTTGACTAATTTATACGGGTTTATATTGAACTAAACTGAATTAAACTTACTTATAGTAAACTGGATTGAACTTCATAACCTTCTTTCTCCTTTCTTTGGTATCTCCTCCATATTTCAAAAACATTCTAGTTAGTTTTCCTCTTGGTAATAGCTTCCTGTAATTGAGGGTTTTGTGTCCATTGTCTTTGCTCGTTTAGGGTATGTGTAGAAGTCAATTTGGTCATGTGTAATAAATAAAATTTTGGATTTGAATTATGTATAGTTTTGAATTTTGGTTTGATTTTGTAGTCATCTTATTAGGACGCTTCTTAGAAAAGTGTCCTTATATAAGTGTCTCAATAATCATATTCTATGGACATGCTTTTATGGATCGTAAAAGAACCCACCAAAAGAGCAGTAAGATTTGAGATAAGTTGTATTTTAGGCAGTTTCCTTCCTACTAAACTCGCATCACCAAAAGAAGGTGGAACAATAAATGTTTGAGATTCTTTTACCAGAATTAGGTACTAGTAATGGACAAAGAAACATGATTCGGAGATTGTTATTGAAAGTTAATCTTTTAGTTTCTATGTTTGTCCTAAACACCAGAGATTGTTCATGAAATAATCTAGACTATTCTTCCCTAAAAAAGAACTAGACAATTCTTATCTAAACTAGTATGTTTTACTGGATAGAGTATAAGACAGACATGAAGCAGAATAGTATATTACAGTTATTAGTCTGCGGTGGAGGCGACATAACCGTTCTAATCTAGCTGCTCAAAATTTGTCTGCTAGATATTCTTTCTTTGGTATTTCCTCCATCTTTTGGGCACTTTCTAGTTTAGCTTGGTAAAATCATCTCTAAATCAACCATCAACGTGATAAGTATTAGATCTTTATGTTCAACCTAACTTTGCAACTCAATTTTACCCACAAACTAAATAGAATGGGGTTATAAGATGATATGGAACTAAACAAAGACACAATATCTACAAGAACCCAACCCCAACCTTTAGTATATTACTCAAGAAATTTGTCTAGGTTGACAAAACAACCACTAGAACTTTCTAGGGACTTTGCTCTACTTCTGGAGTATTTATATGCAACTTTTGGACTACCCACCCAATTCTCCGAGCCTTCGGCCAAAATGACAAACATCTTCACGTGTCTTTGCCTTCCGCTCGAGCCTTTGCACACCGACCTAGATCAGCCTCCCTTCTAAGGTTGATCCAATACTTAGCTATCAAACACTTAAGTGCTCATCACTAAAGCTTGCCTTTCTAACCCATTCACCAACCTAGCCTTTAACTCTAGCCAAATTAGAATATGGCCACCATCAAGCCACACATCTAACCAATAGTCCCGGACCATGGTTTAGCCGATCGGCATTGCACCTTGCACAGGTTGTTACGCCCTTTCACGGCCCATTGCTTGTGAAAATATGAGCTAAGGCTTCGTGGAAGAATAGGGATGTAATAATAAGTTACTAGTCACATCATTATAATAGATTCTCAATGAAAAAACCATCTCTAATGAAAGGGTGTCTTGTCACCTTCAATATGACGTGACTACAATTTGAAATGACATCTTCAAACAAACCTTCTGATAATGGAAATTTATATCGAAACCGTCATTATACCTAGTCAGCATATTTGTCAAAAATAAATCAGTTTTAATATATTTATCTAAATTTAACTGTTAAAAATTTACACTATTTTAGTTTATTAGATAAATACATATTACAAATTAAGTTATACGTTTAATTATTTTAAATATTAATTCAGTTATATTATAATTTTTGTTATCTTAATTAAAGATATAAAATATTTAAAATCTTAAAATACTCTTATAATTCTAAAATTAAATAATTGGTGATAGTTTTTTAAAATTAATATGAGATTTAAAAATAATTTGAATTATCACAAAATTTAAGTTTAAAATAATTATTCATGTTATAATAAATTTCAAAATAAAAGTGATTTTGATGTATTGTATCATTCGAATATGAGTTTAATACAGAGGTAATGAAAAATAACTATGATAATTAATGATGAAATATTGTAACACGTCACATTGAACTTTGGCTTATGATGCTTGTATTGGAGACGGAAATCTCATCAATCTATATTATCGATGTTTTTCTATCTGCATCACACGGAAACCCAACAATAATCCGCCAGGTGCCTCTTATATTTGTGAATGACGCTCTTTACATCGGACAAGCTCTAAAAGCTCCCTATAATTAAGGTTTTTGTCCTAAGTTAATTGACCATATTTTTTACGAAGTAAACTTATTTTTGCTGAAATAAAAAATAATAGGGAAACTAATTCCGGACCAATACAAAATTGAACTACACGAAATTGAATTTGATCGAAATATTTTGAATTAGATTGAACTGAACCATGCTAAACTATATTTGATTGATTGAATTGAACTATATTGATTTAAATACCCGAACTAAATAAAAATGAACTGAACTGAATTATACATACCTGAAGTGAATACAACTTGTTTAAATTTGACTTAACTGGACTGAATTGAACTGTACTGAACTAGCCAGGAGTGAAACAGAGTGAACTAGATCCAAATGGACTGAAATGGGGTGAACTGGACTTATTTTCTCTGAAAAAATGGATTAAGAAAACAAGTCGAGACAAACAAAGACTGAATTGGACTGAACCAAAATTAAATGGACATAACTGATTAGGTTGAAGCGAAATAGACTGAATAGGACTGGATGGAAATTAATTGAATAGGACTGATGCCAGTTAGGAATAGTGACGAGTAAATAGTAAATAAATAAAATAACAAAAACGTTAAAAATTAAACTTTCCCTCCAATGAAATATTTGGAGCCAAATTCCAAAAATTTAAGAACTTTTTACACCAACTTCCAAGGAATATTCAGTCTATATGAAGGCATCATTCAATACATTCCAAAAAGACACTTTACATTCAAAACAAGGCTCTCAGATCTGATTCTTTGGCCCGTTCTTGCCTGAACTGGGCAAAAATATTCCGGGTCCCTTTACATCATCTTCTTCATCGAGCCTTTCCCGGAAAATTTGTGATGGTTGATCAGAATTTAACCAACCAACAAAGACAACAAATCACACAGTTTCTACTGCAGCACACAAACGGAAGAACCATCCACCTTCATCGGTGCTTCGAGGTAGTAATGACGTGGGGTTGCTTGATCCGCACAATCAGTACAATATGGGCATGGGACAAGGAGCAACTCGAAAATGGTGAAGCTGTTAACAGAGCCGGTCCGAAGTAGGGGGCGGGTCGTGCGCCCGCACCGGACCCAATATTTGAAGGGCTCTAAAAAATATTATAATTGCCTATTATATATTGGGTTATTTTCAATTTTTTTATTCTTTTAAATACTAAAATGTGTTACAGAGCCCAAAAAGTGGATTTGGCCTATTTTAATTATTATGGGCCATTTTTTAGATTTTAACATTAGAGTTCGTCTCTTGAAAGACGGCATTTCCATAAGCAATGGACACACCAATATTTAAACTGCAAATTATAAGAAATTAAGATATAATTTTTGGGTTGCTTTAATCGGGTCATAAACTTTATAACTACTGCATGTTGTATAATAAAATTTTAACATTGCAACTAAAAGCTTTTACCTTTTTATTTTCTAATTAAGCCCCGTCTTTCCATAGGCTTATGGAAAGATAGTCTTTTCCAAGACTTTCCCTTAACATTATATTCAATAATTTTTTCTTTAAAAAATTCAGAAAAAACGCCACCCATTTCTTCTCAACTAAATTGGGCCTTTTGAGTGGGCTGTTTTTAAATCAAAATGTGGAGAATGTCTCACTATAATATATTACCCTTGTCTTTCTTTGATTTATTTTTTTGATGAAGTACTAACCATTTTTAATCACACATTTTTGCCTTTTTTCAATCAATATTTCAACTTCCTTTTCAAACTTCTTTGACTCATGGTGATAATTGTGATATTGATGCAAAACGTTTGTTGTTAGAATTACAAATATTACAAGTAGTGCTACCTGAAAAAACATATAAATTTGGAAAACCATGAGATTCTTTTAAAATTTTAGAATTTGTAAAAATGATTGATACGTTGCCAAATTTTTTGATTGCTTATAGAATCTTACTAACTGTTTCTATTGCTGTAGCATTTGCAGAAAAAAGTTTTTCAAAACTAAAGTTGATAAAATCTTATTTATGAACACTATATGACTCAAGATAGGTTTAATGCATTAGCAATATTTAGCATAAAATTTTTTTTTTTGAAAACTATTGACATTGATAATATAACTGTTGATTTTGCCTCTAAAAGTGCAAAAAAGGGTCATATAAAATAAAGTGTGTGTAATACAATTTTGTGAAGGAGTCTCCATACTTTGTCTCCCATTTTTGTGAGTATTTTTTATACATGTATTACTTTTTCTTTTTTTTACGACCACACTTTTTCATTCGATACATGCACAAATTATTTATCTGGAGCATACAACATGTGATCGATGTTTCCAAACTATTGCGCAAGAATATAATTCAAACAATGTAATATTTTTTTAGGGTATCAGTTATGCCCCCTCCCCCTCCCCCTCCCCCTCCCCCTTACCCTTATTTTGTATCATTTTCAGCATTTAATAAATATAAAATAGGCATGGGGTGACCCCCCTAGCATTGCACTTGGCTAGATTCCAATCCCCAATAAATACTTTTTATTTTTTATTATTACTTTATTTATAAAAGGGCCCAACAACTTTTTTTTCACACGGGGCCTCAAAATACATTGCACCGGCCTTGTTTGTTAATACTTGGTCAAGGCGACATGGCCATCCCAGGGCTGGTAAGAAACCGATATATCTGGAGGCTTTGATGGCCTTACCTCTGAGTTTAATAAGAACTTGTAGAAGCACTGCAGCAAGGCTACAAATCTCAAAAAGTATAGTTCATAGAGTTGTGGAGGTAAGGAGCCACACGAATGTTGTACACCACTATCTAACAACAACATGCAAAGAAGACAGATTGGAGAGGTGCCTTTGCAAACTAGAATGCAACATACTACACATTGACGAGAGGTTGTTCAACTTAATCGTGGTTACAAGCAGGTACATCTTAGCCTCAAACGAACCTGACCCATATAGAATCACCCAAGACAAATATTACATTCCAAAATTGATGTTTTTATGTGTTGTGTGTCGACCATTCATCAATTTAGAATGGATTGTTTTATTTGATGGAAAAATTGGTGTTTTCCTTTATGTTATATAAGTTCCGGCCAAGTATAACAACATAAACAGGCCCATGATAACAATGGTTTTGACACTCATCAAGTTCATCAATAGGGATTACATTGGAAAAAAAATGATTTACCAGGTAATTCCTGCAATTAAAGCTAAGTGGCACGTGTGGGCAAACACAACTATTTTTATTCGGAAAGATAATAAATCAACCCATTTTGAAAAATGATCGAGTGCTCCTAGAAGCAACCTATTCAGACGGTTATAAGATTAAGATGGTGTGCCGGCATGCTAAATCCCCTGATTTGAACATTCTAGACATTGGATTTTTTTTGCATCAATCCAAAGTTTACAACACAAAAACCCAAGTAATACTCTAGATGGTCTTTTGCAAGCTGTAAACAATGCATTTAATAGAGACCTCAAAACAATTGACAAAATATTTCTGTCTTTGCAAAAATGTGAAGGTTGAAATCATGAAAGAAATGAGTGGAAACAATTTTAAATTACCACACATGGGAAAAGATAGACTCGTGAGATTCAACTTTCTATCACACAGTCCAATTGTGGACTCACAATTGGTAATGGGCTGTTTGGAGCATTTACAAGCAATTGGGAAGACAAGAAAGGTAGAAGACCAGTTGCTAATCATGGAAATAGTGTAGGAAAATATCAATTCATGTGATTTTACAGGGTTGTGCTTGTAGAATTTTATTCCAGGGTAAATATGCATTCTAGTTTGAATTAAGACTCATGTTTATAGGGCAACCTTGTAAAAAATTGGAGCTAATTTTGAAATTATGCTATGCAGTTCAGTCTAAAAATCAGTTATGTTTTTAAAGCTGCAAGTGAAACTGTACAAAAAAACCCCGAGTCCAAAAATTACAAGGAGTATACAAGTTGCATATTTAACACACATACAATTAACACACAACTAAACAAACCAACAATTGATGTCATCCTAATGTTTGAAAACATGGTTGCATTATATGATTTTTATAATTCATTTTTTCATGATCTACACAAAATCACAAATTTGTTTTAAAAACATTTGAATACCCGACCAAGGTCAATTCAGTGTATATCTAAATCGCATGGTTGCATTTTGGTTAGGTCATAAATCACAACTTCATCATCGATGACACATACATATAACCCATACACACAATACATTTAAATGTACTGTGTTTATCGCGAATGTCCTGCCAAGTTCAGCCCCATTTGAGGATGCAACCGTATGGTTGCATTCTAATTAAATTGTCATTTTGAATTTCATACATTCCGGCGCTCCACTTTATAAAGTTACAGTCCCACAACTAATAAGCATGCACACTAACTTCATCAAATTACAAGAATGCTTATTACAATCAATACTTACAAATTCACATAATGTACAACAATATAACTATCTGTCCAAAATGTAGCAGTTGTACAAAGCATAGCAGTGTATATATGACATATGGTAGAAAATATGCATGTACATAGACATATTAGTCGAAACTATACTTAGGTGTAAAAATTATAAGTCCAGAACATTCACGATTCAAATTATATATGCCCAGCATATAGACAGTTCAAAAAATTATTAGTCTATAATTGAACAGTTTAAAAAATTATTAGTCCATCAATCATAAATTCAACCCAAGTTAGAATGACAGTCCAAATGCCCACAAATTCAAAAAAAATCCCTAAATAATTCAACAGTCCATAATAGTCCAAAAATCAAATAAACGGTCCAGAATGTTAAAAACAATCCATAACAGCCCGGAATTAAAATAAACAGTCCAAATGTCCACACAATTAAAACAATTCCTAAATAATTCATCAGTCCATAATAGTCCAAAAAAAATAAACATTTCAGAAAGTTTAAAAACAGTCCATAACAATCCGAAATTAAAAATAAACAGTCCATAATTTTCTTTAAAAAAATCCATATTTTTCCAAAACAGAAATAACTTTTCCAAAATGGTCAACACAATTAACTAATCCATCATGAACCGGCCCATATCACAATTCCATGCTCCTTTGCCAATGGAACTGTTAATTGATGAAAAGAAATTACAGTTTTTAATTTTTTGGACTTTTTCTCTAACTAATGTCATCAGAATTACAGTAGCTCACGCCATCACCCACGTGCATTGCTCATCCAGTCTGATCCGTCTCTGCCACGCCAGGACGCCTAAATTAGCATGCAAAAAGGTGTTCGGAACCTTTGCTATGAACAGGGGGAATACATGCTTGTGATAAGTACCCTAGAACTTCAACTTGTCCTTTGATCGGCAAATTATATGATATCCCCGGGGTACCATGAGCACGGTATTCCAAGAATATTTTGTGTATTTTAATTTATATGGATGTGCATGATGCTATGTGATATCGTACATTATTATGATTAGCTTGTGATTATTTTATAACTATTATAATGCACACATTACAATATTGAAATGCACATTCAATATATTTACAATACTCTAGGGGTTATAAAATAGATTCGTAACCTGCAGATCAAGCGGGTTATCTATTTTTAAACCCGTGTGAGAATGGGTTAATGAGTAACATGTTAAATGAGTAATGAGTCAAATGAGTAATTAAAAAAAAGGGTTTGCCGGTTAACTGCGAGTTTACCAATATGGATTGATATTTGAAGAGTTTACCCATATGAGTTGGTATATGAACCCATGTGGATTGAAACTCCCGAGTTTTACCCATATGATTTTGTATATAAACCCCATATGAGTTTATATATGAATTGTAACCCCTATGTTTACTCATTTTTTATTTGTGAGTTGATTTTTCAACCCGCATTTTGAGTGGGTTTAACCCGATTTACTTTGATCAATCATAAAATGGATCAAAATGGACCAATCCATATTTTACAATTACCCATATTATACAACCTATATTCAACATGTCCGCTCATTTTACATCCCTTCAATACATATTCATGATACCTTAGTGATAAAATATAAGAAGGCTTTGATCGGTCAGTTTGCAACTCTGTAACTGCTATTTGAAACTACTGATCTACCTCCCGGATCAAGACAGGAACCAGTAAATAGGGTGGGCGTCGGGTCGATTTATTCGGGTTTCGGTTTAATCGATTCGATTTATTCGGTTTTTTTTCAAAAAAGTCCAAAACTGAAACCGACCCAAACAAACCAAATAAACCGAACAAACCGAACCGAATTTAAAATTCGAATTCGGTTTAAACCCGAATTTAACCGAATTAACCGAATTAATTCCAATTTTTATTAAATTAAATTCAATTAAATCAATTTCGGACCGAAAAAACCGAAATTTTAACTCCAAATAAATAATTACAGCCCAAAAATTAAGGCTAAATAATTTGCCATTAGAGGCCCATTTGGGCCTTTGGTTGCATCTCATGCCTGATGCCTTGCTTCGAGAAGATGGAGAAGCTCCCTACTTTTATAGTGAAAATTGAAGGCAACATTTCCTCCACTTTCGATGTGGGACTAAATCTAAAGCATTTGGAGTTTGGCCATTTCGCCTTGGCTCTTCCTCTTCCTTCAGGCTTTTCCTTCAGCCTTCACTTCTTCTTCACTAACATAGTCACATGCGAAATTCAATTCAAATCTTTCAATTTTATTACTTTTTTTTTAATTTACTATGAGTCTATCTCTTGAAAGACAGTCTTTTCATAAGTCATGGAAATATTATGGTTTAAAATACAAATTTTACGAACTGAAGATAATTTTTTTGGGTTGAATGAATCGGGTTATAAACTTTATAACTACTACACGTTGCATAATAAAATTTTAATATTGCAACTAATACCTTTTACTTTGTATTATTATAATTAAACCATGTCTTTCCATAAGCCTATGGAATAATGGAAAGACTGTATTTTCTAAGATTTTGCCATTTATTATTACATTATTTAATTTGAGGAGTATTTTGTGACTGAAGATTATTTAATGTCGTTTGATCTCAAATCCTTTTTATTATTATTACCATGTTAATTTGACTTATGTTTTTACCATTTCCATACATGATGAATATGTTTATAATATATTTTATGATTTCTTTCTCTTCTATTTATATAAGTAATTTAAATACATTTAGAGGGTGAAACAAAAATTTCACTATTAAATTAACACAATGTCTTGTTTTAGACAGACAAATCATTATATGAGGTTATTTTATAACTGATATAACTAATAAGTTGATTTAATATTTGTTTTTATTTATTGCAACAAATTTCTCATAACTTTTTAAAATGTACAGTAATGTATAAATAATTATAATTTGACCATAATAGTTATTGAAACGAGATTTTTCATGATTAGTCTAACATTTAGATGGTCTAATAGGAGACTTTCTCCTAAATTAACTATGATATTTATATATTACGGTTTTTAAATTTTTTTAAGTTTACAATTACATATTTTAGCAGGTGTATTCATCAAAATTATTAGGAATTGTATTTTTTTTTAAACTAAGAGTTAATGTATTAAAATGTATTATATTTAGTTCAAATATAAAATCTAAATTATCATTAATTTTATCTCTTACATCTTTATGATTATGTAAAAATTATATTTTATACTATCTAGATCGTGTATTATGCGAAATTATTTTTCTACTATTATCATCCCGCCCCTCCTTAAAATCAGTTCTGGTTCTGCCACTATCTGCAGTTAAATAAAGGTTGTACCAGGCTAGTTGCTTTAGGTTATATACGAGTAGATTTAAACGTTGGTTTTGACTTTGAACTGGCATATTTTCTTCTTCTGTTTTAGTGAATATGGGAAGTGGAGACTGGAGATTACGAATCAGATTGAAATAGGCTCATTTTCATGCCACCGGAAGCATAACCATTACACAATGATCCACATCCTCATTTGTTTATGCTTCTCGGTTGGCTAATCACTGTTTTCATCCCTTCACCAAGTAATCTCTTATGAGTTATGAGTCAATTATAGTTTGTTAATTTTTTTAGAGCAGAGGAAAATATCCATTGTTTGAGGAATGCTTTAGTCTAGTGAAAGATTACTGTTGAAGAATTAATTATTCGTGCACCTTATCACTGTGATTAATAAGATCACTGTGATTAATAAGATCACTGTAATTTTTAGATATGGATATTTATTGATTACAGTTAATACTTTCCGTTTACGTTCATTCCAATAAGGATTTATAAGAATATATATACATATATATATACTTGTTTTTAAATTTATAAGAAATTTAAACGAACTAATTTATTAAACTTTTTTTTATAATGAATATGGACTGTAAAACACTTGAATATCAATCTATTGTCTATTTGATCCATTTCACATTTTCATGTTAAGATATTTGGGGTAATTTTTTAAAATGTATAGATTAGTCCTCCCACTTATATTTACTTATAAATTTAGTTTTGTATTTTTAAATTTTATTTATTATTATATATTTTATTTATTTATTTATTTACAATTCGGTATTCGGGTCGGTTTTCGGTTTGAGTTTCAATATCCAAAACCAAACCAAAAATCATATTCAAAATTCGGTTTATTCAATTCGGTTATCCAAAAACCGTATTTTAAATTCGATTCGGGTTATTCGAATTCGAATAATTCGATTTTTGGTTCGATTTTCGGTTTTCGGTTTTTTTGCCCACCCCTACCAGTAAATCAGGAGATCCAATCCCATTGCCCATCCAAAAGCAGGCCCAATTCTAAAAGTGATGGGCGATAGTAAGCCCAAGAGGAGAGAAGAAGTGGTACCCACTGAAACAAAAAATCACAAACAAACCCTTCCAATCCGATTCCTTTCCTTCCCTCAAGAAACAGATGCCAAAAACAAGAAGCAAAGCATTAAACACCAAAAGTACGTTAATAACCCAGAAAACATTCTTTCCAAACAAAAAAGAAAGAAAATTGAAAATGTAAAAATATAAAAACCAAAAACACACAGACACTCTGGCGAATCGGATTAATTAAAATCTTTTTATTCGCGCATCGTGGTTCTTTACGAACTGCCGTATCATCACATGGAGTAGCATGAAATATACAAAGAGAAATTTAAATCCTAGTTCTTCCCAAAAAATCTCCCCAAATTAAAATCCCGAAATTCAAAGCCAAAATAAAAAGGAAAATCAAGAATGGAATTTGTTCTAGACTATGACTACAAGGACGAAAAGGAAAACTTCATTGTGAAAAAACTCTACTATTACTATTCTTTTCCCTTTAATTTAATCCCCCTTTCTTCATTCCTGCGTTCATTATTCTCCCCCAATTTGTTTCTCTCTCTGATTTCTCTCTCTACATCCCAATCTCTGTGTTTTTCGCCGGTTTCCGCTGGCTCTGGGTTTGATTTTTCGTCGATTTTCGGGATTTTTTTTGCATCTTAATCTGATGGAGGTGGATTAGTCACCGCCGGTGGATTTGGGGGCCAAGGGGAGCGTGCAGATTCTGTTTTTAGGGCTTCCTGTGTGTTTTGTCTGTGTCTTGATTTGGAGGCCATGGATTCTGATGAAGATAGCCACCGGGATATGGGGCCCAAGAAGCCGAAGCGACAGATGAAGACTCCGTTTCAATTGGAAACCCTCGAGAAGGCCTATGCCAGTATGTTCCATTTGTAAATTAATTTGTATTTGATTGTGTTTTTTTTATTTTGGAAAAAGGAGGTTGTTTTGTTGTTCATCTCAGGGGTTTGATTGTTTTTGTGGCTAGTTACTTGATAGTTAGTTGGAAGATTGCCTTTTTTGCTTGTGTGTGTTTTGCTGATTGATAGTACTGGATTTGCTGTTTTTATCAGTGGCTGCTATAAGAAATATTGCTATTTTGAACTGAAGTCTGTGAAATCAGGTTGGGGGAAGTTGAACTTGTGGGTGTTACAGAGTACTTGTATGGTGAAAGTTAGTATTTGTTTAATAGTGGATTGCAGATTTTGTGTTCGTTGGCCTTTTGCTCTGGATTGATATATTGTGGCTTTTTGCAGGTGAGACATATCCATCGGAGGCTATAAGAGGAGAGCTCTCGAAGAAATTGGGGTTGACAGACAGGCAGTTGCAAATGTGGTTCTGTCACCGGAGATTGAAAGACAAGAAAGAGGCTGCAGGAATGTCGGCTATGAAGCCTCGTGCTGCTGCTCCTGTTGCAAAGAGGAGTGTGGTGGAATCATCACATGATGAAATGGAAGCTGAGCCTGGTAGCGAGCCCGTGTCAAGATCAGGATTTGGTTCCAGGTCACGATCGGGATCAGGTTCAGGATCTGGCTCGAGTCAGTTTGATAATGGGGATGAGATGCCACCAGTGGGGGCTGGTAGTGCTAGGTATTATGATGCATCAAGTACAATGATGGTGCGTAGAGTGGTTGCTTGTGTAGAGGCACAGTTGGGAGAGCCACTAAGGGATGACGGACCCATTCTTGGGGTTGAGTTTGATATGTTGCCTCCTGGTGCTTTTGGTACACCTATAGGTACTAGACACTTAAGTCTGTTCTATGCTATGTGTTTTGTACACTGCAACCATAGTGTTTCACCTTTCTCTAGCATTTTGACCATCACTTCTCTTGCATCTTTTATTTGTCAATTTTCTTGGACTAGTTTCTTGATCATGGAAGTCTGTGTCTCAGTCAAGTAATGCATAGTTGGGCTGAAAGTTGGTCAGTTTGAGAAATATCTCTCTTTCCCTAATTGAATTTCTTGAAGGATTGGTGTGTCAATACGTGCCTCCGCATATGTTTTTTTATTTTTTATTTAAAGGAACAGTTTGAATGAGTGTGTTGAGAAAACTTGCTCAACCATAGTACTATTTGGGTGGCTGCATGTGAGGGGTGCTGTTTTGTTGAACTAACTGGTGACCGTTTCATGGCACATGCACATAAGTGTGCAATGGCGCGCATGCTTGTTTCTGCATTGTAGAGCCATAATTTCTTAATATTCTCTTGGAAGTAGCCAATACATATGAGCTGGTATTGATGGTCTAATAGATAGGTTTTAGAATCCCGCCTCAATTGTTGGGATACATTTTCTGGTAGATGTGCTACTAAAAGTGGCTTCAGGCGATATAGAGTTCACACTCCCTCCGTCCCACTGAAATTGGCATATTTACTTTTAGCATAATATTTTAGAAATTGGCATATTTACTTTTGGCATAATATTTTTGGAGAGAGCTGATGTGGTAGGGAATAATTGTGAAAAAGTAGGTATGTTTTGGGAAAGCAGTGGGTCTAGTCTAAAAGTTGTGTTAAAGTTAAAGAGGACAATGTGGGAATTTAACAAACTATTCTTTACCATTTTGGGTGATTTTCAAAACATGTCATTTTAGTAATTTATAGATCATATTACTTCATATTTCGCCCTCTGATTGGATAGGTTGGGATAGAGATAAAGGTAGGTTTATTTTAAATTTTTTTGTTTTTTAAAGTAGTAGGCCTGCGTCTCATCTATCATGTTCTTGTGCTCATTGTTAATGTTCTCTGAAGAAAGCTAATGCTTCATGCAATCAATTTCCACGTGAGGTTGCATGCTCCGGATCACGTGTCTCATCTACCTTGTTCTGATGTATTTTGTTGTTTGTGAAACAGCAACAGCGGAGCATCGAGACCGGTACAGGAATTCCTATGAGAAGAAGTCATATGGCTCTTATGATACAAAGCATATCAAAGTTCGTACTCTCTCTCTCTCTCTCTCCCTCCTGTAAACTGTTACTGATTCTGGATGAGGTTTCTGGTTCCACTGCTCCTGCATTATAAAGTCCAACTTGTAGTTGATCAAGATGGACATTTGTGGTTAAGAGATTCCTCTGTAGTTGTTAGCTTTAACCAACTACTTTTCATTGTTTTGATAATTATAATTAATTTCTTTTGTTTCTGGGAGGTCGAGGATGTTTTCCAGAATTGACCATGCTTGTATGTGTTGATGCTTTTGCATGCTTGATGGTGCTGAAGAAGTCATTTTGCATGCACCTGACAACTTCTTTCTATGTTTTAATCATCTTTGACTATTGAGCAGAGGTGTTTACCAGCATTTAACTTTTGCATTATTTTGCAGCCATCAACGAGTAGTCTACATGATCATGCCGAGCTCAAGATTAGATCTGATACTTATGGCCAAGTTGCTCCAGCCTACCTCTATGATTCACCCATTGTGGCTCCTGGTGGTAAAACTCTGTCATCAGTCCAAGTGAATGGACATTTGCCTAGGGAGTATGGTGTCGTGGGACAAGTATCAAGTGCTAATGTTTTGCCTCAGCACGGTAGACAAGGTCAGTTACATTCGCCTTCGCCAAGTGATGCCATGATGACAAAAAGCGAAGAGATTATGCAGATAGAGAGAAAGCGCAAGGTACCACTTAAGTGATTAATATATTTTCTACTTTGGTATGACTTTGTGGTGATGAAGTGTTTCAGAAACTTATAATTCCTGATATCCTCTTGCAGAGTGACGAAGCTAGAATGGAAAGAGATTTTCAAGTGCATGAGAAAAGAATAAAGAAAGAACTTGAGAAGCAAGATCAGCAAAGGCGAAAGGTTTCTATTTTTAAAATATGTTTATTTTAAGCATCTCTGAGCAGTAATGTTTTTACTTCAAATCTGACAAGTTAATGATTTTTATTGAAGATGGAGGAACAAATGAAGAAGGAAATGGAGAAGCAAGATCGTGAAAGGAGGAAGGAAGAGCTGCGGTTGATGAGGGAGCAGCAAAGGAAGGAAGAAAGGTTTCAACGTGAGGAGAAACGTGAAATGGAGAGAAGAGAGAGGTTTATGCAGAAGGAGCTCTTACGAGTACGTTGTTTTAGATTCTGATGTTTGAGGTCAACAAATGTCCAAATCGTGTGGCAATTTAACTTTGTTCTCTTGCACCATGTATTCTGTAGGCTGAGAGGAAGAAACAGAAGGACGACATTAGAAGAGAGAGGGAACTCGTGAGACAAAAAGCTGCAATGGAGAGGGCAGCAGCACGAAGAATTGCTAAGGAGTCCTTGGAACTAATTGAGGATGAACGGCTAGAATTGATGGAATTGGCTGCTAGTAGTAAAGGGTTGCCATCAATTGCTTCTCTTGACTATGATGCTCTACAAGACCTTGAGTCATTCAGAGGTAGGCGGTTTTTGCTCTGATCCGCTGGGATCTTAATTACATCCAATTTTAATGTTGGATATCTTTTAAACTTAAGAAATGTTCTTAGTGAAAATAGACAACCACCTTGCCTTGCCTCCTAGTGCTCAGCATTTTCTGAAAAATATTATATGATCTATCATACACAGAGTTGAGAGCTGCTGAAGTTTTATGTGAAAGGTACTTTAGCCATATGATTGTTTGGTAACTAGACCTTGCATTGAGGGAAAACCAATTTCTTTGATCAGATAAACTGTAGGTAGAGGATAATTTTTTGACATTTCTTTGCTGTCTCAGTTTTTCCTTGTACTCTGCTTCTTGTAATTAGTTACAGAATTTATTTTTATACTTAAATAACTGTTTTATGATGCAGATTCTCTGTGCAAATTTCCTCCAGAGTCGGTAAAATTGAAGAAGCCTTTTGGTATTCACCCCTGGGCTGATTCAGAGGAAAATGTGGGAAACTTGCTAATGGTATGTTTTTTAACAAGAAAAAGGCAGAAAATTGAATTGTTTTTGAATATCGGTGAAATCAATGCGGGACTTATATGATATAATTTTTTATCCTTTAGAATTCAGTTTTTGTTTGATAAGTTATATATAGTGCTGTTTTTTGGTTTGTTTTGTCTATTGGTTGATGTGCCTGCTACTGTATTCATATTCGTAATTTTGCATTTTGCTTCTTGTTCATTGCTAGTAGATGTTAGCATAGACGGCAGATTGTAGAGTATAATATAATCTTGTTTTTCAATCAAATGGGCCCTTTTGGATGGTGATGTTTGTTTTCTGTTTCAGGTTTGGAAATTTTGTATCACTTTTGCTGATCTTCTGGGGCTTTGGCCCTTTACCCTCGATGAATTCATTCAAGCTTTTCACGACTATGTAAGTTTCCATGAAAAGCCTTGGCTTTTAACATGCAGTTTGGTTTCAATTAAATCGTCATTGTCATAATCACATCCCCCCCTAACTGTGTGTTATCGGATCCTGAACTTTGCTGTGCTATTTCGTTATAGGATTCAAGGCTTCTGGGCGAGATACACATTGCTCTTTTAAAGATGATCATAAAAGATATTGAAGATGTTGTTAGAACACCTACAGGTGGCCCTGGAACTAATCAGTATAGTGTTTTCAATCCCGAAGGTGGACATCCGCAGATAGTTGAAGGGGTAATTATTGCTGCTACTTTTACTTTTTTTTGGCTCCAGTTTTGATGTTTAATTGTCTTAAGAAGTTTTGTTGATTTTCTTTCCACCTGCAGGCATATGTTTGGGGCTTTGACATACGGAGTTGGCAAAAGCACTTAAATCCACTTACGTGGCCTGAAATCTTAAGGCAATTTGCTCTTTCTGCTGGATTCGGTCCAGAGCTCAAAAAGAAGGATACAGAACGGGGGAACATAAATGGAAATGATGAGGTTTGTCCTTTTCCTTGTTCATTCCGCATCTCTCATGCTTTCCTGGTTAACCCTCTTTTAAAACAAAGTATGAGGTGGTGCGAATATTGAGCTTGGTGGTAAGTTGCTTTTTCATGCATGTAGCACGGAGTAGGTAATAATACATTTTTGTCCAAATCCGTGAAGTTCTTCTGGAAATTGGGTTTGCATTAAAAGTGAAATGGAATTGACAGAATCTCCGTGCCATAGGAAATAGGAGGAGGAGCAGCACTTTTTAAGTTTTTGATTTGGTGAAGATTCTTTAAATGTCTGGAAATGGCTCTTTCAGGGTATCCTATTCGCTAGTTTGTGTCCCTCAGTTGAATTTATTGGCATGTGACTTTGTGCATATTGGAACCATAGTCTTTGGAAATTTTAATTATTGCCTTCTTGACCTTAATGAAGCATCTTAAGCAGAAAGTCGCTGTAGTGGACATGTCTTGAAGTTTTTATTTAAGGCTTATCAACCCGCCTATACCCTCAACAACTGCTGTTGTTGTGTTGGATTCTAACCTTTTTGTTTGGGACAGACTAAAGGTTGTGAAGATATAATTTCCACTCTTCGAAATGGATCAGCTGCTAAAAGTGCTGCTAACATCATGCGAGAAAAAGGATTTTCCCTTCAGCGCAAATCTAGGCATCGGTTAACACCAGGAACTGTGAAATTCGCTGCCTACCATGTGCTTGCACTTGAGGGAAGCAAGGGTTTAAATGTGCTTGATCTCGCAGAGAAGATTCAGGTACATATAGCTCTGTTGTGTGTAGTAGCTTTCATGCACAGTTTTTTTCCCTTCTGTTTGCACCCTTGCTTTCTTTTCTCTTGCGTTTAGAACTTCTTGCTGATTGTTTAGCTATATGCTGTTTTTGCTCGTAAAGAAATCTGGACTCCGTGATTTATCAACAAGCAAGACACCCGAGGCATCAATATCTGTTGCATTATCAAGGGACCCAGTACTTTTTGAGAGAATTGCTCCTTCGACCTACAATGTGCGCCCTGCTTATAGGAAGGATCCTGCTGATGCAGAGACTATAATTGCCGAGGCACGGGATAAGATCCAGAGATTTGTGAATGGTGTTTTAACTGGACAAAATGTTGAGGATGAAGGAGACGATGATTCCGACTGTGATGTTACTGAGGGTGCTGAAGTTGATGAAATGGTTACTCCATCCGATGCAAACAAGACTATTGAAGGTTGCAATGAAGTTTGTAGTAGCACTGGGAATGGAAAAGAAAGCACAACAGCAGAAATTCCTCTACAGAATGAATTTGGTTCTGATGGTAAAGAAGTTTTCTGCTGCTCTTTTTGCTAGCTTAAGTTTGAGTTCTTTCTCATTATGCTAGTTTTTGTGAGGTTTTAACTGTGGTTTAACTTGCAGGAGTAAGCAAGTCTGACCCAGGAGGAGAGATTGACGAAAGTAGGTCAGGCCAGCCATGGGTCCAAGCACTTACTGAAGGGGAATATTCTGAATTGTCTGTGGAGGAGCGCCTCAATGCTCTTGTTGTCTTGGTTGGTATTGCTAATGAAGGGAACTCTATCCGTGTTCTTCTAGAGGTCACACATCTGACTTTTCTTTGTTGGTAAATGCATATTCTCAATTGAATTAATTGTCAGTTTACTTACATAGGTTTTTATCTTTGCAGGAGCGACTTGATGCTGCCAGTGCACTTAAGAAGCAGATGTGGGCTGAAGCCCAATTGGATAAGAGGCGCCTCAGAGAAGATATTGTTACTAAGTTTGGTGAATCGGGATACGGGGCTGCTGCAGAGGGTAGCCAAAGTCCATTGGCCATGGGTAATAATAGACATGGTGAGGCATCTCCTGACGCTGTGGTTAGGGATGAGCCAGCTTTTGGAATGAGCATTGTTTACAATCAAATGGACTCAATTCAACAAAATGGTTCCACAGCAGAGAGATCACGAATGCAGATGAAAGCTTTTATCGGACACAGAGCAGAGGAGATGTATGTTTACAGATCGCTACCTCTGGGTTCAGATCGAAGGCGTAACCGGTATTGGCTTTTTGTTGCGTCCCCATCTAGTCATGACCCCGGTTCTGGTAGGATTTTTGTTGAATCTCCTGATGGTCGCTGGAGGCTTATTGACACCGAAGAGGTATGGCATGATTTTCTTGTTCACACGATCTTTGATTCTCTTCTGTTGAATCCTTTTCCGAATTATGTAATCAATTTTTCTGTGTTAGGGGCTTTTATTTTTTTTTATCTTTTCTTCTTTTTCCTTATATTTATACTCCCTCTGTTTTAGAATGTGTCTTTTGGGGGTTTTACGCATATATTAAGAAAATATCTGGATAGCTACAAATCCTTGTAAAATGGTACGGTGATGGAAAGAATTTGTTCAAGTCAAAGCTTTAATAATCATTTTTTTTTATTTACCATGAATGAAAAGCGGTATTTTTCTACTTTGTGAGAGAGGGGATATATTTTATTTTTGGGGTGTGCCTGTTGAGTATAGCCTACTTGTTGGATGGACTGTGGTATTTGTAGCGTATGCTACTATGCATATATTGATGCTTTGTTTTTCTCTTTGACAAAAATCCTAGGAAAAAAGAATTAATTTTGTTCAATCATGCATTTGTATGATAGTTTCATGTCTATTTACTTTCTTTTTTGTCCTGATTTACGGCATAATTGACAATTGAAAAATATGCAAGAGGAGGGATAATATTACGGAATGTATTTGCATCCATTTGGCTATGATTATCTTTACTTTAATATTATTACTGACTTGCACCAAAAGGACCGAGTAAGGCACCAATAGTATTTGGGCGGGGGGGGGGGGGGGGGGGGGGGGGGGGGGGGGGGGGTTGTTGACCTCTGTTCGGGATTTACTGATACTTTTTTATCTGTTATGCAGACATTCGATGCTCTATTAATGTCGCTGGATATGAGAGGAGTTAGGGAATCTCATCTGCATATAATGTTACAGAAGATTGAGGTTCCTTTCCGAGATCGTATTCAGAGTAATTTGTCTCGTGGTCTTGCCACAGGAGAGGATGGGATGAAAACTGAAGCTGAATTTGCTGATGTACATTCCATTCCTGGTGACAGTACTTGTGCTGAGAGCCCTAGTAGTACAGTCTGTGCCATGAACTCTGACTCACTTGAACCTTCATCCACATTTAAGATTGAGTTTGGGAGAAGTGAAATGGAGAGGGAGAATGCATTGCAAAGATATCAAGATCTTGAAATTTGGATGTGGAAAGAATGCTTTAATTCAATGGTTCTTAGTGCCATGTCCAATGGAAAGAATAGGTGCACACCACTCCTTGGAGTGTGCTCTCTTTGTCTTGATTCCTTCCTTACTACGGAAGGTCATTGCTGTTCGCCCAACAAATCAAGTAATGTTGATTGCAGGAAAACTTTTATGGAGCAATCATATCCTTATGAAGATGAAATGAATGTTGAGCTTATGGGGAAAGGTATTACAAATTCTTCACAACAACCTCTAAGGATCAGATTGATTAAGGTCCTATTGAATTCCCTCGAGGTGAGCAGCATTCCATGGTACAAAATAAACCCATAAAAAATCTTTTGAAATCTCATTGCATTTGGCTGATTTCCTGGCTTCTTTTGATGATTTTTGTCCCTCTCAACAGGCTTCTCTTCCATATGATGCGCTGCAGTCTTTTTGGGCTGACGACCTTAGAGAGGTATGGGCCTCCAAGTTGCTCAAGTCATCATGCACCGAAGATCTGCTTCAGGTTGTCATATCTTTCTGTTGCCCAATTTGTGTAAATTTGAAACTGCTCTTGTGCCTAATTTGCTGTTTTTGTCATGTGCATAATGTGATTGTTTTTCTTTCTGATCCTCTGCAGGTTCTGACACAATTTGAGGGTGCTATAAAACGCGATAATTTGTCGTCAAGTTTTGAGACTACAGAGGAGTTATTGAGCTATTGTGCTTCTGTAAAAAGTTTAAGCTATGAATCTCGTTCGGGATCCATTCATCAGCTTCCTTGGATACCACAAACTACTGCTGCTGTGGCCCTCAGGCTATTAGACCTTGATGCCTCGATTTCCTTTGGTGAAGAGCAGAAGCCTGATATTCAAGAAGAAAAGAAAGTGGAAAACTTAATAGTTGAGTTTCATTTCCCTTTATGTTCCCCATCTCTAAATTACTCAAGCGTTGCAATTCTTAGGTTTTACTTATTGTCTCTTACCTGCAGAAGCATCCTTCAAGATATGCTTACACGGGTAGTGGACAGAAGGTCCAAACTGTGGAAGGTAACGGAGTTAATAAGCGAACAAAAGAAGACTCTTGGGAATACTCGGGCAATCCATCCGGTAGCTATGAGTATAATAAGCAAGGTGTGCGTGGGAGGGGGATCAGTCGTCCAAGAGGAAAGAGCCTTAAGGTACTTTCTGGTTCAGTTCCGGAAGCTGGACGACAAAGTAGTAAGCATGGGACATTGACTCAGGCTCTCATGCAGCAGGGAGAGAGATCATACGGACAGAAGCACAGTCGGGGTAGGAGAACAGTTAGAAAGAGAAGGACGGAGATGGAGACGAGCACTGTCAAAGAGAACCTTCCAGACAGATCAGTTGTCAAGGGTGGCATTAGGATGGCCCCAGGATTGGCAAGACACTCTAGCGGCATGGCAGAGAAAGCTGTCAGTCCGAGCTTCAGAGAGGTTGAAGACAACAGCAGCTGCTCAGATGACGCCGTTGATTCTGATGACAACGCTCTAGAAACAACCTATAATTACGGGGAATGGGGAGCCGGTTTCACTGTCGCTCCTCACAGAACCAACAGCGACATGATGGAAATGAGCGAGGAAGAGGAAGATGAGAGCGAGGATGACAATGTGGGTGAAGACGACAATGCAGAACATATGGAAGTAGATGGTTTAGGGATGAATGATTCTGATTATGAATCTGATAGAAATGTGGATAGACAAAACGTTGTGGAAGAGGAAGAGGAAGAGGAAGAAGAAGATGACGAAGCCTCTGACTCCGGGGTATCTGGAGATTACAGTGACTGAAGTTTCTCAAGTTTTGGTGACCCTATTGATCGGAAGGGAAGGGTAAAAGCAGGCTTTCTCGCTATGGAGTCACATTTGTTAAATTCTTTTGTATTCTCTTATAGGGCAGGCAAGTCAGTTTTAGGTTTTTTTTTTTCATGCTGGTAAATGATATTTGTGTATAACCACAATAGAATGAGTCTAATAGAGTTATTAGCCAATTTTAACCAACTATCATGGTATACGATAGTAAAAAATATTAAATCCATTTAAGAGCTGAAAATAAAAAGAATGAATGGAAAGTAAAAATCCATTTGAGATGTGAATAAAAGGAATGAATGAAAAGTAAAGAGGTTAGGCAAATGAATAGAAAAGAATTAAGATGATTTTATAAATCGATTAAATTAAGGGTGTGGATTTTTCAATTTACACGTATTTTGGAGTTCTGATTTTTCCCCCGTAAATGGAATCCATAAATTTTATAAATCTTAGATCGAAGATCCACCTGATCAATCTTGGAAGTGATCTATAAATACCTTTTTTGTACTTCGATTTTAACACTAAATCTCATTTATCTAATCTATTTTCACCTATTCATTAATTTTATTTTAGTTAAAAATTAAATTTGTAAAACGGATTTCCCATTCTCTGTGCGTCTCCAAAAGTAAACCCTAGTGAATAAGGGTGGTAAATAGACGGACAAGTTGAATACGAATCGGATAATATGGGTAATGAAATAATATGGGTATTGTCCATTTCGACCAATTTTATAACGGGTAAAAAATGGGCTGAGTTGAAATCCGTTCAACCTGCATGTTAAAAATTCCTCAACTCACGGGTCAAAAATGGGTAAACATGCGGGTTTCACTCCATATGGGTAAAATATAAACCTATATGGGTTGACATAATTTAAAGATTTTTCATTTTTTTTAAATTTCAGTTTTTTTAATAAATTTTTAATTTTTTAACTTGAGAAGTCTGATAATAGCGTAACATAAAGCTTAGAGTCTGTCTCCTATCAGACCGTCTCATGGTGAGACCATGGATTAGAGGCTAGAAGAAGAGCAAATCAAATTCGGGGGCAAAATCACAAATTAATTTGGACTCGGGGTAATAAATACCAAACAACAAAAAAAAAATTATACCAAAAAACGCGTCTTCCTCCTTGGATTTGGTTACTCCGTCGGTGCCGCAACGTCTGCTCCGCCATCGCCGCCGCGTCTGCTCCTCGTGGCATCATCTTCTATGCCGTCGCCTGGGCGATGTTTGAATCAACGAGGCTGAGCTCCATTCCCGACGAAGGTTGAATCGGTGAAGGTTGAAACGACGAGGCTGAGAATCAGATCTGAGGTTCGAGGTTGAATCAGCAAAGGTTAAATCGATGACGCAGAGCTCCATTTCCGACGAAGGTTGAATTGACGAAGAATTGTAACAACCCGGTGAAATCGAATCGAATTAGAATTTGAAGCCCCGAGGGCGCCGGAGAAGGACGGTTCGTCTCGTCGGGGCTCAGGTCAAATTTGTTGGCGTCAAGTCGGATTCGCTAACGGTCGGCGGTTGTTGATCGAATGTTGGCGGTGTTTGTCGGATTCGCGTTCGACGGCGTTCATCGGATTGTGTTGCCGGATTGCTTTTCCAGATTCATGCGTTGCCAGATTGCCTTGCCAAATTCTTGAGTTGCCAAATATTTTGTGTTGCCAGATTTTTGTTGCCGAATTTCAGTCTCTTTACGGCCGAGGGAAGAAGGAAGGCAAAAACCGACCGGTTCGTTTTTCTGGCCTGTTCTAAGAAGAGAATGTGATTAAAGTACCAATTTGATCATTCAATTCATTGTTTGCTCATAATTGTCCTTGGCATTCACTGAACCATCTAGTGTTTACTATGTTGCACAGTGCTGATAAAACTCATTTGAAGAGGAAATTGGATCTTGAATTTCAACCAGAGGAGGAGTAGCTAGGGAGTTTTCTCCATATGTGCGCTGAGTTTTCCCCATATTTCGTCGATATCCAAGGGGACGAGAACTTTGAGCCAAGAGATTATACTACATTGCCCTGCACATGCCATCAACAGAACAAATTACAGCGCTAATTATCCAAGTGGGATAAACACTGCAAGGCAACTGTTTTTGATCAAGTAATGACGGCACAGGATTGTTGGCAGCTTGGCATGCCCATAGGCATCATTTTGTTTGGAAAATGAGTTCTAGTTGCTTAGTGATTGGTTTCTGAGTGATAGAATTGTTCTTCATTTGCTGCTACCACTTGGGATTTGATTGTTGTTGATAAGTGGGTTTATCAGCTTATGAGTTGGATTTCACCAAGATAGCATGCTTTTTTGGCTTGATTATTTAGGATTTGTCTTTAGTTGGGCATGATTTCTAAAATATCACATTTAAATTATAATTCATCCTATTAAATATTAAAATATCAAGGTTAAAAATAAATTATAAAATAAACTAAATTAAAATAGATAAAATCAAATAAAAATAATAAAATAGTTAAACATCAAATAAAAACACTAAAAATGCACTAGATTATAGTTAAAATATCAAATAAATTAGAATAGTTTAATGTTAGGTATAAATTAAAATACACATCAAACAAAAATAGTTAAACATCTAATAGATAAGTTAAAAGTGCAAAAAATGATAAAACAACATCCAATACAAAATTAAAATACATATAATGCTTAGTTGATCTAAAATTAGCTTGTTGGGACGTGATTATTATTTACTGTCATACTGTAATTTTATACTATAATGTTATAATGGTTCAATTTTTTGGTGTGATGTTACACTGTAATGCTGTGATGGTTCAATTTTTTTGGTGTGATGTTACACTGTAATACCGCAATGGTTCAATTTTTGGGGTGTGTTGTTTTACAAAAGTATCGATGAAGATGATTAAAATAAGATAATCATATGATCCACTGCACTTACACATTCCACTGTTATTGCATTTCAAGTAAATTGTTAAACATCATTCATTACAAAAGGATTCTAATGCACTAAAACATCGGTAAAATAAAAACTATAAAATTTAAATAAGCCTAAAACATCTAACAATCCAGTGTCTCATCTCTAACAAATAAACCAATATTTTCAAAACATCATTCTCAAATAATACATCGCAAACAATCAAATTCTATTTCCCCACATCTTATTTCCCTTTGTTGCTCGCTTATTCACATACTTGCCTTCTCTTCTACTGGTTTTGAAGATGATAACTCTTCTACTCCACCAACGCCAAGATCAAAAGTCGGCTCTGGTCCTCTATTCAAGGGAACGTCTTCAGTAACATGATTCCTCATAGCACTTTTTTAATATCTCATCAATGACATCGTAGAACTCTGCCATGGAAAGTATTCCTGTGAAATAAACATAAAACAACACACCAAAACACCACGTGCATCAAATAATGAAATTAAAACATTACACCTACACAGATAAAAACACTTAAAACCTAAAATATGAAACATCATTCAAAAAAACATCAACATCAGTATGTAAAACATCACATCTGAAAAATAGTAAAAATTACAGATCCTACTTCCTTCTCGATTGCAACAACAGTGGACAAACGTTCTTAGATATCTAAGAAAAGGCAACAACAACAAAAAAGTTTGCACAACTCGTAACAAAACCCTAAGATATCACACACAATCAAAATTGAACATCAATTGCACACCTAAGTATGAAAACACCACAAGCATTAAGCGCTGAAATTAAAACATCACAATAACACTGATAACACTTAAAGCCTAAAACCCTAAGCATCACAGTGAAAACAAGAAACTTCATTACTTGTACCTGAAACATCACTGCTGAAAAGTAAGACAAATCCTTTTTCCTTCTCGATTGCAGTAGCGGTGATGCGAATCTTCTTAGACATCTAACAAACAACATCAGCTACACAAATATTAGCACAAATAGAAACAAAACCCTAAGATATCACACACACAATCAAAACAATAAAACTGAACATCAATTGCACACTTAAAATACAACAAGCATCAAATACTGAAATTAAATCACCACACCAGCACAAATAAAAGTACTTGAACCCTAAGCACGAAACATCACACAGAAAACCTCAAACATCAGCAACAGTATTTAAAACATCACATCAGCAAAAATAACAAAATTTACAGATCCTCTTACCTTCTCGATTGTAGCAACAGTGGCAAAAGCATTCTTAGACATCTAAGGAACATCATCAACAACAAATTTTTTTGCACAAATCGTAACAAAACCCTAGATATCACACACAATCAAAACTGAACATCAATTGCACACTTGAGCATGAAAACACCACAAGTATCAAACACTGAACTTTAAACATCAAAATAACACTGATAACAGTACTTAAAGGCTAAAACCTGAAACATCACACTGAAAAGGAGAAACATCATTAACCGTAACTAAAACATCACTGCCGAAAGTTCTGAAAACTTACAAAAGATTCTTCCTTCTTGATTGCAGCAGCAGTGATGCAAATCTCCTTGGAAATCTAACAAACAACAACAACAAAAAATATTAGCACAAATCCGTAAGAACAACTCACAAAACACAAAAAAATAGAGAAGTCCCCAAGTATTAACATAATGAGCAACATAAACCCTAAAAAATCACATGAACCAAAAATAGCAAACAAAAAAAAAACAACAAAATATGCATAAAACTCCGAGCAAAAACATTACTTTCGAAGATAAACACCAACTGAAGCTATTTGTTCGGCCGTCGGAATTTTTTTTGGATAAATCCAGAAATTGCACGAATCACTGCGCGCAAGAAAGAGGAAGAAGAACGGAGATGATGAGCGGTTGAATGGATGAAAACGAGCTCGAATTGAAGAAGATGGAAGAAAAATAGAGAAGAGAGAGAATAAGGAAATTTGAGTTGGAGAGCGAATAAGGAGGAAAGGAGTATGAGCCATTGAATAGGAGAGATGAAAAGAGGAGAGAGAAATTTTTAGAAAATATGAGAGAATAATGAGGAATTTTTTTTTTAAAAAAATTCACAAGTTCGATAAATGAAAATGCGCCCAGGTAGTCATTACATTCATAGTAAAACTACCAAACATTTTGCGCACATTAAGTGGTACATTATACGGAGTATGTAATGTATCCTTCCTTGTTCAGATATGAATCTAACAGTATTTTTTCTGCTTGAAGGTATTCATTTATCCAAAGCAACATATAACAAGATAGCAAGTGACTTGACTATTCTCCTTTGCAGGGTATTTCAGTGCAGCGGCAAACAGGCCTACTCGATGCTTCCCACCGTTGTATCCACGTTCAAGAATCATAATGTTCTTTATTCCCAGATCATCTTTCATTCCAGCCAGATAGTCCGAAAGCCTTCTTGCACATTTTGGTCCACGAACTTGGCTGAGAGCGCAATGGAAAACAAGGGTATCTTTGCCCTTAGCAGTCTCTACCAGAGTGGGGATTTTGTCGAGAAAAGTGTCGCTAGCAAAGTGCAGCGACCCAGCGATGTGACCGTCATAACTCCTCTCGTCATCCCTAACGTCGACGATGACGATATTTGGGCGGCGTTTGAGAGAGAGGAGCTGGGCGAAATTGATGTAGTTGATGCTCCCGGCCATCTTTTGTTCCCGCCTTTGTCGATTCGATGCTACGTTCGCCGCCGCTCCGAATAATGAGGAAAACTTGATATTTATACATGGATTTAAATGTAAAATAGTAAAATTTGACATCCAACCTCTATACTTTTAAAACTTTATCATTTACAATTAAATCTCTAATCTCACCGATGTTTACAAGATTTTGTCTCAAGCTTAATGGCAAGCCGTTTGACATGGTTTTTAATGCCTACAGGCTACAGATGTAAAACTTCAATGCCAAAATTTCAAACCATTTAGCAAATGCATGCAAGGGGTGTACTCAAACACAACATTTTTCCTTGCAAGCTTTCTGTAAACAGCACCAAACGGGTAAGCCGTAAGCTGCTTTCCGAAATATTGTGACCATTTTATCTATCCACGTTCATCCCGTAAATCCAACCCATTTTATCCATATTTTTCAATTACTTATTTGACTCGTTACCCATTTTATTCATATTCACACGCAATCGACTCACTCAATAACTCTTTTTATTGTTTCACTATTTATCATATTATAGTATCATTATAGTTAGGCAAAGTCTTGGGAAAGACTGTGTTTCCATTGGCTTATGGAAAGATGTGGTTTAATTAGAATAATAAAAGGTAAAATATATTAGTTGTAATATTAAAAAATTATTATGCAATGTGTAGTAGTTGATAATGTGTAAATTCGTATGCGCCTAAATACCCATGCGGCTACCTTATGTCCATGGCTTTGCCCTTTGGGTAAATCATTTTAGGCAGGCCCACGATGAGAGTACTTGCTCTACAAGCAAACAAACAGTTGTCATACTTGCCTACCTATATAAAGGCCAAAGGTAAACCTACACAACTCAACTATTCATTCCTAATTACATTTGGGTAGAATGTTTGCTTACTTGGCAGTCGAAGCCTCTCCCCCCTGGAAACCTCCGGGGGCTTTATCTTTGCAGATTCCGATCAGTCAGATCGTCAGTCAGATCTGCGATCAAATACTTGTTTTTTATGTCAACATCTACAGCAAACGCCTTCCGTAGGAGTGAACAGTTAAAAGGCAAAGCTTTAGGCGTCGACAAAGAGGTACAATCCCCATATCAAAAAATGAGCGGGCGTAGATCCAATATGCTAGCGCCGGTATTAGGCCTCCGGGAAGCTGGCCAGGATTAGGTCCCAAAAGGCAGGGGTTTGGAAGCTCTAGGCGAAGAAGATGACGCACCCTCACGGACCATAGAGGTCAGCGTCGAACCCTGGGTAGGTGGAGCTGAATCTCCTACCTCGCAAAGTCAGGCGCGTCGATAAAGAACGAACGAACCACAATTTACGGAGGCTACGATGGATTCACAAACAAAAATCTCGATTAGGGTTGCTCGAGCATCAAGGGGTACCAGCAAGGCGGGCTCCCCATCGCAGCAAGATCTAGTGTCATGAACTCAGGCCCTCAGATCTGCTGGCTATCAGGTGGAGCCTCCTATGCTCTACCATATGGAGATACAGCAGCAGATGAGGCCCCAACCTTCGATGCCCCTGGTGTTGCAGCCAAGATTCTAGCCATAGACCCCCCGAGAGTGTCCTATCAAGCCAACATTGGTGCCCTTACACGGCCCAAGCCAACACTCTCGAGCATGCCGCAAATGATAGCATACTCGGTGCCAACTTTGACGCCTCTCTTGATGCCCTCAGCACCGAGACAGAGTATTCCACATTCAATGGTAAGGCCGATGTGAGCTTTTCTAGGTTTTGAAAACCAAATATATTTAGGACTCCGTCCGGAGGTCCCCCCCTACGACCCTTACCGGCCAGGGTTATATTATGGCCCGACAAGGAAAGGGTCGCACTCAGGGTACATGGCTTTGAATCATCTCCGCCTTACTCCCCCAAGCTTCGATACCTTGGTTTGGCCCAGCCTATACGGAAACCTGCGGATGGGAGGGGGACCAAGCGACTCTTTGACAAGAGAACTCGACTGGCTGATCGGGCCTTTGGGTTGTATCGCAACATCCCCTTCCAGTCCTGCAATAATGACCGCCCGATGGCCTAGCGAAATGAAACCACCTGAAGGGCTCTCCACATACAGTGGAGACTTGGACCCTCGCGAGTTCATACAAATGTTCCTTAGTCTAATGAACTCGAGGGAATTCAACGAACACCTAACATGCAAGTTGGTCGGAAATTACCTTCGAGGGAAAGCCTAAGAATAGTTCAACAAGTTGGGCAGAGGGACGCTAAACTTGTACAGAGACTTCGAAAAGGTCCTTCTGATTCATTTTTTTCAAAAAACAAAGGTTCACAAAAAGCCTTAATAGAGCTGTACCAAAACAAGCAAAGGTCGGGCAAGTCGACTTAGGCGTTCTACCATCGATACGTGGATGAGAGTCATAGCGTAATTAATCGGACCGAGGAAGGGGTAATTCTTGGATATATGAATGGAATGTCAAACCTTGACCTGCACATAAAGATGGTCTCGAAGAAACCGGAGACCCTACAACAATTGCAGGAAATTGTAGAACAACAATTGCAGGAAATTGTATAACAGTATTCGAAAATCGAAGAGGCCATGAAGACAAAATAGGAGGGAGATAGATGGGCAAAAAATGACATAAACCCTCTGAGTCTAGGTAAAAAAGGCTCGGCTACTCGAAAAAGGGTTCGAAAACTTTATTCCCTTAACCAAGTCCCTGATGGAGATACACTCAATCCATAAAGAGATGTTTCGAAGCCCCCCTCTCGGAAAAGACTATCATGGGAAGAAAGAGTCCCTAAAATGTTTTGATCACCATAAAGAATGAGGCCATGACACAAATGTGTGTACCCATTTGAGACAGGAAGTGGAAAGATGTGCAAGGAAGGGTTTACTCCCAGACTGTGTCGAGGGTGCAAAAAGAGAATCCTCTTCGAAGGTCCGAGCGAAACACAATTGGAAAGGCAAAAAGAGAGCCAATCAAAATAGCAGATAACAATAGGTGAATAAAGGAGACCAAGTCGGAAACCAAGTAGGGGTTTGAGCCGAAGCCGAGGCTCGACCGGACAGAAACTGGAGAGATGGGGCAAATCGAGTGATCAACTTCATCAACAGAGTTGTAGGCGATCAAGCTTCAAACACAACCATCAAAGCCCAGTCCCGATATGTGCCCCCCGGAGAACCTTGTCAAAAATGTTTCGACCCGAAGAAGCAATACCTTCTCGGAGACTGACCCGATGCCCAGCCGAACCCCTCACACGGATCTGTTGGTGATCCATGCAACCACAGGAGATTTTTATGTCAAAAGGGTGTTCGAGGATGATGGCAGTAGGGTCAAAGTAATGTTCGCCAACTGCTTTGACCAGTTAGGGCTCGGACGTGAAAGCCTAAGGAGAACAACCTCTCCCTTGCCCGGCTTCTCCAAGAAAACGGTGCTAACCCTAGGGGTGATTACCCTCCCAGTTAAAGTAGTTGAGGGGGACAAGGAAACCACAATCTATTGTAGTTTCACAGTAGTTGACGCTACCTTGGATGTTTCAGGCGCGAGCGGTATGACCCCCCTATCATTTGACCATGAAGTTTCCCACGAAAAAGGGGATAACAGTTATCAGAGGGGATCAACTGGCGGCCAGAAGTTGTTTGGCTCTAGCCCTCAGAGAGGGTAGAAAGAAGAACCGAGTGGCTTTAATCGAGGGAGAGGTTAAGCCTACGGACATCGAACTAATAGCCGTTCGGGACAGGGGAACGGTGCCCATAGGACAAATCATTCCACCCGCAAGAAAGCAACAACTGAAGGACTTCTTAAACAATTTTGTAGATATGTTTTCATGGGACACCTTCGACCTCACAAGGGTACCTAAGCAATATATTGTTCATCGGCTGAATGTGGACCCCTCCCAAAATCCAATCAAATGGAAGCGTAGATCTTTTGCTCCCAAAAGGGCCGAGGCCATAAATGAAGAGGTCCAAAAATTGCTGAAAGCTGAGGTTATCGAAGAGGTATTCTACCCCGAATGGATAGAAAATCCTGCGATGGCCCCCAAGCACAATGGTACTTGAAGGAAATGTATCGATTTCACGGATCTCAACAAGCGTTGCCTTAAGGACATCTATCTCCTTCCTTCCATTGATGTGCTGATCGAAGCTATAACAGGATATGATGTCCTGGCTTTTTTTTGATGCCCATAAAGGCTATCACCAGATACTCATGGAAGAAGAGGACAAGCAAAAAATGTCTTTCATAACTTATGGGGGAACATTATGCTACAAGAAAATTCCATTCGGATTGAAGAACATAGGGGCTACCTATCAAAGGTTGGTCGCTCTTTGAAAAGCAAATTGGTAGAAACATTGAGATATATGTTGATGATATGGTAGTTAAAAGTAGGAGCTTCGACCAATTTTTTCCAGAACTTGAAGAGAACTTCCAAAAAGCTCCGAGAAGCTAATTTGAAGCCAAATCCCACTAAGTGCATCATCGGAGTCGGAACAGGTAAATTCCTAGGGTTTATGGTTTCAGAGAGGGGGATCGATGTCAATCCTGAGAAAGTTGAAGCATTGGTCAACATGAAGCCCCCTAAAACAGTCAAAGATGTCCAGAGGCTCACATGATTGCTGGTGACACTCAGTCGATTCCTCACGAAGAAGGCAGAAACACACGTGGCATTCTTTGATGTGCTTCAAAAAACAAAGAAATTCGATTGGACGGATGATTGTGACAAGGCCTTCCAGGAGCTGAAAGAGCACTTACAAAGTTTTCCCAACCTCATGAAACTAGAAAAAGGGGAAGATTTATGTTTATACATCTCCGCATCCCTCCTGGCGATAAGCGCCATTTTGGTAAAAGAGAAGGAAAAATCCCAATTCCCAATATACTTCGTAAGCGGGGCACTGCATGGCCTGGAGACCCGCTAAACTGCCCTTGAGAAACTGATCTTTGCCCTTGTCCACACTGTAAGATGCCTTCAACCATACTTTCAAATCCATAGGATAATCCTACTTACCAGCCATCCAATTAGGCAGGTGCTTCTAAAGTCGGAGGCCTCAGGAAGAATGATGACATGGGCCATCAAACTAGGTGAACACGACAACCAGTTCCACCTAAGAATAACTATAAAGGGCTAAGAGTTAGCAGACTTCAAGGCCATGAATAATGAAGCACTAATCACATGCCTTCGAATTGCCAAAGATTTGGGAGTTCAAAAACTAGACATCTTTAGTGATTCCTAAATCGCGGTCTTTCAAGTCAAGGGGGAATATGATGCTAGGGAGAGAAGCTTGCAACACTATTTGGAAGTGGTAAAACCCCTCCTCGAACATTTCCACCATTGTACGCTCAATCAGGTCACTCGAGAAAAAAATCACAAGGCTGATGCCTTAAGCTAATTGGCCTCGTCGGACTTGGACTTGCAATCTCAGGGGCATTTAATGGTGGAGACGCTAAGTAAGTGTAGCTTTGAGGATGAGGAAACGGTGATGGTGGTTGAGGAAAAAAAGTCATGGATGACGCCTATTATGAGCTACCTTCGAGATAGAACCCTCCCAGAGGACCCCATCGAAGCAAGGAAGGTCAGAATAAAGGTGCCTAAATATGTGATCCATGAAGACGTGTTATATAGTCAAGGCCATCTCCAACTACTCCGCCGATACGTAGCGCCCTATGAAGCTGATTACTTGATCCATGAAACCCGTGACGGGGCCTGCGAAAGTTATCAAAGGGCTCGATCGTTAGCTAAGAAGCTTCTCCTGGCTGGATATTATTGGCCAAAGATGTTCAAAGAGGTAAACAAGCACATCCAAGCCTGCCACCAAGGCCAAAAGCATGCACCAATCACCCACATCCCCCAGGACCAAATGATAAACATTAACAGTTCTTGGCCATTTGACAAATGGGGGATTGATTTGGTGGGACCTTTCTCAGAGGCTCATAGCCACTTTGGGTTCCTCATTGTGGCCATTGACTACTTTACAAAGTGGGTCGAAGCCGAAGCCCTGCCGGTTGTAAAAGGGAAGGTGGTGATTGGGTTTTTCTGGAAGAATATCATATGCATATTCGGGATCCCTCGAATGATTATAAGTGACAATGACACTCATTTTGTCAATGGCCCATTCAAAAGCTGGTGCAAGGAGTTCAAAATCCGCCAAAGGGTCACCAACGTTTACCACCCCCAAGTCAATGGGCAGGTGGAGGTCACCAATCGAACCATTTTCAATGGCATTCGATCGAGGCTCGAAGGAGCAGGTGGGAACTTGATCAATGAAATACCTAGCGTACTTTGGTCATAAGAAAATAGGTTCATTATAAGCAACGGACGACGGGAAGACAAACATAAGCAGTGCCATTTGGACCTAGACCTTCTCAAAGAGAAAAGGGAGAAGGAAAACCTCCATGAAGCCAAGGTAAAAAAAAAGGTGAAGCGGTATCATGACCGAAGGGTTTGAAAGGTCCAGTTTTCCCTGAGAAACCTCGTAATAAAGAGAAATGAGAAGAGTAATAGAGAGCTATATGGGAAGCTATTAGTAAACTGAGAGGGACCCTATCGAGTTATCGAATATTTTGGAGGATGCCCTCGAAATAGAATTGTAAGCTAAGAGGATTCCTCTGCCTTTGACAACATTGTATTGGAACGTGCTACCTTCAAACAAGTTCTTGATTCCCACTCTCCTAAAATCAGAGTAACTGATACTCAAACACGCAAGAAGCGCTCAAGACACAGATATTGTAAACCATTCGAAGTGGCTAACAAAACCCTATCGAACGCTCAACAAACGCACAAGGCACAGACCTTGTAAAATATTCGAAAGGCTAATAAAGCCCTATCAAACGCGCAATAAGCACACAAGACACAGACCTTGATAAATATTCGAAGGGCCAACAAATCCCTATCAAATGCACAACAAGCGCATAAAGCACATACCTTGTAAAATATTCGAAGGGCCAATAAAGCCCTATCAAATGCGCAACAAGGTTCTTCTTCGTCGTCGAATGACTACAATCAACTTTGACCAATAGTAGATGAAGAACCTCTTCCTCGGCCAGCGGTGGAGTGGCTTCGAGTCGTGTTAGTTCTTTGAGCCAAAGCCACATGAGGAAGGGCTTCACCAGGTCCAGAGCCTCGTTTCTCCTAGGGGCAGTACGGGAACTTGAAGCTCTAACTTTCAGTTTCTGCACTATTTCTAGCCACCTCCTAGCCTTTTCAAACACTTCGCAATACTTGGGATTCTGAGTAATATGTTTTTTCTCCATGATATTGATAGTATCTCGAAGAAAGCCTTCAAAATCTTCAATCAGTGGAGCTTTAACTGTCCCGATTCAGAGCCCATACACTTAAAGACTGTTGGCCGTTGTCTCATATGTGGTATACAGTTTGGAAATCTCTTTATCAACCTTCTCTTTGTCCCTACAAACGGCAGCAATGTGGGTATGATTCCCCTTAATGGTTTGCTCCATCGCTGGAACCACATCTCGCTAGTATGTCCGGACTTCTTCTTTCCACTGCTTAAGTTTTTTGGTAGCAGTTGTTAGGGCCGCTTGAGCCACCTGTACATTCTCTTGGGCCACCTGAGTCGTACGATGGTAGCTTTCGATGGACTTGTTCGGTTGTGAAGTTGATGCTCCCCTTGTGGCTTTATAGGCTTTAGCAGCTGAAAGACATTCATGCATCGAGGTAAACCTAGCCTTGGTAATTATCTCTTTGAGAACTTCATTATGCCGGGCTTCAAGAGATAAAAAATCTCAAATTTCATCCTTAGCAGCAGCTAAGGAATCTCTTTCCTCTCTCAAATGGCTCAAAGCTTCGAGGAATTCCTGTTGCCTTTCGTGAAGACCACTGCGCCATAAGCCCAGTTCCTTGTACGCTGCTCGAAGCTTCTCTTCAAGCTGGACATACCTGTACCAAAATCAGGATACCTCAATTCAATGATCCCAAGCCCATTCCTTGATCCGGTGATACCACTCCTTCATGATTTGAAAGAAGAAATCGAAGGAAGTACCCCTTTGCAGATGTGAGAAAGGTTAGGGAGGGGGGGGGGTGTTACCTAGTCTAAATTCTACGAAAGACAAAAGGAAAAATAGATAAGTATGAGAATATGAAAGTCTTCATTAATAAAAATAAAAGAAGTACATCAGGTGCCCTAAAGGGAAAAATTTTTCATACATTCTTTCCTACACTAGATGTCTCCTGAGAAGAACTCAAAGAGGTAGGCCTGCATCGAGACCTCAGAGCGATAAGGGGATCCGGCTCTTTCCACTCGGTGTCTTCATCCACCTCCAGGCCACGGATCTCCTCCGCTGAGAAATACTTGCCGGAGACCTTCAAATGGTCGAGCAAGGAGAGTTTGATCCCCCAATTTTGGATGGACTTCCACCAGAGATGACTCAGCTGTTTGGGCTCCGAGTTGTTCTTATAAACATCCATCATAGTAGCGTACTCAGCCAGGAGGTCCTTGGAAATAGAACAAGCAAAATTGTTCTGGGTAACCCCAACCAAAACTGTGGAGAGGGAGGAGAAAAAAATCCCGGAACCCCTGGGTCTTCACCACCCTATTGGTATAGGCCTCAAAAGTGGAAGCCTTTTGCTCGGGAGAGCTAAGGCCAGACTATCTGGAAATTTCTGCCCGAGCCTCCGAGAGTTTCAGCTTGAGCCCTTTCAAAAGATTGTATTTCTCGATGGCATATTTCTCGAGCTCCCCTTTGTAAATAAGAGCCTGTTTCTCCAGCTCCGCCGGATGAGCAATAGCAGCAATAGCATGCTCGACCTCATAATTGGAGGCCACCATCTCCAGGTCTTCCTTGTAATGGGAAGCAGCCTCGCACAACTCCTCTTCAAGCTCTTTAAACTTAGCAATAGCCTGCTCAACCTCCTGAACCTTGGCCAAATAGGCCTGGACAACAGAGTCCAAGGAAACCGAGAAAGGTGCCTCCAGGACAAGGGTTAAACAACCCTCTCCACTCAGAGGAGGCAAGTTATTCCTCCCTGAGAGGGGAACCAGTCTCCGAGCTGGTGTTCCCAGGAGGACCAAATTTGTCCAGTTGGTTGAATAGATGGGGGGGTCGTATTAGTTCTTGTCCTTTAAGGGGAAGGCTGGGGCATCGATGCATCATCATGACTCCGTTTGCTCCTACCTTTTTCACCTTAGAGCTCCGACTGGACCTTAGATCGAGCTTCCGATAGAACGGGGCTGGAAGTGGGGTGGCTGTGAGGGGCCTCCGGAGAGGCTTCTACGAAAATTGTCTCGACCTCCATCTCATTGTCAAAGCCAAGAGTCGCAGAAAAATCCAGTAAACAAAAGAAAAAGGGAAAAACACGAATTAGCCAACAGAAAGAAAGCAAAGAGAAGACTTTATAAAAGCAAGGCAAGTAAAAACCAAGGGTTCCGCAAACACCTTCGGAAGGGGAGGAAGAAATCCCAGTGGGTGACTTCCCAAAATTGCTTACCGGGGCAGGCTCCGGTTCTGCCCCTACGAGCTTTGAGGTAGGCCCAGAAGTTTGCTAGCTATCAGTATTCTTTTTATGTTTTTTTTTTCAAATTTTTTGAAGCCTCTTCACCATCAATCGAAGAGGCCTTCCTTTTTGATTTTGTCTTCTTAGGCTAAGCACTTCCAGATCCTCCCCCCTCTTATCCTTCTAACTAATCTTTTTCTTCCCTTTACCGGAAGGAGGCTTCACGGTCTCCACCGAAGAAAGGGGTTCTATTAGGACTGGCTTCTGGCGATAGATCCAGTCATATACCTCCTCCGGCCAAAAGAAGTCAAAATTCCTCGAAATGTCTAGGGGCTCACTCAACAACCAATCTCTATCAGCTATCACATCCTTCGAAGCAACATAGGCAGAAGGGTTTTTGAACTTGGGCTTCGGATTCCAATCGGGTACATAGTAATCCTCAACCTCTTTCTCAAATGTGTAAATGGGGGATAGATGCCACCCTTTACAGTTAGAAG